>CAJQZP010001172.1:0-697500 GCA_907164705.1 Parnassius apollo
CCACTAATACGATGTACCGTCCTGTGGGTGTCGTTAGAGGCGACAGAGGGAAACACACCAGAAGATGGCCAACATATCATACGATATCGAGAGTCTAGTGGCTGTGTAAGAATATCCACTAATGCGATGTACCGTCCTGTGAGTGTCGTTAGAGGCGACACAGGGAAACACACCAGAAGATGGGCAACATATCATACGATATCGAGAGTCTAGTGGCTGTGTAAGAATATCCACTAATACGATGTACCGTCCTGTGGGTGTCGTTAGAGGCGACAGAGGGAAACACACCAGAAGATGGGCAACATATCATACGATATCGAGAGTCTAGTGGCTGTGTAAGAATATCCACTAATACCATGTACCGTCCTGTGAGTGTCGTTAGAGGCGACAGAGGGAAACACACCAGAAGATGGCCAACATATCATACGATATCGAGAGTCTAGTGGCTGTGTAAGAATATCCACTAATACCATGTACCGTCCTGTGGGTGTCGTTAGAGGCGACACAGGGAAACACACCAGAAGATGGCCAACATATCATACGATATCGAGAGTCTAGCGGCTGTGTAAGAATATCCACTAATGCGATGTACCGTCCTGTGGGTGTCGTTAGAGGCGACAGAGGGAAACACACCAGAAGATGGCCAACATATCATACGATATCGAGAGTCTAGTGGCTGTGTAAGAATATCCACTAATACGATGTACCGTCCTGTGGGTGTCGTAAGAGGCGACACAGGGAAACACACCAGAAGATGTGCAACATATCATACGATATCGAGAGTCTAGTGGCTGTGTAAGAATATCCACTAATGCGATGTACCGTCTTGTGGGTGTCGTTAGAGGCGACAGAGGGAAACACACCAGAAGATGGCCAACATATCATACGATATCGAGAGTCTAGTGGCTGTGTAAGAATATCCACTAATACGATGTACCGTCCTGTGGGTGTCGTTAGAGGCGACACAGGGAAACACACCAGAAGATGTGCCAACATATCATACGATATCGAGAGTCTAGTGGCTGTGTAAGAATATCCACTAATGCGATGTACCGTCCTGTGGGTGTCGTTAGAGGCGACACAGGGAAACACACCAGAAGATGGCCAACATATCATACGATATCGAGAGTCTAGTGGCTGTGTAAGAATATCCACTAATACGATGTACCGTCCTGTGGGTGTCGTTAGAGGCGACAGAGGGAAACACACCAGAAGATGGCCAACATATCATACGATATCGAGAGTCTAGTGGCTGTGTAAGAATATCCAATAATACGATGTACCGTCCTGTGGGTGTCGTTAGAGGCGACAGAGGGAAACACACCAGAAGATGGCCAACATATCATACGATATCGAGAGTCTAGTGGCTGTGTAAGAATATCCACTAATACGATGTACCGTCCTGTGGGTGTCGTTAGAGGCGACAGAGGGAAACACACCAGAAGATGGCCAACATATCATACGATATCGAGAGTCTAGTGGCTGTGTAAGAATATCCACTAATACGATGTACCGTCCTGTGGGTGTCGTTAGAGGCGACACAGGGAAACACACCGGAAGATGGGCAACATATCATACGATATCGAGAGTCTAGTGGCTGTGTAAGAATATCCAGTAATGCGATGTACCGTCCTGTGGGTGTCGTTAGAGGCGACAGAGGGAAACACACCAGAAGATGGCCAACATATCATACGATATCGAGAGTCTAGTGGCTGTGTAAGAATATCCACAAATACGATGTACCGTCCTGTGGGTGTCGTTAGAGGCGACACAGGGAAACACACCAGAAGATGGGCAACATATCATACGATATCGAGAGTCTAGTGGCTGTGTAAGAATATCCAGTAATACGATGTACCGTCCTGTGGGTGTCGTTAGAGGCGACACAGGGAAACACACCAGAAGATGGCCAACATATCATACGATATCGAGAGTCTAGTGGCTGTGTAAGAATATCCGCTAATACGATGTACCGTCCTGTGGGTGTCGTTAGAGGCGACACAGGGAAACACACCAGAAGATGGCCAACATATCATACGATATCGAGAGTCTAGTGGCTGTGTAAGAATATCCACTAATACGATGTACCGTCCTGTGGGTGTCGTTAGAGGCGACACAGGGAAACACACCAGAAGATGTGCAACATATCATACGATATCGAGAGTCTAGTGGCTGTGTAAGAATATCCACTAATACGATGTACCGTCCTGTGGGTGTCGTTAGAGGCGACAAAGGGAAACACACCAGAAGATGGCCAACATATCATACGATATCGAGAGTCTAGTGGCTGTGTAAGAATATCCACTAATACGATGTACCGTCCTGTGGGTGTCGTTAGAGGCGACACAGGGAAACACATCAGAAGATGGCCAACATATCATACGATATCGAGAGTCTAGTGGCTGTGTAAGAACATCCACTAATACGATGTACCGTCCTGTGGGTGTCGTTAGAGGCGACACAGGGAAACACACCAGAAGATGGGCAACATATCATACGATATCGAGAGTCTAGTGGCTGTGTAAGAATATCCACTAATGCGATGTACCGTCCTGTGGGTGTCGTTAGAGGCGACAGAGGGAAACACACCAGAAGATGGCCAACATATCATACGATATCGAGAGTCTAGTGGCTGTGTAAGAATATCCACTAATACGATGTACCGTCTTGTGGGTGTCGTTAGAGGCGACACAGGGAAACACACCAGAAGATGGCCAACATATCATACGATATCGAGAGTCTAGTGGCTGTGTAAGAATATCCAGTAATGCGATGTACCGTTCTGTGGGTGTCGTTAGAGGCGACACAGGGAAACACACCAGAAGATGGCCAACATATCATACGATATCGAGAGTCTAGTGGCTGTGTAAGAATATCCAATAATACGATGTACCGTCCTGTGGGTGTCGTTAGAGGCGACACAGGGAAACACACCAGAAGATGGCCAACATATCATACGATATCGAGAGTCTAGTGGCTGTGTAAGAATATCCACTAATACGATGTGCCGTCCTGTGGGTGTCGTTAGAGGCGACAGAGGGAAACACACCGGAAGATGGCCAACATATCATACGATATCGAGAGTCTAGTGGCTGTGTAAGAATATCCACTAATACGATGTACCGTTCTGTGGGTGTCGTTAGAGGCGACAGAGGGAAACACACCAGAAGATGGCCAACATATCATACGATATCGAGAGTCTAGTGGCTGTGTAAGAATATCCAGAAATACGATGTACCGTCCTGTGGGTGTCGTTAGAGGCGACAGAGGGAAACACACCAGAAGATGGGCAACATATCATACGATATCGAGAGACTAGTGGCTGTGTAAGAATATCCACTAATGCGATGTACCGTCCTGTGGGTGTCGTTAGAGGCGACACAGGGAAACACACCAGAAGATGGCCAACATATCATACGATATCGAGAGTCTAGTGGCTGTGTAAGAATATCCACTAATGCGATGTACCGTCCTGTGGGTGTCGTTAGAGGCGACACAGGGAAACACACCAGAAGATGGCCAACATATCATATGATATCTAGAGTCTAGTGGCTGTGTAAGAATATCCACTAATGCGATGTACCGTCCTGTGGGTGTCGTTAGAGGCGACACAGGGAAACACACCAGAAGATGTGCCAACATATCATACGATATCGAGAGTCTAGTGGCTGTGTAAGAATATCCACTAATGCGATGTACCGTCCTGTGGGTGTCGTTAGAGGCGACACAGGGAAACACACCAGAAGATGGCCAACATATCATACGATATCGAGAGTCTAGTGGCTGTGTAAGAATATCCAGTAATGCGATGTACCGTCCTGTGGGTGTCGTTAGAGGCGACAGAGGGAAACACACCAGAAGATGGCCAACATATCATACGATATCGAGAGTCTAGTGGCTGTGTAAGAATATCCACTAATGCGATGTACCGTCCTGTGGGTGTCGTAAGAGGCGACACAGGGAAACACACCAGAAGATGGCCAACATATCATACGATATCGAGAGTCTAGTGGCTGTGTAAGAATATCCACTAATACGATGTACCGTCCTGTGGGTGTCGTTAGAGGCGACAGAAGGGAAACACACCAGAAGATGGCCAACATATCATACGATATCGAGAGTCTAGTGGCTGTTAAAGAATATCCACTAATGCGATGTACCGTCTTGTGAGTGTCGTTAGAGGCGACAGAGGGAAACACACCAGAAGATGGCCAACATATCATACGATATCGAGAGTCTAGTGGCTGTGTAAGAATATCCATTAATACGATGTACCGTCCTGTGGGTGTCGTTAGAGGCGACACAGGGAAACACACCAGAAGATGTGCAACATATCATACGATATCGAGAGTCTAGTGGCTGTGTAAGAATATCCACTAATGCGATGTACCGTCCTGTGGGTATCGTTAAAGGCGACACAGGGAAACACACCAGAAGATGGCCAACATATCATACGATATCAAGAGTCTAGTGGCTGTGTAAGAATATCCAGTAATACGATGTACCGTTCTGTGGGTGTCGTTAGAGGCGACAGAGGGAAACACACCAGAAGATGGCCAACATATCATACGATATCGAGAGTCTAGTGGCTGTGTAAGAATATCCACTAATACGATGTACCGTCCTGTGGGTGTCGTTAGAGGCGACACAGGGAAACACACCAGAAGATGGGCAACATATCATACGATATCGAGAGTCTAGTGGCTGTGTAAGAATATCCACTAATACGATGTACCGTCCTGTGGGTGTCGTTAGAGGCGACAGAGGGAAACACACCAGAAGATGGCCAACATATCATACGATATCGATAGTCTAGTGGCTGTGTAAGAATATCCACTAATACGATGTACCGTCCTGTGGGTGTCGTTAGAGGCGACACAGGGAAACACACCAGAAGATGTGCAACATATCATACGATATCGAGAGTCTAGTGGCTGTGTAAGAATATCCAGTAATGCGATGTACCGTCCTGTGAGTGTCGTTAGAGGCGACACAGGGAAACACACCAAAAGATGGCCAACATATCATACGATATCGAGAGTCTAGTGGCTGTGTAAGAATATCCACTAATACGATGTACCGTCCTGTGGGTGTCGTTAGAGGGGCGACAGAGGGAAACACACCAGAAGATGGCCAACATATCATACGATATCGAGAGTCTAGTGGCTGTGTAAGAATATCCAGTAATACGATGTACCGTTCTGTGGGTGTCGTTAGAGGCGACACAGGGAAACACACCAGAAGATGGCCAACATATCATACGATATCGAGAGTCTAGTGGCTGTGTAAGAATATCCAGTAATACGATGTACCGTCCTGTGAGTGTCGTTAGAGGCGACAGAGGGAAACACACCAGAAGATGGGCAACATATCATACGATATCGAGAGTCTAGTGGCTATGTAAGAATATCCAGTAATACGATGTACCGTCCTGTGGGTGTCGTTAGAGGCGACAGAGGGAAACACACCAGAAGATGGCCAACATATCGTACGATATCGAGAGTCTAGTGGCTGTGTAAGAATATCCACTAATGCGATGTACCGTCCTGTGGGTGTCGTTAGAGGCGACAGAGGGAAACACACCAGAAGATGGCCAACATATCATACGATATCGAGAGTCTAGTGGCTGTGTAAGAATATCCACTAATACGATGTACCGTCCTGTGGGTGTCGTTAGAGGCGACACAGGGAAACACACCAGAAGATGGGCAACATATCATACGATATCGAGAGTCTAGTGGCTGTGTAAGAATATCCACTAATACGATGTACCGTCCTGTGAGTGTCGTTAGAGGCGACAGAGGGAAACACACCAGAAGATGGCCAACATATCATACGATATCGAGAGTCTAGTGGCTGTGTAAGAATATCCACTAACACGATGTACCGTCCTGTGGGTGTCGTTAGAGGCGAAACAGGGAAACACACCAGAAGATGGCCAACATATCATAAGATATCGAGAGTCTAGTGGCTGTGTAAGAATATCCACTAATGCGACGTACCGTCCTGTGGGTGTCGTTAGAGGCGACAGAGGGAAACACACCAGAAGATGGCCAACATATCATACGATATCGAGAGTCTAGTGGCTGTGTAAGAATATCCAGTAATACGATGTACCGTCCTGTGGGTGTCGTTAGAGGCGACAGAGGGAAACACACCAGAAGATGGCCAACATATCATACGATATCGAGAGTCTAGTGGCTGTGTAAGAATATCCACTAATACGATGTACCGTCCTGTGAGTGTCGTTAGAGGCGACAGAGGGAAACAAACCAGAAGATGGGCAACATATCATACGATATCGAGAGTCTAGTGGCTGTGTAAGAATATCCACTAATACGATGTACCGTCCTGTGGGTGTCGTTAGAGGCGACACAGGGAAACACACCAGAAGATGGCCAACATATCATACGATATCAAGAGTCTAGTGGCTGTGTAAGAATATCCACTAATACGATGTACCGTCCTGTGGGTGTCGTTAGAGGCGACACAGGGAAACACACCAGAAGATGGCCAACATATCATACGATATCGAGAGTCTAGTGGCTGTGTAAGAATATCCACTAATACGATGTACCGTCCTGTGAGTGTCGTTAGAGGCGACACAGGGAAACACACCAGAAGATGGCCAACATATCATACGATATCGAGAGTCTAGTGGCTGTGTAAGAATATCAACTAATACGATGTACCGTCCTGTGAGTGTCGTTAGAGGCGACAGAGGGAAACACACCAGAAGATGGCCAACATATCATACGATATCGAGAGTCTAGTGGCTGTGTAAGAATATCCAGTAATACGATGTACCGTCCTGTGGGTGTCGTTAGAGGCGACAGAGGGAAACACACCAGAAGATGGCCAACATATCATACGATATCGAGAGTCTAGTGGCTGTGTAAGAATATCCACTAATACGATGTACCGTCTTGTGGGTGTCGTTAGAGGCGACAGAGGGAAACACACCAGAAGATGGCCAACATATCGTACGATATCGAGAGTCTAGTGGCTGTGTAAGAATATCCAGTAATGCGATGTACCATCCTGTGGGTGTCGTTAGAGGCGACAGAGGGAAACACACCAGAAGATGGCCAACATATCATACGATATCGAGAGTCTAGTGGCTGTGTAAGAATATCCACTAATGCGATGTACCGTCTTGTGGGTGTCGTTAGAGGCGACACAGGGAAACACACCAGAAGATGGCCAACATATCATACGATATCGAGAGTCTAGTGGCTGTGTAAGAATATCCACTAATGCGATTTACCGTTCTGTGGGTGTCGTTAGAGGCGACAGAGGGAAACACACCAGAAGATGGCCAACATATCATACGATATCGAGAGTCTAGTGGCTGTGTAAGAATATCCAGTAATACGATGTACCGTCTTGTGGGTGTCGTTAGAGGCGACACAGGGAAACACACCAGAAGATGGCCAACATATCATACGATATCGAGAGTCTAGTGGCTGTGTAAGAATATCCACTAATACGATGTACCGTCCTGTGGGTGTCGTTAGAGGCGACAGAGGGAAACACACCAGAAGATGGCCAACATATCATACGATATCGAGAGTCTAGTGGCTATGTAAGAATATCCACAAATACGATGTACCGTCCTGTGGGTGTCGTTAGAGGCGACAGAGGGAAACACACCAGAAGATGGGCAACATATCATACGATATCGAGAGTCTAGTGGCTGTGTAAGAATATCCACTAATACGATGTACCGTCCTGTGGGTGTCGTTAGAGGCGACAGAGGGAAACACACCAGAAGATGGCCAACATATCATACGATATCGAGAGTCTAGTGGCTGTGTAAGAATATCCAGTAATGCGATGTACCGTCCTGTGGGTGTCGTTAGAGGCGACACAGGGAAACACACCAGAAGATGGCCAACATATCATACGATATCGAGAGTCTAGTGGCTGTGTAAGAATATCCACTACTACGATGTACCGTCTTGTGGGTGTCGTTAGAGGCGACACAGGGAAACACACCAGAAGATGGCCAACATATCATACGATATCGAGAGTCTAGTGGCTGTGTAAGAATATCCACTAATACGATGTACCGTCCTGTGGGTGTCGTTAGAGGCGACACAGGGAAACACACCAGAAGATGGCCAACATATCATACGATATCGAGAGTCTAGTGGCTGTGTAAGAATATCCACTAATACGATGTACCGTCCTGTGGGTGTCGTTAGAGGCGACAGAGGGAAACACACCAGAAGATGGCCAACATATCATACGATATCGAGAGTCTAGTGGCTGTGTAAGAATATCCACTAATACGATGTACCGTCCTGTGGGTGTCGTTAGAGGCGACAGAGGGAAACACACCAGAAGATGGCCAACATATCATACGATATCGAGAGTCTAGTGGCTGTGTAAGAATATCCACTAATACGATGTACCGTCCTGTGAGTGTCGTTAGAGGCGACAGAGGGAAACACACCAGAAGATGGCCAACATATCATACGATATCGAGAGTCTAGTGGCTGTGTAAGAATATCCAGTAATACGATGTACCGTCCTGTGGGTGTCGTTAGAGGCGACAGAGGGAAACACACCAGAAGATGGCCAACATATCATACGATATCGAGAGTCTAGTGGCTGTGTAAGAATATCCAGTAATACGATGTACCGTCCTGTGGGTGTCGTTAGAGGCGACAGAGGGAAACACACCAGAAGATGGCCAAAATATCATACGATATCGAGAGTCTAGTGGCTGTGTAAGAATATCCACTAATACGATGTACCGTCCTGTGAGTGTCGTTAGAGGCGACAGAGGGAAACACACCTGAAGATGGCCAACATATCATACGATATCGAGAGTCTAGTGGCTGTGTAAGAATATCCACTAATACGATGTACCGTCCTGTGGGTGTCGTTAGAGGCGACACAGGGAAACACACCAGAAGATGGCCAACATATCATACGATATCGAGAGTCTAGTGGCTGTGTAAGAATATCCACTAATACGATGTACCGTCCTGTGAGTGTCGTTAGAGGCGACAGAGGGAAACACACCAGAAGATGGCCAACATATCATACGATATCGAGAGTCTAGTGGCTGTGTAAGAATATCCAGTAATACGATGTACCGTCCTGTGGGTGTCGTTAGAGGCGACAGAGGGAAACACACCAGAAGATGGCCAACATATCATACGATATCGAGAGTCTAGTGGCTGTGTAAGAATATCCACTAATACGATGTACCGTCCTGTGAGTGTCGTTAGAGGCGACAGAGGGAAACACACCAGAAGATGGGCAACAAATCATACGATATCGAGAGTCTAGTGGCTGTGTAAGAATATCCACTAATACGATGTACCGTCCTGTGAGTGTCGTTAGAGGCGACAGAGGGAAACACACCAGAAGGTGGCCAACATATCATACGATATCGAGAGTCTAGTGGCTGTGTAAGAATATCCACTAATACGATGTACCGTCCTGTGGGTGTCGTTAGAGGCGACAGAGGGAAACACACCAGAAGATGGGCAACATATCATACGATATCGAGAGTCTAGTGGCTGTGTAAGAATATCCACTAATACGATGTACCGTCCTGTGGGTGTCGTTAGAGGCGACAGAGGGAAACACACCAGAAGATGGCCAACATATCATACGATATCGAGAGTCTAGTGGCTGTGTAAGAATATTCACTAATACGATGTACCGTCCTGTGGGTGTCGTTAGAGGCGACACAGGGAAACACACCAGAAGATGGCCAACATATCATACGATATCGAGAGTCTAGTGGCTGTGTAAGAATATCCACTAATGCGATGTACCGTCCTGTGAGTGTCGTTAGAGGCGACAGAGGGAAACACACCAGAAGATGGCCAACATACCATACGATATCGAGAGTCTAGTGGCTGTGTAAGAATATCCACTAATACGATGTACCGTCCTGTGGGTGTCGTTAGAGGCGACAGAGGGAAACACACCAGAAGATGGCCAACATATCATACGATATCGAGAGTCTAGTGGCTGTGTAAGAATATCCAGTAATACGATGTACCGTCCTGTGGGTGTCGTTAGAGGCGACAGAGAGAAACACACAAGAAGATGGCCAACATGTCATACGATATCGAGAGTCTAGTGGCTGTGTAAGAATATCCACTAATACGATGTACCGTCCTGTGGGTGTCGTTAGAGGCGACAGAGGGAAACACACCAGAAGATGGCCAACATATCATACGATATCGAGAGTCTAGTGGCTGTGTAAGAATATCCAGTAATACGATGTACCGTCCTGTGGGTGTCGTTAGAGGCGACACAGGGAAACATACCAGAAGATGGCCAACATATCATATGATATCGAGAGTCTAGTGGCTGTGTGAGAATATCCAGTAATACGATGTACCGTCCTGTGAGTGTCGTTAGAGGCGAGACAGGGAAACAAACTAGAAGAAAAAAAATTGCAATGACCAATCCGAACGCCAAGCATGGCTACTGCTGCAAATGTCCCCTTTATGAGGCAAGCTTTAGGTAGGCCTGTATTCAGTGCTGGACTTTGATCGGCTGTAATGAATTTAAAAAATATGAAAAATTACTATAGGTACTAAGCGGTAGGACTCTTAAAATTTAATACGATATAAATATAGGGATTGAAAACCCAGTATCGGTTAATAGATAGATTTTATTAAAATTTACACTTTTCAGTACTATTCCTATTCTGGTTTTTGAGTTTTTCAGGTTTCAAATTAAGGTCAAAAGTCTTTGTGACGTAGTCCCGAGGTTTGAATTAATGAATGAATGAAAATACTTTATTGTACACCACAAACAAATTTACAAAGAACATAACAGAGAGCAAATTATATGTACAATTTGGCGGCCTTATCGATACATAGCGATCTCTTCAAGGCAACCAAATGTGTAAAGGAATAAAACAGTGAATACTAGGTAGGTGGTGCAATATAAATATACCTAATATAATATCAATACATGCATTAAAATAATGTATAAATAACTAAGACATTAAAAATATGATGCACATATACATACGTATATACATAAACACATCCCACACACACACACACACATTTATATATATATATATATATATATATATATATATATATATATATATATATATACATAGAGGTTTCTGCAGTCTGTAAACTTATTCAAGATTGTCATCACTAATACATCCGATTTGATAGACCACAGAACCTCGCAAAAAAACACCGATTCCTACCAAATATGATACGTGAAGCAATTGAAATTAAAGAACATTATAACTTCAATAGAGAAAATGGATGGATGCTGTGATCTGATTGGGATCCTATAATTTACAAAATTAAATCCAAACCCAAGCATGCTACTGCAAGACTTTACGATACTGTAAGCTCGTTCTGCATAGATCGGAACAAAAATTTATATTTAAAAACTAAAAGTAACTATGACATTGGTATGACATTGGACGTCAAAGATCTTAGTACCCCTGTGATCATGGGTACTGTGAAGCACCCAAAACGTAGTAAGTAAAGAAAAATAAGTTAATTAAACGCGATAAAATTCATTTAAAAAGTTTTATTTAATGTGTAGTTTTCACGTAAATATAAGAAATCATTAATTTAGAACTCATTTCAATTGCCTTCCAGCTTGCTTTTATGTTTCGGTTTCAGTTGTAGTCAAAGCATTCAAATCGATTCATTAAAAAAAATAGAATAAGAGTTTCAAACGAGCGCACAATTTACCAGTGGGAATTGGATTAGATTGGCCGACCGACCAGACCATACATGATAATCATATATTATATATTTTTACATATATCCTCGATTAAGAATCAAAATGAAGATGCGTTGTCACCCCTGAAGACTAAGATGGAATGCCTCGATGTGAAAAAGGTCTCCAAATCTCTACACTCACCACAAGAAACAGCAGCTTTCAGCAGTTATTTTAAGCTGGTATTTTGTGGTCCTTCCCCGTGTTTGCAGTTACTTGTTGGTATTTTTGTAACATTTTCAATTCCATACATATATATATATATATATATATATATATATATATATATATATATAGTTCTGTCCGTTTGTATGTGACTGAATTCCTCGTAAACGGCTGAACCAATTCTGATGAAAGTCTGTGTGTTAATAAGTTGATTCCAGAATAGTTTAGATTCAAACCAGAACACGATAAGTGGCGCTATTGTCGAGATCCAGAAATCACTCGTGCATAGCAGGGCCGGATCGTTGGTATTGAAATAAAAACTTACTTCATTATCATCATAACTTCCCAAAAGAATTCCGGTCCTGTCTTAATGCACCTGCATTCTTCACCTCCAAATTTATTTCGTAAGGTCAGCATTATAATATATAATAGGTCTCATACTGCTCAAGCGTACGCAAATAGACCAACCAATTGCATCAAATTGGCAAGGTAAAAAAATCTTGACAAGTGGGTGCCCCACGGACTCAATGATCACCAGCGTGAAGTTCGCGAGACGTGCCTTTTATCAACATTTTGTATTTGTATGCCACAAATGAAGGAATTTTGAACCACATTGTCACCTGCGACGAAAACAATCGTAATATGTGCTCAGCAAGTTGATTCGATCCTGGTTAAGTACCTAAAAAATTCCGTAAGCAAGAACTTACTGATGTGATTCATTACAGCTTCTTACTAGACGGGATGAGCATTCATGCAGATGTGTACTGTGAAGTACTAAACACAATGATGGAAAAGCTCGCACGTCTCTAACCAGTTTTGGTCAATCGCTAAGGACAATTATATAATAAACATAAATATATAGGTAATAATAAAACTGGTTGTCGCTAGTCCCACTGCACAACTCGTGACCTCATAGTGCTCAACAGACTGACTTTAAGTTACAAGTGCTGAGATTGGAAGCTTTCCTTCATCCACCCTAATTACTAGACCTTGCGCCTACAGATTTCTACTCTTTCCAGAATTTGGATAACTTTTTGGCGGCAAAAAATTACTGAGAGGCAGTACAAAAGGTCTTTGAAGAATTTGTTGCCTCCCGTCCAGCCGATTTCTTCAAGAAGGGCATCAATAAACTGCCACTGCGTTGGCAAGGATACCAATTGCATGGGTAAATACTTTCAGCAAAAGAAATAAAAAATATGGAACAAATACCTTAACTTACAAAAACGGCCATTTCATAGGTACTTAATAGTAAAGGTTCGTTTTACACTGCTTGCCAATAAGAGTCTGCCGCTCGAGGGATTTCTTTAGGATAAATTAACTGTATTGTAAAAATATGGATACCTCTTTCGCTATATGGTAGTGGACTACCCTTCACCGGAAGAGGTGAAGCGAAAGAAACAAACCAAGAGACTGGGCAGCATTTTGAGTAACATCCTCAAAATAAAAAGGTCTACAGAGAAAAGGTCATGAGAATGACACAACTTTAGATGCATGACTAAATTTAGATGCAGAAAAAAATGTAAGGTGCTTACAACTTGTAGGGATTAGTGCTTGTCAGTACGACATTGCCACTCAAGAAACTTTCAATTTCATCGGTTGTAGGTTCTTTGAGATAAGTTAAGTTATTTGAAATCATTTTGATATATAAAGTATGTAAAATATGTAGTATCGCACGCTCGCACAAATTCCATTAAACTTAATAGTTTCTAACTACTCTTGAAAGGCAAGGTAACCTACCTAGAGTTACGAACTATTGCCAGCGATCAAAGACATATTTTATTGAAAACACGAGCACTTTCTCTCTTTATATGATATTGTGGAATATCCTATATCAATTCAAACGCGAGATAGAGTAAAACAACAGAGAATAGTTTTCAGACTAACTTTGTCTTAATAATAGATTAGTGGTATATAATAAGGTATAGATTAAAGGACAATTAACACCATTGCATTATTTACTGCTATAAAAAGATATGCCTATGTATATTATAGGGATATTTGGCACAGTTGCAACGTTTGGCAGGCCTGCTGGCAACCACAGTTTTATGTTTTAGTTGTTGTCAGAAAAATCCTTCCAAGTCCTGTTTCAAATTCCCTCTGTCTCCTCTTTACACCCACGAGGCGATATGGCGTAGTGGGTATTCTTTCACTGCGACTTGTGAATTTATAATACAGCCTTATTTATAAATCTATACATTAAACCCTTTATGTATGGAAGGAAGACATTGTGGACCATCTTCTGGTTTATATGTATTTACATATATAAAACTATGTCCCATAGACACCTACATCTATATCAAAATGATGCACCTTGAGAACTAAGGGGGGGATGCCTAGTTACCAGTAAATAGGGAATCTGGCTCTCGTCACTCATCACGTGAAACGCAACAGTGGTTTATCAATTGTTTGAGGCGTGGTTCTTTCGTCAACAGTACGTTCGGGATACAGCGGTAATATGGTGTAGCGGAATTCTATTACGTACAAGATATGTAAGCCGAGAGCAATCAAAACCTAATAACAAACAGTAAGGTGACTTATTGCGCAGAAACAACTTCCAAACCTTCTCCAAGTACTACATTTTTTGACAGAATTAATATTGGTGACAGTATGCAGCACGCGCCTGTGACACTCAATTTGATTGACACTGACACATTTGACACCGACGCGCGCTACAAAGTGACACAGACGCGCACTTCATGAAACATGTACGCGGTATATAGATACTGACGCTGATTGTCCTTTGTGTGCGTGTATCTCGCCTATGACGAACAAAATAATAGGACCTACGGTGCTTTGCACATTTTAAGTGTAACATTACATCCGTATTTTCCATTTTCTTATTATTTTACATCCGTGATTTTTAATCACCGTGGAACTAAAATAATTAAGGAATAGTTAAGTAAGTAAGAGTTATCTCTTTCATTTTTCAGGTATATTCGTTGTTTTTACATAATATTAATACAATATTTACAGCAATTGCTAAAAATATAAAATTACCATATCGACTTGTCGTATTACAACGCCGCCGGCCAAAGGCTGGCTAAGTTTTTTTTAAAAAGGCTTTTGATAAGGGGTGTGGCGCTTGCAGTCCGTCGTTATTGTATTTATATTACGGATGCTTTTCCTGAAAATCTCTTCTTAATTAAACGCTTGCTACATAGTCGGTGCTTACCCCTACCTCTGAGCGAGACCGTGAAAATGACCTCCCTTTTGTAGAAGTTGCTATCGGTAGCAACCATTGGCAAATACAGTTAATATAGAAACTTCACCGCGAGAATCGCGGATCGATCGCGAGTACCGAATTATATGAACAGCAAATGATAAAATTATAATATAAATATAAATTTAAATATAATCTGAATATAAAAATATAATCTCTCGCTCTCAAATATTAATATTTACGTTTATTATTTATATTACCATTTATTAATTTCAGTCGCTATGGAAAGACGACTTTCTGGCAATTTTCAATTCAGTGAAGAACCAACTTGTTAATGTCGCTACTGCACAAAACTTACAACTTGAAAATTATGAAGTTTTAAATCAATAATCAACAAATCTTATTTAAATATTAATCAATAATAACAATGTTGTTAAGAGAGCATCTCTTTCCAATATAAAATAAGTTTAATCCGTATATTTTTAAATAAAAATACTAGAATTTTTTATCATTACTGGTATTCCCTTTAACCACTTCCGGCCTGGTAAGGTAAAATAAGGCCGGGTAATAAATGCTTGTGTATGGACAGGTTTTCGACAGTACTCTCACCGTGGATTCAAACCCACCCCTATAAGTTCGAGGTCCATACCCTAGTATTAGCATAATTATATTTTACGAAGATCTGAATGTTTTTAAAATTGATAATTTGGCAATAAATAATTAAAACCTCTCATGGGGAATGTCTTATATTCAAGCATAATTAAATCAGTTATGTAGTTTATCAAAACATCTTCTTATTTTTAGATACATAGTTCATGACAAAACAATAAACTGAAGAGCTTTTGTTCAAAGTTGAGACGGCAAACATCAGTAGACGGATGTTTTGAGACATCTAACCAAGCAAAACATTCGCTGCATTTATAACTTAGTATTCATAAAGACACTGAATAAGACATCGGTCTATTGGCATTTATGAATACATTGTTATACATATAGCTATCATAGTATATTGTATTAAATAATCTTGTCAGGAACTTTATATTTTGTTATAAGATTGTAAATTTATATATGTGTTTTATTCTCATAACGAACTGTCTTTACTTTAATTCTTAAATTCACGTTACAAGTCATTACAATAACATGTTCTTCTTCTTCTTTTTCGTCCACCTGTATAAGTCTACTGCTGGACATGGCCCTCCACGCATGAGATGAAGATGGACTATCGTAGTATCAGACATCTTGCAATTTTGAAAGTGGCTCCTAGTCGCCGGTTTAGGCACTTCATATCTAATGAACAGATGGAAATACCGCAAAATTCTAATCAAGACTAAATTTGCTCGGGGCAAACGGAGCAATAAGACAAAGGCACCCCCTGCCACGCTATGCGTGAATTTCTGCAACATCAGGGGACTTCATTAAAACCTTAACGCTGTCCACTACCATCTGGAAACGGCGAAACCGGCCTTGCTCTTTCTAACCGAGACACAGGTGTCATCTCCGGCTGATACTTTGTATCTCTCCTACCCGGGATACAATTAGAACACTCCTTTGTGCCCCGTGCTAGAGTTTGCGTGTATGTCAGAGAGGACATCTGTTTTCGACGCCTCTGCAACCTTGATGGTACAGACCGGTCCATCTTATGGCTGCGCGTAGACAGCGACGACCATCCCCGCGTCTACGTGTGCCTCTATAGGTCCCATAGCGGTAATGTCCAAACATACCGACTCATCAACCACGACCAGATGAATACAGACTCCGTGCTACAACTGATCTCATTCGCAGAGATTGTGATAATTGATGATTTTAACGCCCACCACGCTGAATGGCTTGGTCCTTGTTTGACCGACCATGTGGGTAGATCTGTTTATGACTTTGCTTAGGCATATGGTGTGACATAACTGGTTACCTCACCTACGTGGATTCCAGATGTGAAAGACCACCCCTTCTTGGACCTTGTGCTGAGCTCTCACTCGGACGAATATCAGGTCTCCGTCGATGCCCCTCTAGGCTCCTCGGGCCATTGTCTGATCCGAAATACGGTGCCACTCACGCTCTCATCGTGGTTGCGTACTACAGGTTGCCGCCGTGTTTGGCATTATAGTTCCGCAGATTGGAACGGGATGCGAACCTTTTTTGGATCCTACCCTAGGGGGCGGGTTTGCTTCTCACCGGATGATCCCAGCGTAGTTGGTGGTTCTGTCGCTGATGTGGTTCTACAGGGAATGGAACTTTTTATTCCATCTTCTGTGGTAACTATTGGAGGCTGAATCCAGCCTTGGTTTGGTCACTCCTGCAAAATTGCACCAAGTTATGACGTACAAGAGTACTACCAGGCCTGGGCTTGCGCATCGACATCTCGGGATGCAAATACCAGCGCTCTTAAAAATAAGCAAAATGCTGCCTCCAGGTCCTTCAAAAGTATCATTGTCAAGGCAAAGTCAGAGCACATCGACAGAATTGGCGAGAAACTAGTTCGTCTTCATTCAGGAACACGTGCATTCTGGTCTTTCGCCAAGGCTTTTGGCAAGGCAAAGCAAGGCCATCCCTCCCATCTCTGCACAGGGAGGACGACTCACTGGCCCATGCCACAAAGGACTAGGCCGATCTGCTGGGCTCTCTCTTTGCCTCTAACTCGACCCTTGATTGGCGAGACCCTTGGCGTCCCTTTTATTGTGCTGAAGACGTGTGTTCCGAAGTTGGCACCAGTTTTAGCGCGTCTTTTCCGGTACTCCTACTCCCACTGCGTAGTCCCGAAATCATGGAAGACAGCCATCGTGCACCCGATCCCTAAAAAAGGTAACCGCTCTGATCCGTGCAACTATAGGCATATAGCCATCAACTCCTTATTCTATAAAATAAATAAAATCCATTATTAACAACCAGCTCGTGCGGTACCTTGAGGATCACCAGCTGATTAGTGACCGCCAGTACGGTTTACGTCGCGATCGTTCGGCTGGTGATCTCCTAGGTTACCTAAGTCATAAATGAACGGAGGCAGTAGAGTCTAAGGGGGAGGCGTTGGCCGTTAGCTTGGACATTGCGAAGGCCTTCGATCGGATTTGACACAAAGCGCTTCTTGCGAAGCTTCCTTCCTATGAGCTTTCCGAGAAATTGTGCAATTGGATCACCAGTTTTCTTGCTGATCGGAGCATCAAGGTATCATCTTAGTAGATCGCGACAAACGTATCCCAACAGTGGGGTGAAGAATGAACCCAACATAAGGCGACGGTGGAGTCGGAAAAGGCAAATATCCTTTCTATGTGAACTCTATCCCTACATGCGCCGATAACTGTGGTAATAAGCTTGGTGAGTACTAATATTGCGCAAAGCTCTAAGCGCGCCAGAGAGACAACCTTACGGGGGGAGACTCTCGACTTAGAACTAATGAGGCTAATCGAATTTCTACCATTATTCTGGACATGGAAATATACAACGCCCCCGTAAGCCCTCTCGCTGGCGTCTGCAAATCCAACGACCGTTATGCTGCTATTTCTATCGACATTTATATGATGCGGTATTTTAATTTCTCTTAGTAAAGGAAGTTCCTCTCTAAAGCGCTGCCACAATCGAACAATGCTGTCATGCGGCGAGTCATCCCAATCACATTCAAATAACCAAAGTTGTTTAATCAAAAGCTTAGCGTACAATACCACAGGAGCTACGAAACCCATGACGTCCCATAATCTAGCAACGCATGACAGTATTGTGCGCTTTGTGCATTTCTCTACGGGCGGATTTACCTTAAGGCTAAACACGTCGGACTCTGGTGACCAACACAGACCGAGCACCTTGTGTGTATCGGAATCGTCGAATTCCTTTATCGCCGAAAGACGGTGTGATAGTGGGATTGTATCTAAAACCGTACGCGAATTACTAGTCCACTTCACAAGATCGAATTGACCCGATTTCATGAGCCTTATGACTTCGGCGGTGGTTAGGGTGGCCTCCTCCACGCTATCGACCGAATACACAAAATCATCCATATATAATCCGCTCTCAATTGCCCTCTTAGCTTTAGGATAAGAGGGACCTTCATCGTGAGCGAGCTGTCTCACCGTGCGTAACGCATGAAATGGGCTCGACTTTAAACCAAAACAAACGCGGTTAAATTCAAACACCATTAGAGGTTCCTTTGGGTTGAAGCGATATAAAATGCGTTGGAATCTACGGTCGCATTCACGGACCCCTATGCAAAGAAACATTTGGCGAATATCGGCGGATAGTGCTATACTAAACAAACGAAAATTGACTATTATATTAAATAAACTGCCCTGTAAATTTTGCCCACTATAGAGGATATCGTTAAGCGACAGGTGAGTGCTAGTTTTAGCACTAGCGTCGAGCACTACACGTGATTTAGATGTAAGTTTGTCCTCTCTAATGACTCCGTGGTGTGGTATAAAATACGACGGTGTGTCTTCGTAGTTATCTAATTTCGAAGCCACAAGCGATATGTAACCTTCTCTTATATATTCGTTAATGACGCCGTCGTAAGTTTCCTTTAACTGGGGCGAAGCGAGCATCCTACGCTCCAAGCTGTAGAAACGCTTTTCCGCCATTTGACGCGAATCGCCGAGAGATAAAACATCTCCTTTAAAGGGTAGCGCTACACTATATCTACCGTCGCGATCACGAACGGTCGTGCGGACGTAAATTTCCTCGCATAACCTGTCATCTGGACTAGCTATAGGTGGGACGTTCACCTCCTCCATCTCCCAAAATTTGCGGACTAACGACTCGAGCGGTTCGACAGCCATACTACAATAAGAGGTTGCCGAAATACTATCTAGGATGGGGGCGGAGCCAAGGATCACATAGCCCAATACGGTTTCCAGTGCGTAAGGCGCGGTATGCGAGGAGTTGCCCCTGACCTTATTGTTTAACAAAAGATAAGGGAAAAGCGATGCCCCAATGAGCATGTCTATGTTTCCAGGAACGGCGTAAGTGTCGTCTGCTAGAGGCAAATTTTTAAATTCAATCATTGCCGAGGTGTCAACCGAAACGGTTGGCAACCGTTCAGTGACCCTATCTACTACTAGTGCATTTATATCAAAGTTAACATTACGATCTATCCGAGAATAAAATTTTAAATTTATATATCCCTGTGTCGCTTTACTAGTACCTCCGATGCCTTTAACTACAGGACATGAAAGTGACCTATTTATTATTAAACCTAAGCGCTGACAACATTGTCGTGTTATAAAGCTATTTTGGGCTCCGCTGTCCAGCAGTGCACGGACGCTTTGTTCGTTTCCACGCGAATCCCTAACCAAAATACGCGCCGTATCCAGTAACACGGTCGAAGGAGGTTGTACTCCCATATTTGCCAATGAGCACAGAGCGACATCACCAGGTCGACCGCTAGAATCGTTGACCTTAGTAGGGGTGAATTCCTTATCCGCCTTACTTGACGCCGCTATGTTGCTATTTTCAAAATGTAATAGCGTGTGATGTTTCCTGGCGCACTTGCTACATACGGAACTCGAATTGCATTTTGCAACTAAATACTTATCGCTTAAGCAGTTCAAACATAGGTTGTTTGTCTTTACTAACTTATAACGTTCGCTTGGTGAATATTTACGAAAAGTCGCACAATTATATAAATTACCGTGTTTATCTTTACATACTATACAAGTATGCTGGAGTGATGTCGGCGTAGCGGTTACGTAAGTTAACGACCCTGCTATTTTAGATGGTTGAGTCTGTCTACGGTCGACGCACCTTTTAATCTCCTGTTTAACGTTCGGAGAGCGCTGCATCACCTTTATTTGATCTCGCACGAACGATGCTAATGAATGAAAGGAAGGCATCTCCGAGCTACGATGCTCCATTTCAAACGCACGCACGGTGTCGGAGTCTAATTTCTTTAATGCTATATGGAGAAACATCACGTCCATAAGATCATCAAACTTCAAATTCTTAAGTGCAGCCACCGATGCCACAAATTTATCTAGAAACTGCTCTAAGCCGTTGATGTTCGCGGATGATATAGGTTTAAGATCGAATATCTGGTTCAAATATTCGGAAGCTAACATTCTCCTATCTTCATATTTAGTTTTAAGCGTTTCAAATATTAATACGTAATTGTTTGCTGTAGGTGTAAAACCCGAGCAGATCGACTGTGCTCTGCCACTAAGTTTGCTAATTAAGTAATATAATTTTTCAGCGTCCGATAACGATGGGTTGTTGTGTATATTGTTTTGAAAACTACTGAAGAAGAAGGGCCACGTCTTAATATCACCATTGAATACCGGAATATCTATTGGCGGTAACCTAATTGAGTCACGAGGGCGTACCTGTATTTCCGGCTTTGCTTCGCTTTGAGATTGTAGGAGTTTTGCAGTTCTTTTTACGCGACACAACATATCTTCGAATGCCAGCAGCGGTTGGTAGTTCACTATGTATTTCGGGTCGCTTTGTAATTCCAAATGATTAATTTGGTCTAATATTCTTTCGTAATCTATCCGCAAAGTATCTATCGTTTCGATTTCATTCAAAAAGGCTTCCCGCACTGCCTCTATATTAATGTTCTTTATATAATTACTTATATTCTGCACACGCGAAAAGAGTATGTCCCTCTTGGCATAAAGCGTTTTAATTTTGATTTCACTTCCACTAACTGCCATTTTAAATTATTATAATAAAGTTATATTAATCACAATTAATCTCACACGCATAAACGACGTAGGATGAACACTCAGCGTGCCGTATTACGTAATCAGATCGAACACCCGTTGCGGTCGAGTCTACGCGTCGTTTGCTAAACCTAATAATTTTATCAAAATTGTGGGTAAGCGTATCAAACGGTTGCTATCACACCGTTTCAATTATTTAATAAGCTTTAAATTTAACCAAATACGAGCGCTATTAAATGAATAATTCTGTTTGCGAGTACCAAATCAAAATTTTAATTTAAACGAACACTATTTAAGTCCATTCCATAAATTACAGTGCGTTATCTCGACCAGAAAATGGTTGGATAACCACTAAACACCAATCCAGATCCTGCCGAAGTGACCATAAAATGGTGGAGCCACGTGTTTAAGGCTGCCGAAAATCTAGTTCCCCGGTCAAACCTCAAACCTATTACGCGAGATATTAACTAAAGTGGACTGTATTTGCGATTGCTTCTATGCTTATGTAAAAGCGACTACTATAGCATGCGGTACAATGCACTCGCTCTTCCCTAAACTAAAACTATTACTTGCCAAATCGATGAAAGGAATCCTGCCTGATGGGGAGAACACAGAATTGGAGCGGTTAAACAATTATTAAATACTAATCAGGCAGTAAATTAAGGAATGTTGACTCACCGGGGTTTCTTCTATCCTGTCGATCACTATAGCGACTTCTGGAACACTCCGGAGAGAGGCGGTGCGCGACGATATCTCACACGAGGTGAGGCGGGTTCCTGGAGCTCGACTGCTTCCAGGCCAAAGCGGTTTCCACTAGTGAAGTGTTTCCAAACGAGCGCGCGGGAAGAGGAGGTTGTAGTTCAACGACGGCTGCGACGGGAAGAAGCGAGCGCGCGTCGGTCGCGCGTGTCTTATATATCCTCGGCTCCGGTGATTGCGCGATGTTCTAGAATCGTCTTCTTTCCCCTCCCACCCCATCACCCCGATGTGTCGATAGGAGGGTACGAATGATATCGTTTTGGAAGGAATAATGATTCGGCAAGTTCCTACCGTCATAAATAAAAAACGCGAATGGTTTTCCGCGCAACCAAATACCAACAAATAAATCTAAGAAAATTCAATGATTTTTTCAGTGCGGATTAGTGTCATTGATATGCCTTATTTTTCCAGACATGCAGTTTAACGACGCAATAAATCAGCACCAGCCGGCACCAGGATACGAATTCACTTGAAAAGTTCAGGTGATAACAAGTTTGGCAGTTTCTATTTATGAGTGAGCCTATAACTCAGCTTTTTGCCCGGAAGTATAAAAGCAAAGCTCTTGTTAAACAGAAACGTAAAATAAATAACTTTACATGGTACAATAATTCACGGAGTTATGTTGATGTTATTTTTGAAACGAATGCATACGTAATCAAGCTTTGTAATAATATTAAGAGGTTATTAAAAACTTAATATACTGTATATTAAGTTTGCCCGGATGCCGGCTTTAACAATGTTTACTATGAAAGATACATATTATGATGAAAGCTTGTTTTCAAATATCTTTAATTATTCAAAAACTGTTTTTGAATAATTAAAGTTATTTGAAAAAAGCTTTCATATAATATGTATCTTTATAATGAAACATACATATTATAATGAAAGCTTGTTTTCAAATATCTTTAATTATTCAAAAACTGTTTTTGAATAATTAAAGTTATTTGAAAACAAGCTTTCATTATAATATGTATCTTTCATAGTAAACATTGTTAAAGCCGGCATCCGGGTTGAGATCAGCTCCATAGTAACATACTATACCTAACATTGTCAATAAAATTACATTGCGTGCACCTTTGACTAGAGAAGAAAGAAAGGACATGACATACCTACGAAAAAAACGTGTATACCTAAACTGAGTCTGGCACATAAATGGCGGCTTGACGTAGTGCTGCGCACTATGCTTAATATCGATAATGTGGCGCTTATTTAGAAAAAGATTCTTTAGTGTGATTCGTCTCAAACATCCGTGTGTTCTTAAAAAGTTTTTTTTTTAAATCAATATGACGGATTTTTGACGCTAAATTGTAAGTCCTTAATTTTTTTTTACTCAACCTATCGATAGGGGTATTAAAATAAAGGAAATTAAAAGGAGATTACTGAAATATATTACAAGTTATACCTATGTTTTCAGTTCATTACGTTTAAGCAGTAATTTTTTTGTTTTTATAATGTAATTATCTAAAATAATTGTAACATTAATATTACAATTATTTCCCGGGAATTACTAAACAAGGAATACTAATTTAAAAAAATTTATTTGTTTGTTTGTTAGGCAATAAATTAGGCTCAGTCATCATACTCACACTAATCAAACTATAATAAATGCATAAGTTTGAATGTTTGTTTGTTCCTCAATCACGCCAAAAGTATCAGACTAGTTTGAATGTAATAATTTGGCACACAAATAGTTTATTATCTGAATTAATATATAGGATACTTTTTATCCCAATTTAGAGGTCCCGAGGAACGGAATAAGAAATTTCGTAATAATTAAATTCCACGAGAGAAACATATGAAAATAACACACTCACCTCACTAAAGTCGCAATGACAACTGATATAGTTGTCTTTGACTGGGACAAAACATGGCGCACGGCCACAGCGAAAAAATTGTTGCCATATTCGCTAATGATAAAACTAATGTGGTCCTTTTTTACATACGAATATACTCATAAGCTAAAAAGAGACGCCGATATTTCATTACAACTAACGATATTTATGTCATGTCCTTTCTTTTTTCTCTAGTCATAGACCTAAACTGAATCTGGCACATAGATAGCGGCTTGACGTAGTGCTGCGCACTATACTTAATATCGATAATGTGGTCCTTATTTAGAAAAAGATTCTTTCGTTTGGTTCGTCTCAAACACCCGTGTGTTCTTATAGGTTTTTTTTAAATGAATATGACGGATTTTTGGCTTCAAATTGTATGTCCTTAATTTTTTTTTACTAAGCCTATCGGTAGGGGTATCAAAATAAAGGAAATTACTAAAATATATTATAAGTTATACCTATGTTTTCAGTTCATTACTTTTAAGCAGTCGTTTTAGTTTTGTTTTTATAATGTAACTCTATCAATTACATTATAATAATCTATAATTAATGTTAAAATTATTTCCCGGGAATTACTTAAAAAGAAATACTAATTAAAGAATTTTTGTTTGTTTGTTAGACAATAAATTAGGCTCAGTCATCATACTCACACTCATCAAACTATAATAATTGCAAAAGTTTGAATGTTTGCTCCACAATCACGCCAAAAATATCAGACCAGTTTGAATGTAATAATTTGGCACACAAATAGCTTATTACCTGAATTAACATGTAGGTTACTTTTTATCCCGATAAAGAGGTCCCGAGAAATAGAATAAGAAATTCCGTAATAATCGAATTCCATGAGAGAAATATATGAAAATAACATACTCACCTCACTAAAGTCGCAATGACAACTGATATAGATGTCATTGCGACTGTGATAAAACATGGCGCCCGGCCGTAGTCAAAAAATTGTTGCCATATTCGGTAATGATAAAACTGCTGTTGTCTTTTTTTACATACGAATATACTCATAAGCTAAAAAGAGATGCCGATATTTCATTACATTCACGACAAGTAACGATCTTTATGTCATGTCGTTTCTTTCTTCTCTAGTCCAAAGGCGTGAACGGAAAGACAAACAAAGGAAACTAGGCGTACACAAGCTTGTACGCTTGTAATAAATAAAAAAAACGTTTTAACGAAAATGCGACAAAAAACAGAAATGCGTTGTCTATAGCAAAGATACTACTGTTGGTGACGTTTTAAGATCAAATATGATTGTAACGGCGCTGTCGTCGCGCCACCAGCACACCGAAACACACCGAAGCCTAAATCGCGCTATTAATTTTCCGAATCATAGACAGTATATATAGAACTTCTCCGAACTATCACATGGAGTGTTGGCCGCTCCCCGGGCAGAACACCTTACCCGGCGGGAGATCTCCCCTTTTCTTTCACGGCCACAGTGGTGACCCCGACGTGATCTGAACACGCAACCAAACAACATTCGGAAACTTCAAGCTTCATCATCGTCATAGAATACCCCACTCATTCGCTCCCGAGCAGATATCGTCTGCAGTCTTCATATCCTGCAAGCCATCTAGCTTCACAAGGTTCATCGCAGCACTGGAATAATAATGCTTCCTGTTCCTTCAAGCTACACTCTGCGCTACAGTGTTCGGCACGGCTCTGAGACTTACTACTCGCCTCTGCTTCACGGCACTCTCGCAGATTACTTGCCTTCTTCTCGACTCACCGCAGAATACAAGGCAATCTCCTGGCACTTGCACATTCGTCGGCAACGATGCACTATCGACCTCCGGTCTGAGCAGGGGGGTGATGTAACGGCGCTGTCGTCGCGCCACCAGCACACCGAAACACACCGAAGCCTAAATCGCGCTATTAATTTTCCGAATCATAGACAGTATATATAGAACTTCTCCGAACTATCACATGGAGTGTTGGCCGCTCCCCGGGCAGAACACCTTACCCGGCGGGCTTAAAATGTCACCGTAGTCGCAATTGTCTCCGATATCATCATTATTTGAAGAAACGACGAACCCGTTTCCATTAATATTTGTTAAACGAGCTATCTAACCTAACAGACATCAGCAAGCTTTTCGGTAGAAATGTAAGACAGGAGGTTATAGATGGCTTCTGAATTAATTAAGGGCTTAAGTTGGCAAACTAAAATGAATTTAACAAATATCCTCGTGTCAGTTATTATTTCTTATAATTTTACTTCGGTTTTATAATTAAAATTTGTCTTCAGTATTTATTTAATATAATTGTTGTATTAGTGTATTCAAATTATACTGAAGTTTAGCACTAGCTGGGTATAAGCTTTTGGGAGGGTTTTAAAGTTGAAAAATTACACCGTACTGCCCCAATGCCCACGTGCCGATGGACTTTACGTGTCCTCAAAATATTTTGAATTTCTTTAAAATGAAAATTTCACCGCGATGTTGTGCTTCTCCAGCGAGCAACGTGTAATTTGGGTCTTAAAATTAATGCTTATAATTATATTGATGTTGGCCGTGATGAAAATCGGTTTTTTTCGCGTATTTATTAACTTTAAAGGCCACCGGTTATCCTCAAAGTTACCTCGAGGTTACGGCGAGGATTATATTATGTTGATTGTATTAATATACTCGTATAACTCGCCGCTTTGGATACTACGTAAATTCAAATTTTTAGCTAGTTATGCTCCAAGGTGGTATGAACATACTGCAGTTATAGTAGTAGTATAGTTGTAGCATGAATGGGTCGGCTCGACCGGGGAAGGACCACGCTCTCACAGAATACCAGCGTAAAATAGTAGCTTATTGCTGCTGTGTTTCGAATGGTGAGTGTAGAGAACCGGAGACCCTTTTAACTGGAAACCTCATGGGTGACAACGCATCTGCATTTTGATTCGTAATCGAGAATAGATGTAGATGTCTATGGACCACATCTTAACATCAGATGGACCGTATGCTAGTTTGTAACCCTATCCAATAAAAAAAACGACGGGTTGCACTCCGTGAGTGCCGGCATAAGTGAAAACTTGAATATTAACGTTGTGCATTTTTGATATTTTGGAATGGTTAGGGAATAATTTTGCACGAATTGCTTTAATTATCAGTATAAAAGTACTATCATTTATGTGGTAGAATACAATATTTATTTATTGCGCTATAGTATACAAACATGACAATTTATATTACATTCGCGCAAGCGCCCTGCGCCGCCTAAACGGAACAGCAGGCGCAGGCATACAGAAAGAGAAGGGGATACTTCCTCTCCTCGCCGTCCGTCCTACGCATTTTCGATCAGCGAGTTTAACATTTATTATCCATTACAAAAAAAAAGTGTACAACGCCGCTAAACAAGTTTTCACTTAAAAAAAAATCTTTCGTTCTAGGATTTCTTCTGGGTAAGTACCACCCTCTTACCTATTTTGTGCTGCTCAACAACAGTACGTGCACTTCTGTTGTGCATGAGGTCTGTTAAGCAGTGGACTTTTACCATAGTGTAATGAATGAATAAATTACCGTAATAATTAAAGGATATGTAAATAGCACGATATTTGCACTGTTATCTTTACAGGCAAGATAACCCTATTCGGCCGCCAGATCCCGTTGCAATCAACCGCCAAATACCTTGTGGTCACGTTTGACCACTCCACGACCTTCACAAAATACATTCGCACCGTCCGCATTCGTGCCAAATTTGTCACTAGTCGCCTCCACCCGCTAGTTAACGGTAAGAACAAACTGTCCTTAAGACACAAGCTCCACCTCTACTAATCTTGCTACGCTTGCATAGGACCTATCATGTCCTATGCAAGCATAGCCTTTGCACACACGGCTCATAAGCGTTTGTAAGACCTCAAAGTCATCCAAAATAGATTCATTTCCACCGCCAATCGACATCGGCAATGCATAATTTTGATTGGAGCTCGTCCCTAAAAAAATTATAGTGTTGTAGCATTGTGACCAATGGTGGTTGTTGTAGGGTTCATAGAGTGTATCGATATATTTTTGGACAGTATAACGCTTCACCCCTTATGATTAATATATTATTATTTCCCCCTTATATATAAAATTATATATATACTATGTGTGTGTGACCAAGATAAATACATATGTTTTGATCTTTCCAAATGATATTTCTAAAGGTAGGCCGTCTATAATATTTTAAGCGTGATCGTCTTAGTTAGGACCCTTATTTACGTTGTGATTGTTTAGTAACTAAATTCTTTTAGGTGTCTTTTGGAAGAATGAATATTAACTAGTAGGTGTGTACGTGTAGTGCGTATTGTACAAACACTTCATCACTTAAATATACGGACTGCAGCAGCGCCCAAATTTCGACGGAATTCAAGACTTTCTCATAGTGCACATACGCAAGACAGTGGCAGATTGTAGATACTTTTCGGTTTTCTGTATAATAGGGTATGAATGTGGTCTATGGTGCTAAAGCCCTTTCAGAAACCAAATTGTTCGGGAGGCTTGATGTCGTTGAGTCTATTTGCAAGACGATTTGCCAATCGTCAGAAGGGAAATCAGTCTGTAGTTCTTCAAGGGAGTGTTGTCGCCTTTCTTGAAGAACAAAACCACCGCACTTTTGCTCCACGCCCCCGGAGTATTGTTCAAATGATTAAAACCTTCGTATTTTATTTTATTTAAGCAGTAAAAAATCGACACCGCCTGTTTTTTTTTCTGCAAATTAGAGTAGCGTTTATGGTGATAATAATTTAGATTTGGAAATTGTAAGGAATTTTTTTAATGCTAAAAAGCTCTTATCCTATTTAAAAAAAAACCAAGTATACATAGGTATAACATGAAAAGGTGTCATTAAACTGAGTAGTCACTCAAAATTTATATAGAATTTAATTTAAAAGAGGCACCCATTAAGACCCTTTGACCTTATCAAGTATTGGGATTGCGCTTAAAAGGGTATTTTAGGTAATGCAAGATTTAAAATGTAAAAACAATTCTCTTCATTATATTTTTCTCTCATTTAAATATAAAAAGGACCGTTAATTAAATCAATTCTTATATTTCTTGCCGATTCCCACAACTCCAATCCGAAAGATTGGATTAGGCTACTGCAGTTAAGGAGATATGTACCATTTTAATATAAAGGTATAAATCGCAGCGTTAACATACCGTCAAAAATACCAGTCAAAAGGGAGAATAAATGGAGATTTCAATGTGCCGTCATTAACCGTCAGGTGGACTGTATACTGATTTGTTACCCTTAATTGAAAAAAAGTATTATCTATGAAACCGAATCCGTAGAATTCCAGGATTTAAAAATATTGGGAGGGTGCTTTGCTCGGAACGAGAATATCTAATAAGATGGTAATGTATAAATAATTATATGTACCTAATATAGCAATAAGACCCATGGTAGCTCCGATAGCGCTCGTTTTAAATTTCACACTACGTAAGCATCCCGGGTTTGATTCCTGCCAGCACCTATGAAATTGTTAATTGCAATTTTAAGTGCTGATTTACCATGGCGATGAAGGGAGACATCGTGGAGAAACCTGCATGTCTGAGAACCAAGAAGTTTTCGAAGATATGTGAAGTTCGCCAAAACGCACTGGGGCAGCGAGGCGGACACTTCTTTACCCTAAAACCCTTTTAGAAATATGGGGAATTCTGTGCCCAGCAGTGGGTCGTATATATGGGCTGTAATTTTTATAGCAATAGTATTTGAATTACCAGAATAACCCAACAGTAACAAATCAGTAAAATGAATTGATAAAGGACCGCCCATATAGCAACCGATGGCGAATAAAATAAAGTTGACCAGTTGTAGAGTTATATTTGCAGACTTCGTAACGCTAAGCGCAGAGAGCACGAACCTCCTATCCATGGAGTAATGACCCGATGAAACGTGGAGACAATTAATGGACTCACTTGGCTCAAGATCGTGCTCTGTGGTTCAATTCAAAAATGTTGTACATAATTTTTATTAATATGTACCACGACCTCACAGAATACCAGCTTGAAGTAGAGATTTACTTTGATTGATTCAGTGGAGGCCCAATTCCCTATTCTATTCCTCCACCCCTTACCATGGTAGCGGAATTAAGTGAAAAACTAGCCCAGGAGGGTACCCGCACCACAGGTGACGGAGAATCCCTCGCTGAGCATCCACAACCAAGTTTTCCTACTCTTCCTGAGCGTGGGTGCTCAGGCTGCCTCGCGTATCATGGGGAAGGGGGGGGGCAATTCCGCTCGCGACAATAATTGCTCGAGGCAAGCGGAGCAACAACACCAAGGCAACCCCTGCCACGCTATCCGCGAATTTTTGCAACATCAGGGAACTTCATTCCAACATTAACGCTGTCCACTACCATCTGGAGATGGCGAACCCAGCCTTGGTCTATTTATACGAGACTCAGGTGTCCTCTCTAGCTGATACTTTATATCTCTCCTACCCAGGGTACAAATTAGAACATTCCTTTGTGCCCCGGGCTGGAGTTTGCGTATACATCAGAGAGAACATCTGTTTTCAACGCCTCGGCAGTCTTGAAGATACGAACCAGTCCATCCCATGGCTACGCGTAGATAGCGAGAACCATCACCAGGCTTCCTCCTAGATCCTTGCCAAGGCTATCCAAGGGAACTTCTGTCAGTCATCTCTTCAATCTCTGCACAGAGAGGACGACTCACTGGCCCATGACGCAAAGGAGTAAACCAATCTGTTACGCTCTTTCTTTTCGTCAAACTAAGCTCTCGATGATGCGGGGAACACACCGTCGACCATCCCTCGGTGTGAGTGCTCCATGCTGGATGTGCGGTTTACACAGCGCTCGGTTCGCAAAGCACTCTTCTCCCTGATAAGTCGAGTGGGCCTGATGGAGTCCCTCCCATTGTGCTGAAGACGTATGCTCCGGAGTTAGTACCGGTTTTAACGCATCTTTTCCGGTACTCATACTCCCAAGACGAAGTCCTGAATTCTTGGAAGACAGCTTTGGTCCACCCGATACCTAAAATAGGTGACCGCTTAGACCCGTCTAACTACAGGCCTATCGCCCTCACCTCCTTATTCTCCAAAATAATGGAGTTTATTGTAAACTGCCGTCTCATGAGGTAACTTGAGGGTTACCAGCTGATCAGTAACCGCTAAAACGGTTTCCGTCGTGGTTGCTCAGCTGGTGATCTTCTGGTCTATCTTACTCATAGATAGTTGGAGGCAGTAGAGGGGGGGTCCAAGTGGGAGGCATTGGCCTTTAATTTGGACATAGAAGGCCTTCGATCGGGTCTGGCACAAAGCGCTTCTTTTGAACCTATGGGCTTGCCGAGAAATTGTGCGATTGGATCACTAGTATATGCATACGACAGCACTATTGATGTCTTATACACCGGCCATGCCAATATTTTTCGGGAAATCGTTGCCGAGTACCGGGAAAAACGTGTCTTAAGTCGAGTCTTTGCTTAACAAAGTCTCGGATTGGGTACACAAACTTTTAAATTTAATAATTAACTTTTAAAAGTCAATTACCAGTAAAAACCAGCTATTCCTTATTTCACTATTATTGTTCTTTTTTATTTAAAAAAAACCAACAGCGATTTAACAATTTTAAGGACTTAAAGTATACAGTTTAAATGTAAGGCCTATTAAAGGTTTTTTCAGTTATGTAAACAAAATATATTATGGACGGTACAATTTAACTATTCTTTGGATTTATTATGATATGTATGTACTAATCTAATTATATATATATATATATATATATATATATATATATATATATATATATATATATATATATATATATATATATATATATGTTCACAGATATGTAACTAAATGTTTATACTAATTACACTTTTGTATATGTGTATGTAGAAGTAATATTTGTATTATTTATTTCTCTGCAAAACTTTTAAGTGCAGCCAGATATTAACATTCTTTTATGTAATTTAATTTAATGAAATATGAAATATCACACCTGTTTATTTATTTATTTTTCTAAACCGTTACACTTATGTCAGATTTACACTCAACAATCAAGTAAGAAATGATATATACTAAATGATGCAAAGTATGAATTCATTTTCATATTAAATAGAGTTGATTTATGTTCATTACTATTTATTTTTTTTGTGTAGGGAGTCCTACTAGATGGAGTAACGACCTGGTAAGACATATAGGAAGTCGACGAACGCATGCGGCTCAGAATCGTGCCTTGTGGCATTCCCTGGGGGAGCCACGTTCAGCAGTGGACTTGTGAAGGGCTGTAATGATGATCATCATGATTAAGCAAATCAAAATGATTTACTCGTTTTGCACCTCATTTAGAATTTTAAGAGCTTTAGCTTTAAAGGCTGGTTTACTAAAAACAAAGAGATCTATATCATATATTTATTGTAAGCTCTGATAGCATTTATTAAGTAGATATCTTTATGACTTCTAGATTCTTAATGTCCCCCAGCCCGAATTTCGGTCACGGCGGTCAACCTCAAGTTTCCAGCTCTCGGCGCAGGTAGGATTATCGTTCCCAAGTATTTTGCGCAAGCACAAATTCCCTCACTCTCATAGTATGGCAGGACGATAAACTGATACGACCGGAGAAGAAACAGGCGCAGGACCAACGGCTTTACGTGCTTTCCGAGGCACGGGCCCTACCAGGACCTCAAGATCAGCAGTCGCGTCAACAACCACAAGACCAAAGAGGCAGTCAGTTTCTTTTATACAAAAGAAGCGTGTACATTTAGTCTGAATTGTGGCAGGTTGACCATAAATTTATTTCTTGGCATGGCACTTTTATTGACTAAACTTGATTTAATGGTGAATTATTGTGGATACTGTTTTACAAAAACACAAAGTTCTCTTGTGTACATACAAACCAGAGGCAGTATATGCAATTTGTGAAACAAAGGTTTGCTATTATCTTATTACCAAGCTTAACAAATAGTCCTTACACACTTCTTTTAAGCACGAAATGGCATACCAACCTCAAACGATTGACTGTAAGAGAGGACAATGATCAGCTGTGAACTTGTGATGAGCTGAAATGGTAATGAAGATGATTTTTTTAATACCCCGCATCCGATGTAATCTTTGTGTAACATACTCCGTATTATCAACGGTAATTATACTCAAACGCGCGCTCTATTTATATTTTTTTTATTTTTTTTTTATTTTATTATTTAGAGTTTCCGGCTATCACTCATTCCAAAATTCAATACTCAGTAGTATTATTTGAATAGAAATATTAGAGTTAAATCACATTTGCCAGCATCGATTCATATTTTGTTTATTGAAATTAACTATATAGTATGAATGTGCGTGCGCGTATTAGTTAAAAGTGTTTTATTTGATTTTACATGTTTAAGAATGCTTAAAATAATCAACTTATCAAAAGGTATGATTGTTTAAGCGAACAAGCAAATGTCAACACATCTTATCAACAACCGAGTACAAATAGACAAACGAAAACTGATGGAATGGTTGGGGATCCTTTAGCGATTTTCATTAGGTTAAACTATACAACATTTTTGGAAGCTGAAAGCATGCCTTTGACTTAAGATGCGTATAAGTGTGAAAAAATAATCAGACAAAATGCGAACTGTGACGTGATTTCACCTTCAGTATTAACGCGCGTTCCAAGAACGGAACACAAAATGCTATTAACTGCCAACTATAAACTAACTAGGTCTAAAAGGTAGGGCACAGTTTGAAACTGTTACCGACGAGTAAAGGTTAACTTCGCCTATAACAACGTTACTGCTGCAGTGTGTTATAGTAATATAGAGTAGGCTTTGTTTACAATTAATACTCATCCCACTCTACATAACTATATTAATCAGTTGGTTCACATGTGTGTATCCTATTGGTTTTCACCTCAAACTTATTGTTAAATCTATTGTATGGAACAATTTACCACGTAGAAATTTGATTGTAATATACCGTGGTGTTTTAATAAAATATACTTATCTTCACCGAAATGATTTTATTATTTTTAGTTTTTGAAGTCGGTTTTAAGTTTCTATATAAAAGTTTATTTTATTTGTATGATTTATTTCTAATTACTCAATAATGTGAAGTATCGATTCCCTAGGGTTATCCTATTTTAATATCTAAGTCGTGGCTATTAATACCATATACTTGGTATCGTTAATACCTAAGACGCTATGAACAGCAACTACGAGTATGTTACGATATTCTGCAGGTACTATCTTAATTCCTAACTTTTGAGATAATTTTTCTGTCTAGGTATGCCTAACAGTGGACCATTTACAAGTTGGCTTAGGTACATGGTAGGGTCATGCTACAGCTATATTCTGGTTATAGCACCAACAGCTCGACTGGGGAAGGACCACGCTTTCACAGCGTAAAATAGTAGCTTAACGCTGCTGTGTTTCGTATAGTGAGTGTAGCGAACCGGAGACCCATCATACTGAAAGGAGGCACTCATCTTAGTGCTCAGGGATAACAACACATCTACATTTTTATTCTTAACCGAAGATAGATTTAGATATTTATTGACCACAGTATGTCACCCTTATTCTAAAAAAATATAAGATGATCATTAAATTTACTATTTAACGCACATGTATAGGTATTCAATTTACTGGCCATTCATACTAAACCGTAGTTTTTATATCTTATTGTCTTGAAATCGGGGTCTTAGTAGCATTAAGCTTTGAGTATTAAAATGCAACCTAGAAATATGAAACAGAATTAAGCTGAGACTGCAAAGAACAATTCACTTAATACTACCACAAATTATTTCTGTTAGTAGGAGAAGAAATGCTTTATGTTAAATAAACTACATAGTACGTAAGGGTAATATGGTCATCCGGTTAATATGATCACTTACTTATAACTCAAAAACAACCGCCTTGTTTGCATAGATGGCTCTGTGACACGATAGCTCTTCACCAATCAATCAAATGATATAAGGTCAAAAGGGTGCTGCTTTATCGACGCCATTTTGACAGCTAACAAAATAGTAAATATTTAAGTCGATTTTAGTATTATGTAGTGTAAGTTAGTTTTTCTTAAGTCGATTTTTGAATTGTTCCCAATTATTGCCAAAACTTGGTTCCTATTTTTTTTCCATAGTATATTAGTTATAGTATAAATAAAAATGTGTTTTTTCTCTGTCCTCCTCCTAGTTTTGGTTTTATAGATCGCCAATGTTTGAAGTGACCACATTACTCACATGTACTTACTTAACTTAAATTTATTATAAAATACGGTATTTTACATTGAAAAGCTGTAAAAGCGTGTTTCTCGAGTATCGTATGAGACATTGGCATTACCATTGAAAAGTTCAGCTGCTGAACATAGGCTCGCTTACATTGCCTCACAGGGGAGATACCTGGTATCTATCTATTATTTGACGTTAGTTATATATTGGAGGTAGTTGTCTCTTTTGACAACCGTAGGTTTTAATATTTTGAGTTGTTATGGGAAAGATCTCCGGTTACTAGGAGACAAAAAACTAGGGAAATAACAAAAGTCCTAGCGTAGTTGGTATTTTAAGTATTTAAAAATACTAGATAGATGTATCACACTACTAAATACCAGATAGAAAATTTTGTAAAATAAAACAATATAAACATAATATAAGCACTAACGCCCGCCACCTAGAGGGCTATGCAGAAACTACTTCTATTTGGCACGATCCTTTCCTCCATAAAATACCTTACATTATCTGAGTACAAAATTTCATCCACCACCTTAGAGCCGTTTTGGCGAAACTAGTTGCAAATAAATATGCATATTATACTTTTATTTTTCTAATTTAGTATCAATTATTCAAAGTTAATGTATTAAACAGGTTTGATTGCGTATCGATAAGACAATGTTCTGTAAAATATTGTAATCAAATATTTTTTAACCAAAGTTTTGACATCACGGTTTAAAAAAAAAACGCAAAGCTCTATAACAACGTACGTAACTCAGCGAATAAAAAATTTTTTTGTCTGTAATATCTTCATTTTTGTCCAGCTTTAGGACCGTGTAAGCCAGAATACTAAAGAACAGAAAATAAAAACTTTAAAAAAGCTAACCACACAATGAACACATAAATGATGCTGAACAAACAACAAATTAAATATTCTTCGTATAAGTTTATAGTAGGAGGATATAATAGGAAATATTGTTTATAATTCCGTTTTCATATACCTGACGTTAGGTATTATACAAGTAAGCCTATTTACATGCTATATTAATATTTTATTAATAAATAATTAACGTATAATGACGACGTAAGAGAATCCACTATAAATGCAACAAAAGGAACCTAAACTACAACCTAAGATCTAAAGGTTTATTTTTTCGATAAACTATGTCTTAATGCCGGTTTCAAAAGCTATTAGTATATGTTTTTTTATGTGGTAGAGCGATGCTGCGGTTGTATTAGTAGTATAGTTGTAGCACGAATTGGTCGGCTCGACCGGGGAAGGACCACGCTCTCACAGAATACCAGCGTGAAATAGTAGCTTAATGCAGCTGTGTTTCGTATGGTGAGTGTAGAGAACCGGAGAACCTTTTTACTGGAAACGAGGCATTCCACCTAAGTCCTCACGGATGACAACGCATCTGCATTTTCATTCGTAATCGGGGATAGATATAGATGTCTATGGGCCACAGCAACCACTTACCATCAGGTGGACTGTGTGCTCGTTTGTCACCCTATCCTTTAAAAAAATGTGGATATTATTATTATTTTTTTATGCCTTTGATTTCGGTTCTTACCCTTCTTATTAAATATTTCTTATTAAAAGTTCAATTATATTAATAAATATTAATCAAGACTAAATAATACAAATTTGAATGGATCAATATAAGTGGTAAATACTGATTGAAAAGCTGTTTAGCGACACAAAGGAAAGTAATTCTAATGGACCCCACACATGGTCAATTCAACTAATCATCCCAACTGATGAGTTCAAACTAAAACTGATGATAATTTTTAAAATAGTGGATTTTCGATATATCTATTAATATCGGAGTTTTACATAAAAGTTTATTTATGGATATATCGAAAATTCGATATTTTAAAAACTATCAACAGTTTTAGTTTGAACTGATCAGTTGGAATGATCAGTTGAACTGATCGTATATGGCCACCATAAAACAGGTTGCGTTGCCATTAATTAGCACCTCGTAACACATGGGGAAAACATTACGGAAATTCAATTTGGGTAAGGTCATTGTAAAGTTTTCTCCGAAAACAGTTTTTTTAGTAATCTGTTTTTTTTTCTATTCATTACAGTTCATAGCTTACCTCATATGGAGAATTTTGTCATATTGAACAAACATGGCAACTATGACAAATCCCTCTATGTGGCAATCTTTGTGGAAGGCCTGAGTTCAGCGGAGAACTTTTGATAGATAGGCTGTAGTGATGATGGTGATAAAGAGTTTTTTTTTTTAAATCTGGTTTTTTTTCTTTTTTAGATTAAATAAAATTTAAGCATTTAAGAATATACAAATAAATCAAACATGGTTAATACTGTTTTTAAAAAACACTAATGCGTAAAAATTTAATAATACTCATTATACGATTATTTAGGAACCTTATTACAGCTTATCATTCATATCGTCCACTGCATTGCATTCATAAGTTTTGAAAATTTAAGCGAGAATGATCACTAATCAACTGTAAATCGTTATGAATTCTAAATGGAAAATGACTAGAAAATTCTAAATATGATTTTCAAAGATGTCCAATGATACCCCTCTTGACATAATTCGTGGACTTTAATTTTTTTCTTTTAAGCAATAAGGTGTCTGGTTGTCACCATATTGTGTATTGTGTTAAGTAATACTTGCAAGATTAAGACAAATCGATTGACGTAAGAATCATCAAAATCGGCCCACGCGTTTGGGATCTAGCGCGTCACAAAGCAAAAACATAGACACATACATGCATACATATAAACACTATTATACTACTATCTAATACTATAGGCAGAATAAACACGTTATCTTCCGCAGTCAGCTAATAACTATTCTTTTGATATGTGTCTTATTCTAAATTATCAATTTGATTGCTATCGGCCGAGAGGCTATTGGCTAAGATCAAACGGTTTGCTTAATAATTTAAGGTGAACCTTTAAACCAGAGCTATCACAACTAAATAAATTGTTGAAGCAAAACAATTTTACACACACACACACACACACACACACAACACACGCACAAACACACACACACACACATACACACACACACGCGCACGCACACGCACACGCACACGAATAGGCACACGCACACGCACACGCACACGCACACGCACCACGCACACGCCGCGACACTCACCATCGCGGGCATACACACAAATACATACCATAATTTAAGTTTTTAGTACATTACGCGTCATCATTTAATTATTTAATGAAAGAAATAATTGCACTTAAATATTTTAAATTTTGTTTTTATCATGACAATGGTGTCATTCCTCCATATAAACCTAGTTGGGATATTTGTTTAACATTTTAAAAATCAAAGTAACAATTTAAACAATTTTTTAATTTTTCTTTATGTGAATATAAAATATTTTCAAGGTAGCGACTCAACGATTAACCGTTGCGTTGCAAGATGATATTGAAATACACCCAAATATAACATAAATAATCAACGAATGAGTAAAAAATGAAAATCTTAAATAAAAGAAGTAGGACCTCTTTATTTAAGAGCTATTTAGTTGCAACGTTTTCAATCTTTCCCCAGCCAGTGTCACTTTGACTCAAAACTTTTGTTGGAAAATGTAAGCAAAAAATCTTAATATTAACGGAAACGTTATATTCGTAGACGTTTTAAAAATAATTGAGATCACAAGTTTTTGATTTGATTGAGAGAACAAGTTTTGAATTTGAAGAAGATTGAATTGCCTTTTAAACTTAAAAGGAAAGATAGCTTTTTATATATATATATATATATATATATATATATATATATATATATATATATATATATATATATATATATATATATATATATATATAGTTATATATAGGACATTATATATAGATATATATATATATATATATATATATATATATATATATATATATATATATATATATATATATATATATAGATAGTTTTTTTTTTTACATAGGACAAACAAAAAGATCCATAAAAACCCGCGTGAAAGAACATATAGCTGACGTGAAGCACCGACGCTCCGGGAAGTCTGCAGTCTGCGATCATGTTCAAGATAGTCCCCACCATTACATTCGTTTTGATAAACCACAAATTCTCGCAAAAGAACACCGATTCCTACCAAGGATGATACGCGAGGCTATTGAAATTAAAAAACATCCAAATTTCAATAGAGAAGATGGATGGGTGCTGCCACCTGCTTGGGATCCTATAATTAACAAAATTAAACCCAAACCTAAGCATACCACTGCAAGACTTCATGATACTATAAGCTCGTTTTGCGTAAATCGGACCAAAAATTAATATTCAAAAACTGAAGGTAGCCGGACTATGACATTGGGACGTCAAACATCTCAGTCCCCCCCCGTGACCATGGTTGCTGTAAAGCACCCGAAACGTCGGGAATTAAAAATAAGTAAAAGTAGTGAAATAAACGCGATAAAATCCGTAAATTTAGTTTTATTCAATGTGTAGTGTTCGCGTAAATTTAAGAAATCATTATAGGAAAGATAGCTGTAAATAAACGTTAACATTTCGGTTTCATATTTATTCTTTTTTTAAACGCCTTTTTGATGTTCTTTTAAATATAACTGAAAATTCGACATCATTATAGTCACTTCATTTCACGACACACTTACAAAACCCCCTGCTGAACATAGGCCTTCTCCAAATAATGCTACAAAGCACGGTCCTGAGCCACTTGCATCCATCGAGTTCTTGCATGTTTCACCAGGTCGTTACCGTAAGCGCGCTTCAAGATGTAGCCAATCTTGTCAGTGACTCATCTGGCATAGTACAGGAGGTACACGCTCGACTGTGGCCGGCTTCACTCGTTCACTGTGACGTAGACGCGGGACCTGAAGCTTGTTGTCATGCAAAACTTGCTTGACGTGTTGGAGCTCGGCAGCCAGGTTTTTACTGTCACAGATCCCTTGTGCTCTCTGAAACAAAGATTTACCCACGGTAGCTAAATTTAAATATCTTTCTGTATGGGTCTTTTTTCTATACACAGTATGGCTCAAGGTGTTATAAGGATTCCGAATTACTAACACATCTAGAAAAGCTAAAGATTGTTGATTGTTTGCCTCTAACTCCATTTATTATATTTTAAATTTAATTTAATCGTTTTTTTTTTCAAAAACAATCTTTAAGTTTTTCGGATAAAATATAGCCTAGATCACACCCGGCATTGCTCTCTATCTACTCGTGAAGTTTCATCACAATCAATTCAGCCATTTCATAGATTAGCCCGGTCACACAGACAGACAAAAAATAAAAATGATTTTTCGTGCCTTGATACCATGAAAATAATCTCCTTAGCTCAAAATAAAGCAGTTATTTCGATATTCCAGAGAGACACTTTTATTTTATTTGTTTGTATGTAGGATAACGCAGGCAGGTACGCCGTTGTCATTAGAAGCGCACAAGAAAAAGCTTTTAATAAAAACTGAAGGCCGTCTAATAACTAAACATTTAAATAATTTCCACATAATAACTTAAGAGGTCAATGTTATCGCTTACGACTGCAAATTCATTTTTGAACTTTTGCTGTATAAACATACTGGCCGAAAAACTGCCATTTAAAGAAAATATGTAAAAAAGGGAAAACAAAGAAAAAAAGGAACAACTGACGCTATCGGTTGAGTATGCACACTGCACACTCCAATAGGATTTTTATACCGACTTCTTCTGAAGTCAGTTTATTAAAGTAAACGGAATTAATAATGTAATAGATAAAAATAAAAAGCCTTTGAGGCCGTCTGTTATAAACGCTCTTAGCGGGATATCGCTGTCTTATCGCATAAATATTGCCAACTTTAGCGCGTCGTTTTGAGTTATCTGCTAAAGTTCATTCCTAAGAGTACAAGAATTCCTATTTCTTATGGCAATACGAATTCCTTTAATAATTCATATAAGTTAAATTAATCAGGTTGAATTTTATATATAACATTAATGTTTGTTTGTATGTTAACATACAAACAAATAATAATCATATTTTATTTATTGATGATTTAGTCTGTGTATCTCTTAGTTTTATATAAGGTTCTATCTACGAAACCCAATTTACTTTTAAAGGGTTTCTCATCGTGCTAGCAGGATTAATTTAAAGTAATTCAATATGGCATATGATACCAAAGTTTTAACAAATCCAAACGGTACTTGATAGCCACATTTGAAACGTTTTCTAAAGAGGAGGCAAAGTGCACGCGGCTTTAGTTATGTTCAGTGCTCCCCAACGCCGTCTAAAAACACCCGCTACGACACAGGAATCGCAAGTGAATTACCAGCCTTATAGAAAGGAGTAGTCTTTTTGTGAAGGTGCCTAAGTCATATCGATCCGAAAATGTTCCGAGTATATTTGAAAAAGGACTGACAACCATTAGATAGAAAATGTACTTAAAGGACATCTTCGTACGGACAAAAACAGGCAATTAAGCAATCTCGCTTAAGATGGAACAATCATTTTCAAATCCCGAGATTTACGTAGATTTATTAATTCAGTTCTACGAGAATACTTGATCAGTCATCTCCGAATCCCTAACGCTACATAGCCGAGTTTTATCGACAGATGGTCGACAAACTCGGCAGAGGCTACGACACATCTTCTTGTCACGTATACCTCAAAACTTTAAAACAAGAGTATACAACCAGTGCGTCCTGCCAGTGATAACATATAAACATAATACGTTGTCCTTCATTGCTATGACCGTACCGTACGCCGTATAAGAAAGCTTAAGTCATTAGTATAACTAGTAACCAGTATACCATAACGGAATACGTCTTGCAGAACTGACAGCCAATGAAGAAGACGGGTTATCAAGTGGCAGCCTCATACAATAAGCGAAGTGTAGAGTGGCTCCCTACAAGATGAAGACGGCCTGGTAAGAAATGCGGGAAGAAGATGGATGTAAATAGCCCAGGACCATGTTCATTCTTGAAGGAGGCCTATCTTCAGTGATATACTTGTGATACACAAAACAAGATAATTCTTTTTGTAATAATTTAGTAGTAGAGTATGTATAGCACTGCTTTTTTGTTGGTAAGTCATTTGCGTTTAAGATATTATCACATATCTTCGTCTAGATATTATCTACTCTCGTAGATTTATATCTGCACTATTATTACAAATTACTTTTAACAAGTAAATTTAAAAAATCAAACATATATAGAATAAGTATGTTAGGTAACGTGAAAGCTTCCGTTTCACATGCCACTGCCGGTGAAAAACATACTTTCATACTTTGCAAAATTATAAATGTAGTTGGGAGCTCAGAAATTGAAAATCGTGGCTGAATTAATAACGGTAAAGTACAATACTGAAGCTGGCACAAAAGTGTTATGTTAAAGTTTTAAATGCAACACGAATTTTTTATCAAATATTACCAAAGAGTACATAATAGTAGAGGTAATATTACAGAGCGTACCATAACATATAAAATATAATATTATCTCTTAAACTCATATATAAAGATAATAACATATCATTTATATCTTTAAGGTTAGAGCACAGTTCATAGTAATTCTGAAGGTGACAAGCAATCACGTGGTATAATGTAATGTAGCGCTCCATTTATACCTACCCTAGACTAAGAATCGAATTATAGATACGTTGTCATCTCTAAGACTAAGATGGAATCAAAACAGAATGAAATAAAAAAGAACGTGCTTATTGTAATTTCATTCAAGAATGTATAGGCACTGTTCATTCCATCAATCAATTACAGCCAGAAAAGTCCACTACTGAAAATAGGCCTGGCAGGTAGATTGCCTCATAATTTTGCAACAATCTGTGGGAAGGCCGTTGTTCAGCAGTGAATTTTTCAAAAACCTTAACGGGGTATTGAATTTCTTTTACATATAGCCATCACTGAAGGGAATTACAAGAATTATATACTCGTTAACTGAGCGATGATTAATTTAGGTTGGGTAATTAAAGTTAAAATATTAAATCTTTCCCTTCCCTAATCATCTACGTGCTTTATAACGAGCATGTCAAAATAGAGAAGATAACAATTCTGTTTATCGAATATGGCTGCATCAAAAGCCTCTTAAATTTGATTAATTTTATATGTCAAATACTTATAATGAACTATAGAGGACATATTTTCATTCTAAAATGATTTCACTTCTAGTTAATAGATGTTTGTTGATTTTCTTTTAAAGGTCACTTTGAAGCTCGTTATAAATTTAATTATTTTAGGCAGAATAAATCTATACGACTGATAAATTCATAATACTTACTTGCTTGTTGTAATGTAGCCAACACTTTTGTATTTAGCTAAGAAGACTGTCTAATTTAATACCGAGAACAAGCAACTTGTCTTTTCATTGACCCCAGTAAAAATTAAAATCTGTAATTGATACAAATCAGACATAACTAATTTGTTTGCTTAGAAGGGACACGAGGTGGTTTGACTACTGCCTAGGATCTGTCAATTTGCTTTCATTTATAAGACTAAATTTTGCGAAATATTGCCTTAAGAAGAACAAACCCGCGACAAAAACAGAATACGTTTAGTGTTGATGAATTGATTTCGACCGTGATTTAAAAAAATTGATATAGATTGTTTAGAGTCGGTAATCATTTACAGTTTGGTTTGAATAATACCAAAATAAATTAAAAACGGTTTTAAAACACAAGATTTATCAGTTTTTCGTATTTGTTGTTACAGCTTATTTCTGGGGGCACAGATATAAAAATTTAAGACTGAAACTAGATTAAAAAAAAATACGTGTGGCACTCGGTGACTGCCGCGGTAGGTAAAGCTATTGCATAGCATTTTTTATCAACTTATGCAATTATAATTATTTATTTATTTTATTTATGCAGTTAAGTCTTTGATATTAAATCAAGTTACACTTTTTGAGAGTGGTGACCGATAAGAAAACATTTTTTTTTCTCTTATTGAATAAATGAGAAGTTAATATTGTTTAAAATATTTTTAATATCTTACAATACATGTAGGTTATTCAGGAATTTTTATCATTCAGTTAGCAGCTAGTGTACACGCATACGTCTAGTCGCACGCACACAAACTCCGTGCCGAACTCAGAGTGCCGAAGTCTGCCAAACTGAAACGACGTTAGACGATGCACGGCTTTCAACGCCACACCTCCGTGCCCGTCGGAGTGGGGAGCGTGAGGTTTTTTTTCGTTACGGAATTTCTGGATTCGGTCCCCGCGCTCAAGGCCCGCGATAGAAGCTATGCAATAGCTTAATAAATTTATTATTTACCATAAGATTTTACGATGTTTATAGGAACCACAGATAATATTATTTAAGAAACATAAAAACAAAACATATTTGCTGACCTAGAAGTGTGAATAATATCAATATTTTAATATTGTTATAACATCTAAATTGAGATTTTGTAAGTTACGCCTTTTGTCACTCAGCTCATATCTGAGGTAATTGTCCGTTTTTCTCAATCGATTTGGCACATACTATACTCACAGTAAGTTCCCAAAATGGCGGGAGATTGAAACTACGTAGTGGTTTTTTCAACGCGGCCTTGTATATGAGCTTTTTTGCCTACACTAATTTACGTCGACAAAGTAAAAAATAAACATGTTTTATTCATGATTCATGTAATTTAAGCAATATTTAAAATAAAATTTTAATTAAATAAATAATACATTAAAAAAATATGATTCGATTATTTGAATATTTTTATCGATTATTTGAATATGTTTGCCGATTATTAAGTATGACAATATACAATATAACTAAAACTAATACAGCATAACAATGAATTTTAATCATCTAAACACTACGGTAAGGTACACAGCGCCATATCATTGAAACGACGTCAAGTAAATTCGAAGATTCGAACTTAAACTAGTGATATAAAAACTATACATGTTGTAATGAAATATAGATAACTTCATTGTTCTTCGGATTTACGTAAAAGGTTATTTTAAATCGTGTGAGTACGCTTGTGCAAAGTTATTGCGGAATGATTAATGTGATACGTCAAAAGGTATTTCTTAGATTCAGTTGACTATATATATTTAAACTTAAGTTTAAACTTGGCTTCTCTTTGAAAAATAACCCTGTAACTATATATACGCACAACGTTACATCTCCGTCTGACAAGCACCACCCTCTTATCTATTCCTGCCGCCAAATTGCATTGCGTTCACTGCTGTGTTCCAATCTGACGTGTAAAGAGAACCAGCGTAATTCCATTGCAGCTTAATCCTATTCAAGTGAAAACGCATCTGAAGCTTTTGTTTGAAGTTGTTTGCAGATGTCCAATGGCTGTAGTAGCCACTTAACATCATATAGATTGTAAATACGTTGGTCACTTCACTTTCACAAAAGAAGAAAAAACCATTAAAAACAAAAACACATTATGTAAATATGTCTTTTATTTTATCTGAAAGAAGTTGTTAAGTTGTGTTGTTGACTGACATCATATTATGTTATTTAACTTAATATTTAAAAATAAACTTCAAATAACAGATTAAATTTGGAACTTAATAGAAGAACGTTTATTTCGCAAATTAATTCTCAAGAAATGCAAAAAGAATATTAACACAAAATCGACCGTAACGTTGTCAATATTCAGTTTAGTTCTGTTGATTGGCACAATTCGAAATTCGTTAAAATAAAATTAATTGAAAGAGGTCGCTTGATGCAAATTGCCGCTTTACCATTTCATTTAGGAACCTAATAACTCTAAGTAATTAAGCAACGTCTACAGGCGGCCTTAGAATATTTAACTACTTTTTAAATGAACTGAACCGTGGTAAACTTAGGGCCTAAGCGCTCGCCGTAAATTTAATAGTATGAGAGCAATCTGGTGGTGGCATGAATAAAATTATTAACTACCATTTTATGTAGTGATTTACCTCTTAATTGGCGGTAAGGAAAAACATCCTGATGTTACCTGTATGTCGAAGAAATAAAATATTTAGAAGACATGTGAAGTAAACTAATATGCACGTTAGCAGCGTGTCTAATTGCTCCAAAAATCTTCTCAGAAATGAGAGCTCGTATGTATATGTATATGTTTAGCCGTGGAAGTATATGGCCTGTAGCTTTACTTATACATACACTTGGCATTCATCATTATACAATATGTTAAAAAACTTGAATATGTAATACAAAAAAAATATTATTATTGAATATAAAAATATAGTTGTAATTCAAATACACTATGTGCTTTTTACTACTATCTTCTTCTCTCTCCTCGCCTCTTTTCCGTCACGCGGGATCGGTTTTCTTAATATTTCGGCGCCATTCACTTTGGTGGTAAGCTTCCACTTCTGTAAGTACGAGCTTTTGCATGTCCATGTAGCATGTCTTTCCGGATATTTGTTATCAAGGTAGTTTGCGATCTACCTCTCCCTCTCCTTTTTGTAGCCATGAAAAGGTAGCTTTTATCTACAATGCGCTTGAAGTGCAGCAGAGTTTTAAAACTTAGCTGCGCCGACGACGACGGTGTTTTTGAGTCGTCCCGTAATTTTCCCCACTTTATTTCGTTTTTTTTCGAGGTAGTTTTATTATTAATGCTCTGAAAAGGATTACCTATATGACATCTCAAATCGGATAATGTTTTTTTTTTACATTTTGTTGCCGTAATGTATTGTAGGTCACAGTGGAGAGAAATAAGACAATGTGATTGAGGTTATAGATTGTGTCCCTGTGGTTGTGCACATACTCATGCTCACTATACTCATAATCAAACGAGCACACAGTCCACCTGATGCTAAGTGGATGCCGTGGCCCATAGACATCTACATCTATCCTCGATTGCGAATCAAAATGCAGATGCGTTGTCACCCGTGAGGACTAAGATGAAATGTCTCATTTCCAGTAAAAAGCATTGAGTTATACAAAACTAGAGGAGCAAATCACATCACACAATAAATAATGGTACTACGACCACATTAGCGCGCGTTGAAAAAGTGTAACCACTATCCAACCGCGACGACGTAGCTTTGAAATTACTAAATATTTTAAATTAACATATATCTGTCTCACTTAAACGAACGAAAACAATACCGTCGCTAAGATTAGATAAAGATAGACACACCAAACATGCAATGGCGGGTTGGTGTGGCTTACTTATGAAATTTAACCCAAAATACGCAATAAAAAGGAGTTTTTTTAAGCTGCAGTTAATTGTTTTTATTTAAAAAAAAGTATATTTTCTTATCAGGTGAATAGAAGTTAGCATAACTGATGAAATAAAACATATAAGTATTTTTATTGTACTAATAAAACAAACAGATAAAATAGGTAACAAAATATATTTAATAGATCATTCATGAATAAACTAAAATAAGAATAATTAATTATTTTGTATGAAAGTTAAAACGTAGTTTTTATTATAATTTCCAAAATATTTAAAATCAGAGGTAACAATTTAACTTACTTCATTAATTATATAGTCTCCCATTAATGTAGGATAATCACAAATACGGAAAAGTAGCAACATTGAACCTAAATGGCAATATTCGTAAAAACCTCAAATATAATTATTTGAGGTTTTTTCACGTTTATATGAAAACAATAACTAAAAATTACGTGTTAAAAGTGATTCCGCTTGATTTATTACGTTTCGGTGACCTTGAATAGCATTCTTTCACTACGCATTTTCCCATTTTTTGTCGCGGCTCAACTCTATCGGCGTCACATTGAACACTGAGTTGACGTCAGCTAGTCATATGGCTGTGTCCATATGTGCAGTGGCAACGCTTTGGTGCGGTTATTACTGATCTAGTGTAATATATAAGTCAGTAGCTTAAAAGCATAAAAATTGTGAATTAGCGTCCGAAACAAAATGATTATCTTTGTTCTAAACATTTCATAGACGACTATTCTGACTATGATCGACAGACCATATTTTCGCACCTACGTGAGTTCTACGATGCCTAACGCATGCCACTTGCAAGGCCATTCGTCGGGAATCGCGACGCTTGGCTCGGAAGGAAAAGGTAGATAGTGTAAACAACAAATAAACTTGAAATACGATTCCTAACAGAAATGTAATCGTATTCTACTTAGTTAAAATTTTTGTTAGTAAACAAAGTTTTGATTTCATTGATTTGTTAAAATATTTTAAGCTAAAATAACAGCTTAAAATATTTTAATACTAAAGGCAAGTATATGTACGTAAGTAGATACTTGGATAGTGAAGTAAATTTCTACTAAATTTTGTAATAAAGTTCGTAGATATTAAATAAATTATTACTTTTTTTTTGCTATAAGTACCTATCTAACAATAAAAATTAAATAAATTCACGTTTCATAACTTCCTACTAAAATCCTTCGGTAATAAAGAATGATATATCTGAAATATTTTGTTGGTCATTTAGCGTCTATCCACGCAATAATTATATTAGGAACGACGTTTTGCCACATTAAAATTTATTAAATAATGGGTAATATACGAGTACATAATATATATAGTTCTTAAATTACATTAAAACTTTAGAACTACTTTATCCTATAATTAAATATACTAAACACTAAATAAAAACTATTTCAACAATATTTCCAAAAAGTTATATAGGTACGTCAACAGCGTTAAAAAACTTTAACATTCAATCGCCTCCAACGCGCTAGCCCTGACTGCGTTAATTCGCCCGGGCGCGTCGCGATTTTAGGTAATTATTTCACGTAGGTAGCAAGAGTGATAGAGGCCTGCTATAACGTTAAAATAAATATTCAGTACGCTATGCGCGCCACCTAGTGAAAGTTAATTGTACTATGCATATAACCTTCACGCAAGTGCAACCAATATGTTGACAAAGTTTTACAATCAATGAACGGTATGGCCGCGCATAAAATACGAACAAGCAAACTTTAATTTTTATATAGTAGAAAATAGTTTATTCTGTCTATACACAGACCTGTAGATAATTAGAATAGGCGATATTTTAGTAGTTGATTTGTTTTTTATAATACTAGACCTGAATGAATGGTTGAAAATAAATTAATTTCTAAATTATGTTTTTTATTTATTTTGTATAGTTACTCATGTTGAATATTTTCAGTACTAATTAAATATTTAAGCATCGCGAATGAAACAATACTCCCAATGTAGAAACCCGCAACAAAATCCATTCAGTTGTTAAGAATAAAAACGTAGATAGACCAACGCATCGTCTTGACTTAAGAAAAACAATGCGACATCAGACTTGTTTCTCCAAGCGTTCTTAGCATGTTGATATATTAGACATCAGAGACACGAATCACAGACAAACGCATTGATGTGGAACGGGATTTGCAATTAGAAGGCGTTCCGAATTGTTACATGCCAAGAGCTAGCTATGCCCGCGACTTCGTTCGCTTAGAGTTATTTGTTTTGATAACTGATAAGTGGTTTTAACTGTCACAAAGACAAAGAAATGCACGTTTCTGTATTAAAAACTTAGTCTCAATCACACAAACTTACGAACAAACTAACAGACGGACCTATGAACGAAGCATGAAATGAATTGGGCAAACTACACGCTTGTGTTTCATATTGTAAATAAGCATCAAAACGACGCTAACGACCGCTAGTTACATATATTTGGTGTAGAACTTAGTCTACCGAGCGAACTCCCTTCTACGTCAACAGATGTGTATAGTTCATTATTCCGAAATACCTACTTCATTTAAGTGACTGTGTAGCTACAACCAATAGTACAAACAATATATGTCACAATAGTATACGGATATGACTCCTAGGTAGAAAATGAGTGATACCACCCCCGTGTCTTCTTTCTCGTGCTGCTCTCATACCTGTCTTTTCTTCTTGCCTCTTCCACTGAGGGAAGGTTATGCTTAAATCAGATCAGATTAGTAATCACCCTCCCAAATATCGCTAGCTTACTTAATGATACAAATAAAAAGTATTTGAGCTTCTTACACATATCAAATATAGCGGCATAACGTTGCCATTTTACGCTTTCTTATTGAAAAATACAGTAAAGAACTTTGGTATTTGCATTTGCGGCTACAACCCGGCACAAACAAAACTAATTTAATATATATGAAATAAAAACACCATTGTTTGTTGTTAGTTTTAACAGAGTTCAAAAGAAGGTAGAGGTTTATATTCGACGAGTATGTTTTATTCAGTATGTGCACCGATATATCAAAAAAACCGATTTAAATATTTTTTGCAACCGGATAGACTATTGCCCGTACTTCCAGGATGGTCCCATATAAATTTGAATAAAAAATAGAAGATGAAGTTTTAAAGGGACTTTCTAGCTGTAACCTTATACTTGATATTCAGTTCACTCAAAAGGGTAAAAACAATCAAACTTGTTATAAACAAGAAAGAAGCTTCAATTTGTCAGAAGACTTGTGAGTAGAAATTATTATTTTTTATTTTTAATCTTTCTCGAGAGTTTTTAATTTTTATTAAAAGTTTAATTTTTGCTATATACTGGTTGGGATGAAGGGAACTATTATATTAATATAATAAATAAACAACATTAGAGCAAGATGGAGCAGCGTCATAATTGTGAGGAGTCCAGTGACCATACATCACTAATGATTATAATCTAGACTAAAATCTATGACTATGTTCAACTTCTCCCAAGTTCCGAACCCCTTCCAAAATGAGATAAATCCGGTGCCCAGCTGTGGAACTTAAATGGTCTATTGATATTTTATTAATCTTATTAGCTCAATAAATAAACTTCATAATTTAGGGACTAGAGAACTACATGTACTTTAAAGAATTGTTTTATTTCACTTACCATCAGGTGGCGTTGTAAGAATATCCACTACCTCATGTCATCCGATGGGTGTCGTAGGAGGTGACAAAGCGAAAAAAACCAGATGTTCATTGTTTAAATTGATGATAGTAGCATCATAATAAACAAAAATGATAACAATATAGAATCTATTCATTTATTACAGCCTTTCTAAAATTCACTTCTGAATATATGTAGACAGGAGACTGATTCATTTTTGACACCTCATTTAAGTTTGGCTCATTTTCCCTTGTTGTAGCACTTCAATAAATACCGGTAATACCTTTTGACATTTGTGAAGGAAATTGGTTTCAATCAGTGAATAAAAAAGAATTTGGTTTATTTTTTTCAGCTGAAAATAGGTAAGTACATACCTAACTCCAGTTTACGGGGAATTTTTATGGACAGTAAATAAGTTATATTATACGTTATTAGCGATACGCCCCTGTTTCGCACGGGCGATTTATGACGACAACAGCGCCACCTACAAGGTCCAAATGTAAATTTAAGCTATCTAGGGACCCATTCAAATATACACAAAAAAATTTCGTCAAAATCGGTTAAGCCGTTTTTGAGTTTTAGTGAGTCTAAGGGATGGCTATTGACTAAAAGAAGATTATTTTGCTAACGATAATCATCTCATGAGAAACCAATAAACAATAAGATTTACATATTTTTATTAAAAATTATTAAGTTAATACTCACCTACCATTAAACTAATGGCACACTCAGAAATAAATTTTAATGTTAAATTTCCCGGCAGTGAACTGATACGAACGATACGAATAAAGATTCGCTCGAATAATTAAAACTAACATAAGCGCTACTCTAGGCTTACACGCGAAATATGATAGTTTATGAAAATAAATCTTTCGCCATGTTACGATCAATCCTATCTGAATAAAACTTATATCGAATTGACGGTTCCGTGGCGCAGTGGCTTAGTAATTCGTGGTTGTGCTGGGAGTCGCGGGTTCGAATCCCGCCCGAAACAAGTATTTGTATGGCCTACAAATAATTGTTCCGCGTCAGGATGTTTGTCCTTGTGCAATTTATGTTTGTAAACTGTCTCCACGATACAGGAGAAAATCCTAGTGCAGAGGTAACGTTTTTAGAAAAAAGAAAGAAAGAATAAAGAATCGAATAGGTATGTAAGGTAACATGCAAAAGTTTCCATTTCACATGCCACTGCCGGTGAACAACCTACTTTACAATACAGAAGCATCGAACGAATACAATGTACTTGAAAATGGCACAAGTGTTTAAAGTTTTAAATGAAACACAAATTTTTAATCACATATTAACGAAGAATACATAATAGTACAGGTAATATTACAGACAATAAAATAAACGATTAAATATTTTGTCTTAAAATTATATAAAGAGATAATAAAATATCTTTTATTTTTTAAGGGCTAGAGAAAAGTTCATAATAATTCTGAAGTTAACAAACGATGACATAAGTTCATGTAGCGGTGCATAAACGCTTATCCTAAACTAAGAATTGAATAGTATAGGCACCAATGAAATTGTTAATTGCAATTTTAAGTGCTGATTTACCACGTGCTTGACGGTGAAGGAAAACATCGCGAGTAAACCTACAAGTCTGAGGAATAAGAAAAAAAAAATTATTTCGAAGACATGTGAAGTTCGCCAGCACGCATTGTTCCAGCGCGGCGGACACTTCCTTACCCTAAGACCCTCTCAGAAATGAGGGGGAGGCCTGTGCCCAGCAGTGGGACGTATATAGGCTGTAACTTTACTTTTAACTTTTATTCATTCTATCCACCTATTATAGCCTATAAAACCCCACCGCTGAATATAGGCCTAGTTCGTAGATTGCGTCATAGGGGTAGGTGCTACCATCTGCTTGGGATAAAATTAAATCCTAACCCAAGCATACAACTGCAAGACTTCAAGATACTATAAGTTCATACTGCATAGATCGGAACAAAAATTAATAAATTTAATCTATGGTAACCGCGTTTAACTATGACATTTGGACGTTGAACATCTCAGTCCCCCCCCCCCGTGAGTGTGGGTGCTGTAAAGTGCTCGAAACGTCGGGTATATAAAAAAAATATACGCGACATAATCCGAAAAAAAAACTAGTATTTTTAAATGTGTAGTGTTCGCATAAATATATGAAATCACAATTGAGTGTAGGGAACCGAAGATTTGTTTTACTGGAAACGGGCTTTCCATTTTAGTCCTTAAGGGAATGGCCATGCATATGTATTTTAATTGATTTGATCAATTAATTAGTTATGAGAATAGATGTAGACGTTGAAGGGCTACAGGATCCACTTATTATCAGGTGGACTGTGTGCTCGTTTGTCATGTTTATTACGTAAAAAATATCATACAATAGTGCCAATCACATCTATGTAGTTGCGGTGTAAGGAGTAAGAACACTACCCCATATAATCCTGGGGGTGTAGTATGAGGTTACAAAAGGAAACTAAAACTTGAAATGGATAGCAGCAACTTCTCGAAACAATTCAAAATTATGAAAAACTGACCCACCTGCCAAGCGTGGCAACTATAGTAAATATCCCCTTTGTTCAGCAGTGGATTTTTCAAAAGCCGTAACGGGGTACCGAATTTCTTTTATTGGGTCCTTACATATGAAATTAGCGTTTTGTCGTACTGACCACTTTGGTCTGAAATATCTCCTCTTTGGTAAAGAATTCCAAGTTCAAATTTATAAATTCATTTATCGGGTACATTTGAGTTTTGAAAACAGTCATTCATTTGTTTTATTCTCATTTTTTATTTTACTTGGCGTCGCTTATTACCGCACAATGGAAAACATGAAATATTGGTATATTTACGAATACGAGTTCTAACGTGGTACTAGTGCTGCAGAAACAGCTCGAAGGATTAATGATGAGGACGGCGCTGGTGTCGAAAAAGTAATCACGGTACGTGTACCAAAAGGTTTCAACGTTTTCGTTGTGGAAATTTCGACCTTCAGAACCAACCCCATGAACGGCCGGACACCAAAATGGAAAATGAAGAATTAAAGGCTATTGTGGAAGCGGATCCATCACAAAGCACTTCAGAGATAGCTGCAGGCTTCAGGATAAGTGATAAAACTTTATTAATCGACTTGAAGCAAATCAAGAAAGTAAAAAAAAAACTTAAACGATGGGTCCCTCATGAATTGAATGTATCAAACTTGCAAACACGCGTCAACTCCTGTGTTACTTTGCTCAACCGACACAAAAATGAAGGGATTTTAAATCGAATCATTACTTGTCATGAAAAGTGGATACTGTACGATAATCAGAAGCACTTGTCGTAATGGCTAAGCCCTGGAGGCCCAGCCAAATCCTGCCCTAAATGAAAATTGACTCAGAAAAAGTTACTTGTGAGTGTTTGATGGACTAGCGCCGGTGTCGTTCACTACAGCTTTCTAAAATCTGGCCAAATAGTTACGACAGCACAACACACACTGCACTACAAACTACCACTAAGTTAGATGAGCTACAATTGGAATGCCTGCCACATTCACCGTACTCCCCGGACCTTGCTCCAACAGATTACCAATTTTTCTAATATTTGGACAACTTCTTACAAGGACAATATTCAACTCCGACGCGGCAGTCCAAACCGCCTTCAAAGAGTTTATTGATTCTCGCCCCCATGATATTTTTGAAACCATGAGATCGCAAAAGTGCATAGATAACACCGGTGCACACTTTGATTAATTAAATATATTTTACAAAAAAATTGACTTTATATACCTCCCCCGTACAAAACTCCAATTTCATATTTGAGGACTTATTACAAATAGCCATCACTGAAGGGAATTACAAAAATTATATATTCATTAACTGAACTATGATTAATTATTTAAGTTGAGTAATTAATGTTAAAATAATAATTTTTTTCCTTTCCTAATCATCTACGTGCTTTATTTAGAGCATATCAAAATAGAGAAGATAATAATTCAGTTTATCGAATATAGCTGCATTATAAGACTCTTAAACTTAATTAATTTTATATGTCAAATACTTATAATGAACTACAGAGGACATATTTTCATTCTAAAATAATTTCCCCTCTAGATCTTAAATCTTAAGAGATTGATTTTGTTTTGAAGTTCACTTTGAAGTTCGTTATAAATTTAATTATACCAGGCAGAATAAATCTATATGACTGATAAATTCATAATACTTGCTTGCTTGTTATAATGTAGCTAAGACTTTTGTATTTAGCTAAGGAGATTGTCTAATTTCATCAAGCAGCATAACTTTTCATTGTTCAATTCTTTACACCAGTAAAAAATTAAATCTGAGAGAGAATCTGAATCTGAGAAAGTATCTACCTTACGGGGCAATCTACAGGATGTAACGGACTCGTTAATAATAATATAGGTGTAGGGAAGTGACGTCCCCTTCGCCCGCTGACGTAACAGTTAAGTGACAACACAGCTACGTCAGTGCAGTCAGTCAGTGCCTTTGTAAGCGGTGTGAGCGCCGTGCCTCGGCAGTACTGAGAGTGCAACGACCCGTTTGTGCTTACGGCCGTACAATGATACAGTGAAACGGTACCGGGCCTCCGTTAATTGGCGCCCAGAAACGGATGATGGATTATAATAGACAACGTATAAGACCACTGCCTGGGGGTCGGCGAGGCGCATCTGGAGCTGGCGCTGGACGCGGCAGCATGCCGGCCGCCAGCCGAGGGCGAAGAGCTGCAAGATCACTTAGCAGCCCCCCGCATCCATCATCCCCACCAGATGGCTTGATGTCGGCAGGGTCCTCTCAGACTCGGTAAACGGCATCCGCCGTTGGTGGAGTGCGCCGCATGTGTTGGACAAAAAATATGAACGCAAACGCATTGCGGGCGTACTATAAGGAAAGGGGAAGAAACTGCAGGGATAGCGTATTGGGCTCGGATGCATTGCTTTTTTGCTGAGCTGGAACCGTCTATTCCCGTCACGGAACAAAACCTGGCAGACCAAATTCGGTACATCATGCGCTCGAAAATATTTGTGATGCCGAGCTCGAACAACTGCGACGTGAGGCCATTCCTTCCTCATCGAATGAATCCACTATGGCTGGGGATGCGGCTCCTCAGGCGACAGACCAGCATCCACACGTGGAAGCCGCCATGGATCTTCCAGTTGTGGTTGATTCGGACGGTGATGAAATGGTCTCCCACGAACTAGAGCAAATGAAGAGCATATTGGAAGAGGCGATTTTGGAAACGCGTAGCATACCTCTCGAAAATCGACAGCGACTTCCCCGCACACCCCTAAACAAGCGAAATCGGGCTGTCGTGAGGGCTTTTAACCCAATGCTATTGACCTATTTGGAAGCCAGCCGGGACCTATGCGAGACGGATTCAATTTTTTTGGTGTCGCAGTGGCAGTTTGCCATATTATTGGCGTCAAACTTCCAATAGCTGGACGCGCTACTAAACAAAGTAGTGCCATCCCAGCCTGGAGAAAAAGAATCGAGAACCGTATCGCAAAGTGAAGGGCTCTTAACGGCAGACTGACAAGCTTCAGTTCGGGTAATAATAGACCAAGGGTCGTGTGCACCGTTAGGATGGCGTTTGCTGGGACAAATATTAGTTTGTCCCAGCCGGATATCGCGCAGAAACTAACGGAGCACATAGACGACCTGAAGCAAAAAATCGCTGCTTGGGGGAAGCGGATTCGACGATTTACCGAGAGGTCAAGGCGGTTCAACCAGAATCGTCTCCTCCAGAGTGATCAGGAGAGTCTCTATAAATCATTGAAGTGACCAAAGTTATGTGGAGCGGACCCAGGACCGGATCAGGCTGACACTGTCGCATTCTGGTGTGGCCTGTGGTAAGAGCCCGTAAACCACAACGAGGGCCCTTGGATGGAGGTTATGGTGAGCCAGGGTGCAAGTGTTACGCCTATGGACCCCGTCACCATGACGCCGGAAGACGTGGCTGAGGCAGTTCGTAGGGCTGCGAACTGGAAAACTCCGGGGCTCGACGGGCTGCATTATTACTGGCTAAAAGGGTTCGTAGTGTGTCACACTGTGCTCTCCCGACAATTTCAGGAGCCTCTTAACTACTTGGATCACTCACTTGGTTGCTACAGACCAGGATACCACAGACCCGAGCAAATACCACCCCATCACGTGTCTACCCACCATATATAAGACATTGACATCCATTTTGAGTGCGAGAATCACTCGTCACCTGGACTCAAATCAGGTGATGTCACGCGCTCAAAATGGATGTCGGGGCGGTGGTCGTGGAACCAAGAAATCACTCCTCATTGATGCGGTCATTGGAAAATTGGTGAAACGCAACCGTCGGAACTTCTCTGCCGCCTGGATAGACTACAGAAAGATATTTGACTCTGTAGCCCATATATAGCTAGGGTCCCCGAGCTGTATAAGATTGACTGTACAGTTAGAGACTTCCTTGGTGTACGATCCTTTGTCATCTCGACGAGCGGATGATGGCTGCGGAAAGCCGCATAAGGATAAGAAGGGGTGTCTTCCAGGGTGTCATAGTCCAATCTGGTTCTGCCTCTCTTTGAACCCTCTTAGTACTTTATTGGAGGGCTCCGTGAGAGGATTTTAGTTTCGGAAAGGAGGCACAAAAGTGACCCACCTTTTCTATATGGATGACCTCAAGTTATTCGCCTCCAGTCGCTCCCATCTTATGGAATTGCTAAACATCACTTGTAAAAGGTAAAGGTACAGCCTATATACGTCCCACTGCTGGGCACAGGCCTCCCCTCATTTCTGAGAGGGTTTTAGGGCAGGAAAAGTCCGCTGCGCTGCCCCAATGCGTGTTGGCGAACTTCACATGTCTTTTTTTTTTCTTATTCCTCAGACAAGCAGGTTTCCTCACAATGTTTTCCTTCACCGCCGAGCACGTCCCGGTACCGAACCCGGGTACTCGCGTTCTGTTATATTTACAGCGAACGTTAACCATCTGAGCTATGACGGTTCACTTGTGAATTGAGCTATTCTATTGGAATGGAGCTGGGGACGGATAAGTGTGCGGTCCTCCATGTTGAAATGGGAAAAGTTGCTAACTCTGAGGGCATAGACTTATCTATGCCCGACAACTTAAGAACCCTTTCCGAGGCTGAAACATACCGATACCTGGGTATGTCACAGAACGTCGGTATCGATGAGGCTGGTATGAAACGGTCAGTTTGCGACGTGTTTTATGCACGCTTGACCAAATTGCTTAACAGCCTTTTGTCCGGTGTGAATAAGACACACGCATATAACGGTTGGGTCATATCTGTCCTCGTGTATACTTTTGGCATACTCAGGTGAACACAGAATGAACTTAACGCCCTGGATAGAAAAGTCCGCACTACCACGACGTCCTATAGGATGCATTATCCGTGATCGTCGGTAATGAGGCTGTACTTGCCGCGAAAGCATGGTGGGCGTGGCTTTCTGAGCGCACTCACCATGCATAATCGCCAAGTGTGCAGCCTCCGTCATTACTTCCTAATCGGATGACACATTCTATAATGAAGTCATTTCTAGTGATAAAGAGCTAACCCCTTTATCCTTAGCTGGCTAACCAACGAGCAATGGTAGGACTTAGCAGTACATAGTATTTCCGACTGGGAAACCGTATGGAAGGAGAAGGAGCTCCACGGGAGATACTACGGGCTCTATATGATCCCTTCGTAGATACAGTAAACTCCCTCAACTAGCTACTTTTCAGTGACCTCTTCGGGGAAACCAAGGGTTTTGTATGTGCAATACAGGATCAGGTTATTAAGACCAACATCTATCGGAGATATATCCTAAAGGATGGCACCGTCGACGTCTGTCGAACTTGTCGCCATCCCGGTGAGTCACTTAGTCACTTAGGCATGTCATCTCCGATTGTTCGGCGTTTTTTAACTCAAAGTACTTGCACAGGCACAACCTAGTAGCCAGAATTCTATACCAGGAGCTCGCTCTGAAACACGGTCTCGTGGACCGGAAATTGCCGTATTACAAGTACTTGCCGGAAGCCGTGCTCGAAAATGACCGCGCCAGGCTCTACTGGGACCGGGCCATCATCACAGACAGAACTATTCTTGCGAATAAGCCTGATGGGCCGGGCACAGTCAGGGATATTTTTGGTCGACATTACCATTCCGTATGACGAGAATCTCGTGAAAGCTGAAACAGATAAGCAAACAAAATATCTGAATCTGGCTCACGAGGTGACTGAAATGTGGGGTGGTCTGCTGACCGAAATTATTCCTATAGTCGTCTCTGCGAATGAGCTAATCCCGGTCAGCCTCTCGGTTATGATGGCAAAAGAAAATAAAAAAAATGAAAATAAAATAAAAGTAAAGAAAAGTGCATGCGTGCGTGCGTAAGTGAGTACATGTGTGCGTGCGTGCGTGTGTGCGTGCATAACCTTTAAGACTGCCCTCTATGCGCGCTTAATTTCAAGGTTAGGTTAGGAAGGTAGTCTTAGAGGCACAACCCCATACCGGGATGCAGTATGATATGATTGACTCACAAAGGGCGGTGTACACAGATGACAGGATGTCAGCATCCGTGGAACTACGTAATGTTTTAAAGATCTAGATTAGGTTACGTAACCGACCTGCAACGGATTCTACATGACTATACTAGTTCAAAAAATTATCCACTTGAATACCCAAGTACTCGTATTTAACGGTATTGGGGGCAATTACAGTGAGAAGTCAAATTAAAATTCAAATTGTTTATTGCATGCATTGACTTATATAATACGAGAATCATTGATTGCATGTCACATTACTAAGATGGTACAATTTTGATAGGTATACATGTGACGCCCGCAAGGGCATAGCAACACTAGAGGGCTAACTATTTTCATATTATCTAATTTTTAAACAAAAGTTACAAATTATCATATCATCAACATTCAGTATTATTTTATATAAATTAATTTAATTTGAAATACAATGTCTAAGTATTCTTACTATGTCGTTATTTATCGTCAAAAAATTCATTTAAATTATTAATAAGAAATATTTTTAATTGTTTATTAAATTGCACAGGATGTTCCTGGATTTTTATGAAATTCGGTAAATGGTTATAAATTTTTATTGACATAACGTGAGGGCTGTTTGAAACTAATTTTAATTTTGAGAACGGTATCGCATATACAAATTTCTATTATTTCTTTTAGTTTTTTAATAGGTGAGTAGAGTTTTGGGTGTTTCCTAACGAATTTACAAGATTAGAGGATATAGATAGAAGTGTTAAAATTTTATTTTTAATGACGTAGTGTTTACATGATTCCATTTTTTCCAACTGAGGCTCACAATTGAGCACGCATATTGAAGCACTCACTTGATGGTTGTGCAGAGGGTTTTATAGTAAATGTTATTAATTTAGTCTTATCTATATTCAAGGTTAGAAGATTACGACTTAGACGACGTCATAACAATCTTAAAATTGATAGAATCAGGCGTTACTTTGCGGAAATCCATTATAATAAAGACATTAATAGTTACTTAGCAACCATCCACTCAATAATATATATATATATATATGTAGGAGAGAGGTGGTCCATGCTGAATAAGTAGTCGCAGAGATTTAAGGAACACTATTTATTTAATTTAATTATAAATTGCACTATTACAATTAAAGATAATAATCAATTCTATATTAATTATCTGCGCGCGTCTAGGATAAGCTACAACCTAGTACAACTAGTGCGCCGAGTCACACCAGAGCCGAGACTGCCGATCCGTCGCTGCGCGTTCGTTTTATACCCGTTGCAAAGCAAGTCGAGTAGTGGGGCGGTGGGGGAAAGCGTGCGGCGCGCCGGTGGCGTGATCGGTGCACGTGCTGTTTACAGTTAACAGCTGTGCCGGCGTACGACGACGCTGTCGTTATGCCGTCACGGCCATTCTGAGATGCGGATCTCGTACGCAGCAACAGAATCACTATCGTTCTGAAACAGTAGACATCGCTCCTGACGAAAACATAAATTTTTACAAATTCGGCAATATATTCTGGTCCGGTCTATAATGACCCTGCAGATATTAATAATCAGCTCTGGTCCGGTCTACATCGACCCTTCAGGCAATTAGTATTGGACCGGTTCCTCTGAACCCTGCAACACTAATCAGTTTTGGTCCGGCAACATGCCCTTCAAAACTTTTTTTTTGTAACTTTTATCATTGGACCGGCTAAGCCCTACAATGATAATTTTCTAGATACATGTTAATTACCATCATTAGCTCTATGGATATCAGCTTGTGTTACTATAATTGTAGGTTCAGAATAAACAGACATGGTATCTTCAGAATCAATTGAAATTGTACGTGAGCTAGTAGTATGATAGTCGTCATTTTCTGCAGTTAATGTACTAGAGCCAGCAGTATCAGTTTCAGAGGTATTATCAAGTTGGGCATAGATTTCATGATCATTAATATCCCCTTGCTGTAGTTCTTCGTTATCTTCACTACAGTTTTCAATAATATCTAGGCAAGCAGAGGGACCACGGGGCACCTCTCTTAAGTTTTCATGGGAATATTTAAAAATTCGATTTGACCCATTGATATGTTTTAATTCATAGCGATCATTAGTCAAGACAGCAGTAATTTTAAAAGGACCTTTGTACTTCCTATCTAGTTTGGTCTGATGTCTTTCTTCGGATTTCACGAACACGTAATCACCTATAGAAAATGGTTTAATTTTGGCTTTACCTTTGTTGAAGCGAATGGAGTCTGCTTGTGATAATTTAATGATATTATCTGACGCGCTTGCTCTAATGTTATCAAGGTCTAATCTGTGTTTTTCATTGTCTGGGAAAGAAGTAGCTATTTTAGATAACCCTAAGGAATTACCTTGAATTCCAAACATTAGTTCGATAGGTGTAAAACCGGTCACCCTACAACGTGTGCTATTGAGGGCTAATTGAATTTCACCTATCTGATCCTGCCACGAGCTATCAGAATCGCATTCTATTATCGTGAGCAGACTTTTAAGAGTTCGCATCACTCTTTCGACCTGGCCATTAGCTCTACTGGAACCAGTTGCAATTAGATGTAAATGAATGTTATGATCTTTACAAAAATCTTTAAAATCTGAATTGTCATATGAACGTCCACGATCAGCAATTATACTTTTGGGGGCACCAAAAAGATTTACCAAATTTTTCAGTGCTTTAATAGCATGACAAGAATTTAACGAAGTAGTATGTTCCAAAATTACAAATTTTGTAAAAGCATCTATAGCAACAAAGCAATATTGTTTTAAATCGCCTTTACCACTTAGTTTGCCAGACAAATCTAGATGAATGGTATGCCATGGAATAGCTGGTTTTGGGATTGGGTGTAATTGTACTTGTTGAGCACCCGAAGGTCCCTTAGATGCTTTGCATATTACGCAGGAATCGATATATTTTTTAACATATTTTGCCATATTCGGAAACCAGTAGAGATCATACAATTTTTCAATCAAAGAGTTTTTTCGTAGCCAAGATGTTTTATTTCATTATGAACATGGCCGATTAGGGTCCATGTTAATGATCTAGGAACAATGGGTAACCATTTTGAAATTTTGCCCCGTTCAATTTTTCGAAAGAGAACGCCCTGTCTAATATCGTACGTGTGTGATATTTTAGTCGGATAATCACTGGACTTTAATTTTGAAATGGTATCTGCGATCTCAGAATCACGTTGTTGTTCTACAAAAAGCCATCCCTTTTCCAGCTCTGTAAGATTAACGATCTTTGGTGTTTGATTGACACTTGGAGATAGATCGTCATGAGCAAAATTACGTGAAAAAAAATCGGCATGAGCCATATTTCTACCTTCTTTATAAACTATATTGAAATCATAGGACTGCAGTATAGCCCACCATCTATGTACTCTGGGCATCAAGTCTTTCTTTGAGTGAGAAGCTTTTAGAGAACTGCAGTCAGTAAAAACTGTAAATTTACGACCGTACAAATAGTGCCGAAAATGCTCTACAGCCTTAACTACCGCCAAAGTTTCGAGCTCGTATGAGTGATAACGACTCTCTGCACCAGTTGTTCGGTGGCTAAAGTAAGCAATCACGTGAGGTAAATGATTTACTTTTTGTATCAGAACTGCGCCGTAACCTTCGCTACTCGCGTCTGTGTGAAGTTCTATGGGAAGCTTTGGATCAAATATTTTAAGAACAGGCTCGGTTGTCAAATAAGTGATTATAGTTTTTAGAACTTTATTGTGATCGGGGGTCCATGATATTTTCCCTTTCCCTGCGGCAGTCAAAGGGTAAAGAGGATTTAGTAATTTAGAGAAATTGGGAATGAATTTACGGAAATAAGAGGCCAAGCCAATCAACTGTCTTACTTGGGTAACAGTGCTTGGGGTTGGCAATTTTTGCAAAGCTTCTATTTTCCGATGATTTGGTCTAACTTCTCCAGAAGAAATCGTATATCCCAAATATTCGATCTTCTTTTTCATAAATGAAAATTTATCAAACTTGAAAGAAAACCCTGAATTAGAAAGTGTTTCTAGTAATTTGTCTAGCCTCGCTAAAGCTTCACTGACCGTTTCCGATACAGAGAGTACGTCATCCATGTAAACTAGGATTCTCTCATCGTCGAGGGGCTTAAGTGCGGAATTGATGGCTCTTTGAAAGACTTGTGGGGCATTTCGAAGCCCAAAAGGCATAGTTAGATATTCGAACTGACCGATTGGAGTAACAAAAGCAGTTTTCTCTACTGAGTCTTCATGAACTTTGATCTGATGAAACCCCGAGGCCATATCTATACTTGAAAAGTAATTTGCTCCGTGTAGCTTATCTATTTGGTCACTAATCAATGGAAGTGGGTAGCTATCAGAACGCGTATTTTTATTCAACTCGCGATAATCAACACACAAACGATCACTACCATCTTTTTTTTACCAACAAAGTGGGACTTGCAAAGGGTGAAGAACTTTCTCGGATGATATTTGCATCGAGAAGTTCTTTGACTTTATTATTAACGATTTCTAACTCCATAGGGGATACTCTATAAGGTCGCCTATGAACTATTTTGCTTGGGTCAATAAGTTGAATTTTTAACTCGCCTGTGGTAACCTGCGTGGTTGGTAGCTGGCTAATAAAATTGTTGGAATACTTATTTAAAATACTTATAAGCTTTTCTTTGTCGGAGCCTGTTAAGTCAGTATCAATAGTTTGTAGTCCATTGTTCAGCTTTGTACAGAAATTTGTTATCTTGGGCTTGAAAAAATGTATTGAGTTACTATTAATTTCCACAGAAACTTCGTTTTGCAATATATCACGTCCTAACAAAACCTCTTCGTTTGTACATTCGTCCGGTAATACGTGAAAAGTGACATTTAAAGGCAAACCCTGAATGCAAACCAAGCATCTTACTTGCAAAGGAGATATAATGCTATTGACCCCTATACCCTTTAATAGAATCTGATCATGAAACCTATCACCCTCAAGGTGATCACTTTTACTTTTTTTAATGAGACTACATTCTGAACCAGAGTCAAAAATAAACGACAATTTCATACCACTAGTTTCCAGGGTACCGCGAGCTGCCTTGGAGCACAGGTTGACTTGCTTGCTGCTCGATGGGGCGTCTTCTTTCTTGATAAGTCGCTTAGGACAGTTGCTGGCTATGTGGCTGGTGTCATGGCAGATGTAGCAGGATGTCATAGCCTTCCTTTGCTCGGGTTTATGCGATACAGAGATATTTTTATTAGTGAAACGATGTTTGTCACGACATTCGAAACCGCGGTGTCCAACTCTTCCACAGAAGTGGCAACTACCCTTAAACATTGTGGACGTTCGAATCTTCTTGGGTTCTATTTCTGATGCGACGGACTCGTCACTGCACCTTTTAAGTGAAATTCCCCGCAAGATACGAAAAAGTTGATGCTTATCGTTTACGACAACTGAATTCAATTCACGACGAATTTTGTCGTCACATTGGGATAAAACAGAGATCACAAAACCAGTGATAACGTGTTCGGGTAAGTTGGCATCAGGGATTCTTTCAATCAGCTGCCATAAACGCAAGCCGGCCTCAGCGGGACTATCTTTATTACAAATGCGAAACTTAATTATTTGATCGAAATGATCTTGCATCATCATAGGTTTACAAAAATTTGAGATAAGCATTTCCTTAATGGTGGGCCAAGAAATTTTGTCAGGTTGCATTTTTGTAAGGCAGGTAGCAGCACGCCCCTTAAGGGAATGAGTTAGTGCAATGATAAGGTCAACACCTTCTAATTTTCTTTTTTCTATGATCATTTCGCTTAATGCGCACCAGTTGCTGATATCAGACTCTGGGATATCGGGGTCGAAAGATACCAAAACTGTCGGTATGGTAGATGAAGAGTTTTGTTGGGAATTTATGCTATCAGCCATTTTTTTGAACATTGTTTCCATTCCAGAGAAGAAAGAGATTGGTGGTTGTGCCAAAACATTATGGTGTGAGGGTGGATCTGATCCCACTTCTGATGTAGGAGAGAGGTGGTCCATGCTGAATAAGTAGTCGCAGAGATTTAAGGAACACTATTTATTTAATTTAATTATAAATTGCACTATTACAATTAAAGATAATAATCAATTCTATATTAATTATCTGCGCGCGTCTAGGATAAGCTACAACCTAGTACAACTAGTGCGCCGAGTCACGCCAGAGCCGAGACTGCCGATCCGTCGCTGCGCGTTCGTTTTATACCCGTTGCAAAGCAAGTCGAGTAGTGGGGCGGTGGGGGAAAGCGTGCGGCGCGCCGGTGGCGTGATCGGTGCACGTGCTGTTTACAGTTAACAGCTGTGCCGGCGTACGACGACGCTGTCGTTATGCCGTCATATATATATATATATATATATATATATATATATATATATATATATATATATATATATATATATATATATATATATATATATATATATATATATATATATATACGCTAAGATCTTAGCGGTAGCCGTCCTAGAGTCTACATCACCTGAAGATAATGTCTCGTATAGAGGCGAAACACGTGTCGTATTATCGTCGATGGTGTATCTTTCCTAGAATAGTGGTGTTGGGAGTAGTGGTGCTGGGATTAGTGGTGACGGGATTAGTGCACGCAATTGAGGGAGGTCGGGAGGTGCTCTTCAAACTAGGTAAGACACATAATTTTATTTAATTGAGCAGATGGTTGCAAAGTAACTATTAATATCTTTAATTCTAAAATTATTCTCTGCTATCTTAATTGTTTCGAACCAGTTGTTCCCAGAAATAACAAGAGCCATGACAGTAACGTGTCATCGTTAGTTTTGGATTCCTAAACTAAGGAATAAATAAAAGGTGATACAACAAAACAAAAAAAATTAACTTTACTTACTTTTTAGTTTTACGTACTTTTAAAAGGTTATTAATTCTTAACATTGCCTGAACTATAACTTAATTTGCACCGATCTCATTCAAGACAACTACTTTCTTATAACAATAGAACTTCATACTTGTTCTTGATCGTCCTTACAGAACTAATTCCTGTATGAGTTTCATAGCATGATACAAATTCCCGGGGAAATGTGAATATAAATTACTCGTATATGCGCGGTACCTAATGCATTATATTTTTACTGATTTTACTGCTCACGCACACATTTGGTATGGGTCGATCGGTAGGCAAAAACGATGTTTCCCATTAATCACATTCACTTTCAAAGTAGAGGCTTTATTAACTAGAATTTATAAAAACTGAAATAACTGTATATCATTATTTATATATTTGAACTTAAGTTTATAATTTGGGGTCGTTTCTCATGGGGGTATATTGCCATAGTTGCCACGCTTGGCGAGCGGGTTGGCAACTTTTTTGTTTGTACAACCAGTGCGTATTGCCAGTGATAACTTACGGATCTGAGACGTGGTCCTTCACTGCTGGCCGTATGAGGACGCTCAAGGTCGCTCAGCGAGTTATGGAGAAGCCTATGCTCGGAGTTTCTCTGCGTGATAAACTGAGAAATGAGCATATCCGCAGTAGAACCAAAGTGACCGACATAGCCCAACGGATTAGTAAGCTGAAGTGGCAATGGGCCGGCCATATAGCTCGAAGAACCGATAACCGATGGAAAGGAAAGGTTCTCGAGTGGCAGCCTCATACCGGTAGGCGTAGTGTAGGGCGATCCCCCCACTAGATGGAGTGACGACCTGGTAAGACATGCAAAAAGTCGATGGATGCAGGTGGCTCAGGACCGTGCTTTGTGGCATTACTTGGGGGAGGCCTATGTACAGCGTGGACTTGTGAAGGGCTGTAATAATGATGATGATGATGATAATGAATATAATTTGGCTACTCTTTGAAAAGTAACTCGTATAGTTACGCACAACTTTATGAGTCAGCCCTTTGTGTAGTAGTGTGTAGAGAACCAGGGTGTATGGAACCTCTAGAGGTACAGTCTATTCGTTGGTCAGTTTAATTTCACAAATAAAAGATAAAAAACTTTTGGTAAATGCAAATGTGCATACCTCAAGCGCTAGTGTTAAATCGAACGTCAATTTTTAAAGTATTTTTTAAATAAACACAAGTTTTCACAAATAACCTTGCTACTATTACTTTTAACTTTCCGATAATTTTATGTCGAACCTCAAAAAAAATTTTTTGGAAAATCCAGAAACGCGCGACTCATATGATGGTGAAATTATGTAGGAAAAAATCTCAATCAACAATAGAAAATATTATTTTTAATTTTATTATGCTATTTTTATTGAGATAAAATTTTTTTATTATTGTTAATCGAAAAAACTTAACCGAATTATTTTAAAACGATCAGAAATCAACTTTAATATTAGTTTAATTTTTAGGTATTTGTACTCCAGGCTTGACGGCATTGACTGCTCCGTGGCTTAGTAATGAGTTATAGCGTTGAGAGCTGCGGGTTCGAATCCCGCATGGAACAAGTGTTTGTATGGCCTACAAGTACTAATTGTTCCGGGTCTGGATGTTTATCCTTGTGCAATTTATGTATGTAAATTGCCTCCACGATACAGGAGAAATTCCTAGTGTGGGGTAACGTTTTTTAATGAATAAGAGGATGTTATCGTAAAAACCAGTCTTTTTTACCCGACTCGTTAATAATTTATTATTTTCATCAATTTTATTTCGTTTTCAAAAAAGTTTTTCATTTAATCATATCTAACCATTATTTTAATTTAGCATTCACTTAGGTCACTCCATAAAGTCTATATCTTAATCCTCAACCTTACCCTATATTTATTTCAAAATTAATGCTGCAATAATATCGGCATAACGGAGGATCTTGCTAAGCCATTTGAGGTTATATTTCCCCTTAATGAATGATGAGTGGTGAAAATTTTTAAATTTACGCTTCCATTAAATTTTTCAACTAATGTGCATTAATATTTACTTCGTTTTGTTCCGTGATCGCGAAATTAAAAAGTGGCGGAAATTTCAACAGATTAGTGAGCTAGTTTTTATTGTGACGCACATTGCCAAAGGAATCAAAGGCCGTGCCGACTTTCGGCAAAGGTACTCTGAGGTGCCGACAATAACGCTACCGGCCGCCATGCCACCTGCGTGCAATGTACCACTCCTCCAAGGGGTCAAGGTACATTGTCTAGACTAATTAACATTGCGCAATGTATTTTGTTACTCTTTATTTACATCTTAGTAACAACGGAAAGTCTGCCGTAACGTAGGAAGAGGAAAAGATGCAAAGTAATACGGACACTCTCGCGCAGTGATAAAGTTTTATTTAGCTTGCGAGCGCGATTTATCTAATTAATAATAATTATTTAGGCTATTAAACGGCGGCAAGTAGTCAGTATCAAAGGACTGCAACTTTTATGTACGCTTTGATCAACAATTCCAACTAGATGTCGGGCCGACGCAATAAATCCGTCTCAGTAAATAAGAGCGCACATGAGACGTGAGCTCTTATTTCGTTTAGTTCACTTGAAACACAGCCAATGTAAACACGTTTCACAATGCCGCAATGTGTATTTAAAAGTTGCAAGAATAATGCCCTAAAAAGTAATAATAAAAATTAAGAAAAACGGCCGGAGTGTCTTACTTTTGGTAATTACATGTATAATATGTTATATTTTAAGCTCTAAACTTACAAATAATATCATATTTGAAACAAAATACCGATCATAACCACCTCTACAAATGTTTTGCCAATGTTGACCAATACACGCGCAAACATTTGTGAAACAGAACATAGACACATGATTTGATTGTATTGTAATAATTTTTAATAATTCGTTACCAAATCTTTAAATAATGGTAATTGCTACTTTTAACTATCTTTGTGTAATTCCGACAGATACTTAACTCTTTTTATTTTAGCTTTCCTAGCTTTCTTCCCCGGGCGAACCGACCGATTCGTGCTACAACTATACTACTAATATAATTGCAGCATGGTTCTACCATGTTTTAAAAGTATGCAACGAGCGGCCTTATTGCTGACAGCAATTTCTTCCAGATAACCAATGAATGGACAGGATTACATGAAGATAACAGGAGTAGGGCAAATTGGTGTGTTAAAAAAGAATACACATATTTATATATATACTATACATAGATACATACATACTACAAACATATAGACATACAAAAACTAAAATAGATATATTGAATTAGTTAATTAAATGCAATCCATATACTATATACTAAATTATATTTAATGGCTAGTATGGAAAGTATGTATACCAACAATCATAAATGCGGAAAACATAAAAATAATTTTATTTAAGTTATGATCATATTATAAATTATTTTAGTGTTCAACGCGCCTCAATACTTCCTGGGCCAAATTCGAAGAAGAAAACAGAAACATAACAAAATGACGTAGCTCGCAAGGCAATAACGGGAAAAAGAACTTTATTTGTTTTAGCTTAAGGTTGATTACACACTAAATGTTATTTAATTTATGTCTTTTCATTTCCATGTGATAGGAGTATTGTATAGCTTTGTTCTTTTTTTGTGACTAATGATCGTAAGATTTGTGACTTTATTACTAGATGCGATGGTTTTAAGTTGAACTCAAAACTATTTTAATTTTTAATCTCATTTCTTTAGAAAACAAAATATGTAGATGTTTAAGTTTATATCATAGGATACTATAATTACATACATAATAGAACGGGGGAGGGGGCGGTACCCGTGTAGCCACTAAAATGTCACTAATACGTCAATTCACACGTATCCAAATTTCGCATGCAAATTATTTAGAAAATGCCAAATGGCACGCTATTTACAAATAAATATGTATTAAAATCTGTCTGTCAACACAGCGAATCGGGTTTGTAGTAGTGATAATACGACGTAGCTGCTTGTATGTGTGCTCCCAGCGACGCCGAATCTCGTACAAAATAACGTTGACAGCCATTCTATTGTGTATTATAGTATTCTATGGTTTATATTCACGCGGACAGTATTTAGCTATGATTTTGTACATGACCCGTTATCTAGTTGGTATTGTTGATCGAAGAATGTACGTGAATCAATGTGGATTATGTGAATTTGTATTTAGTAACATATATTTTCTACAAGGCAGATCAAAATATGAAAATTTCGGTATTTATCAGTCGAAAAAAATAATTATAATTAAATAAAACAAAATTAAACTCTATTTAAAATTTCATGGATTCCCACATGATAGATGAAGAGATAAAAAATAGATTGACTTGAACAATAGATATTTTCAAAACTTATCGTGTTTACCCCGCCATTCGGACTTGATAAATCGACATCATAAGCCACTGAAACCACTTTTCTAATGTAAAAGTAGTAATTAATGTATTTAAAATTTGTAATAAGTTCAACAATCATTTATTTTTCCAACATTGTCCTTTTTATATCATTTATACGTTCAATATGATTGTTCAGAACTGCAGGCATTAGTCACGTGTATGAAAGAGGAATGTGAAATTAAAGGTCTCCGTTTGAATGCTAATAAAACTAAGGTTCTGGTATTTGAAAAGGACGAAGAGAGAACGAAATGTGAAATATGGGTAAATCAGGAACGTCTAGAACAGGTAAATGAAATTGTATACTTGGGGAGTGCTTTCAGCCGGGATGGAAGATGTGATTTAGATGTGGATAGGCGCATCGCTGCCGGAAACAAAGTCAATGGTGCCCTGAATGCATTAATCAAAAGGCAAGGCGTGGTGAAGAGTGCAAGCCTTGCAATACATAACGCAGTGTTGGTACCGACTTTGTTATATGGCAGCGAAACGTGGGTATGCCAGAAGAAGCATAAAAGCAAGTTGAATGCAGTGGAGATGCGATTTCTTCGTAAAATTTGTGGCGTTACCATAGCCGATCGAAAGCAAGGACGGGTTATGTCGGACTCGCACCGACTAAAACCCCATGGTGTTCCACCTTTGTCGCTATTGGCAGGGCCACGGGAACGCTTTCGCACACATCCGCAGCCCCACCAGCGCCTGCCGCCCCATGGCAGCACCTCCTCGGGAGCGGAATATTCCACCCCGTTCTCCTTCACAGGTAAGGCGCAACAGAACACATGGCGCGCCTTCCTTCTCGGCCTCTAATTACATCTGCGCAACGGACGCCCCCGCGTCCAATGCAAGAAGGCCATGGGGCCAGGAAAAACAAGCACTTAGAAGTACTAGCCTTCCCGACCCCAGCGGCGGATCTGGTCTATGGCTCCGCCGCCAACCAAGATTCGGCTGCGGAGGGTAGGGAGAGCGGCGCCTCGCAATACCGACAATCCTCTCCCCCCGCAGCCCCACCACCACCGCATCAACGGTGCGGCCCCGTTTGAGTCGCGGAGGATAGGGCGAGTGGCGCATCGCCATACCAACACTCCTCTTCCTCCGCGACTCCACCTCGGCTGCAGCGGTAGGTGGGGAGGACACACCTCTCACCGCAGTCCACCAACACACATCCAAAATGGACTCCCCAAGCCCACTCGGAGTGGCCACCTCGGCCCAGCCCTCCACCTTGGACCAGCCATATGGGTTCCTCTTTGTTTCGCCGTGGGTGACCAAGCCACGGCTTCTAAGCCCCCCGCCACGACAAGGCGGGAACCCGTTCGGGGGGGGGGTAACAAGCTACCTGGGTTCGAACTCCAGTGGCTTGAATGAAATTATTATGATTATGATTATATTATGATGATTGTGAAGTAACGCGCACTGGAACAACGCATCTGACTAATAATTGCTCCAAAAATCCTCAGAAATGAGCTCACGTATGATGATGATCATGTATCTACCCGTGAATATATTATATGGGCTGAATCTTCACTTACTTATACACTTATGAATTGGTCATTATACAATAAGTTAAAATAAGTTAAAAAAATCGGTGACAGTACGGTAATGCAAAACTGCAAAAATAAAACATTATATTATTATTGAATATAAAAACGTTGTTTATTTCACATACATAGATACTTTTTGCTACTATGTACTTAAATTCAGCATCTTTTTAAAACCCGGCAGAGCAGACGTGACGGTGTTTTTGAGTCATCCCGCATTGCATGTATTGCCATGTAAGTTTTCCCGTTTTATTTAGTTTTTATCGAGGTAGTTTTTATTAATTATCTTAAAAGGATTACTTAAAAAGTTGAAATTGAAATTTGAAAAAAAAAACTATTCGATTTGTGTTTTCTTTATTTTATTTCCATAATGTACCCTAAGTCTCAGTGAAAAGACAGTGATAAGATAATGTGAATGAAGGTAGAGAGAATGTTCTAGTGGTTATGCACACACTTTGCCACATTTAGGTACTCGTGCATTATAAATTTTTAAAACCCGGCAGAAGCGACGGTGACGGTGTTTTTGAGTCATCCCGCATTGCATGTATTTCCATGTTAGTTTTCCCATTTTCTTTCGTTTTTATTGAGGTAGTTTTTTTTATTAATGCTCTGAAAAGGATTACTTACATGACATCACAAATCGGATGGTGTTTTATTTTTCATTTTATTGCCATAATGTACCGTAAGTCTCAGTGAAAAGACAGTGATAAGACAATGTGAGTGAGGATATAGAGAGTGTGGTTGTTGTGGACACACTAAATGCAATCACAGGAGAATGACCGCCGTAACCGCAATTCAGTTTGGAGGACATTATTATATTTGGCATATAACATATTGTGTAGCGATATATATCGAAGAAAATGAGGTTTATTTATTCTTTTCTATAACCGCCTCTTACAATACCCACAGGTTGAAATTGCATTATACGAGTATATTGACTTAAAGTGAGATAGTAAATAATGAGCAAATATCTACAGTCTACAGGCATTAAATGTTCTTTATCCTCCCACGCCAGATGTAAGGTTTATACAATAAGATTTGTGAATCTCACATATTTAAAAAGTTAATTTAAGACACAGATGCAATCGAAGAAACAATAATAACCCTTCTACTGGAAACAAGGCATTATATTTGAATCCTCGGGAGTGACAACGCATTTACATTTTGTATTTTAGTCCAGGATAGTTGTGGATGTCTATGAGACACATCATCCACTAACCATCAAGGAGTCTGTAAGTTCGTTTGTCACCCTTACTCTATAAAAAAGATCACATTCCAACAAAAAACGAATCATATGTGTATGTTTGGTTAGGATTTCACATAAAGACCTACGTTTTAGTGGTTAGGTACATTGACTATTAAGTCATACAGTTATCAATTACATCGTAATAATCTACTTCCAACCACATCATGGACCAACAAACTGCAAATTCTATACGCCAATAAGTTTATTAGATGTAGCATATTACTATACAGTACTGTCAGCATAACCAGATACTTATAACGTATGACGTCTACATTAAAAAAATATAAATCTATATTAAATAATTTTAGTTTACAAAGTTCATATTAATAAATGTAAAATCAAAACATTTTTGAACGTTCGAACTTAATAAATTGTTATAGAAATTAGAATTTAATACAAATATCCATCATTTCCTGTCCAGAGAAGAAACATTATGCCAATTATAACCAAATTTTCATATTCCATAATAATATAGGTGCTGCTTAAAACAAATCCAGAACAGGACACACAGAACAGAACAGTACACAAGTTCTTTTTATTGAAGTTGCTAAAATGTCTGGCATCCCTTTGAAAAATATGTTGATTATATTTTTAGGCCTAAGGCAATCTGAATAATAAAAACTGCTGTTGCCAACCCGCTTGCCAAAGTTGGCAACTGTAACATACTCGTATATCAATCCTATAGTACCGCCTATGAAGGAAGACCCTTATCAAAATAGGAAGTCTATGTACAGCCGTGGACTTTAGAGACTATAATTAATTTAAAAAAAAATAGAAGCAATTTTTTATATTTTATTTTTATAAACACTTAAATTAAAACAACAAATTAAAGAGCTAAACTAAAGCTAGAAATTAAAGGCAGCTACCAAATTATGTATGTAATTTTTCGCGTTTTAAATTCCTCGAGAGACATTAACCTTAAAATGCTTGCACGAATATGAATTTTTACCACACCCGTGGAAAGTATATGTATAGTATAGTAGTGTTTCTCGAAACACTGACGTATGATATGATTACATATTATTTATATTACTACTGTAACGTAAATTCACAAAACTATATAAAGTGAAAGTTAAGAATGGTTTTGGCGCCATTTAAATTAACGCAGCGCCCACACTATCTGTCTTTGTTAGTATAAATAATACCAAATTTCGTGAACGCACTACGCGGCAAACGTCCCGATACTATCCACACCATCTGGATGCTTGGCGATCCACCACTGTACGTTTCAAGAGCAGTTTTCGTCCGCGTACAACCTCTCTGTGGAATAGTTTACCACCGGCGAATTTTCCGGACAGATACAACCGGGGGACCTTAAAGAAAAGAGCTTACTCCTTTCTAAAGGGCCGGCAATGCACCCGCGATTCCCCTGGTGTTGCGGTTGATCATGGGCGGCGGTAGTCACTTAACATCAGGTGAGCCGCATGCTCGTTTGCCCCCTCTTCTATATATTAAAAAAAACGTTTTTATAAAAGTTAAAGTTGCAGCTTATATACATCCAAGTGTTGGACCCAGGCCTCCTCTCACTTCTAAGAGGGTTTTAGGGCAAGGAAATGTCCGTCGCGCTGTCCCAATATATGTCGGCAAACTTCATGCCTTCGAATTATTTTCTTCTATATTCTCAGACATGCAGATTTTCTCACGATGTTTTTCTTCACCACTGAACACGTGGTAAATACGTTTTCATAGTACAGGAGAAGTTGCTAGAGTGGGGGTAAAATTTTGATTTAAAATTAAAAAAGGAAACAATTTGAGAAGTGCTCTTCATTACGTTCTTTAAAAATGAACAAAAATCTATACCGGCAGTTAGACAAATACACACATTTGACCAATTGCTGGGTCCTGACTTAGAAGTACATTATTATTTTGCACTTCTCATTTAAAGTTTAATTCATTTTTAAAGGACTTAAGAAAAACAATGCGACATCAGACTTGTTTCCCTTTCCGGAATTAAATTTTAATTTAAAATAAAAAGTAAATAATTATCGAATTACGCTTCATTACGTTCATGAAAAATGAACGAAAATCCGTACCGGCAGTTGGACAAATGCCCACATTAGACCAACTGCTGAGTTCTGACTTGCGCGTTTTATTATTGAAGTACATTATTATTTTGGGCTTATAATGATATTCCCATTTCAAGTTTAATTAATGTTGTAAAGGACTTAAGGGAAAACAATGCGGCATCAGACTTGTTTGAATAAGCGTCCTTGGCATGTTGATATATATTGGACATCACAGACACGAATCACAAACAAACGCATTGATGTGGAACGGAATTTGCAATTAGTAGACCTTCCGAATTGTTACATGCCAATAGCTACTTAGTTACTAACTGTTACGTGCCCGCGACTTCATTCGCGTGGAATTATTTGTTTTGATTAGTGATAAGGGATTTAACTATCACGAAGACCTAAGAAAGTTATGATTTGGATAAAACTTTTAGTTAGGCAGTCAATCACACAAACTAACCAACGGATGGACGACGGAAGCGAGAATTTAATTGGGCAAACAATACTTGTTGTTGATATGTACTTCATATTGTAAATAACCATCAAAATGACCTCTAGTATATATAATAAAAATAAAATATATATATATATATTAAAATAATCTAGTCTACCGACATAAATCCTACGTCAACAGTTTTGTAAAGTTCATCTTTTCTGATATACCTACTTTGAATATGTGACTGATACTTTGTGCGGCTAGAAACAGTTCACGAACACCACTATTTGTGTGGGGTGTTGAGATACAGCAGTATGTCTCAATAGTATACCGATATGACTCCCTAGGTACAAAAGGAGTTCCACCACCTTTTGTACTTTCTACCTATTTATCTTCTTTCTCCTTTATCAGCCTGCGACGGATAATAGTTGGACTGCCTCTTCCACTGTAGGAAAGTTTGCCTAAATCGCCACGGTTTACAGATGGATTTGCAATCACAGTCCCAAATGTCGCTTACTTACGTAATTTGTAAAGTGTAACTATGTGTAGTGTTAAAATAAAGTGTTAAATTAATCAAAGTGACTTCAAATGTATTATTTATAATATACCTATATTGAATAAAAAAAAATCTGTTTCTATTTTTAATGATAGAAATAAAAAGTATTTGAGATTCTTATCACCTTTATACGAAATATAGCGGTCCAATGCTGCTATTTTACGCTTTTTTGTTGTTTGAATACAGTAAAGAGCTTTGGAATTTGCACAGTCGAGCCGACCCGTTCGTGTTGTAGACACGAAATGACTGCAACCTGGCACTAACAAAACGAATTTATTATACACATTGACTTATATTATTACTAGCGTAATTATACATACAATAAAACACCATTGTTTTAATCGAGCTCGAAATAAGAAGGAAGCCTTAGTAGTATATTCAACGCGTACGTTTTATTCGGTATGTTCAAAGATTTTTCTGAAATAGCTAAACCGACTTAAATATTTTTTTAATCGTATAAGGTATGCTTCCGATATGTTCCGTTATGAATTTGAACAAAGCCCTGAGGTTGGAAAATTAGAGGATAAAATTTCAAATCGACATTCCAGTTAAACTAGATATTTGATTCACTCAAAAGGGTAAAAACATCCAACTTGTATTATAGACAAGAAAGAAGCTTTTCTTCAGTAAAGTGTACCGAATAGATTTCAGAATCTTAGTAGTTAAAACATTTTTGATGGTTTTTACTCTAAGAAGAAGGCATAACCGATACTAAAGTATGAAACTAGATGTAGCATCGTTAATAGTGCGAGGAGTCTAGTAACCATACATCACTAGTAATTATACAAGACTAGAATCTAGCATTACGGTCAACGGTGCACCTAGATCTTCTATTTTTTTTAAGATTGTGAAGCTGTGAATTTTCATACAAAACGCGATAACCTAAACATAAACATAGTCCAATTTTTATATTTTTTGTAATGTTGTAGATGTAATGAAAAACAAGGTCCATGCTTTCTTATTTTAAAGTAATATTGCAAACTATATAAGTATTAGCATCTATTATCTATATTTTGACTAAAAAAGTTCCTGGAACGCTGTTTTTATATTAAACTAATCTGAATTACTAAATAAGAAAAACCTACAGACCAAGCGTAGCGAAAAAGAAAAATCCATTATATTTATTGCAAAATAAAGCTGATAAAAAACTGTCACGGTCGGTGGGTGTTACCACTTTATTGTTGATATTCCACGCAATCAAATCAAATAGCAAGCAGCATAGGAGTGGAATAATCTTTCCGTCCGATTACAATCCGGGCGCCTTTAAGACAGGAGTGATTAGGCTTTTGTTACACTAAGACAGCGCGACTTACCATCTAAGGCTTCATCATCCCTTATCACCGGATGGGTTTGCAATCTTGCACTGGCTCATAATACGAGTAAATAAAATAGAAATAGGAGTAAATAAAACTGTTTCCTAGAGTCGCCCCATAAGGTAATAAACGAACACACTTGATGGTAAGAGAATGTGTAGGGTCATGTACGCTCACATTTATCCTCGATAAATAATCAAAACGTTTAATACGATAAGTTGTCCCCTAAAAACTAAGTTGAAATATCTCGTTACTAGTAAAAACTATAAAGAAAGCGACACTCGTAACTTATCATACTGAACACAACAGTATTTTGCTGCTTTTTCACGCTGGTATAGCTTTTACGATATCTTAAAGATCTTACAAAAATAGGAAAGATTTCCTTTATTTGTATTATGGTAACTAATATTGTGTATTTTAATGTTATGGAAGTAGAACATTCTGACGGACATAAAAATTAACATTTATAAAAAAAATTGTCATAAACACTAACATATTGACACACCACATACACCACGAAATATTGATAATTTGCTTTGTACAGCATAATTAAAAGTACATATTAATATTCAGTCTATAACGAAATTGTTTTGGAAGAGCGTACCTTTCTATCACAAGCAAAGCATTTGCTTAAAAGGAAGGGTTTAATACTGTAAAAACTATACCAAATTGTGGAATAAAGAATTTTAATTTTGAATTTGGAATAATTTTCAACCGAGATACAAACGGAAAATGAAATAAGCTAGATTATGGGTTGAGCAATATTCATATCCGCTGCGGTTCCGCCGTGAAAGTTTGAAAGGTGAATAATTTACACATTAATATTAAATTCTATATACCAAAGGTATAATTAAATATTAATACGAAATATTTTATTCAGTACAGGCTTATTTAATGTCCTTATTACCTGTATTTTAATTACGTGTGCCTCGTTGGTCTAGTGGTTGTAGTAGTGCGACTGCTAATCATGAGGTCCTGGGTTCGAATCCCGCATCAGGCCAAGAATCAATTATTGAGTTTTTCTGTCAAGAAATTCTCAGTAGCTGCCCGGAGTCAGGAAGTTGGTGGTGTCTCACCCCCGTGCCTCGGAAAGCACGTAAAGCCGTTGGTCCTGCGCCTGATCTCTCTCCCGGTCGTGTCGATTTACCGTCCCATCGGATTACGAGAGTGAGGGAATAGAGAGTGCACCTGTACTTACGCATACACATGGCCACTATAATCCTGTCCTGCGCCGATGGATAGCCTCCGTTGAGGCAGACCGCCGTGGCCGAAATTCGATCTGGAGGACATTATTATTATTAAATTAAGTTTTTTTTTCGAAAAATTAAATATGTGGTATGATTTCTCTTCTGCCTATAGACATTATAGAGACATGGTTATTCACAGAGGAAATTGATTTTCTGAGCACCATAAGTAAGGATTTCAGCTATACGGGTGTGTCGGCGATGGACACAAAGGCGGGCCTGATAAGGGGGCGACCATACGGAGGTGTAGCTCTGCTGTGGAGGCATGGCGTTTTTAACGATGTTACCGTTATTAAGTGTGAGAATCCGCGTATATGTGCTATTAAAATAATTTCAAAAGAAAGGTCATTTTTAGTGATGTGCGTGTACTTGCCAACAGACGAGGCAGTCAACATGGTGGAGTTTACGGATTTACTTAGTTCGGTGAGTGCCATTGTAGACAGCTGTAGCATAGACTGTGTGTATGTACTGGAGGACTTTAATGCTCATCCCTATGAACGATTTTATAACGAATTATCGAGATTTTGTATTGATCAAGAGTGGTCTTTCATTAATATTGATATGTTAGGTATATCATCTAATACGTATACATTTGTTAGTGATGTCCATGGGTCGAAGAGGTGGCTCGATCACTGTCTGGTGACTAAAGCGGCGATAAAGTCCATACAAAATGTCTGTGTTATTTATGATGTGTTTTGGTCAGACCAAAACCACTTGTAATAGAATGTAATTTAAATATCGTTTCGTCTGTAAAATTACCTAAGTGTATTAGTCATAATCTAGTTTTTGGGGGGAGAGGACGCCTGAACAAATAAACATATATCGGAATGAATGTCATAAAAGTTACGGCTCATTGACTACCCAAATGAATTGCATAAATGTAGCGATAACATGAAGAGAATTGTTATTGATAATTTGTATAAAAATATTGTAATGGTCTCTAAAGGCGTCCTCCGTAGTAGGACGTAACTGTAAAAAATCGAAAAATAAGGTAGTTGTGGGCTGGAACAGGCATGTTGCGGAAGCACATCGAAGGGCCAGGTTAAAGTTCCACCTGTGGGAGTGGCATGGTAAACCTACTTCCGGCACCGTATATGAGGAAATGTGTGAAGCTAGAAAAATATTTAAATCTCGCTTGAAGTGGTGTCAAGATCACGAAAATCAAGTTAAGATGGATATTCTAGCTTCACATCATTCGAAAAATGATTTTCGCTCTTTTTGGAAACATACCAATAGGTTACAATATAAACCGGGCCTGCCCGTGAGCATTAGTGGTGTAAGTGAGCCTGAGAAAATTGCCAACTTATTCGTAGATCATTTTGCAGTTAAATCTCCTCTTGGGGCTTCACGCTCGTTACTAAATACGGTGCATAACAAAGAAAAGAAAATAACTTTTACAATTAAAGAAATAGATCAGGTAGTTAAATCTATGTCTAGAGGTAAATCCCCTGGCCATGATGGGCTCAGTATCGAACATCTCAAGTTTGCTGGCCCGCACCTACCTAGGGTACTATATTTATTATTTAATCTCTGCCTAGGACATGGATACATGCCCCCTGACATGATACGTACGGTTGTAGTGCCTATAGTGAAGAATAAAACAGGTGATCTCGCGGATAAAAACAACTATAGACCTATATCGTTAGCAACTGTCATTTCAAAAGTGTTTGATAGTGTGCTTAATTCGCAATTAAATAAATACATAAAACCATACGACAGTCAATTTGGGTTCAGACTGAAATTGTCTACAGAAAGCGCGGCGTTGTGTCTTAAGCACACTGTCACTTACTACACGGCACGCAAAACGCCAGTCTTCGTTTGTTTCTTAGACCTGTCAAAGACTTTTGACCTTGTATCCTACGACTTACTGTGGGATAAACTGGAGAAGATCCAACTACCTTTGGAACTCATAAGTATTTTCAAGTATTGGTACGGGAACCAGGTCAATAATGTGAGATGGGAAGGTGCCCTATCTAGATCATACAGTTTGGAGTGCGGGGTGAGACAGGGGGGTTTGAGTTCACCCACGCTCTTCAACCTGTATGTGAATGAGCTGATAGGTAAACTCAACAGCATCGGAGTCGGCTGTCACATAGACGATGTCTGCGTCAACAACATCAGTTACGCAGATGATATGGTGTTGTTGAGTGCATCTGCAGTTATATGCGGCCTACGAAGACTGGTGAAGATTTGTGAAGCTTACGCCCTCACACGGTTTGACTTATAATGTAAAAAAGAGCCACGTCATGGTCTTTGAGACCGGGAGTAAGAGACATGACCTATTTCAATTAATGGTAATATTTTACAAAGAGCGTTTAGGTATAAATATCTTGGCCATGTTCTGACTCCTCGCCTCAGGGATGATGATGACATTGAGGGGGAACGGAGGGCGTTGTCAGTAATAGCGAACATGATAGCTCGCAGGTTTGCACGCTGTTCAAGGGAAGTTAAAATAGCCCTCCAACGCCCTCCGAGTACAATACAACAACGCATTTAGGGTGCTGCTGGGACTGCCTCGCTTCTGTAGTGCATCGGGGATGTTCGCGGAAGCGCGAGTGGACTGCTTTTACGCGACCATGCGCAAGAGGTGTGCGTCTCTGGTGCGCAGGGTGCGGGGGAGTAACAATAGTATCCTGAAAGTGATTGCTAGCAGGCTGGACTGCCTATACATGTGCCATTGTAGCGCTATATCGGGTGGATTAGTGAGAAAATGGCACATATAAATATAAATGTATTTTTTTTGTACTTCACATAATTATATATAATAATAATATTATGCTTACTAATATAGCTATAAGTTTAGTTATAAGTAATACTAACAAAATTTGAGCCTTGGTTGCTTGAATAAATGAAATGAAATTGAAAATTGAAATAAGCCTATGTCTTACCTATTATATAAAACATACATGTAAACATTTGGGTGACAGGCGTGAGTGTTTACGCCTGTCACCCAAAGGTATAGGCAGAGACTGCAGACTTCCATTTGACACGATCCTGACACACCTCTCTCGTCTCCTTCACATCCATATACCTTCGCATACATGCTAAGTCAAGAGTACTCTCATTTTCAATATATCGTCAATTTGGTCGATAAACTCTCGCCTATGACGTCCCTTTCCGACTCTTCCGTTCACTTCTGACATTAATTTTGTTACCTATTACTGTTACTAAATAGCGGTGCTTTTACTGCTATTGTCCAGTCTGAAGGGTAAATAAAGCCAGTATAATTACACGCTGTTAGGCATTCCATCTTGTTCCTCAGAGGTTACGACACATCAGTAGATTTTTCTTGTTTGAAGTTAGCTGCAGGTGTCTATAGAACTTATTAGTCTCTTACCATCAAGTGGAACTATAAGTTCATTTGTCACTTTCACTCTGTTTTATTTAATAAAAATGCTCTACAAAGAATAACCGACAAAAATGTGAGTCATTTTTTCCTATATTTTATTACAAATAGTGATCACTTCTTCCATTTATGTTATGTTAGAACGGATGCACAGAATAAATGATAGTACTACGTAACGGAAGGTTATTAGGTTCATTCAACCTTGCAGTTGCTTGGCGTGATTGAAACTGTGTCGTAGTTTGCTGTGATAGTTTGCTTCATGGGATAATACTTTATGTAACGAAAACGAATGATGATTATTATCCATACGTGTATAAACGTCAGGTCTCCTTTACGGGTTTTTACTAATTCCATGAACGGAGAAGTTATATAAAATTTGTGATTCAGAGAGCACGAGGGATCTGTGACAGTAAACACCTGGCTGCTGAGCTCCGAAACGTCAAGCAAGTTTTGCATGACAACAATCTTCGGGTCCCGCGCCTACGTCACAGTGAACGAGTGAAGCCGGCCACAGTCGAGCGTGTACCTGCTGTGCTGCCATATGTTAGAGGAGTCACTGACAAAAGTGAACGGACAATCGATTTCGTTGTGGTATCGATAGTGACTCGCCGCTTTTTACGTGGTGGAGTCACGCTGCAGCCATATGTACTATGGTTGTACCACGAATGGGTCGGCTCGACCGGGATAAGATCAAGCTCTCACAGCATACCAGTTTAAAATAGCAACTTAATGCTGCTGTGTTTCGTATGGTGAGTATAGAGAACCGGAGATCCTTTTTACTGGAAACGAGGCATTCTATCTTAATCCTCAGGTGCATTTTGATTCTTAATCGAGGACAAATGTAGATGTCTATGGGCCACAACATCCACTTATTATCAGGTGGACTGCGTGCTCGTTTGTCACCCTTATTCTATATAAAAAACGTGGACTCGTCTATCGTTCTAAACGTAACTAATGTAAAATTTACTCCAACGCGATCGATCGAAAAGTTTTCACCTAGATTTTTACAGTGTCACCTTGTTACCTTTAGTAGATTGAGAACAATTATGGAAGAGTTGATTTTATTTCATTTTGCGTGAACGATGTATAATTATGGCAGGATGCTTTTTTTCGCTTGGTGGATATTTTCAGCTGCTAAACGCATTAATAACTTACAATAATAGATAAACGCTATCATATCGCCAGTGTTTGAAGCAAGGGTTCGTACATATTTCAATACGTTGTTACACCTCGAGAAGAGGCAATTTAATAGTAATAGATATCGCTTATCCAAGAAAGTATTCAAGTTTTCGTATAAATTGCGTTTAATAAATTAATGCTCTTTGTCAATAATGAGACACAAGCCCTTAAAACATGCGGCCAATTAAGGGTTTTAAATCTTTAAATGTTTTAAAATGTTTTAAATCTTTAAGCGCTATTTATAATTTTTATAATAAGCATTATGATATAATATTTTGTACGTAATTTAGTAAATCTATATTCTTAGAATTAGACCTTGATATAAAAATTAAAAATTATGAAACAAAATGCACATTACTGGTAGAGATAACTCCCCTTCAATAAATTAAAAGTTGGTAAAACTCCGGCAAGGCTAGTCATGAAGTAATGAAAATTAAAATGTTATAGTTATTTAAAATACGTGTTTTTACTACAATTTGTCGGGGCGGCATCCGATAACCGCCCGGATGCCGCCCCGACAAATTAATTATTTTCAAAAAAGGAATACATATACAAATTCATGTCACCAATATCTTAAAGCATTCAAACCTGCTAAAGATACTGATAATATATATATATATATATATATATATATATATATATATATATATATATATATATATATATATATATATATATATATATAATAGAGACTCTTATTAGATACAAAATGTATAAACTTAAAATATTCATGTATATATATACGCACAATTACATATAAAAGTGATCGATGTGGTCTCAATTCAGCGATGTTAGAACACTATGAGCATGAATTCAACCAATGGCACGTTCAACTCGATTGACTGAATAACAAACTAAGCCCGATTCGGTCCAATGAAGCGATTTATTGCATGGTTTCTATCGGGAATCTTCGTTTACGTAATTTACAAATATCAAGTTGTGGTCGAAAGAAATGCATTACTCAGTGATTCTATAATCTTTAATATAAGTCTAATAATAAGAATGCAATAATGGAGAAAATTAATAGCCTTCTGTTAGTTATATCACTGTGTGTATTATTGTGGGGAGTAGCCGGCCGGTATGAATGGCAAGCACGAGATGCTTTTGATGAAATCCGCGAAAAGCTTGATAAAGTTAACGCTTATAACTGTTACATAACCCATTTCGATGATCTCTACCTTCCTGAAAACTCTGTGTCACACCATCCCGATGTGAAGGAAAAGGGGAGATCTCCCGCCGGGCAAGGTGTTCTGCCCGGGGAGCGGCTCACACTCCGTGTGATAGTTCGGAGATGTTCTATATATGCTGTTTATGATTCGGAATGTTGATAGCGTGATTTAATCTTCGGTGTGTTTCGCTTGCGGCGCGACGACAGCGCCGCCACATCACCCCCTGCTCAGACCGGAGGTCGATAGTGCAGTCCGATAGCCGGTGTGTCCTTTTAATGCCGGTGGGGAATGCATGCTGTGTGCGTAAGGGCAAGTGACACCGGTGCGAATAATATGCCGATGTGTAATGCGTGCCGTACTAAGCACTGGCAAGTGATGCCGGTGAGAACGATGTACCGGAGCAAGTGCCAGAAGTCTGACTTATAAATCTGCGGTGAGTCGAGATGAAGACAAGTTGGACTGGCTTGCAGGAACTGAAGACTGCAGAAGACGATTCTCAATAGTGAATGGTAGGGGTTCTTGAGGATAATGACGAAAGCTTGAAGTTGTAGTTTCCGAAGGTGTTTGGTTGCGTGTTCAGATCACGTCGCGGTCACCACTGTGGCCGTGGAAGGAAAAGGGGAGATCTCCCGCCGGGCAAGGTGTTCTGCCCGGGGAGCGGCTCACACTCCGTGTGATAGTTCGGAGATGTTCTATATATGCTGTTTATGATTCGGAATGTTGATAGCGTGATTTAAGCTTCGGTGTGTTTCGCTTGCGGCGCGACGACAGCGCCGCCACAAAGTGATGGGAATATAGCCAATGTGCACAAATTATTATACTATTGATAACGCGATGTATAAAACGTGTTAGAGCCACGCTACAGCTGTATTATTAACCTCAACGAAAAGGGGTCGGCTCTACCGAGGAAGGAACTCGCTACCAGTGTAAAATAACAACATAATGATTTCTTATATTTGCGCGAACGCGAATGTGTAGTACATTTAAATAAAACTAGTTTTTACGGATTTTATCGTGGATATAAACTTTTTTATATTCCCGACGTTTTGAGAACTTTGACAGTTGGATAATTTTTATTTAGATTTAACATGACTTTCTAACTGCTCCAAATCTTTTTTTTTTGATAACGAATTAATTTCTTTCATTAGCACTATATAAATACGAACGCGTGCAAAATGGCGATATTCTATCACTTATACAGCTTTAGATTGTACTAATGCTATTATTTTTTTTAGTTTTATATCACCCTCATAGACAGAAGTAATAAAACTACTGTATTTATAAGGGTGTACAAATACGCCATAAATATAAGGTTTAAAAGGCAGTTTGCGTACACCATTATTCAGAAATAATACTATACTATGATAACACTTAGAGCTGTAATAAGCAAGTGACAGCATGCAAAAAACAGCTTCTATACAGATTTATTGATTAAATCAGATTCAAGTGTTACAAAATACTTGACGTTGTATACTAGAGTTTTCGTATTTTGATTAAAGAGTGAAAAACCTAAGGTTACTACTCAAATATTCTAATGTTTAAAAAAAATTCATTTTAATTTTATTTTTAGTTTCCTTAATTAAATGAATGATGAATAAAGCAGATATATTTTTTTATTAAATTTGTGTAAACATAAGACTCGCTATATATATATATATATATATATATATATATATATATATATATATATATATATATATATATATAAAATGGGCAAGGCTGAAAGAAACACTACATTATTTTAATCTATCGCCATTTTGGGAGTTCAGAGTGCGTACTTTTGTGATTTTGTGTTTGTCTTTTTTTTTTGGTGGCTTGGCTATAACACATTGGACCGATTTTTCTATATTCGTTGACCTGTAAAGATTTTTTTCACAAATATATTTTGTTATATTGATGTTAATAACGTTTGTGTGTCGTTTGGGAAGTAATAAGGAGAGACCTACCCAGACGGACGCCTGGACAGGAAAAGAGTCCTAATTCTAGGAATTCTCCATTTTTTTTTCAGTGATATATATATACTACGCACTAAATTTGGCATTCCGAACACTGCACTATGTTCAACTGAACTGTACTGCAATCCGTACACCGTTATTGTGGCTTCGATATTCAATGCAGTGCGGAGCGGCGTTAATAATAATTTTATATTAAATTAGCACATATGCAAAATAAATGAAAATTAAAAAAAAATACTCGATTAACAATACAATCTAAATAAACAATTATTTATTATGACAATTTTCGCGCGTTTATATCAACTGCGTATGCGCGACTCTACTGTTTCCCTTCTTTATTAACTGGCTTTACGGTTCTGGTTTCTAGATCTTCTGAGCCTATCCTTTTATGTTCTTTTTCTTCACAATATGCTGATGCGTCACATTGCGAAGCCCTTGGGAGATTTTGACGACAGTTCAACCCAGCGGACAGTTGATGACGACAGCCACTCAAGTTCATAAGGCGCCCAAGCGATCAAAATAACTTGAGGTTTATATCGACATCAAATCACTTGTTTCGTCGTTTTCTCTAATAGTTCACACGCTGACACTTAATTCACGAAATCGCATCACTTTTACGAATCAAAATCCACTTCAAACCATTATTCAAACGACAAAACAGGAGCGACAATCCGTCTACGGCCAAGTTCCCGCCAAAATTCCCTACTGATTCCCGCGCATGTGCGGATACAGAGTAGTGCACATTTTTTTGTTTGGAATAGCTTCTCTAGTACGTAATACATACAACTCAATGTTTTTTTTTCATTCATAACAGCCAACTGTCAGTCAACTGCTGAACATAGACCTTTCCCATAGACTGCCATATAGGATGAATACTTACCATAGTTGCCACGCTTGTCAGGCAAGATGACAATCACCAATTTTATTTTTAGTGCTTATTATTGTCAAATTACATGACTTTCTGAGGTTACAGGTTAAGAAGACGCTGCTGCCTATTTCCTCGTTTGTTTAACTTTAACGCCCCTTACAATACCCATAATACGACTAGGGGCAATGATATTTTCTTAAACATCCACTACACGGTCAAAGGAACCGCTTCATGTAAATAATTAAGAAAAAATATTTTGAAGATATGTGAATACACTGAAGTAGCGTGACACACTAATTTTTGCTCCATTGCCTTCTTAAAAATATACAGTGTTTTTTTTTCTTTATTCAGAAAATTTGGGTAATAAACAAGCAACAGTCTATTTGATGTTCGTGACTTCTGGAGCCTATGAACACTCAACAATCAGCTTCAAGCAAAGAAGACTATTACAGTCTAACGCCTGAGAGCTCAGATGAAATGCTGCCAACCTGTTATTATATGGACTTTATCGTTTATTTTTTTACCTATGAAAACCAGTGCTTGACTACTATCCCACTTGTTAGTAAGTGGTTCCAAAGACGGCAAAGAACACGGTCTTAGTGTATCAAAATCCTATTTTAGTCTTAAAGATTATACACAGCCGTTGTAAGGGGAATGCCCATTTTCGGCCACGGAACGCCCAACAATATGCATTTGTTAAAAAAAATATCTTATTTATGGTTATTAATCGCGGTATTCATTTATCCGAAAAGATGGGAATATTTTTGTACAAAAAAGGGTACTGAAATAATAAAAATAAAATTAGGTAAATGCGTAATTCATTAGTTTGTGGATAAAATAGAAAATTTTGCCAGTCACAAATCTATTAAAATCGATTCCCTTTTTAATCGATTATTTATGGTGTCATTATTACAATGCTAATATAACTTTTCTATAAACTTTTTTGTGTTATGATATTGGTGTAAAGCAACCGTTGATAACGGATATTTATCCAAAGCAGCCGATACGCAACCGTAGTCAACCAGTTGTGACTACAGACGAAAAAGGATGGTTATGTTTTTACTGTGTGTGCGGGTGGCTAAGCTGAATCGCCTTTTGCAATGGTGCTTACAAACTACTTGACCGATTTAAAAAATTCTTTCATCATTACAATTCTATTATGACTGTGAAACGTACGATGCATTTTATGTTAGAGGACGCTACTTTCAACGAATATATTTATTTAGTTAAGCTCGTAAAATACTTTCACCGCTATAATGTTATGTATAATTATAGATATCTAATGTAGGATGCATTTTATTATAGAGGGCGCTACTTACTGTGAATATGTTTTTATTAGCTAATCTCGAAAAATACTTAACCGATTTTGAAAATTCTTTCACCATTACATTGCTAATGAGGTCGTTAGTTGTGTGATAAAATTATATTATTAAAATAATTATTTGTGATATTAATACTTTTTAAATAAATAAAAGTAAATACCTACCTAAGATGATCAAATCCTATTATTATTTTTACAATTTAACAATCGTATTTACACACTTTACCTACTTAGGTTGATTGTTTTAGATATAGGTAATAAATCTAAAATAAGAGAGCTCCACTTAAACGAAAAAATAATCAATAAAATATAACTAAAAGTTGGAAAAAATTCCCAATGTGAATCGGCCTCGCAAGCTAATGAAGAGTTCCGTATTAACAATCATAGATTCTACATCGAGTTAAAATACCACTATCATTATCGCCAGCAAAAAGTTACTTTGTTTTTCCTAGTGTTTGTATAAAAGACAAAATTGTAATTGCGGTTCTTGAAAATAAGTTACTTGTAGCTCAAAAAAAGGACTAATCTACATTATAGGGCTTTCTATGGTTTATTCATTACGAAAGAGAAAAACTTATTGCACAAAAAATATTTTTAAGTATGCCTGAACATACTGTACATTATTATCTATGCTTATCAAAGGCACAGTACCAACAAATTCTGTCTGAAGTTCCCAAAATGTCAAGTAAAAATAGTGGATGATTTGCACTTGCTGTATATTTGATGAAAGTAAGAACAGGAGATAGTAATGAATGCATATAGGTATTATTGCAAGTGCCAAGAAACAAATTAGAGCGGCTCATGAATATTGCTCGCGAAATATTAAATCAGGATGTAGTTCCTATGAATTTTATCCTTCGTTACCACTCTCTGTGCCAAATTCCATTCAGTAGTTGTTATATTATATTAGAGGCAAATAATTTCTTAGCTTTCCTAGATGTTTTTGTTATCCAAAATCCTAACAACATCATAGGTCACACCGAAAACAGACGCATACAAACTGATATTTAAGCGGTGAATCTCACCATCATCCTTCAGAGTTAGTTACCGTGAGCAAATCTAAACCATTACCAAACCAAACCTTAACCATTTCATTATTTTAATTGCGTGGCCGAAGTGTCTATGAACAGTGGGCATTGCGCTCAATTTTTTTTTTATTTTACCACTTTTTATCTTTTACTTCTGTGTTTAGCTTTATACATTTCATAACTATGTCAAATCTACATAAAACTGTCGAAGAGACAAACGTCTGTTAGAGACATTATGTTTAGAGACAGAAGAAAACAGACAATCTATTTCAAACAAATCACACTAGTAAGCACTCATGTCATGTCCACGCTATTAAAAGATGGACGATAATACTATTGGGCGTTCAGGGGATCCGTGACGTAGTATTATTTTTTATATTAACACAAACATTTTTACATTAACACAAATTATTGGTTTTTGGATCTGACTTCTTTATTCATAACACGCCACAGATCTCATTGATTTCGCGCTATTTCGGATGTGAATGATTAGCTATGAGTTATATTAAGATGACTGTCTGTTTAGTAACCCATACGCTCATATTCCGAAATTACTCGGGAAGTATCATCACAAATATCAACAGGCGTGCCCCGTTATCAATATCGAGCAAAGATTTTCATGCAATGTCAAGTACTTGTAGTCGAAATATATCATATTTTCTTCGATAGTTCGACAATTCTTCCATTCAGTGTATATTGATGTTATTAGATGTGAGATAGGAACAAATTTAAAATATGATAAACTAATCAACAAGATACGCCGATATAACTTGCGCCGTTAAATACGAAAGGTAGTTTAATGATAGTCTAAGTGGAAGCCTCGAGTGGTCTCGTGTTAACAAGTAAATACCAAAAGTAAAGTATGGGATTTGACAGCAAATATCTAATTTCTACTACGCCACTTGGGTGCCATGGCTACGGTATTCTCATATAAACCCGTGACTATCAAAATTATGTTCTATATCATCTACACAAATACTCGTATAAGAAATCTGTAGAAATTTTTTTTGTTCATGATTCACGCAAAAACTACAGGACGGATTTCCTTGAAAGTTGGCGTGTAGGCAGTAAATGATGGCGTATTACATATAGGCAATTTTTTATCCACTTACGGAGTAGTAAAAAAGAAGGGTTATGTTTTTTTTGGTTATGGTCGTAATGGTTTTGGTGGTTCCATTAGGCATAAAAAGGATTTAGCTCTACGTATTAAGTATTTTAAGTCTATAGAAAAGTGTGTGTGTGTGTGAAAATGAAACTCATCGCGTACCCAACCAGAAAAGGCTTTTAGGTAAAACGTCAAATAATTACAAACAATGACCAGAAAGATTGAAACGTATAAATAAGACTATGTATCTATATAAACTTTTGATAGTAAGTGATAGGAATATTTAGAAAAAGGTCGAACAGTATACGAGTACCTGCTCGAAAGGGAGTCCCTATGCAGAATAAGTTTAAATAAAACACTGTTAACAAAAACGTATAGAAGTTGTGTTTACTTTATTCAAATATTCGGTTTTTCATTTAAAAAATATACATATCAAACTAACAGAAGTGTAAGGGAAGACGTCTTATTATTATTTTTTGTTTTAGTTTCAACAGTTTTAGTTTGAACTGATCAGTTTGAATGATCAGTTGAACTGACCGTGTCACGGCGGCCAGTTTCAACCGAGACTAGCCATCAGAGCAGAACAGCGTTACAGTGCACAAGAGTGTTGGTGCTGAACCAAAGTGCCAGTGCGCTGACAACTGGAGCTGACACATATAGAGTTACAAACTTTAAAAAAATACCCCTAAATAAGACGAAATCAGTTTGTACGAATTTTATAAAGGAGTGTTGTGAATTTTCGTGGCATAGAACTTCTTAGTAGCTTAGGCATACAACTTAATACTTTTTTTTGCTTACAGAAACCGTAATGAGAATATTTGCATTATATATAAGTAAGTAAAAGTTTTACTTTATGTCGATTTTGTGACTCGAACATTCGACAACCCAAACTGTTCAAGTGTCTTACAATTTGTTTAGCATTAGATTTTTGATGGGATGAACTTAAATTTAACATCGTACACATCTAACAACTAAAACAAATCGTTGAGTACTTGCAAATATCCGTATTTCCGACGCTCCGTCCTCATTAAACCACAAGCTTTAAAAGCCCTCGACCTCATTTCGAGCCTGAAAATTAGATCGGCTACGATCTCACCCGCAATTATCCCACTATACCACAATTGAAAGTTCTCCTCTGTTTCTAGCCTTCTGGTATCTGTTATTAAGGTTGCTGTTTTTATGACGTTGATCTTTTGACGTTGAAAAAGTTAAATATTTATATATTAATAACAATTTTGCGGTATTTCAAACGGTTTATCAGTGTTCACAACGGTCAACGAAGAGGTTGTGTCACTTGTGAACTTTTTTTTGCTAACTATCTCTATCCAAAGTAGCGAAAAGATCGGTACTAGCCTTTGAATACAGTGTTACATGTAAACATCATAATAATAACCTAAACTTTCCAACCAAGAATTTGTATTTATTCATAAACTTTAGCGGAAATCTTAGACTTGAGAAATGAAAGATATTTACAATAATAATGTCCTCCAGACCGAATTTCGGCCACGACAGCCTGCCTCAACGGAGGCTAGCCATCTGCGCAGGACAGGATTATAGCGCCCAAGTGTATGCGCAAGCACAGGTGCACTCTCTATTCCCTCACTCTCATAATCCAATGGGACGGTAAACCGACACGACCAGAAAGAGATCAGGCGCAGGACCAACGGCTTTATGTGCTTTACGAGGCACGGGGGTGAGACACCGCCAACTTCCTGGCTCCGGGCAGCTACTGAGAATTTCTTGACGGAAAAACTCAATAATTGATTTTGTTAGCCCGACCCGGGATTCGAACCCAGGACCTCATGATCAGCGGTCGCACTACTACATCCACTAGACCAACGAGGCAGTCAGATAGATGTAAGATATTTAACTTTACTATGACAGTACATAAGTCGTGAGACGTGAAGAAAGTTTATCTGACGATGTTTTAACTGCAATGTCCCGTGTTCGGGACTCGAGACTCCCTATTTCTAATAGATATACTCGATAGTGACATAAGTGACCACGACATAATATAATAAGTGACAATTTAGGATTATTTTAATCTCTTGATAAATATCAAATAGAAAAAGACCACAGGTTTCAAAACAACCCTCAGCGATGTAAAACCGACAAAACACGTTAGAGATATTATTTTCTATTTTTTTTAATGTAGTGTTATCAAATATGCTGCGAGTTGTTACACGATCGAAAGTTAGGTTTATTAACATTGTAGTGAAGTAGTATTAGACTAGTAGAGCTCCTCTCCTACCAAATAGTTGGACTCACCGCTGTGTACAGGAATGAAACACCTTACCATTCACAAGCGTAGGGTTTTTTATAGGATAGGGTGACAAACGAGCACAAAGTTCACCTGATGGTCAGTGGTTGCTGTGGCCCATAGACATCTAAACTATCCTCGATTACGAATCAAAATGCGGATGCGTTGTCACCCGTGAGGACTACGATGGAATGCCTCGTTTTCAGTTAAAGTTTCCGTGGTGAGTGTAGAGGACCGGGTCTCCGGTTTTCTACACTCACCATACGAAATACAGCAGTATTAAGCCATTTTAGGCTCGTATTCTATGAGAGCGTGGTCCTTCCCCGGTCAAGCCGACCCATTCGTGCTACAACCATAATATAGCTGCAGTGTGGCTCTACCACGTACAAGGTGCACCTGATAATAAGCCGGCATTTCAGTGTCCTACAGTTGTCACTTTTCCAATACCCTTCAGACCGGAATATGGCGGTTCTCGCACTGCCATTTGGCGGCGGAAAATAAGTAAGAGGTGGATATATGGGCAGAAAAGGATATCTCCCACCTAGAATAGAATAGAAGAAACATAGAATAAAATAGAATAAATTTATTTGCAACTTTACAAATTGCAAAAATTTGGAATGAGATGGTGTTACAATTATATTAATCTAGTATTAATAATTAATCTTCATTAATTTTTCATTCATCACACCCATTCAAAGTCAATTTCTAAACTAGGCCTTTCACATAGATGCCACGATTTGGAGACGGATTTAAAATCTTCGACAAAAAAGATCTCTAAGAAATTATAAACGTAGATTTATGCATAGTTATGAAATGCAGTATAGTAGCTGTATACAGACGTAAAAATCAAGTCAATTCTACGATTAGGATTTTTGAGAACTTTCGTCATTAAATAGGTAACCTTTCTTACCCATGTAGTAGAACTTTGTTTTAAGATTATCAAATGTGAGTATAATTTTTAAGCGTTATTTTAATAATCTGTTATTCATTATTTTGTGTTAACTCTTATTGATCATTCCTTATTAGTAAACGTGAAAAGGAATCGCAGGAAAACATCTAAAAATTATGAATTCTGATAATAAAATTTTTAAATAAAAATCAGATTAGACCTTTTTTAACGTCTATTATACATTCTGTCAATAATGGCAAGAATAATCTAATGTAATTTCTACAACACTACAGGTACACAGTATGTTGCTTCTGAGCTAGGTCTCTACCTAGCAAAACACTAATTATTATTTTGGTTCATAGATCGATGCAAAATCAGATTCCTTGTGCGAAGAAAAATTGGTAAAAATATACCTTCTAAAGTACTCACCTTTCCTCTTCTTGTCATTTTTAATGGTCAAATATGAAAACACCATAGGTAGTAGGTAGTAACAAGTAGGTAGTCCGATAACTTACCTTTCAAAGATATTTTATAGGTCTTAACTTTAATGCATAAAAGGCCCATTAGTGGGTCTAGCTTTACTGTGATAAAAGATAAACATAAATATGTACAGTAGCTCAAGAACGCATAGCAAACCGAGTAGACTAACTTCTACTCATAGCAAGTAGGTACCTTTTAAGCATTGAGTTTGTACTACTACGTATAGTCATATACTCATATAGTTCAATGTTTTTAAGTTGTATTTGCGTGTGGACGACCCGTGAACCGTTTGTCCGTCCGTGAGGCCGTCACACGAGCCTTACCGCCATGTTAACAATCTGGTTGTTGACAATATTATATTGACAGATATCTAATCATTAAAATAGACAAAATAGCAACTGTTTACAAACACTACAACCATGCGGTTGCCAGTATATTGGACGAGTTTATCAGCCACATATTGTTTATATATTAAAGTTTTTACATAGCCTATTGATGCGTAGCGCAAAGACGTACGTATAATACGTGTACGATATTCGTTTGACTTTGGCCTCAAGTCCGATAACCTCCGCAACCAGGCCGTTGAAACAAGTTATTAGCGGCCTAATTCCCCGTTGCTGCTCTTGCCCGTTCGCAATTGGTAGTATTATAACATTAATACACGTGATATTGCGGCAAGCGGCCTACAGGTTACGTAGACAAAACGTGGAGTAGGTAGGTACAGTGACCAAACGGTGACTCTACAACAAAAACTCAAACGTAAAGAGTAGACAGGTTCAAAAGAGCAATGCCATTCTTATATTATATTAGCGATCTGCGCCTGCTTCCCACAGGTGATATCTGGATTATATAACAGCGCCACCTCCGGTAGGTCCAACTACGCCTATAACTTTCTCGGAAATGCGAGCAATATGTTTTCAAAGTTTTACTGCAATTTGATGAACGGTACGACAGCGCATAAAATACGAACAAACAAATTTTAATTTATATACACTAGATATAAACTTAAGTTTAAATTAAAAGATTAAACAAACAAATAAAATTATATCACGACTCTTTTAAGAGCATTTCATAGGTATATTAGACCTATGCCCAGATGTGGACTGCCGCAGGCTGATGATAATGATGATGATGATAATGATGTTTTAACGTTATTTCATTTTAATAGACTGAGTATATTATGAAAACGTTAACAGTATTATTTTGGTTTAAAGAACTCTGTTTTTACGCCGTCTGCCACTATCTGATTACTTTTTATTTCCAATTTTTTAATATAACTAAATAATTCGTAAAAATGACAAATGATTAGCGGATTTGTTTTATGCAAATAAGGGAAAGGGCTTATTAATCTACATCCATTACTTTAGTTTCAATATTTTTTGTTTTTATATAAGTAATTGTTTAGTATAATGTAAGTCTTTAGAATTACATTAAAGTATGCCACCCATCACTTATTTTATTATTGCCTAAATAATAAAATAAAAATAACAACGGTAGTAAGTATAAAAATGAATGGGAAGTGTATGTGTTGAAAAGGTTCACAGAATTAAAACACATGGAATGCGGCACGGAGCGCGCGATGCGACGCGAGAGGGGTACGACGCGACGCGGGGAAGTGCGGCGCGACGGAAGCGGGACGATCAGGCGAGGCCAGAATAGACGCAGGCGGGGAGAGCGGTGCGACGCGGGGAGGGCGCGGCGCGACACGATTACAACATTCACCAGCCAGTAACCGCGTATCGTTCTTAGCGTCGTCGTATTACATTTATGTTAGCGATTACACAAAATAAAATATGTCTGCCGAGATTACGTTGGTTCAGGAGATACAAAAATATCCATGTCTCTACAATAATAACTTGCCAGAGTATAATCGTAAGGATTTAACAGAGGAGGCATGGGCCGAAGTCGCGCACAACAACAACCTTACAGGTATGTCACGATATTAACTTTAAAAGTGATGCATGCAATTAGAACCTTTAAAGCTAAAGTTATAAAAGTTATTTACGTTTTAGCAGTAGAATGGGTAACTACCTGCACATGTCATTTTATAGTTTGTTAGTAATTCATAACATTATGACAATTTTACCAAACCAATACCTATGATTAAATTTACAAAACTACTAGGCATAAAACCATTAACTTTAAAGTTACAATGCTACATAAAATACTATTGATAAAACTAACGCTCGCCAAGTAACTAATGCGATGCGTTCTTCTGATACAATGGCAACGTTGCTTACTTTTTCAGAAGATGGCGCTACGGTATACTTAATATGAAACTATTGTACGTATATATTTAATTTCTAATGCTCTATTTTTATTTATTAGTTAGTATTTTAACGTCTTGTTATATTTTAATTAAACAATACGCACGAGTGTATAAAAGTTGTCGAGAAACTCATTTGAATTTCTTTGCTGGGTTATGCTATGGCTTAGTATTTGAAATCTAATAATATACCTAATAATGTTTTTTGTTATAGGTAATACCTATATTCTAGAGCCGCTGCAGCTATAGGTATTATGGTTGTATAGCATGAATGGTTCGGCTCAACTGGGGAAGGACCACGCTCTCACAGAATACCAGCGTAAATAAAATAGCATCTTAATGATGTGTTTCGTATAATGTGCGTGAAGTAAAGAACCAGAGAGCCTTTTTACTGGAAACGAACCATACCGTATTAGTCATGATCAATTTATAAATTTCTAAGTTTAATAATTGGTTTAATTTCTAAATGTTATTTAATTATTTTGACTATTTCCATAACATAATGTCTTATAGTATTAAAAAGTAAGCTGTGGGGGAACGTTAGTGATACCGAAATTATATTTGTTTTGCAGAAGAGAAACACAAGAGCAATAAAGTTTTTTAAAACCTAAGTCCTTACGACAAAAATATAAGAAAATTAGTGAGTATATTACTTTGGCTCTCAATACATTTATACATGGTAGAGCCATGCTGAAGTTACATTGGTAGTATAGTTGTAGCACGAAGGGGTCGGTTTGACCGGGGAAGGATCAAGCTCTCACAATACCAACATAAAATAGTAGCTTAATTAACGCTGCTATGTTTCGTATGGTGAGTGTAGAGAATCGGAAACCCTTTGTACTGGAAACGAGGTATTTCATCTTAGTCCTCACGGATGACAACGCGTCTGCATTTTAATTTGTAATCGAGGATAGATGTAAAGGTCTTAAGGCCACAACAACCATTTACCATCAGGTGGACTGTGTGCTCGTTTATCACGCTCTCCTATAAAAAAGTTACAAAAATGTTCACAAAAAAGTTACAAGCATCAACAGCAATTAAAAAAAATGTGATATACATTAATAAATTAAATACTTCTATAAGTAAATACTTGGAAGACACAAGCTAGGATACCAATTACTCGATTTCACACTCAGTAATTCATTCTTGAGGCAATATTACGCTTTAACAACCAAACCCCGGAAATTATAAAAAAATATAAAGGATTATTATAATATTAAAGTATTCATGGATAATAACACCTGAGAACAAAGTGATTGTTACCAAGCTATTTTGAATATGATTTTTATGGTCAATTGTGCAGATAGTGCCTGATCTTGCACAATTAACCATGTAAACTTTTTTTAAAGTCCCGCTCGGTTTCTTGCTGCTAACTCTTAGGAAAAAAATATTTTTCGTATAAGCAAATGACACTATGAATGACTTTTCTATATTGGATAAAAAAATTATTTCCAGTAAGCGAGTGTAAAGAAAAATGGAGAAACATCCGATGTTCTTTTCTAAGAAGTTTGAAGCCTTCTGCGAAATACAAAAAGCCGTATTATTTGACTGCTTATCTACAGTTTGTTTTACCGTTTATGAAATCATTAAATAATTTAGAAATTGTTGAAGAATCTCAAGCAAACGAAACTCTTAAGAAAAATTCAACAAAAGATATTATGACAAGTACGGTAAAATCGGAGCCGGAGGAAGATTTTGAAGAGCTATCCGAAGGAGAACACACGAGTATGGAAATCCCTGTAACGATGGCTGAAACTATAAGTGCGGAGTCATTAATATCACGTCAACAGACAACGGCGTTTCGAAAACGCAGACGCCCTACCTCATTGCCAAAAACGTTCACAGATAAAAAAAATAAAAAAGCAAAATATAGTCAAGGGCAAATGTTAAAACTTGTTTCAGCCGATTCGAATCGAGGGAATAACAACGCGATGCGCTACTTCCTGTTAAGTCTTCTACCTGAATTTGAAACCATGTCCGATGAACAAATAAGACTTTTTAAAATCAAGGTTATGTTGCTTATTGATGAACTGAAAACGAATGATACACGGATAAGACAAAGTATTAACAATGGGAGTGACTCAGAACGTCTTCACAAACGCTTAATAAATTTGCTTTTAAGGAACCTTAAGAAATCTCCATGATGCTTAATTAAATTAATATTATTATGTGATTATTTAATAGATGTACAATATATTAGGTTTAACGACTGTAAATAGTTATTTTTAATACCTATACCTGTACTTAGACTTATTTTCCATATACTAAGCTGTTGTTGGGCCTATGTTCACATCCCAGCCAAAGAAAAAATTGTTCTTATTAATTGTTAGGAAAGTAATAATATTTATTGTAATCGTAATCGACAAACGACGATCTGACACTACGACGATCCATGACATCTGACACTATAAACCCTTCACAGGTAAATGTTCTTGATACTGAGGTTATTATTATCCATCAATTCCACCTTAGTCGCCTTTTTACGTTATAATTTTACGATTACAATAAGAAATGTTTACGAAAATGTATAGTGTTAGTGGGTGAAATAAAAGCGCTGTATCAAACAAAATTATTTATATTAATTTGCATGACAGCGCAAATACAGAAAAGTTAAATATAATATAAAGTTACAACGAGAGGCAAAGTTCTTCATGCGATAGATTTTGCGCGCCATTTTAATTTTTTTTTTCACAAAATGGCATAGAAAATTTTGTTTTAAAATTACAACAATCAGTGTATGTACTTTAAGAAGATATGCAATAATACATAGACACAGAATAAGATATGATATTTCAAGTGAATACAATCGGGTAAATACAATCATTAATATAATATTTATAGACTCATTCAAAACTTCATAACAATTTTAAAGCAATATAAATACATTTTCAAACATGATTAGAGTAAATCGAATACGCAACAAATAAAGAGGTTTGGCATTTTAAATATTTGGTCCCACCTTAATAAGTACTTTAAAATTATTTTGTATTACGAAATTAATATTTTTTTAAATGACATGATATGAAAGGGATTTAATGAAAATAGCAGCATTCGTGAAGATCTTTTTCGATTCAAAAACAAATGATATACATTTACGTTTCAACACTTTCCAAGCTCTTCTTAATACACTTTTGAACATTGAAACATCGCACCGCTGGTTTTTTTTTTTTTTCAATTAAGCATCAAGACATAAACATTGTGGGTCTCTTTAGACTTACATATTTTAACTCTTTAGGACATTACGTCTTAAATTGTGCTGGCAAAAAACTGTTATTGCCATATTTTACATTAAACTTCAGGCGGTGGCTTAATTAGCTATAAGACTGCCGGGTTTTGATTTGTTATTTTTTATTTTCATTATTTTTATCTCGAACAAAGTCAAAGACTGAAAGTCGGTGTGTCGAAAAAAACGCCATCAGACATAAAACCGTTTTAAATAAAATGTTCGTTCAAATGCTTTTACACTGACGTAAACATTATTAGTCTCGCAAAGGAAAAAAATACTAAACAAGTTTTCAAATAGTAAGTAGTATAAAAATGTTTTATTTTTTTAAATTACACTTGCAATTTTTTTGTATTAATTCTGTAATGTAAAAAATACTTCGACCAGATTGTATTATAGCACCTGTTCCAAATATAATTTTATTGCCAACTAATATCGCCTCTTATTTTTTTATATTATTATCAATTTTAACACGACACTTAAGCCAATACGCGTATATCCTATCGAGCATTATTTTAAATATCACTGAATGCAACAGGATCTCTTATCATTCTGGCCGCTGGTCCGGACAAGTCTATTTAAATTGAGCTTCGGACTTCCACTAGCGCTGTCTCCGTCTCCCTTGGCACAGGTCTTAGTTCGCATGATCATGAGATCCGTGCGAATGCTCGGCCGCCGGACGTTCGGTGCGACCACACCGCACGCGTCCGACAGTCTTCTTTTTATTGAAAGTGTACATTTCTTACTTCTACTACCTTGGCTACTTGTAGGGGGTAAGGTACAGGGGCTCCCAAACGCAGTACTAACTCTTTTGTGGTGGTTTGGTGCCATTTCTAAGGGAAGATTTGCTACTACAAATAATTCATAGAAAAGGTCGTCGACACGATAATTCTTCTTTGCTGACGTTTCGACGAACACACAGGCCGAATCTTGGGTGGCGCAATAAGCCGTTGCTTCCTCCGGTTGTACAGTCCTGTATAATTTTTTAAATTGATTAATGCCCATTATCAAGACGGAAACCATTTCATAAATAAACTCATTTCTTTTTTAAAACAGCATTTTTATACAAATATAAAGACGCGACGCTAGAAAAATAATCTAAACTCTATCTATCCCTAACATAGAATACTATAATACATACATAATAGAACGAGGGAGTGGGCGGAGCCCGTGTAGCCACTAAAATGTCACTAACACGTCAATTCCCACGTATAAACGTCAACACGAGATGTGTTTTGACGTTACAATCGTTTCCAAATTACCCATGCAAATTATTAAGAAAATGCCAAATTGCACGCTATTTACAAATAAATATGTATTAAAATTTGTCTGTCAATACAGCGAATAGGGTTTGTAGTAGTGATAATACGACGTTATTACTTGTATGTGTCACAGACTACTAAGAGGATACTACGCATGTATGTGTGCTCCCGGCGACGCCTATCGTCGTATAAAATAAGGTTGACAGCCATTCTATTGTGTATTATAGTATTCTACGATCCCTAATCTAAATATTAAAGAGAAATCAGTGTTGTTTTCCATCTTTACCATTTCTGTTTTATAATCCGTAACTAAATATGGGACTCCATTCGATGATGGATTGTGCCTTCGTCATGCTTGGCAGGTATATTGGTGATCGCAATGCGTATCATCCAAGCTATTGTATGGTCCAAAACAGGGGTTCTCAAGGTTATGCGAGTCAGGTTACTACAAAAAATATATTGCATCCACATATTTATCGCACTTTACTATATTTACTATAGTTAAAAGGAGACTTACTTCAGATCTTTGTCACATTTGTTGCCCGCAATAGCCATGGGTACCCGAGGCACGTGCTTCCGTCCCCGACTGCTACCGCTGATCGCATTAGCTTTAGTCTCCAGGACCTGCTCTCGAAGGCGAATGACCTCTTCGAAAGATTCACGACTGTCCATTGCAAAAACCAAAACGAAGAGGTCGCCTGTCAAAATTTCAAAGGAATAAGCGAATTTTATAAGTTAATTGTGACAAAATATTGTACTCTTATACTTAAACGTGACTTCGTTCGTTTATTAAACCTGCAGATCTATAATGGTGTTCTTTGGACAAGTAGTTCAATTATCGCAAAACCACAAACTATTTTATACTCTTATATAATTTTATATTTCAAAAACTTATAATGATATGGGACATTTTTGGAAATAAAATTTGAAAACTCTACGTAAGAAAGGAGTTACCTTATCCTTTAACCAGTTTAAAAATGTTAAAAATCGATTTTAAATCAAAAGTTTTAAGAAATCGAAGATAATGTATAAAACCTTTTTTTTGTATAACATTGTAAACCAAAAGTTTTGTTTTATTTTTTATATCTCATTGTTAATGGAATACTCATTAAAAACCATTTATTTTATTAGTTTTGTAATCTCAAAGAAATCCATGTTTTCGGATAAAATATAGCCCTAAATTGCCTGGTATATATGCTGGTATTGCTCACTATCTGTAAGTGTAGTTTCAGCACAATTAATCCAGCAATTCCAAAGGTGGGCCCAGACCGGTAAACAGACAAAAATTTAAGAATGGTTATTAAATTTTTAATAGCATGCAAAAAATCTCATGAGCTTAGTTGAAGCCAGTTATATCGACATTACAATAAGACACATTAATATTATTTATATGTATGGATGTATAGATTACATATTTACAGTTTATTTTAAAAAAATTGTTTGAATGTTTTTGTATAATTTCAAAATACACATCATACACATTAATATACAACATATTTAAAACAAACGCAAAAAATATAGTTACATTACATATTATATTCTCCACACAGTAGTTTGCCAATAACGCTGGTAGTCAACACAACATAATAAAGGCATTGGCGTTATTATGTTGTGTGTAGTTGGTAATGGTGTTGTTGAAATGGCCAAGTTTAGTTCCGACTCGCTGTTATATAGCTGGGGTACAATGGGTAGCCTAGACCGGTTAAGGCCCACATTTGCACAGATTTCTCACCAGCTTGACAAAGCCACATAATGCTCCCGTGTTTCCTCAAAGTAAACCGGAGTTTGCTTTTAGTAGTAACAAAGCGTTCCATCTTTGTCCTCATGGGTGACATCTCATCCATTTTGATTTTAAATTGAAAATTTAAATAGCTACCTATAAGTGTCCATGGGTCACAGTATCAATTTACCATCAGGTGGACTGTGGCTCGTTTGTCACCTTTACTTCTATACATAATATAATCATTAGGAACGTAATAAAATACGAACGTAATACTAAAATGAAAATGTATAAAGCTCCCCAGGTCCTACAATTTTGTACAATCAAACAAATATATCAAGGTCCGACAATTGGTCTCGTGTATTGACAAACCAAATTTTTACGTCCGAGATAATTATGTACAAATCTGCAATGATAAATAAATTTGTACTTGCTATATGTTTTTTTCGTCTCTGTTTTTCGTCTGTTATAAATTGATCGAGGATTACTTCCTGGATATATTGAAATACTGTTTGGAAAACTTTGAAATAAAATTGAATATTCTTTTCCATAAAAGACTAACATAAAATTATTGCATGTAATGTTACGATTAGCTATTATTAAATACAGAAACGGATCATTCATTAGGTATCCTAGTTGTGTTGTAATTGCCCCCTATTCAAATACCTAATTTTATAATTATAGGTTATGACTTATGAGCGACTATGGGCTTATTAATAATTTTATAATGCCTTTGCCTCAGCACTCGTCACACATCTCGACCCATTTCTAAATTCGAAATCGAATAACGAAAGTTCAACAGAAAAACTTTGTCCATGCAAATTTATTCGATTCCCACCATTTAACGTCGTCTTTCTTAATTTAAATTTTATAGAAAGACTTCTACTGAATCGACTGAATATTTTCGGTTCGTTGAATGTGAAATAAATTTAAGTTTATTAACTGCTCTCTCAATGTCCATTTGACAAATCATTATCAATATAACGAAGGAAACTGATTTGAGATCGGTTTATTTAATTACATATTAAAGTTAATATTTCAAACATGTTTAAACGTCTTGTTTATTGTATATCAAATGCCAAGCCTGAAACTAAACTATAAAGTCAACATAGTGGGAAGGGTTTACCATAACCATAATGGTCGTGGTGAACCCTTCTCACTATGTGGGCTGACGAAAGGCCCGTACCCATCGGTTGACTGTTTATGAGTTGATGAGGATGTCAACATTTAAATGGAGTAAGTTCTCGCGCGGTCGGATTACACATTACGAAGTAACAGTCGGCTAGGTCGACTTACTAGTCCGGCCAGTCTCGACCCACCGAGTGCGCTCAAATGCAGTGGCCGCTCCTCATTACGAAAACAATGCTTAGAAATGTCTAACTGACATTTCATCACTTCGCACATCGCACTAATAATTTTGTGTGTCGAGCGGGGGTGTGTGTGTGTGTGTGTGTGTGTGTGTGTGTGTGTGTGTGTATGTGTGTGTGTGTGTGTGTATGTGTGTGTATGTGCGTGTGTGTGTGTGTGTATGTGTGTGTGTGTGTGTGTGTGTGTGTGTGTGTGTGTGTGTGTGTGTGTGTGTGTGTGTGTGTGTGTGTGTGTGCGTTGTGTGGAATATGTAGAAGTAAAAATACATTTATACATATCGCTTTGCATACATTGACTTAATTACTAGGTATACCCTACGCATTAATTTTCAGTACGTTTCGTGGAAAAAGCAAAACTAAAAAAAATGTATTTTATTATGTGTAGTACAGTTGAGTTACTACCGCACGAGTTGGTGGGTTTCTCTGGAAAAGGACAACACACGCATAGAATAGAATGAAATGAGAGACAGAGTGAAATCGACAGCGTTTTTTATGGTGACTAAAAAACGATTAAAACTATTTTGTTTTGCAATTATACATTAAAAATGTCTTCACGTAGTGCTATCTTCTATTTTTTTTTAAGTTTTTATGCTAAATTGGTTGTTAAAACTCTTTATTTCAATACTAAACTAAATACCTAATGCGTATACTCGCCATGATTTTACTTTAGGTGATGTTTTTAAGTAAAATTAATATATGAGTATCTTTTCTTTTATTTTAAGCTCCCATACATAGTTTCGAGATAACAGAAAAAAGTGGTTTTCCGATAATTGTTCTACTTGTCCAAAGATTTCTATTACCGGCCCGCAGATTTTTTTCATCTAAATTTTACAGCTACACAGAAGCTATTAAAATCACGAGCTGTTAAAATAATAACTCTAAAATGACTACGGGTCGTAACATTGTCATGAAAATGACATTTGGAGATCACAGAAATGGCTGTGGTCGACTGCTGTGGTATTAATATTACGGCCGAATGAGATTCCACGCTCAATGACTTACTCCGTCAATTCTGAATCTTTGATGAAGATGTCCCATGGCGCGCGAACAGCACATTTTTTTTGATTATTTTTTGGGATCTTAAATCCTAAATATGAAGGACACAATTTAAAAATAAAGCCGAGTCACTCAGGGGCAAATCACTTGCGATAAATTCCACAGTACGCGGCAACCACTGCGCAACGCGAGTTTGATTCCCGGAAGCACCAATGAAAATTGTTAATAGTAATTTTAAGTGCTGATTTACCACGTGAATCGCTCGGCAATGAAGGAAAACATTGCGAGGGGAAATGCATGTCGAGGAAATTAAATATTTAATTTCGAGGATATGTGTTGTCCACCTACACGTATTTGGGCATCGCGAAGAACAAACTTAAATATTTATTCCATCATCAGAGTCAGATCTCAGTTTGATTGCTTCTGTAAGACTGCAAAACGCAGTAAGCAGAAGTATTGTTAGGTACGGAGTGACGCTTCGGCGACCCGAAATGTAAACACCAGCATCCTTAAAAAATGTATAACTTCGCCTCCAGGTCCCTTAATAGAGAACATCTGCATATTGGCAGAATTGGCGAGAAATTAGTTCGCCTTCCTTTGGGTACTCATGCATTCTGGTCTCTCACCAAGGCTGTTCAAGGTAATTTTTGTAAGCCATAACAAGAAAGCCGACCTTTTAAGCTCCCTTTTTTGCATCCAACTCGAATCACGATTACAGAGTGACCGACCCGCGGTGTGAGTCCTCTATGCCTGATATGCGATTCATACAGTTCTTAGTACGAAAAGCACTCCTCACGCCGTGCATTCACAAGTCAAGCGAGCCTAACGGAATCCCCCAATTGTGCTGAGGACGTGTGCTCAGTCTGTGTGTGAAAGTAAGATTTTGAGATTACTAGCTGAATTGACCTTGGTAAATTATGCAAGAACTCGGTGAAAGCAAGTGACACAGAACTGTGTTTTCCAGAATTCCTTGAAGGTGGCCCACGTTTTAAACTTGACTTATGAAGGGCTGTACACAATATCGATGATAAAAATAATTTAAAACTTACCTGTTAGGAAAGAGAGTCGTCTCATGGCTGGGAATGGATGGTTTCCCGAAGTATCCAGAAGATCTAGCTGGTAAACTTCCCCACGGATCCGATATAGCTTACGGTGGAAGTCTTCTATAGTAGGAGTATAACTGTCCTCGAACTTTGTACTTAGGAAACGTGACACCAGAGAAGTCTTGCCAACTCGCGCAGATCTGTTAAAAGAAAATATTTTTTTTTAAATTTTTCTATACGACTGTGACGATACTTCGTTTTCGACAAGGAATCTATATATAATATGGGTAAGTTTTTTTACTTATTAATAGTACTTGACTCCACCTTTTGTTAGATTCCTAAAAGCTTATTAGCAATCGGACGAATAGACATACGCGGGCAAATTACACCACTTCCTTGCTGTATGCATTACGAAACATGAAGTACACCGTGTGGTTCGAATACATGGAATATCTACCGGCCGGTCTTAATCGAAACGTGGTGAAGACCAGCCGGTCGCCTGGTTGTACGATGGTGGAAAGAGTAGTGAGGAATTTAGAAATGTAATTCCTGCAGACACTCCGAAATACATGCTATAGAATACCGAAAAGTTGTTGATCTTGGGAAGGCGGACTTTTGGTTTTTTTCATTGGTTTGAATCAATCAGCCGAATCAAGGTCACCAATAAGCCTCTTAGCATGTCTCTCTTATCAGACCAACGCTATTAGGTTGCATTTTGCAGAACTCCATGCAAGACTGGACTTGCGCTTCCACCATCTTACTATTTCTGCAGCCAAGTAGCAGTACGGGCACTGCAAGGTACCGGTCTTTTCTGCAGGTCTCTTCTCTTCGATAGCTATATTGCTATTAAAGTTTATCTAATAAATATATTACTCAGTATATTAAATTTAGTATTGTTTTTCAATCTATAGATACATATGATATGATTTTTACCACAAAAACGCTTATTTTGTTTTAATTTGATTGAGATAATTTAATTTGACGTGGCAAAACCACGCTGCAGCTACATTATGGTTATAGCTCGAATGGATTGGCTCGACCGGAGAAGGACCATGCTCTCACATGATACCAAGGTAAAATAGCGGCTCAATGCAATGGCAAATTTAGTATGAGGAGTGTAGAGAACCGTTTTTACCGATATCAAGACATTCCATCTTAGTTCTCAGGGGTGACAACCAAAATGCATTGTGATGCTTAATTGAAGATAAATGCAGGTGTCTATGATCTACAATATCCACTTACTATCAGGTAGACTGTGTCCTCGTTTGTCACCCCTATTCGATATAAAAAAACCTCAAAAACTCTTTAATATATTAAAGCGTGTTGTAAAATGTACGCTATGAGCAACTTAGTTTATATATCAGTTTAATAATAATTATTATATTAAACGGTTTCATAGATATCATTCGTTTGTCTCGCATCAGCTCGGATTAAGTCACGAGCTCAGCAAGTTATTGAATGAGCTTATAATTATTTAAAGTTGAATAAAAATACAGAGTATTGCGAAAAACACAAAGTCTAGGAGATCGCAGAGCCGCTAAAGCGAATTTAACCTGCAGATGTACCACATGTTAATAATTACACTTCGTTATAACGCGATGAAGAGCACGTTAATTCCACAGTCTGCCGGCGAGCTCCGGAATTGCCTGTTATCTCCCTAATTGGAATAGACGCCTTGCGCCATGTTCACAAGCCGATGAACCGAAAAGTTAATCTTTTTCGCATACATGTTTCAAATTAAAAATATAAGGTGCATAAGGGGAATACCGACAGAAATTTTAAAGACATGACGGGATTTGTACATTTTGATAAATTACTTAGATATAAATTTTCGTCTAAATCTAAGGGCGATCATATGTCCCAATGAGGTGTCGGATTTATCGTCCCCAAGTCTCTCGTTAACAACATTGTAAAGATAGGGAGTGCGTCGACGAGGATTGCGAACTTTCTACTCAAAATCACCAAACGGTATTTGCTGAAGGTCATACATGTGTAGGCATCAACCTCGGCACATCCTGATGTGGAGGTGGATGAAATGTATGAGGAGATCTAGAGCCGTCCATTCCTCCAAAACCCACTATACAGTGACAACTTCCCTGTCCAATGAGTCATATACGACTCACAAGAACTTATTAGAATAAGTTCATAAGTCACCTGTGACTCATTTTTCTATAAAATTTGAGGCATATTTTTCGATATGAACGCGACGTGAATTTTTTTTAAAAATATACGTGGACGTATAGCAAAAACCCTAATGTTTACAATGAAAAAAAATTTTTCGCGATTTTTTTATATTTTTCATTTTATCAACAATAACCCTACAAGAAATTTGCCATAAATAAAACTCAAATACCGGAATGTAAGGATTTTATAAAAAAAATATATATTATAAAATCAAGCATGTTTCTCGTTATAACATTCTGAACAGAATGCTTTTTCACACCCTTTGCACTCAGTGTGTACTTGCTTCGCTTTTCTTGCGAATAATCCTTCATTTTTCAATTTGACATAGCACCCAGTGCAATTTTTCGGACGAGTTGATTGTTTGCCTTTCGAGGTATTTCTTGTAGAGAATGTCCAGAATTGCTTGAAGAAGCTATTGAATATCTTGGAGAGCTACAGGAGATGGAAGATTTTTGTGGTTGATTTCTTTCTGTGGTTGATGCTACAGGTCCAAGGAAATGTCGGACTAGATGTTCTTGGACTTGTAAAACTGTCAACTTAGGACCGTCTGCCAACTCGTTGTAGATGCATCTTGCGTTTATAATAGCGACTAGAAATAGCAAATCTATTGCTATCTTTTTGTACCACGTTAAACATTTACGTAACGGTGAATGAAAGGAAGCAAGTTGATCTGAAATGTCAATGCCTTTTTTGGCATCATTGTAATCGATGATTGCATCAGGTTTCATAACGTCGCCGCGTTTGGTAGTGACGTTAGACATACCGTCTCCATGGCAGGTTGAGATCATAAGGACATCGCGTTTATCATGCCATTTTAGTACAGTATAGAGGTTGTCCTTTTGTCTAGCTATTTGTTCTCCCCTTCTTAGCTTCGCTTTTACTACTTCTTCTGGCAAATTTCTTTTATTTTTACGTAAAGTGCCGCATAAATCAGTATTGTGACCTTTTAGATACTCAGCCAATGGCAAACTGGTATAATAGTTGTCAGCGACGATAATACGACCTGCATCTAAAAGCAGGTCTGTAAGCTGTACCACTGTTGAACCAGTTTTATCAAGACCCTCTACTTGATGTGAAATCCCGGAATAAATTTGGTAGGATCATGTGTAGCTATTTATTGTGCAGGCCTTATATATTTTCATACCGTAGCGATCTGTTTTGGCTGGGTTATAAGTTCTTATTAGCAACCTTCCATGAAATTTGACCATTGACTCATCAACGACAATAATATCGGAAGGTATATAAAGACTACGAAAATTGTTTACCACTTTATGTATGAGTGGGTCTATTTTATGAGTTCTTTGCTCTCCAATGACACCTATTTGGATTTCTGTAAAGTGCCAGCATCTTAGAATGGAGCTGAAGCTGTTATACGACATATTTATTCTGTGCATAAGAGGATTATAATATAGCACGTCTAATTTCCAGTAGTGCTCAATTGTTGGCTTAGGATTGAGACCCATGTAGATTATCACTCCAAAAAAATGTTTTCAATTCCTCTCTAGTGACGTCTTTCCATCTCGTCATTCGACTAAATTGTGCAGTTCGTAATTCCTTTAACAACTGAGCGTAATTATTGGTATGAATGACCATAACATCAATTAAATCATCAGGTACAAAATAAGCATAAATTTTAAACAAACTAACTTTCCCATCTTCAGTAATTGCGTCGATATTTTGTACACCGTGATTGCCTATAAGCGATTCCCTCCCTAAAGGCAAAACATCTCTTTTCCATTCGGCATCAGATGCTTTAAATAACGATGAACTTGCTGGTGTGGGTGACGGACTCTCAGTACTTCTGCCTCCACTACTTGCTATAAAATCTGCAATTACCTCGGTATCCTCGATGTCTTCATCTTCATCGTTGGGCTGATATTCTTCGTCACTTCCACTACTAAATGGTTCCTCATCTGAATTTTCTAAATATCGCAATAATTCTTCATCTCTATATCTTCTCTTAGCCATTTTCTAGATTTTTTTTTAATTTATAACCACAAATAGACCTCTTTCCAATAAAATATTAATTATAACCTCAAATAAACATTCAACTTTCTAATCTAGTAATAGTTATGATAGTCGATTGACATTTGACGGATAATGTTTTGTTACTGTCACTCAAAAATGCACTTGGAGGTTATGTTCACACATGACTCATTGAACGTGGTAAATAAAATTTATCGCCCTACGTCCGTGAGTCACATGTGACAAAAAAAATGAAAATAAAAATTGCTTATTCTTTATATATTATGAAAGCTATTTTTTATGATATAATAATGATTTTATTTAGCTTAACAATAAAAAAAACCTGTGGACGTGGGGCATTATCAAAATGAGTTGTATGGGGACAGGGAAGTTGTTAATACAAGAATGAACCGTGAGTTGAAGGTGGAGAAATTTGGGATAGGGTAACGGAACCCAAGGTATCAGCAGCTTGCCGACTTCATGAAGAAAGGGTGACTCTTTATGATGAACTCTCTCTCTTCCAGAACTGTGATTGACTTCATTATGATGACTAGACGGCAACTATTCATTAATGTCTCAGTGATCGCGAGGGTGAAAACTCAGCAGCAAAACTCGACAAAACTCGGCAGCGATCATCAAATAGTGAGAGGCACGCTGAACTTAAACGTTAAGTAGGAGAGGTCTTGTCTAATGTCAGTTATCCGTCCCCTCGTGCTCTAAACCAAAGTTCCAAAAACTTTCAGCTCGAGTTACAAAATCGCTTGCGGTGCTGGACTGCAAGAGTGCAATACAGTGCAATACAGTTGGAGCTAAGTTCTGCAAGACCCGCCGCAGAAGAACACAAAAACTCTCCGATTACACTCTTAATATAATGTTTGTTAGAAGGAAATGAAGCTGCAGTCTTCAGCAAAATTGACAACAAAGAGGCAACTGAACAGACAGATCTCCAAATGCATGTGGCGGGACTTACGCATCTTCAATACAGCTTCGCCTCTTACGACACCCACGGGATGATATGGGGCGATATAACTGTGCTGCGATGCACGACAATTATATTTGAAAGATTAAATAAGAACTAACTTATACTTATAAAAGTTAAGAGGCTTGATACTTTGAGAACTAAGCTTAAGTTACTTAAATAAACGAAATAACTATTGCTATCTTATTTGCTAGGATCATATGGACCATTGTGACCACATTATAATGGGAATATTATAACAGATGCGACATTGTTATTCGATGAGTCATTTTTTTCCATTATTACCACCGCTTAATACCTTCAAATTAGTGCAATGATAATTTAGTACATATATCGAAGAGAGATTTGTTTTTGCGCATCGCTCTCTGAATTTCTTTAGTGACACAATGGCTACTATAAACTACAGTTGGTATGGGCTCAAGCAAAAAATGAAGTTGCCACCAAAAACAACACTCTTAAAATTGCAGACGTCGAAGTTTTACTGCATGAAGCAATTTCAAATGTTTCGCAAAAGAACTGGGAATATTGCGTGAAGCATGCAGAAAAACTCCAAGAGGAAGACTTTAAGAAGTCTCATCTGGCAGAAGATATCGTAATTCATGTGGATAACGATGACTCTGATGATTCTGATGTAGAATTTTAATGTAAATAATTTTAGATTTAATTTTAGATATAAGATATTATCTTTATATTTATATTTATTTTTAATATAACTTGTTACTTTCCAAACATTTGTACTTATGGTTTTTTTAATACATAGATTAAAATTTTTACCTAATTAATTACTTATTTTAAATCATTATTATTCTTATTTTAATAAATACGTTGTTTTATCTATTTTTTTTTCATTTTTATCACTAATCCACATAATGACAAAGCTAAATACACAATCGATAACGCTTATCGACAGGAAATCGTCATGAAAAATTTGTATGAGAATTTGAAAGAGTATTTTAAAGACATATAAAGCCCGTCAACATGTATTGGGTCAGCGCGGCAATCATTTCTTTGCCCTTAAACCCTCTCAGGAATGAGTCGACGTCTAAGTCCAGCAGTAGGTAGTTAATTTATATATAGGCTGTTACTTTACTACTTTTCTTTTACAAGTTACTCGGCAGTAACGACAAAATCTTTCTGTAAATAACTGTTACCGCCAACTACTGCAATTGATTCCATGCATGACGTCACTGGCACCTACGATCGTCGGCAGACAGCTAAAAATCGCTCAAGCGACAGTGCACAGCTACTAAATTATGTTACTTGCTATACATGCACATTATTGTACAATAAAAAAATTAGATTCGCACTCATCCTAGCATCTTTATACTATTCTGCAATCTGATCGGGATGCTTGGGGGATTGCCAACAATAACCAAATTCACAATTATTTTAACAGCATCTATTTGGTTCACGGTCCAGTAATGTTAAATTTTACTCTCGCAACTAATAGCTTAACAAAAGTATCATTTACTAATTGCCTTGATGACACTCTCGTTGTAATCGGATGGAAAGACAGATTCTGTCAAATTATTTCTCTTTCGTTGTACGCAATACGAACGACGAAGTAAACCATTTGATTCGAGTACGTGATATTTCGACAACAAAGAAGGGCTTTGATGATGTCTCTAAAATGTATCATGTACTTATTGAAATCTGCTGTTACAGCAAATTTTGTTAACTGTCTTTTTATTTTTAAGACCTTCAAAAGAAACAACCTCCTTCTTTCTCAAAGGTTGGCAACAAACAGGTTGTTGACTAGAACACCCTGATGTTACCGATGTTCATCCTAGTACTAATCGTGGCGCTGGCGATCATTTACCATTATATTAGCCACATGTTCCTTTGTTCCATTTTCTAAAAATAAAAGGTAGCTTAGTTATCCTTTTTCTTATAATTTAAACAAAAATGTTTATATATAATTCTTTTGTTTTCTTTTGAAAACAAAAGAAAGTGCTTGAGAAATACAATACTATAATTCCATACCAACGAAGAAAGCTACACTCAAACACAATACCATTCGTTTGCGAATACAAAAGTCTCTTGAGTGTAATATATTGTATCGAAGTACACACAGGTATAAGCGGTTGAGAGATGTAATAGAAGTTGTTTTATTTTATGACGAAGAATTTTATGAAAATACAACTATTAACATGTACGTCAACTTCGGTATTTCCTCGAAATTAAGCTTAATATCAATACAGTCGGCATACAATTTCATCAATTTTCTCTTGTGTCTTGAGTACCTTTAAATAGGATTAGACTTACATGTTAAATATATACATATATATTTAATTCCGCGATGGGGGAAGATCTCCTCTCTTGTATCTCTCTTATCGGGTTTTGAAGCAGGGAACGCTGGCTCAGTGCGTTGGTGACCAGAATTCTCGGAAACTATTTTATAATTAAATTTGTCCGTAGAAAAGAAGGTGGTGCAAGTTTCTTTACTTTTTTACCGCCAAACTTTAAGTAAATCAACTTAATGTTCCATTTACAAATTTAGTGGTGTCGTTGGGAATCAAACTTAGATTGTTCGCATTCCATAGAATAAATGGTGAGCGTCCAGCCACTGAACTACCACAGCTATTTTAATTTGAAAATTTTGTTTCTTAGACGTGTATGTTTCATCACAACGTTTTCCTTCACCGCCGAGCATGGCGTAACTTAGCACTTAAAATTGTTATTATCAATTTCGTACACTGTGAAATTAAATGTGATTTTAAATATTAAGTGAAATTTAATTTTGTTATAATATTATAAATGATACTTAATTCGTCACAAGTCTACTGCTGAACATAGGTTGCTCCCAAAGAATCCACGAAGAAGCCTTACCCATTTTATATTTTTAACAATCTCGTGCAAATGAGGGGGTTGGTTTATAGATCACGAGCGGCGGCAATCTATACTACGTCTCTGAGTATATATCTCTCTATACAATTCAATATATCACGAAAACTATAATTATGTGACTAACCGCGTGGCCACAAGCAACAGTGTGGCGAATGCAATAAAAATAGGTAGTATTAAACCGGTCACATTTTAAATGCATTCCTCCAGTGCGTCTTAAATTTTAATATATTAGAAATATTTTTTTAAACAGGATTTCTCACGAGTACGATAATTTCCATTACTGAAAGTATGATGTGGTAAATTAAATAAAAATAATAAGTAAGTAAGTAAGTAAAGTAAGTAGAACAATAATATATACTTAAAACTAATGTTAGTATTTAACTTTTATTTTTTTTAACATAACAAATTAAACATCGCTCCTACATTACAAAATTTCTTACTTATTTACTTTTATTTAATTTGATATGTAGGCTCAACCAGTGCTTCATAATGGCAGAATCCCACGTATCCTCAAGTGTATTCAGGATGCTGTTTGTAGAGGTACGTAGTCGATTCAGTAATGAAGGGGACCTTTTACGTATAATGGCATGAAAGCCATTCGTGTGTGCCTCAGCGAACATGGTAGAGGCACTACAATAACGCGCCAATCTTAACAGCACCCTGAACGCATTATTGTATTGTACACGCAGGACATTGTATGTCCGCTGCGTGTATCTAACCCACAAGTTGCACGTGTAAAAGCACTGACTGACACTGACAATACGCTTTAAAAAGCGTTACTGTAACTTATTTAGTACATCGTGCAAATCTGCGGGCCAGCATATTACAGCGAACAGTCAATGCCCTGCGTTCCCTTACCAGTGGCTTAGGTAATTAAATTTGATGACTCTGTTCAATGCTTCATCACAGAGTTTAAGAGTAGGCATGGTAAGCTGCCTTTTAATGCCTGAATTAAAAACCTTGAGCTCGCTCTTCGTTATATTGTACTTGAGCCCATGGGTCTTTGGGTAGGATTCACAGATCCCTAGCAGCCTTCTGAGTGCACCTATCGTGAGGCTCAGCAGCACCATATCATCTGCATAGCTTATGTTATTTATTCTAACTCCGAATTATACTCCGAAAATCAGCATTCAAAATTGCTATTATTATTTATTATCTTTGAAAGCGGCTCACAAAGTAAGCATTCATTCCATGTTTGAGGACGCTTAAATTACAAATAACGCGTTAACGTCACGACAAAACCAAATTTCTATTCCATTTCGGAAACAGATTATGCCGCCTCCCTTAGTAATTTATTGCTTTTGCGAGAGCAATCACATGAGCTGGAATTTGTTTATATGAAAGGCAACACGCTCATCGTGTTTTGGGATTAACCGTTTTCAATAACGTTCAACGACGTTTATTAATGAGCCTCAGCCTTGATTATTTTATGTGAACGTGTGTGATATAGAGGCTAAAGTTAATAATAATTTGCAAAACGGTAGGGAACTTTTGTAATATATATTTAATGAATAAGATCAAACATGCCTTCTAGCAGTTTCGCCACTAAACTCAAAAATAATTATTATTTTTGAAAATAATTTTTAAAACTAACAATTTTCAAAATGTTTGTATATAATACATGTAAGCATGTTATAGCAATTATCTTAAGGCTTGTAAACCAAATAAAGGGAATAAAAATTAAAAACCACGTTCAGTAATAGAATTACTCCGGACTGATGACCTGATGATAAAGGTAATTTTAATATTACACAGTAAACAATTCAAAATACTCATATATATATATATATATATATATATATATATATATATATATATATATATATATATATATATATATATATACTATACTTCGATCTTACAAACTTAAGCACCTGGAAATTCGATCAGAAGGACATTATTAGATACGTTTGAAAATAAAGTATAACTTACCCTAGCATGACCAGTCTGTAGCAATTCTTAGGTGGAGGAGCGGAATCCTCACAACCCTGCGGCAGCGGTGCACTTGGTCCTGGAGATCGTTCCGGCTCCGATTCCTCCCCAGTAGCTGCTCCACGCCGGCACAGCCATGACGTGCCACATTTATCCCTCGCATCTTCAACCGGCGCTGCAAACTGGCATTTTTTTGGGGATCTCTGTCTCCCCGTTGCTGATAGTGACGACTTCAATGGCGACGATGGGGTTCGTACGGGACTTGGTGACGCTCTCACTGGGGATGGTGACACTTTCACTGGGGACGACTGAAGTGATAACCCACCACGTTCTGTTGCACCGTTCAACATTGTTCAGTCTTTTTCATTGTGGTACTTTAGGTTTCATTTCTGTTATTTTGAAATTTCACTTCACTTTTAACCTAATAAATTAAGGGTTAAATAATGTTAAAAAAATGTTTATGTAGAAAAGTAAATTAACGATTATAATTTTGCACCATTGAGATAACAGTAACATCATACAGTAATACAAAGCTTTATATTTTCTAACTAAACCCATATTTTAACCGACTTCAAAAAAGGAGGAACCGATTTTGATGAATCTTTTTTATTTGAAAGCTGATGCTTTTCATGTGGTCCTATATAATTTTGATCAAGATCTGACCATTGGTTTTTGAGATAACTTAAAATAATAATGCGTATTTAATTGGCTTTGATTACATTGATGATGTTCTAATTTAATTTATATTAAATTCGGTTGTACAATTTTTTTTATTTTACACCTTATTTGTATTATATTAGTGTTGTTAGCCTTTTAGCTTCATTTGACTCAACTTCATCAACATAAAAGTGAAGGATAGTGATGATGACAATGATGGTGATGCGCTGATTATGTACAAGTTACAGCAACTGATTTCGATTCATAGCCAAAACCTTAAATTGTGCAAATTGATTCGTATATGATCAACGGATAGGTAAGTTAGTTGAAGAGGCAATGAGCTGGTTATATACGTTGAATAATTGACAAGAACTGATGAATGGCAGTCTGGAGCGCCCCCTACTCCCTACTTTATGGATAAGTATCCTAGTAAGACATGCAAGAAATCGATGAATGCATGTTACTCAGGGCCTTGTTTCGCATAACACCAGGCCTCAGGGTGGGTTAGGATCGGTGTTTGCTCATACACTTCGGGCACTATAATATCACCTGCACAGTTGATAGAATTGATAGTTTTCAGAAGTCGGCTCCTGAATCAGTCCAGACTATTACACTGGCGAGCACAGGAACAGTCCTAATGCAGCAAGCAAGGATTTTCAATTAAGCACAATGCTTGGTAAGTAATTAACTGATCGCAGTAGTTGATTATATGTTAATTTTGCCATAAGCTCCTAAGACACTCACACAATGAAATTGCCACCAACGCACAAAAATTTTATGCGTGGTCTTAATAAATAAGAAAGTATTGTCTTCATTCATACTTCCTGGGAGACTACTATTTTAGAACTTACGGCGGTATGATACTTCTAATGCCGTAAAACAAAAACTCACTCATTAGCACTCGGCTTGACTAAACTATATGTGTCGAAATGTTTTTGAAGTGAAGTACCATGTGACTTTAAGGTCACATGTTAATATAGAACTTTGAAGCAATAACTTATAGTTACTTTCCTACCTGGGAGAATTTGACATATAACTATTACATGTCAAATTCTCCCAGGGTTGACTGGTAGAGAATGCCATAAGGCATTAAGTCCACCCATTGTAAACCTTATATTAAGGTGTAAAACAATAAAGATTAAATTAATAAATAAATAAATATTAGGTTAGTAATTGGGTTAGTGGGTGGGTATGCCCATATTTTTTGACTACGAGGGTGGATTGAAAAGTACTCGGCCTAACACAGATCCATTCAATTCTAAAAATCAAATCTACCCACATTATTTAGTTCAGTTCAGACTAGTTCATTGTGTGAAGTTCGAAACGTGTGCGATAATTAGTTGTGATTTTATAAATTTATTAACAAAGGAATCGGACATAATTTCCGCGAATGGAGCAAATCGAGCAGCGTGCCGTCATTAAGTACCTCCATAAGAAGGGGCTATCATCAAAAGCCATCCATGATGACATGGTCAGTACATTAGGCGATTGTTACTCTGTCATATTCATCCGTCAAAAAATGAATAGCAGAATTTAAGCGTGGTAGAGAGAGTGTGAAAGATGAACCCCGCTCTGGAAGGCCTTCGACGTCAACTACTGACGAAAATATTAAAAAAGTACTTGATTTAATAATGGGAGACCGCAGATTAAAAATTAGAGAGATAGCCGAGATTATAGGCATGTCTTATGAACGAACTCAAAACATCATTGTCAACGAGTTGGGTTTCCACAAGGTGTCTGTGAGGTGGGTTCCGCGACTGCTTTCAGTTGAACAAAAAAGGACGCGATTGACTATTTCACGCGACTGTTTGGAGTTATTTGAAGCCGATGCAGATGATTTTTTGAATCGTTTTGTTACTATGGACGAAACATGGATTTATTACTGTACACCGGAAACAAAACAACAATCAAAACAGTGGAGAAGACCTGGTTCACCACCCCCTAAAAAAGGCTAAGTCGATTTTGTCGGCAAATAAGGTGATGGCTTCAGTATTCTGGGACTCGAAAGGTGTGATTATGATTGATTATCTTGAAAGGGGTCAGACTATAAACTCTGATTACTACTGCACCTTACTACGTCGTTTACGAGAGGAAATAAAAGAAAAACGTCGAGGAATGCTCAGAAGAAAAGTCCTGTTTCATCAAGATAACGCCCGTGTTCACACGTCAGTACAGTCAATGGCTGAAATTCACAACTGTGGCTTTGAACTGTTACCGCATCCGCCGTATTCACCTGATCTGGCACCATCAGACTTCTTTCTGTTCCCTAACCTAAAAAAGCACTTGAGAGGTCAAAGATTTTCGACAAACGACGAGGTCAAAGCAGCTGTAGACGCATATTTTGACTCTAAGGAAGAATCATTTTTTTTTCAACGGTCTAAATGTTTGGAAGGGGAGGTGGCAAAAGTGTATTGAACTTGATGGTGATTATGTAGAAAAATAAAAATATAACTGATTTAGTATGTGTTTATTTTCTTGGTTAGGCCGAGTACTTTTCAATCCACCCTCGTAAATATGTTGGTGGAGTAACTTGCTGCTCTTTGGACTTTGCCTACCCCTTCGAGGATTACAAGCGTGATCCTGTGTATGTATGTATGTTCCTAGAGAATTGTGTAGTGTTAGATGCACGGAATTGTTTGCAAAACTACACAGATCAAAAAAAATAATGATGTTATTATAATATAATTACACGGATACACAAAAAGAGGGGGAAGTTTTTAATCAAATTTACCGTCAGCGCCCCTTTTGTTCTAGTTGTTTTTCGTATGAGTATATCCGGGGTGCAAGAAATCTGAAGAAAAGTTTTATAAAGATTTATTGCTGTCGCATTGGACACACGAGCTACACAACCGAGAGCGACAACTGCAGCTCAGACAAAATAAAACGTGTAAAAATTCGTTGTAAAGCACCCGAAAATTCGGGGGTCGAAATAGTTAAAACAAAACACGATAAAATCCGTAAAGTTAGTTTTACTCAATTTATATTGAGGGTAGCGTTAGTTACTTTAATGCGAAATTCCCTAGTTGTTGGGACTTTTTTCCTAGGAGTCCGACTAGGTAGGTACCATCCTTTAACCTACATCTGCTGTCAAATAACTGTGCTTGCACTGTATTTCGTGTTCCGTCTGAAGGGTATGAAGAGCTAGCATAATGAGCAGTGAGGGCTTCCACAGCTTTTACAACTTTTACATGGCGACGCCACTTTGTAATGAGGTGAAATGTTAGTCAAATCTAATGACGGGGAAATTAAATTATTAAAAGAGTATAAAGATTGTTAAAATAGTATAAAGTATGTTTTCTGAAATACTAGTAACATTTTGTATCAATTAGATTAGAAATGGATAAACCAAACTAAAGCTATTCCTAAGTTAGAAGAATTAAAAAAATTGAGGCATATTTGTGTATATATAATATATTAAATTTAAATATAACATATTACATACACCGTTACCGTTACCGTTTCAGCATAATAAAGTCCAATGCCGAATAGAGGAAGATGCTACTGCTCATCTCCTGATATGTTTCCCAAAGTCGCCTCTTACGACAGCCACATATGATATAGGGTATTTGATATTCTTACACCATCACTACACGGGCAATATAAACTGAAAGACACTATAAACTGAAAAACTTTTATTTATAATTTATTATTTATTTAAAACTCAACTTTTCAATGATGATTACACTGTGTGTATAAGTTCGGATAAGCACTGCATTTCTGAAACGTGCTAGAGGCTATTGAGGTACCATATATCTGTAAGTTGGCAAATCTTCGTTTTAGTACAGGAGTCGTTTCTTGTGCTCTCAAGCGATCTATAGTAATCCCTGTTTACAGGAGTGGAGATAAATCAAAGGTAAATAACTACATCTCTGGTTTGACTAAAATTTCAAGAATAATTGAGAAGCTCCGTAATAAAATGTTATCTTAACAAATACAATATTTCAGAATTTCAATATCAGTTTTGCAAAGGAATATCAACACAAGTCACAATTCTAGATTTGATCTCTATTATAGCTAAAGAAGTCGACAAGGGATACAAATATCTCACGGTCTTTCTAGACCTTAAAAAGGCTTTTGCCACTGTTTCTTTTTCCGTTCTTGTAGACAGGTTAGAGAGCATTAGGATCATGGGGATTGTACTCACACTTTTTAGTAGTTACCGTCGTGACAGAACCAAAGTCATAAAAGTACTTTATTAGTGATGAACATACCGTTCAGTTTGGTGTTTCGCAGGAGAGCGTCCTATCCCCCCGAACGGGTTTTCGCCATGTCATGGCGGCGGGGCTTAGTAGCCGTGGCTTGGTCACCCACGGTTAACTAAGAGGAAACCACATGGCTGGCCCGATATATAGGGCCGGTCCGAGGAGGCCACTCCGAGTGGGCTTGGCGAGTCCACTTCGGATGTGTGCTGGTGGGCTGCGGCGAGAGGGATGCCCTCGCTCCATACCGTTGCAGTTGAGTTGGAGTCGCGGATTAAAAGGAATGTTGGTATGGCGATGCGCCACTCACCCTATCCTCCGCGATCCTGACGGGGACGCATCGTTAATTGATGCGGTGGTGGAGGGGCTACGGGGGGAGAGGATTGTCGGTATTGCGAGATGCCGCTCTCCCTAATCTCCGTAACCGAATCTTAGTTGGCGGCGGAGCCAACGATCAGATCCACCGCAGATGTCAGGAGGGCTAGTGCTTTCTTAGTCTTTTTTCTGCCCCATCCTTCCCAAAAAGACCCGACGGGGCCCGTCTGGGCCGTGGATGTGTGCGAAAGTGTTCCTGTGGCCCTGCCAATATGCTAAGGTGGAACACCATGGGGTTTTAGTCGGTGCGATTCCTCGTTCGTATCTCGTTCTTTCCCCTGCAAGGCAAGTATGCGTATGCATTTATCCATGTAAAAAAGGGGAATGTCCTTAGCCCGACTATCTTTTTATATTCTCTCATGCGGATGATACCGTTATTGTCCGTACTGTTGACACTTGGAATTCTACACACACGGCACTGAAAATTTCGGGAATCAAGGAAGTGACACAACATTACTATTTAAAAATGTAATTATTGCTTTTCGAAGTATTCTCCGCGAAATTTGACACATTTTTCCATACGATGGAACCAATCATTGAAGCAACCATTCCATTCGGAAGTTGGGGTCTCCAAAATGGCCGTTTTGTAGGCGTCCACAGCTTCTTCAGGTGATGAAAATCTCTGTCCACGCAATTTATTCTTTATTTTAGGGAAAGTATAGAAATCATTAGGTCTTAGGTCGGGGCTGTACGGCGGATGGTCTAATAATTCTATGTTTTCTTGCTCTAAAAACTCTTTTGTTCTGTGTGCGTTGTGAGAACTCGCATTGTCGTGATGGAGGATGATGCGGCGGTTGCAGTTCTCTTTACGGAGTTCAGGAACGACCTGTGTCAAACAAATGCTAGCATAACATTCTTCATTAACCGTTCTTTGTCCCTCAAGAGGAATAGTCGTAACATGGCCGGTTTTGGAGACAAACGTGGCCACCATATATTTTGCAACACTCCGTGACCGAACAATTTTTGTTGGCTTTAACTCATTTTCGAACACCCAAACTCGTGACTGCTTTTTGTTTCGGTTTCGTATGCATATATCCAGGATTCGTTACCTGATACGATGTTGCATACAGCATTTGAGGATCCTGCGTGCAATCTTTCGAGAGTTCTGACGCACCAAGTAACGCGAGCCGCATTTTGCTCTTCACAGAGCGAATGCGGTATCCATTGGGAAAACAACTTTTTTACACCTAATTTTTCATGCAAGATTATTTGTGTTTGACTCATGCCAATGTCTAAAGTTGCCTGAATTTTGCGGTATGTCACGTATCGATCTTCCTCAATCAGCTTACGCACAGCATCAACGTTTTCTTGGGTGACTGCAATTTTTGGATGACCTTGACGGGGATCATCACTGAGCTTGAAACGTCCACGTTGAAATTCAGCAAACCAGCTATAAATTATGGTTTTGGATGGTGCTTCATCTAACTACCTATCTCACTATTAGATTATCATACATTTATCACACTTTTTAATTTGCTCGGAAATTCCCTTATAATCCTGTATTTTTGTCGATTAATAGGCCCTTTTTCCATAATTCTTGTACGTACTTTATTCCTAATATTTTTGACCTTTAGCTAGCTCTCTTTCTCTCTATTCACTTATATTTTTATTTATTTATTCGATACCGGGAATCGAGTATTAATTCATTTCATTTATATTTTATTTCGTGATTTTTATCACGCGGGTACTTTATAAATATGGGCCCCCCATTTATTTGGGTATTATATTACATTTTCGTAACATTCATTTCATTTTATTGGTACATATTTTTTTTATTTTATATCAAGGTAAAATTTACCTTGGGTTGTGCGCACAACCTTGAGGTCTATGTTTTTTAAGTCACTTTAAAAGGACTCCAACAATTGTCACAGAGGAAAACTAAGTTCGCACCATGATCCAACGAAGGATGTGACCTCAATGTACCATTAATAAGGGTAACAAATTTAAGACTTCTCTGGTCCCTAACAGTACTAATATGAGTAAACTCAGTTACATTACTTGTACTGAAGGCGTTGTTCCCTAGTACCCGTTACTCCGATTTCATCGTCCAATCACGGAAACATACCCTGCTCGAGGACTATATGCTATACCAGTGATGAACGTTCCCGTATCTCTCCATCATTTACTTCTCATGGTCATCTTTTTTATTATCTTCGTAAATCTTTGTCTGTATCGGATACTTTTATATTCATTCAATCTCATTCCATCTCCTTTCAATTATGCATATCGGTTTATTAACATAACCAGAGTTTGGGCCCTAAACATTGGCTAAGATAATATCCGATAGCCTAATTCTTTCATTCCAATAACTAGCAAAATTTTGATATTAAAATTGCATAGTTTCTAATAATTTATCTAAACATCACATAAATCATTCTACATATACGACATATATTACAACATTTAAAATCCATACTTATTATATTCCTTTCTTTGCCGTAGTCTGTCTTCAACTTTCACACATCCATACCAAAACCTCAACATTCTTCAAGAGAAAAAAAAAATTAACACAACCATAGTTGTTCATCAGTTGATCTAGCCGATTACAAATACTCGTAGTTAAGTTAATATTTTACTGTTCTTTTCAAATATATACACCATCCCAATATATTTGAACACAACCTTAGTGTCATCACATCTATCAATACTACCACTCTCATACAGTTCCCTTTCTATACTTAGACTTAAGACTTTTTTTTTCTAACTTTCTTTTACTTTTTTGTGCAAACATTTCTTTGTTTCAGTTCCTAAACTAACATAGTAAGATACTATGTTATTTAGTAAGTGTTGGCAACCCTATCTATAAAACCCAACGAACATTACAAGCCTAATTTTGTTATACCTTAATTAATTATATGTGTGAAATGTTCTTCATAAATGTTTCTTCGCTTCTTTCAAAGTGAACTAGTGATCAACAAAATCAAACTACTAGTAATTCACACTACTGTTAAAATATATATAATGATTAATATACAACATGATCGATAGTGTACCTGTTAGAAATCTTTTAATTGCTTTTAATACACAAATCAAAGGCACAAATAATTGTTTTTTCCCCACTTCATAAACTTTATGTTTTGACATCATTAATTCACATCGCATTTTTTTTGTCATATAAGTTGTTTAATATTTGTCTTAGCTTCAATAGTTCATAAGTCACTAGAGTTTAGAGCCATTACCTAAATTCAATAATCATATTGGGTGCGTTTGGCAGAAAAAAGCGCTTGCAAGCGCTTGTAAGCAAAATGGCGATCGTAAGCGGTAAGCGCTGTTAAATCGTAAATAGCTATTTTCCTCCAGGACACGATGTTAGTTTTAACCGGGGAACCTAACCTAATTTAAATATATGTTTGTAAAGTATTCATATTAAAAAATTACCAATCATGAGTTTTTAATAGCATGTATATGTTTATTCATGTCACATATTACTTAAAACTAATATTGCACAAAACAACTTATAAACTCTACTTCAAAACAAACAAATTAAATAAGCAAAATGGCGGATTGTGTCAGCGCTACTGAAGTAGCAATCGTGTCCTGGCCGAAAACTATTTTAGCGCTTATAAGCGCTTGCTAGCGCTTTTTTCTGCCAAACGCACCCATTATCTCAAAAAAAAGTATCGAACTACTATAAAGTTTTGTATTACAAAATAATAGTTTACTTTATCAAGTCTTTTTTATCAATTGAATACTGGATTTTAATCGTAGATAAAGTGAATGAAAAATTATAAAGTCAATATTTTGAAGGCAAGTCAGGAGACAACAGCAGTGTATATTAATGCATCATTCTGTATCAACTACGTGTAATATTCCGATGCCTTATATGCAAAAGATCACGTCAGCATTGTTTAGAATTTGATGCGCAATGTTACTACAAAGAAAACATGATATTACATTTCGATAAATTCTTAAACAATATCTGTACAAAATATTGCAATTTTCATTATTAATAAAATATATCAGTTAATATTCTTTTGAGTTATTAAGTTAAGCTGCGTTTAAAATTTATATTATTCATCGATCAATTTATATTTTACAAAATTTATTCATAAGTTGTCTTTTATCTGATATCAATAAAATAAAGTTCCTCTTTTTCATTCGTTATGTTAAGTATTTTAGAACCAAATAGATAATTAAAGTAATCACGCAAAATAATAAGGATATGAATATACAAACAGCACTTGCTTTCTATTGAGAGTGTTCCATCTATTAAATGAACAAAATGAGTTAAAAATAAAAAATGGTAAAAATATATGATTGGTGACTAAAGTTATTATATTTTTAATTTTATGAAATTAGAATTTTAAAAGATATAAATACTTAATTACTCACCTTAAAATATAATCATATAATTTGCATTTTATACAGTAATTATTTTGTAGATACATCAAGCATATTTTTTACATTACAATCTCTATTAAAAATTTTTTTTTTATGTTTCTTGAAAATAAAATACTTCCTGTTTTCTGGTACGTAATATGGAGTACACGAAAAATTCAGTCCTCCTAAAAAACTGGCCACTCGATTAAATTCATGATAATTTAAAATAAAAATATCTTCTTTTTTGTTTTCCTTGGTTGTTACGAGTTTTTGAAAATTGTGTATATATCTTGATAATGTAAAATTTCCTTTGTGAACACCATTGCGTACTTCAATTTAGATCTTCTCAACCAATATTCTTCTTATCCGGAGTGAAAAAGTTATTTCTCTTATTCTTGCTTCTTCCTCCTCCTCCTTTTTGATGCATCTTTGCCTTTTTATTTTATACTTCTTATGTTTTAATTTTATTTTATAACTATTTATTCACAATCATATAACTTTTTGATGGCTGGTTCTACACGACTTTAATTAATTTTCTCAATCCGGGAATGTGTCATATGTTCATGTGTCATAACTTTTATTTAACGATTTTTTATGTATTTGTTATAATTTTACTATCGGTGGCCAGCCGGTGCACGCGGCGAGCGGAGTCGCGCGCGCACCGACTGGCAGGGTCGCCATGTAATGTTGGGAGGTTCGAGGAATAAATTAAACGTCTAGCGGTCTTGAATGTAGGTTTATTACTAACTCTAAATGTCTATTAGGCTATCATATATATAGCTACATGAGCATACACTAAACACACACTACAACCAAATGCAGAAATTATCCAGTCACACTGTTTTTGTGTTAAACCACTACTAAAGTCATAATAAATCATCGCTCTTGAATTTTCTCGAGTCAATTCCATTTTCTCAACGACTAATCAAGTTTTACAAAACGTTGTGACAAGTCCGAGAATCTTTTTTTAAATAAATAAATGGTATTCGATTTTTAAAACCAAGGAGTTTTCAATTAAAAAGATTTTAATATGACAGGAACAGTGGAAATATTCCATTCCCGAGACTTTTAGTGGAGCCTAGGTATACTAGCTGTGTCTTATTTATTTCTTTATTTATTTAACAGTTTATGTACACACATACTTTGATAGGAAAATGGTAAAAACAAAATTATTTACAAAGGCACTGCTTATTCCATAAAGAATTTTCTTCCAGCAGGCCTATTGAAGGATAGTTGAAGGAAATAGAGGTAGTCAAAGTGGCACTTTATTAAAATATACAATGCAATACAAATATACAAACCTCCATATATATACATATACACATATATATATATATATATATATATATATATATATATATATATATATATATATATACACACACATATATATATATATATACATATATATATATACATAAATATAAAATACAAAAATAATAAATTATAACATGTTACATATATTAATATCTACACATCACGAATTATTCATTATGGTGTGAATGATAATGCTCTTTAACAAGTCTTTTAAACATAGACACCGACTTAGCGTCACGAATCCTAAAGGGAAGTGAATTCCACAATCGTACTGCATTAACAGTAAAAGAATGAGAATAGAGCATTGTATTGAAAGACGGAAATCTTAATAGTGTTCTAGTATTTGATCTACATGGAACATCTGGAGGATGAAAAAAAGTAAAGCGATTTTTTAGATATAGCGCAGTATCAGGGTTATGTAGAATATTAAAAAGAAGACAGAGGATTCCAGTGTTCCGGTGAAGGCGGATGGGGAGCCATTTAAGCTGCCTGCGATAAACAGAGACGTGATCGAACTTCTTTAAGCCAAAAATGTATCGAATACATAAATTTTGCAAGCGCTCGAGATTATTAATTTGCTCCTCGGTAGCATTCAAATAGCAAACATAGGCGTAATTTAAAATGGCAATATAAGAGTCTAGACTATAGATATCTTAGTAGACAAAGGTAGAAAACTTTGAAGGCGTTTTAGAGAATGAAAGGCGTGAAATATTTTCCTGCTTACATCCGTAACATGTGTGCCCCAAGTCAAATTGCAATCGAAAATAACACCTAGGTTCTTGGCAGTATCTGAGTAGGGAATAGTGGCACCATCGATTCGCAGAGTTTGGAGAGAGGAGAAATCAAGCGTGCCACGCGCATGTCTTTTACCTATTATCAAGGCTTGGAAGTTAGTTGGGCTTAATGTTAGACCAAATGATTTCGACCATTTGCTAATCTTATTTAAGTCGTCATTCATAGCTTCAATCGCTAAGTTGGCTTCGGATGCCACAAAACTACGTCATAACTGTAAATGGTCAGCATAAAGGTGGTAGGTAGTTAGCTGATATGACCTTGGTGATACAATTAATAAAAATGGCGAAAAGCAGAGGAGAAAGGACTCCACCTTGAGGTACGCCCGCAGTTACATTATACCATTGGGAGTATATTTCACCTGAACGAACACATTGTGAGCGATTACGAAGATAGAAGTCAAACCATTGAATAACAGATTTAGACACATTAATCGTCTTAAGGATACTTATAAGGATATCAAAATCAACAGAATTGAATGCACTGATGAAATCTAGTAAAACCAGAACTGTTAAGTATCCATGGCCCATATTCAAACGGATATCGTCAGTAACTTTAAGAAGGGCAGTTGTATTACTATGTCGAGGTCGGAAACCAGATTGATATGGACATAAGATATTAATTCTGTTGAGAAATGCTGAAAATTGCTTGTGGACAATGTGTTCAAGAACTTTAGAAAGAAATGGCAAGATTGAAATAGGACGAAACTGAGAGGGAGATGAAGGATTGGATATCTTAGGGATAGGGATAATGTGTGCTAATTTCCATGACGATGGAAAACAACAAGAAGATAAAGAGAAATTAAAAATCTGTGTAAGAACAGGAAGAAGAAAAGAGAGGATAGGCATTATAATATTGGAGCATATGCCGTCATTTCCAGTAGCCGTTGATGGTATAACTAAAATTGATCGATTGATATCGTCTTCAGTGACTACAGCAAAACCAAATGTGTCACATTGCAGAACTGGGTGCTTATCCAATTCTAAAATTGACCCAGCTTTATCATGCGTAGAGAGAGAGACAGGAGGGCAAGAAAAATGTTGGTTAAGAATATTTAAGTCTATGTCTCCACTTAAAAGTGTTCGTGATTTACCAACACCAACAGTTTTAAGAAGTCTCCAGGCTTTTGCGAGATCACATTTAGTTCGAGAATTATAAAAGTAACGTCTTTTTGCATCTCTGCACAAACGGTTGCACCGATTGCGTAGGGTCTTATAATTTGTTAAATTGCTCTCCAGCGGAAATCGCTTGTATCTTCTTTTAGCCTTGTCTCTACGTGCCATGAGCGCCTTTAAAACCGGTGCATGAATATCATATAAGTTAAGAATGACATTGTTAAAGTTGTTTACTTTGTCATCTACTGTTGGGCTAACAAATACCAACGGCGTGCGGCCTCATCGCGTCCTTCTGACGTCATCCTGAGCTGGAGCAATAGGCTCTTTTGGAACAGGATCAAGGAAGGAACCGGAATTGGGGTTGGATGTGAGAGTGGGAGTACGGATAGGGTTAGAAGATGGGTCTATCAGCGTATAGGCCGGCTGGAGGCGGTCTATGAATACTGTGACACTTTTACCCTTTATTAAAATTCTGAATTCAATCATTACGTTCTAATACTTGGTATGAACCACGAGTAAAGGGGGCTGCAAAGAGCCACGTAATGCATCTTCAATTAAAAATACATGACTTGATGAAAATAAGTTGCAGCTTTGACGTTAATTGTTGCAGTCGGGTGGTAAATTTCGATATATCGGTTGAGTCCAGAGCTACGGCCTGAAAGAATTCGCCAGGTAAACGTAAAGGCTCTCCGTAAACCAATTAGGCAGATGAGGTTTGAAGATCATGAAGACAACACCAAAGGTAACGTGTCTACTCAATTGCTATCAGCATGGCACATTAAGGCTGCTTTTAACTGACGGTGGAATCGTTCTACTAGGCTGTTGCAGGCTGGATGATACGCGGTTGTTCTACGATGTTTGAATCCAATAATCTTTCCAAGGTATTGGAAAAGTGACGATTCAAACTGTTGACCACGATCAGTAACAATATCAGTTGGGCATCCAAATGCCATTGGTACAACTTCTCGCCATCGTGTGAAACGATCCACCGCAGTCAAGCAGTAGTGGTAACCCTGAGAAATAGAAAGGGGTCCAATAATGTCCACATACACGAAAGTGAATCGGGCGCGAGGTAGTTCGAAAGTGCCTAATGGTGAAGCTATGTGCCGATGAACCTTAGCGCGCTGACAAGCTAAGCATTGTCGAGACCACTCCCGACAGCCTTTACGAACTTCAGGCCAAACAAATCGTTCAGCACTAATTTAGCGCTGGCATTGGCGCCTGGATGTATTAGGCTATGATGACTGTCAAAGAGTTGTCTCCTCAAAGGCTTGGTAACAAAAGGCCTAGGTGTGGTGGTGCTAACGTCACAATAAAGCTTAAGTTGAGAGTTAGGAATTCTCAACTTTTCTAAGCGGAGTGAAGATTCACCTTTTAGAAGTTGAGTCAGTTCCCGATTAGCTGCCTGAGATGAAGCGAGTACCTCTAAGTCGATAGGCATCTGCAGTTCCTCGACACGTGACAGTGGGTCAGCGAAGACATTCTCTTTTCGCGATATATGTCTAATATCGGTCGTGAACTGTGAGATATAGTCGAGGTGACGATATTGCCGAGGCGAACAGTTAGCTTTTATTTCGTTTAAAGCATAACTGAGCGGCTTGTGATTATTAAACACCACGAAATGTCTAGCCTCTAGCATGTGACGAAAGTATTTAATACTTTCGTATATGGCTAAAAGCTCGCGGTCGTAGGGTGTCGTACTTTTGTTGAGAGGGACTCAACTTCCGCGAGAAGAATGCTAAAGGTTGCCAAACCCCACCTTTTAATTGTTGTAAAACTGCACCCATTGCCAGATCGGATGCCTCGGTTATCAGCGCAAGTTCGGCCTGACAATCCGGGTGTGCGAGTAATGCAGCATCAGCAAGGCTCTATTTGCACCTGTTAAAGGCTACGAGTGCATCACCAGTCAGATCGACTGGGTGAGATGCTTTAACAGAACCGGCAAGAAGTTCATTTAAAGGAGCTTGGATTAAAGCTGACTGAGGTAGGAAACGTCTGTAAAAGTTGAGCATTCCTAGAAATCGCCTAAGTTGTCTTACAGTTTTGGGCATGGGAAAGTCCTTTATGGAATCGACTTTGGATTTCAGAGGATTGGTGCCAGATGCCGAAATTCGGTAACCTAAAAATGTTACTTCGCGTGCGCCGAAGACGCATTTTGATGTGTTGACAAGAACGCCATATTCCTTCATGCGAGTGAAAAGTTGATGAAAGTGAGCTTCGTGTTCTGCCTCATCCTTGGAAAAGACCAAAAAAATCATCCATGTAGGCATAACAAAACCCAAGGCCTCGTGTCAACTCGTCAACAAATCTCTGAAAAGTTTGGCTCCCATTTCTCAGGCCGAAATTCATAAAGGGAAATTCAAACAACCCAAAGAGTGTAGCAATAGCGGTCTTCTGTACATCCTCCTCAAAAACTAGAATTTGGCTGCACGCTTTCATCAAATCGATTGTGGAGAAGACAGTACAACCAGCTATGCTGTGGGAAAAATCATGTATGTGCCTAATAGGATAATGGTCTGGAATAGTCCGTGAATTAAGCATACGATAATCACCACAGGGGCGCCATCCATTATTCTTCTTAGGCGCAAGGTGCAGAGGTGAAGCCCAGGGGCTTCTAGAAGGACGCGCAGTGCCATTACTAATCATCAGCTCAAATTCCTGTTTGGCAATCTTAAGTTTATCAGGTGCCAGTCTACGAGGTGTACATGAGATATAAAGTCCTGGTGTAGTCCTAATGTAGTGTACCATGTTGTGCTTTGGAAATTTATTCAAAATACTGTGATAATGTGTGTCGCCTGTCGAAACCTTGATAGAAGCAATTTCAGATTTAGCAAAAGAAGCAATTCATGACAATGTAGTGTTATTATCAATAAGGCGTTGATTGCGGCAATCAACAATTAAATTATAAAAGCTAAGAAAATCAACACCTATAATAGGTTTAGTAACATGAGCAACAGTGAATCGCCAAGCAAAATTACGTCTTAAGTCTAAATTTAAATTAAGCTCTATAAAACCAAAAGTGTCAGTGATCGATCCATTGGCAGCACTTTACTGATAATTTGTCTTGGCTCGACGCTCCCGAAGTGCAGAACGAGGGTAGACGCACAGGTCACTGCCAGTATCCACCAAGAACTTGGTGTTCGAGCTGCGGTCGGTTACAAAAAGGCGACCCGTAGATGAAGGGCAATCGTTTGCCGCCATTAGCGACTGCCCGTGGAGTTTCCCGACTTGTCAAAATTGCAGGGTTTCAAGCATCTATGGGCCTGCGCTTCATACTTCGCGTGGTACTAGCACATCGGGTATTTACGATAGCTGGAATTGGATCTGCTTCGCTGTCTCGAAAAAGAACGACGACGATCATGCGCTCTGGAACGACCACGACTTGTAGAACAGCACGATGCACGTGTATGCTCTTCCAGTTTCAGTGTAAGCTGCTGCACCATCTTCTTCAACTCTGAAATCTCATCGGACGGAGCGATGTTGCACAGTGACGTCAGCTCCTGTATACGATCAGTTAGATTTGCAAGTTGCTCTAGCGAATGACTCGGCTGCGATGCCAGCACAGTTTGAATATTATGCGGCAGGCAATTGCTCCAAATCGACCTAATGAAGTCCTCAGGAACTGAAGGACCAGCCAAATCCTGAAGGTGCCCCAAAAATTGTGAAGGCTTCCTGTGTCCAAGTTCTTCATGGGTCAGCAACTGCTTCACCTTCTTTTCGTGAGAAGCTGAAAGTCGTTTGATCAGCTCTGACTTGATCTTGTCATAGCAATCATGAGCTCGAGGATTGACAATAATATCCTTCACGGCTTTTGCGTTTTGCATATCTAAATGATTGGTCACTTCCGCGAACTAACTAATGGAATCGTCAGTGATGTCATGGCTAGCAAACTGACCTTCAATAAGCGCGAACCAAAGTTCTGGATCCTCAGATGAGAATGGTGGAACTTTAATTTTTAATTTAGGCACATATTTATTTTCACGTTCCATGGAAACGCGCACTGGGCGTGCCCGTCGCATAGTGACGTTGGCACCGTGGCCCCCCGTTTTCGCGGAATCACTGCTATCACTCATTTTAATCTTCGTGTCCTTATCGGGGTCACCAGTTATAGTGAAACAGCAGGTATGCGTGTGATTAAATATGTGTATATCACAGTCTGGGAACAATCAATAAAGTCCAAGAGTACACAATAATGTTAATATTTAATCATTGAAAAACATTTACACAGTATATATAGTTCCACACAATACAATATAAAAGTCACTAGCTATACGAAAATTGAAGGAGTAAACAGTGATAACATAAAGCAAATTATAAAGTTAATATTCCCGAGCTAGCACTTGGTTAGCCAGGCGACATGGGCTACGCGTATGCTGTCGGTAAGTGGACTGATAAGCGCGGTGCGCGGCGTTGAATGCCCAGGCGCAGGGAATGGCATTCCAACGGTATAGTTGTTTAGCGTGTTTCCAATTCACACTAGGTTAATATAAATAATGTTTTATTCTTAAATATTATATTTATATTGTAATATGTAACGGTGGAATTCAGACTATTTAATAATTGTAAATAGATATAATTCTGTAACTATATAAAATAATATATATATATATGTATATATATATATATATATATATATATATATATATATATATATATTAAGTTGGAGTGCTCGTAAAGTGCGGCTATCAAACTGTGAGAGCAGGGGTAAAGAGTGCAACTGCACTTGCATACACACTCGTGTACTATAATCCTGAGCTGCGATGATGGATAGTCTCTATTGATATTATTTTTAATTTCGTTAGTGGAAGCGAGAATTGTACCCGGGTTGCTCGCCTACTGTGTATTGATTTTCCCTCCTGAGTTCGTGAGCCTCGTGAATCGCTACGCAGCCTCTTCAAGGGGATTAGCATGTGTCAGTTCGTAAGTAATTTATTTCTGAAAACAAAATCATGTACGAACGAAAAAATATACATTTATTCAACAATACAAACGTATTGCCTCTTGTAGGTCGAGTCGAGATAATACGCAAGAGGTTCCTTAATTTAGATTGGGTAAAACTAAAAGGCAAATGTCTTTTGAGTAAAGACATAAATCTTACAAATAAATCTCTAAAAATATAGTATAATAATCGGATATGGAATTTAAAAACTTTATGAGGTAATTCTGTTCACTAAAGCCTCTCTATAATATATACCTAATATAGATTAATGTATTAGGGTCGAGCGGCAAAGATGTTTGGAAATAACTCCTACTCTGCACTTGCTTGTTTGTATATCGAGACAGTTTATGGTCAGGAGAGTGATTTAGGCTATACAATATGTAACGTAATTAACGCATACCCTCAGACACCCCAATTAGTGTATTATGTTATAATCATAATACATACACTGAATTTTTAGTTAAACATTTTTATGCACCGATTATTTATCAAATTAGTTATACTAATTCCGGAAGAATGTTGTCGTCACAGTACAAATCCACGAACGCAAAGACTTTAACATGCTTGAAATAAAATTCATTTTTCTTTATTTTTATTGAATAACAGAATTAGTAATAATACAAATAAAACTGCACTCTTAAAAGTCTTATTGCCTTACGTTACGGTCCATTTCAGTTTGTTTTGACTGTACAGATTTAGTGTGACTGTAATTTACTTAGTTTTAATTATTTTTGGGATAAAAAATTACCTATATTAAAAAAGATAGGAATCGATTCAGTAAACGATTCTGAACAAACTACTTTCTCAAAGTGCGTTAATTATGTTACACGTTGTATATATTATCCAGAAAACATGCACGGTTTCCGTGGAATAGATCTGGAGCGTATCTTATTCTGTAATTATCTCTTTATGCATAGATGACTGAACGGATTTAGGTATATAGGTTTTCTAGGTCCTGAACTATCTTAAAATTAACGGAAAAATCCGTGAAAAAAGAAAATACTCTTATCACGGAAAAATGCACAGATCCTGTGGGATTTAATTTAGCTGAATTTAATTAAAATGTCATTTTTGAATAAGTATGTTTACAGCTGACGTCATTCATACATTGATTGAGTGTAGCCGTGTAGCAGCGGCGTGAGAAAACCAACTACACTGTGTAATTCCGTTGGCGTCCTAAGCTGGAGAAAAACTAACCTGGTGCAAATACAGATAGTTTGTTGGTTATACAACTTTATTGGTTTATACTTACCATGCACAATTTTTCTGTGCAATGTTTTTGTGAACCTAAAAACACACAAACAAAAGAGGTGGAGGTTTTATTTCGAATGTATGTTATTTTTGTTGTGTGTTTGTTACGCAATTACTTCGTCATTTGTTATCCGATTTTAATACAATACAACCGATTATAATATAATATGATAGGTACCCTTTATTTTACACTAAGGTAACAAATAACATAATAAGAAATAAACAGAGAGAAAAACAAACGGCCGTCTTATGCTATACAGCAATTTCCTTTAGACAGATTTTCCAGATTTTACTGATTATATTTTTATTTAATTTATTTTTATTTAATAGTGATCTCATTTGAATATAAAGAAAATAATACCAGTACTCTATCACTTGGTATTTGGGTTTGGCAATTTAAATGAATACTCCACCATTGATCGATTACCAGTGTTCAGAATAGAACACATACACACATTCAGTACAGATATGGTTTTTAGCTTTTTTATTGTTAGTGCCAGTATCAGTACAGGTATGGTTGTAAGTTGAAGGGAATCGAATTAAAGAATCGATTGGTGTCCGTTAGTCTCGCAAAATATCGAAAATGGTTGGACCCATTTTGATGATTTTTGTGTGGGTAATATATAAATAATAATAATAAAAATGTATTACTTTGAATTATAAAACACTGCAGGTCTAAAGTCGTTGCACCACACGATATCAATATACGTTTTATGTTTTAAAAAAATATTATTGCTACATGAATAAAAACAGCAAAGTGAAATGTTTTGTAAGAAGAAAAAGGGGCTATATCCGCGGGGAAATGCCTTCAAAAATACAGTTATCTGTTTTCAATTGATGCTTACGTACCTACGTACAAATACACAGAATTCGTCCAAAAACTGTGTTGAATTTTCATCAGTGTTATGTAATTTCCCTTTTATTTTTATGCAAATTTTTGATAGATAGTTTGAAAATTTCTTATTCATCTATACGCAGTATTTTTGTTACGTATTAATATTTTTTGATATAGCCGACTTGTCAGAATCCACGACTTCATTTCGTTTCGCGAGTGTCGTACAGGGTGAATTTGGAAAATTCTAGAAAGATTCCATCGACAACAATTAAATAGGGGTAATATCGTTTATGCTAAATGTAAAATACCCGGACCCGAAGGCGCGAGACGTCTCGTACTGCGGTCGTCAAACGTTGCAAGAACTTTTTTTTTTTAAATATATTTTTAATGATTGGTATATTATTTTACTCTATCTATACGAGATCTATACAATAAAATTGAAAAGTCTATCTATAATACTGAAATGAATTCTTTTTTACTCTGAGATTATACCGTTGACCTCTAAAATAAAAGTTTAATTCTTTCAAGATTATATTTTATATCAGTCGTACATGATGTACGTGGTTTCAGAGTGGCACAGGGGTCACCCCAGTCACACCTTAAGCTACTGTCGCAAAGGAACATGGACAACAACATCCTAGTATGAAATTATCGCCAAAAGGTAGTCAAAGAGCGTTGAGAGGTCGACGCAATAATCCTTAAGTACCCTGACCTTTATTAAGCTCAGTGGGATATTGGATGCTGTTAAGACATGAGTAATCATTATTAAACATTTTATTTCTCTATCTATTTGTCTGTCTGCCTTTTTGGACTAACCTAGTACATATCATAAATCTGATTATAATGAAACTTCACAAATGGATGAAGAATAATGAACCAGGAGTGATCTAGACTAGATTTTATCCAAAAATGATACAGGATCTTTATAGCTATCGATTTCGAAATAATAGCATAACAACTGAATGGAAAATAGTTTTTCGATAATTGTAGATACTGCTTACCCAATCATCATTATTTCGAAAACAAAACAAACAATTATTATAAAGACCATTGTTGAAAGATCTTCAGTTTTTTTTTTTAAATTATGTTCAACCCAAAGGAGATCGTGGGTAAAACTGATAAAAGTTAGTAACTGTTATTTCTTTTGCCATATAAACCGATCGGTGTCACCTCACGGCATCATCACCCTCTTTTAAGGAAGATGGAGATTCACCAAGTGACGACGATCGCAAGTTTGATAATTTATTAGTTCTTAGTTTGTATGCGAATTTTCCGAGTAGTTTTAAAGAAACCACTGCGGGATGGTTAAGGGTTGCAGTTCGCAATTTATCATCGCCTATCTCGTCCTATGGGTGCTATAAAAACGGCTAACAGTATTATAAATCTTCTTGAACTAAATTCTCTACGCTGCAATTAACTCCACTAACGTTCTGTTTATAGAAGACCTATATTATTCTACATTGCGTTTTAAAGTGCACATTTACTGTTCCTTAGTTTAACATCACATATTCGGTTTATTATATAACTGTGCCAAATTTCACGCTCTCGGACAAAATCCTCCGGACATAGACAAAAAAGGTAGGTATGCAGCCAATCCTCTCGAAAAGTAATAAAAAGTAAGTTCAAAAATTTGAACCCGACTGCTAAAAAATCACGCTCTAAAAAGTATGAAACAAGAAAATATTCTTATCTTTAACTGTTATGCACAAACTATTCAATAATTATCGTCTATTAAATAAACAATTTACACATATTGCATTTTTTAAATAATTGGTACTGATTTATAAAATCGATACCAATTATTTACAAAATGCTTAAAAGTTGCTCTCTTTATGTTCACTAAACAAATATAGATATAGATTGGTATAGGGATATAAGCGATAATCAACGATTGTAGGTATGGTCGTATATAAATTTAATTTTTACACAACGTACAATGTGAACTGAAAATCAGGGCAAAATGTTACAGCTTCGACTAATGGAATAAATATTAAAAATTTAAAGTAAATAAATATTCAGATCTATATTGGGAAGCAGTATCTGACATTGTTGATTTCTGATGGTGTGATCGTCACCATATTTACTAAGCACACGCGTGTATATGAAACAACGTCAAATGAAAGCTAGAGTAAGATTAATGCGAAGCTTGCTTCAATGTGAACTCATTTAAAACTTCATTTCTTCTTCCTTTCTCAGAGAATACTTTCACTTTATTTATGCCAACTGTAAAATCCTTTGTTTATAATTGTGTTAATTTCTTTAGCATCATTGGGATTCCTGAATGAAAATTAAATATTTATTTTTACATAATTGTATCTAAGTTCTATAATTGTGACCATGGGTGCTGCAAAGCACTCGAAATGTCGAAAGTTGGCACAAGTTAAATTAAACGCGATAAAATCTGTAAAAGTAGTTTTATTCAGTGTGTTAGTTTAATTACAATATGTGCTGGTTCACCGTGTTTTCGTGTAGTTTTGTTAAGTTTTTCATTTACCTACCTGACTAGACACTGAAAAGAATAAAACATTATATATATGTATATATATATATGTAAACACACCGGCACAATTAGCGGAACACAAAAAAAGCAGGATTTTAAAATCTTTTACTTGAGGAACTGGCCAGTTATGATATTTTTTTAATTTATTGTCAAATTTGAAAATAGAAAATTAGATGACATACACTTTTTTCATTAATTTGTTTTATTTTCCCGAACAATACGTTTGGTCAACTTGTTCGAGTAATAACTACGTAATTGTAATTTTTTTGAAAAATTGCACTTAATGGTTTTTTATAAATTTGTTATTCTATAGGCAATTTTGTTTATTAAAAGCTCTTTATTATGTCTGTCTTAACATCACTGGAAATTATTAGGGCTGATGAAATGAGAAGAAATGGCCATACCTACAGATCGATTGCCTCAAGGCTTCGTCGACCAGTATCAACGATTCATCGCAGCATCCAGCGGCTGTACCGCTGGACGGAAATATCGTCTAATTCTCTTGTGAGGAGGAGGGGTCAAGGTAGAAAAAGATGTACATCGAGGCGAGATGACATTTTTTTTTCAACTTGGAGTTCGTAGGAATACGCAATTAACGGCTGTACAACCTCGAAATGAACTGGAAGACGTTCGAGGAGTACGAGTAAGTGAGCGTACAGTTCGCAGGAGATTTGAAGAAGTTGGTTTAGGGTCGTATATACCTGCCAAAGGCCCAAAACTTGAGGGACGTCACCGCGTAAACCGATTAAGCTATGCGCGAGAACATCGTCATTAGGATTTGAACGAATGGCAGCAGTTTCTCTTTACTGATGAGTGCAGAGTTCTTTTAAAACAGATCGATGGGAGACAGTGAATATAGAGACGCAAAGGAGAACGCCACATACAGTCTAATTTTGAACACACAGTGGCTTATGGTGGCGGCTCGATTATGGTTTGGGGAGGGATATGTTTGGGAGCTCGCACGGAAGTGATAGTCACAAGAGGGACCATGACAGCATATCGATACATCAGAGACATTTTAGAAGAACATGTTTTATCATTATTGTTAAATCATTTAATGCTTACTTTTTTTTATTTTTTGTGATGGTTCATAATCATCTAAAAATTTCACTTATTTCAAATTTCTTTATTTTTCAATAAAAATTACGAAGACTTTTCAAAGTCGTTGTTAAAAGTCAATTTGTTATTTTGTGTCTAATTACATTTTCGTCAAATATATGCGTTATTATCTCATAGTCTCACTTTTTTTTCTGTTCCGCTAATTGTGCCGGTGTGTATATATACACGTATATATAATAAGACAAATAGAATGATATATATATTCGTAGTTATTTATATGTAGTATTTATATATTATGTATATTGATATGTATATATACATAATATATAAATACTACATATATATAGATATACTAGATAAATAGGAGATATTTCTATACTTCTTTTATTTTCATATATCAGTAAAACATTTATTTTCACCACACCATGGGTTGACTGGTAGACAATTTCTCAAGGCATTAAGTCCGCCTTTGTATATTTGTATATTAATAAGGAATGCAATAACGAATAAATAAATAAAAATGAGACAAATTTAAATTTAATTAACTATGAATAATAGCTAATTCTTGAAAGTCGGTTCGCAAACATCCCTTTCCTATATAGAGTAGCGATCCCTCCCCCTTTACATATATTTAACATTATTATTCTAAATTAATCATCTTATATTTTTATTATTTAATACTTCCCCATGTAAAATATTTGTAATAATTTTGCTTCCGGTCTAATTATTTAACTATGGCAATAAGCGTTCAGTAGTGGATTTTTGATAAAATTTGGGGATTTCTTTGTTCAGTAGGGCAATTTTGATATAATTCGTAAGTAAAAACAGGAAAAGATAAACATACACTAAAATTATACCTATATACGCAAGCTTACAACAAATTCTTTTCAAAACTAAAATAAATTCGATTATTATGGAGGCGAGCTACATATTGAGCCATTATACACGCTTCCCGCAGCTCTACCCGCATGGGAAATGAAGCGCTTTTACGTTTATTTTCCTGTATTTACTTTTAGTTTCCTATATTTACTATAATTAAAAGTTTAAATCGAGGACACGCTAGATATATATATTCTATATTCAAACAGAGAAAGCTACAAATGCGTTATAAACTCTGAGGATTTAGATGGAATGTACGCAGGCTGGTTTTATACCCTTCAAACAGGAATAGGTAAAGGAGTTGTGCCTAACCAGAGAGACTTATAGGCAGAATCAGTAACAAACATCTGAAGATCTTAAATAACTAAAACACATATAATTGAATTGTATTACATTGTTTAGCACAATATAGATAAATGCAAATATTTTTTTTATTTGTACTTGAAATTATTGCCTCTTGATAGAGTTCCGTAATTTGAACTGGGATGAGTGACATTTTCCAACAACCATACATTGTATTTCATATTTTTATGATTATGAAACATCAACAATTCTAGTTATTCTCAATAAAGTTTCTTTTTTTCAACTGAATGTCAATAAGGTAAGGGTATGACGGGGCTGACATATCTGTTCGGAATAAAATCCCTTAAATAAATAAAATGGCATTAGGCACTTGTCCCACCGCCAAGGATGAATGAGAAGTGAGTAGAGCCAGAAACTAGATAGAAAAGAAGAAGAAAAGTTGGCGAGCAGCGAGTAGTGACTGTGTAGTTACAATGGTTTTGTCGCTGGGCTTTATGCAAGTGTACGCGTTGGTCTAAATTCATACTAAATGCGTGAACTCAGATTCGCACTGTAGAGTAAAATGACCGCTGGTTGGTCTGTCGGCGTGGATTCTGACCGCTAAGCGAGCATTGCTGAGCGAATTTTACCTTTGACAGCTGTTGTTGCTGCGAGAAACCAGTGCAGAGAGAGTTCTCGCCGGCAGTGTAAACAGCCAGCGATCAACCATTATGACGACACATCGAAAAAATGGCTCCAGGCTATCGCCGTACTGATCCGAGTGAATACATAATTTCTATAAAAACTTGAAAAAACGCCGTCATAAGGGCTAAACTTGCATAGTGCCCGCGACGAATAAAACCGCTTAAAAATCGTCAGAATCTTAAAATATTTTATAAAAATTGTTGATTTAAGTAATCAAAATAATGAGCAAGACAATTATTAATATTGATTTTATGAATATATTTGAGTGATTTCCAAGCATATAGATTAAGTGATTTCGTTGTAACTTCAACTATAGTGGTTTTTTAGAGGTGTTTTCGCAAATAATTATGATCGAGTCAAAATTATACAATCGTGTTTTTGAATATAAAATAAAATAAATAAATACCATTTTATTGCCACTTTTAAAAACATGTTTACATATAAACTAATTATTTAATCTTAATTTAATTTAGGCAAACGGAGTGACTCAGCTTTTGCTTACATGGAACTATAGTCCGTTCGCGTTAAGAAAATAGTGAGTCATCGTTGTCCGCCAGCCAATTAAAATGCAAGAAATTTGAAAGTCGAGTTCACATTGACCAGTTGAAGTCAGGCCTTCGAAAAAAACGGTTGTGTATTTCGCGTGTTACTCGTTCAACATTAAATTTTGAAAATGAATACCTCACCTATTCGAAAGAATAAAAGTGGATCAATAATCCATAGCGGAGAGATAATTGAATTGGTTTGGGCCCAAACAAAAAATTATGTTGGTGCCAATAACTCCACGTTCAAAACGAGGACATAAAAAATATTAGATGACGCGATAGCATTAATAGACACTAATCGTTGGAAGAAGTGCTGCGACCACGTGATACGCGAAGAAAATACCATGTGGAATTTGGATGACATCATGGAACTTGCAGAACAAAATTCTTTCATAATTAATGTAACTGGAGAATCTAGTGATACTGATTAATGATTTAAGTAATTTTAAGAAAATGGGTTTCCATTAAACTTAATTAAATGTTTGAAAAAAAAGTTTTTTACTCCACTGTAAATACACCTTTACCCTGTAGTTGCACTGATGACTCACTATTTTCTTAACGCGAACGGACTATAGATCCCATGAAGTGCTGGTTATCAGGCACTAAAATTCATGTCTTTATCTTGAATTTGGTTGAACAATCAAATTCAAGATAAAGACAGGAATTTTACCTATAACAAAATTCCACTTACGTTAGTGGTTTCATGGTCCTATATTATTCGATGAAAGGAGGTGTATTTTTTGCGGTGTCGCCTTATTATATGTATCTCTTTTATACACACAGGATCTGTATATGTTGTTCGTTTCTTGGGCGAGAAAATAGTCGATAGTTAATCGCTCCCTCGTCGGCTGTAGGACTAGTGCTTTAGCCGGTAAAAGTGTGTACTACTGGACATGGACTCTCCTGTTGTAGAAAGGTTTTGCTTTAATTTTCACGTCTGGCAGGCGGATTGATGATCGAAGTGCCAGACATCTCGTACCTTTGACGTTGCTGAATTTCGGCGCTTTGAGTATTTTGCAACTGGCGTAAACAAGATGATACCGCCTATCGGAAGCCCGAAGATTTTTCTAGCACATCCCATATTACGATACCCACTAGACGCAAAGGGTGCTTTGGGTATACAGAAACAGAAATGTTTTATTCAATATGGGTTATAAATAATACTTATTGAAAGTCATTTTATTTTCATTGCCAATGATTCGCAAAAAAAAAACTTCTGTCCTGGGAAGTGTCCAGAAAGAAACCCAGCGCGACTATATTTTTTAAATAAGAGCTTACAATCATGTACGTTGCGATTAACAACACAAAATAAATTAGAAATAGCTTGATAGCGATCACCCTTCCCAGGGGTTATTATCATCCATCAATTCCTTAATATTATAATAACCCTTTTTAAGTTTTTGAACTTTGTATCGTAATTATATATACTATATACTATGCGTATACTATATATACTATGCGTATATTTACCATACAATAAAATATGTGATCGAATCCAGCGCTGGATTGATTACTGGTAAAATGTAAACCGGCACTGGTATGCACTGAATCCATTTAGCATTGCAGTCTAGTAACTGGATTGGCGGTCTACTTTTGAATCCAGTGTGACCAATCCAGAGCAACTGGAATAATTTAGACGGCCAATCCGGTGGCATTTCAGTGCTGTCACTGTAGTTTTTACACTTCAACGCCTTCTAAATAACTGGAATAATGTAGACGTTACAGATCCAGTCCAGCACTGGACTGGATTCGCGCTGGATCACTGAACTGGAATAATGTAAACCGGGCATAATATAAAACAGGCATGAAATTTAAAGTCTTCGGTAAAGATTTTATAATTTAAAACGATTAATTTATGATTCGAAATATTGAAATTACATTTTTCTAATATTTCGAATAGAATAGAAAAATTGTGGTTTTCGAACGTTCTTTTCGTACTTCTACAAGGTAATATGAACCTGAAATCCTGTAATTAAATATTTCATGGCAAAATATTTCAAATGTAATATAACTTCGAAGAACAGATAGGGAAAGCTTTTAGAACAAACATTTGTAACAAAATGCATTAATGTGGCCTATATGCGATTATTTCAGATAATTTCTTATTATTTTTGTTGTTTTACTTTTCCATGTTTGTTTTCTCTTTTATACAAACGAAGGAAACGAAAACATATTACTACCTACTCGATTATAGAAGGCGAGGTAAATGCGTACATCGTGGAGACCTCATAATACTTGAATTCGATGCAAATTTTCTTTGTAAAATATAGAAATTTCTCTAAACTAAAGAAAATATTTTTTTGTTTGCCACGCTAATACGCAGAAATAATCCCGGGTATCAAAATGTTTGATACAGAATATATCTCATCCTAACAACAACAAGTATCTTGAAACGAAGCGTGATTGGTGTACGTGATTTCTCTTATTTAAGACAACAAAAGGCGTTTACAAAATAATGTCTATATGAGTTTTAAAATGTGTTAATTGATGTGTCTTCATATAAATAATTATATGAATAGCCAATAAATGATTAACGCATGAAACACTTTAGCAAAGTATAACGTTTTTATCTTCCCTTGAGTGTAGTAAGAGGTGATAGATGGAAGCAAACCAGGGGATGAGCAGCAGCGTGTTCTTATTTTTTTATATAAAAAGGAGCAAACGTGCATGCGGCTCACAGGATGGTGACTACTGCCGCCCATGAACAACGGCAACACGAGGGGAATTGCAAGTGCGTTGCCGGCCTTAGTAACAACTAACCTCAATTCCACCGCTGCTCTGCTCCTAATAACAACTAACCTCAATTCCACCGCTGCTATGCTCCTAATAACAACTAACCTCAATTCCACCGCTGCTCTGCTCCTAATAACAACTAAACTCAATTCCACCGCTGCTCTGCTCCTAATAACAACTAATCTCAATTCCACCGCTGCTCTGCTCCTAATAACAACTAACCTCAATTCCACCGCTGCTCTGCTCCTAATAACAACTAACCTCAATTCCACCGCTGCTATGCTCCTAATAACAACTAACCTCAATTCCACCGCTGCTCTGCTCCTAATAACAACTAAACTCAATTCTACCGCTGCTCTGCTCCTAATAACAACTAACCCCAATTCCACCGCTGCTATGCTCCTAATAACAACCAACCTCAATTCCACCGCTGCTATGCTCCTAACAACAACTAACCTCAATTCCACCGCTGCTCTGCTCCTAATAACAACTAAACTCAATTCCACCGCTGCTCTGCTCCTAATAACAACTAATCTCAATTCCACCGCTGCTATGCTCCTAATAACAACTAACCTCAATTCCACCGCTGCTATGCTCCTAATAACAACTAACCTCAATTCCACCGCTGCTCTGCTCCTAATAACAACTAATCTCAATTCCACCGCTGCCTGCTCCTAATAACAACCAATCTCAATTCCACCGCTGCCTGCTCCTAATAACAACTAACCTCAATTCCACCACTGCTCTGCTCCTAATAAAAACTAACCTCAATTCCACCCGCATACCAAGCGTGGCAACAATAGCAAATGTCTCTCATACGAGGCAAGGTGTGGGAGAGGCCAATGTTCAGCAGAATTTTGATTGGTTGTAAGGATAATAGAATTAAGGATAACAATTGAACATACAATACACGTCATGGTAAAGGAATGCCGTGGACTATAGGCACCTACAATTATCCTTGATAATAAATCAAAATGTAGATGCGTGATCGCACAAGAAGTGCCAGTAAAAAAGGTTTCTGGTCCTCGTCACTCATCCTAACACTTTTGGTAATCTGTCAGAGTGTGATTCTTCCTTGACCCATTCGTGAAGTAATAAATACAGTTTTAAATGGGGGTCTATCGGATGAAAAATAGAATTTGATAGAAATGTAAATTACTGTGATATAACTGAAGTGTTCTCGAGATCTAAGGTTCGCGAATATCAGGCTCAGAAGTGTGTTGCGTGAGCCCCCACTAGATGGAGTGACGACCTGATAAGACATGCAGTAAGTCGATGGATGCGGATGGCTCAGGACCGTGCTTTGTTGCATTTCTTGGGGAAGACCTCTGTTCTGCAGTGGACTTGTGAAGAACTATACTGATGACGACGACGATGATGATGATGATTGAAATGCGTCCTAACACTTGATTTAAAGGAAGAGCTTATGCAGGACTGCTGGTAGACGTTTAAAGAAAGCGTCAAAAAAGAGTTTTTCTTCTCAACTTGTAAAAGCAGCCTATTTTAGTTTTAATAAGTAGCTCCGGCTGTGATTCGGATCTTAAAGCGACAGCTGACTAAATTCTTCACAAAAAACTCGAAAAATTTCTTGTTTAGATGTGGTGATGTAAACAAACCAACGTCATTGTTAGCAATTGAGTTCCGTCCCTGACTATGTCGCAGTTCCTATCTGACTTTTACCAATATAATCATAAATTCTTTCGTTCTTACTTTTTCAATTGAGATGTTTATACAATTTTTTAGTTGTTATCCTATATTTTGGTTATTTATTATAACATCATCTATTTTATTTCTCTCTGTTTACTAAATGACTGTAGAAAGAGATAGGTATACAGATAATTGTGAATACTCTTACGTTTATTAATCTTAATCTAAATATTTACATATGAATTTGCATACAGCCCAATTATTGTAATAGATTGTTGAATATCCGGTAAAATTTAAATGGTATTATTATTTATTTTTAAGACTTATAAATATCTTATAAAAGTGACAGCGATACTTTAACTCATCGTCATTATTAATGACAATGACACATTACGCATTCGCAGCAAGGATAAAGCGCTGAATTCAAATAATTAATTATACCTAAATAGGCCAAACGCTAAATGTAAATTTCAGAGTACGTGAACAACCTGAGCCTGCCACCACTTAAGTTGTTAATAGCAATTTTAAGTGCTGGTTTACCACGTATTCAGCTGTTAAGGAAAACTTACTGAAAACAATAAATTTAGAGGACTATAATTTTTACTTGTAATCGTCACTTGCCCTACCGCCCATTCGTGGGAATTATATAGGCAGTAACATTGTTGTATTTTTACGTAATGTGTGTTTTATTCTAGTCTTTGTCCCACATCCTGTCACATTATATAATTACAAATTAGACTAAATTATAAAACGTGAGTGAAAAGTATATTTATAAAAGACAATTATTTGCTAAGTATGAGGCGCCGCTTTAACTGTCCTCAGGGGGAAGCTACGCCAATGACGTCATCGCAGAAAGACACGCATGTAGTACACATAACAAAATATATTTTTTTTTATAGATAGACGTAGTTTTAATATTTTTTTTAATAACTGTTGAAATTTAACTCTTAAAATAAGTTCTACACGATTTTTACGTGGTTGAGCAACGCTGCAGATATACTGTACTAATCGTTTGGCGCGATCAGGGTTGGACCATTACAGAATACCAATGTAAAGTATCGTGATTGTAGAGATCCAGAGACCCTTTTTACTTAAAACATGTCATGTTAAAACGTCTGTATTTTGATTTTAATAGTGGAATATAGAATATATATAATATAGAATATAGATATCTATGGGTACTTACCGTACATAAAAATATTTACATAAAATCTACATAAATATGTACATAACAACCAAAACGGACGCGTTATTCAGTAGCAATAATTAGGGTTTATATTTACGCTTTTAGACGATACATGTGCCTGTCCCCAGTCTGAGTATTTTATGCCTGCCATAAACAATGTGGTGCACTATCTTTAGGCAGCTATGAGAGCTTTCTTGAACACCTGCGAGACGAAATGGGGTGAAGAATTCACTTACGCGACCACACAACAGAGTCAATTGATTACACAAAATTTTATAGAACAATTAAATATATCGAGCTGCCGAATGAGATTTGCAAATAATAAACGTTTAGCTTATTGTAAATTTCGTGGAGTAAGTGAACATTTATATGGTGATTAATAGAATTAGGTCTTACATTGTGAAAAGCTACTACATTAAAGATGTTAAACAATTAATTTGCTAAGTAAACCATGGTGAAACACTAAAATGGTCAGCCACCGCAGAGTCTACTTCACCTGAGGATGCCTCGTGTAAGGGTGAAACACGTGTCGTATTAGCGACGGTGGTGTCTTTCCTAATGTGGTGGTGTTGAGAGTAGTGGCGCTGGGATTAGTGTTGACGGGGATAGTGCACGCAATTGAGAGAGGACAGGAGGTGCTCTTCAAACTAGGTTTCAGGTGGTAGAGCCACGCTGTAGCTATATTATGGTTGTAGCACGAATGGGTCGGCTCGACCGGGGCAGGACCATGCTCTCACAGAATACCAGCATAAAATAGCAGCATAATGCTATATATAGTGACTATAGAGAACCGGATACCTTTCTTACTGAAATCGAGGTATTCTATCTTAGTCCTCAGCGGTGACAACGCATTTGCATTTTGATTCTTAATTGAGGATAAATGTGGATATCTATGGGCCACAAAAAATTTATGAATTCTAATAGCTGTTTTTGACTATCCTCTGATTTACTTTAAATGAGAGCTTGCTATGAAAAATTTAATATTAATAAATAATTTAGCTACAAACAGCTATGTGCTACACCTCGTTTTAATCGTCATTAAATAGGCAAGTTATTTTTTAATACACGCTCGTTTTATGGTGGTACATATTTTTACAGTAGGGTTTTGAAGTTACAAATAATTTTTCGTGAGACTCAAAAGATATTGGAAAAAGTACCAATACTCATAAATCATGGTACCTACTATCATAAAAGCACTTTGTTGTGATGATACGTTTCTTAGAACAATTGAACACCATTTATTATTTTAAAATAGGTACCCATTTTACTCCAAGTGGCTATTTACAAATTTCAGTATATTCTCCAAAAACACTCAAATAGTCATAACTTTTGAGGAGATCAAGTGAGAGCTCTTCCATAGATATAATTATAGCTCTTCCACAAATAACCCCAACTATAGGCCTGTTTTGTTACATCCACGATTTTTTACCCATTTTATATATGCGTCAATATTCCATCATAATATTTTCATTATACGTTTATTACATTGAGAGAGTTTATGTAGTGATATGAGTTATACATTTAATGTTGAAAAAATGCTCGATTCCTGTGGAATAGATCTGCGAAGATGGCTGGATGAATTTGACAAAATTTGGTATAGAGGTTTCCTAGGTCCTGAAGTAACATAAAAATACTTTCATCACGGAAATACGCACAGATCCTGTGGGAATTATTTTTTTTATAGGATAGGATGACAAACGAGCACACAGTCCACCTGATGGTAAGTGGTTGCTGTGGCCCATAGACATCTACATCTATCCTCGATTACGAATCAAAATGCAGATACGTTGTCATCCGTGAGGACTTAGGTGGAATGCCTCGTTTCCAGTAAAAAGGGTCTCCGGTTCTCTACACTTACCATACGAAACTCAGCAGCATTAAGCTACTATATGACGCTGGTATTCTGTGAGAGCGTGGTCCTTCCACGGTCGAGCCGACCCATTCGTGCTACAACTATACTACTAATATAACTGCAGCATGGCTCTACCACGTGTACTATGTATGTATAATTTAGCTGAATTTAGTGATTAAAACTACTTTTACTTTTACGGATTTTAGTTTAACATCACACAGACATTGATTGAGTGTAGCGGAGTAGTAGCGGTATAAGAGAAACCACTATGCCACATAATTTCTTTGGCAAGTTATTTGGTTGTTATATAGCTTTACTGGTTTTTACTTACCACACACAATTTTTATGTTCATGTTTTTTAAACCTAAAGCTATATAAATATATATAAATTTCATTCATCAAAAGTTACCTTTTATTAAAGCGGAAATTCAATATCCCATCTTGGCTCACGAATGTCTTAAAAGTAGATAAACGGCATTGACAGGGACATCTCCTAATAAGAAAATTTCGGGAAAATTCTCTCTAATGTCGTTATAATCTTTCAAATATATCCTATAGGATAGGCAGTGATGAGGATAAAAACTGACCTGTAGTTTTTTCCGTTCACTCCTTTAAAATCTATTTATAAAATTTTACGACGGTTTCAAAAAAGGTTTTAACTATTTTTTATATGTATGTTGCGCAATATCTTCATCAAATGTAATCCAATTTTAATGATTCTTTGTTATTTAATATTTTTATTTAATAAAACATTAGAGGTGATCCCATATAATTATTAAATAATAAATGCCAGTACTCCCAGCATTTGGTATTTAGGTTTGGCAATTTAAATGGATATTCTACCATTAATCGATTATCAGTGTGAGTGCCAGTACAGGTATGGTTGTTGAATTTTTGAAAACAACTTGTTACATTCCTTCTATTCAGTAATATAATACAATAATAATAACGTTTATTGGGACATTCACTGTAAAATTTACTACTTTGAATTATAAAAGACTGCAGGTCTAAAGTCATTGCAACATACGGTATCAATTTATGACTGCTTCGTTGGTCCAGTGGCTGCAGTAGTGCGACTGCTGATCATGAGGTCCTGGGTTCGCCTCCCGGGTCGGGCCAAAAAAAATCAATTATTAAGTTTTTCTGTCAATAAATTCTCAGTAGCTGCCCGGAGTCAGGAAGTTGGCGGTGTCTTACCCCCGTGCCTCGGAAAGCACGTAAAGCGTTGGTCCAGCGCCTGATCTCTCTCCCGGCGTCCCATCAGATTACGAGAGTGAGGGAATAGAGAGTGCACCTGTGCTTGCGCATACACTTGGGCACTATAATCCTGTCCTGCGCTGTTGGCTAGCCTCCGTTGAGGCATGCCGCTCTGGCTGAAATTCGGTCTGGTGGACATTATTATTATTATTATTACCAATTAATGTTCTATATTAAAAAAAAACTTATTCACTTATTTCATTTTTAATACCCGACGTTTCAGATGCTTTTCAGCACCATTCGATAATAAAGCTGCGTGTGCCAAACCACCGAAGTTGTATGAGTTACCAAAAATACACAAACCGAACGCTCCATTAGGTCCAATAGTGAGTCAGATCTGATTGCCAACTTACAAATTGGCTCAACACAATATTATCACCACTCAGAGGACACACAAGAGCACACACTAAGGATTCATATCATTTTGTCAGTGAAATAAAAGACCTACGTCTTACTGACATTGAAACCATGGTCAGTTTTGATGTTCAGTCTCTACTTACATGCCTACCTGTTGAAGACAGCATCTCAATTATAACTAGAAAACTAGATGAAAATAACATGCCAGCAGAATATGCAGTAGTACTAACACATCTGCCTTACATCTGGCTCTCTATTGTGGAAGGACGAGTTTTACAAGCAAGTAGATGGTGTCACAGAATAAATAATAATACTACGTACAGAAGTTTCACTCTTTTGATGTTGACTGCTTACCGACGTTTAATAGCCTACATAATAATTATTAATAAGATAAATTGCGCACGCAAGCTAAATAAACCTCTATCGCTGCGAGTGTCCATATTACTTTGCATCTTTTCCTATTCCCACATCACGGCTGTTTTTCCGTGGTTACTTAGGGCTGTCAAGAATATATTAAAAATATATTGAAAACACATATAAGTAGGTACTTATCAAGTATTGTTTTAATATACGCTCATTTATCTACTATTTATGCCCACTTCTATTTGCAGATCTCCTTCACCAAGGCATAGAATGAATAATATGTAGTATACGAGTAGCAACTCGTACGTTACCAAGGTTTGCCTGGAAGAGATCACTGTTAAGCGATGAGGCCACGTAATTGTACATAAATTTATATGTTGTGTGCAATAAAGAGTATAAATAAATTAATTAATTAAACGTTGCGAAATGGTAAGTAAGTTAGGTAAGTACCTATTCTGACAGATCGAATGAACATATTTTTGCTACTATGCGAATTCTGTGCCTAACGCATACAACGTGCAAGGTCACTCGTCGCGAATCGCGATTTAATAAACATATAACAGACATGTAGTTGTACTTTTTGTACTTCAATTTACCTACGTAAATTTCGTAAGTTACCTACGTAAATTTCAACTAAGTTTTGTAATAAAGCACTTTAGTATTACTTATGTATTTAAATTATTAGAAAAGACGTGTGGCACTCGGGGACTGCCGCGGTAAAGCTATTGCATAGCATTTTGTATCAACTTATGCAATTATAATTATTTATTTATTTTATTTATGCAGTATTTCTTTTTCTTTGATATTAATTCAAGTTACTTAGGTTAATCCAATCAAATTCAACCAGATTTAACCGAACCCGTGTTATAACGATCTCACTATTTGTGAAAAATACTGTATCACCGGACCGCGTCGCAAAAAACTCAGGTTTGCGCAGTACATACGTCAGGGCGGCCGTACGGCAATTATATTAACAAGAAGCGCAACTACTCAGTTCCACGCTCCACGGCAAGATTTGTCGCTTATTATTTATTGTCCAATTAATTGTCTTTAAGTTCAAATGGCACGCTCTATTAACATAAGTCTAAGACAAAACAAGGAGACTTTCAATATATGAACAACCCGGCTTCGCGCAAAAACTCTCGCGAACCCTATAATGCGACCGGAGAACGTCATCGCCGCAGGCGCCGGGTGTCTAGCTAGGAGCGCGCCCTAGCGGCGGGCCGGGTGCAGCCCGGCCCCGCCGTCTGCTCCCTTAGCTCGGCTCGATGCCAACAGGGGTGACTAAAGATGGGCGAAACTGTTATATTTTTCTAATTCGTTATGTTGTTGTAATATATTTTTCTAACTGTTGTTTTAAACTGTTATAATATATTATAACAGTTTTAAATATTACATTGTACACGCGGTTAGTTCTGTTCAGTCGTCGGCTGTGTTCGCGTTTTGATTAACGAAAAATAAACAAAAACAACAATAGCTTTTTCACGTAATATGGGGACCTGCTATCAAAACATTACGTATATAATTTAACAGATAACAGTGTCATTGTCATCTCAGCTAGACAGCTACTGAACACTAAACTGATATAATATATATTACAACAGCCAAATTAAATAACAGGCACAACAGGCAACTAATGAAGGAAATAATATATTTTTGTTTACCGTTATAATTTAGTGTTAGTAAAATAAGCTCTTATTAAGTTAGCTTAGAGTTTAAATTAGTGTAAGCTATACGCAATCCTTGTGGCATAATGAATGTAGGCAGTATTTTATTGACTCCCATTGTCTCGGCCGACGCGACGGTTGCACCGTAAACGTAAACAGATGACGCTTTCTAACGATAATGAATATAATATTATAACAGTCAATGGTTCATTATTCTAATGTGTTGTAAGATTAAAAATATATAATGAAATATATTATCTGTTGTATGTTATAACGCCCAACTTTAGGGGTGACCGACCGCGCGCACAAATGCAGCTAGCCTCCCCCTCCCGCACCTCACTAATCGTCGCTTCACACCGCTTGAGATAAGACGATCTACTATCAGGCGCTAACAAACCCCCGTCCCGGACATAAGGACCTATGTCCGCGAGTAAATTGGCAATTAGAAGACGCTTTGTATTGTTGGTTTTTACAAAAACGATCAACTGGGCAAATGATATCTGGCCCTTTGCTTTGTGAAAAAGCATTACAGTTAAATAAAAAATTAGGTGACGGCGGCTCGTTTGTCGCAAATAACGGATGGTTATATAGATTTATATCTCTTCATGGAATTTAATCAATGTTTATTAAAAAATAATAATTTCTTAATAAACATTGATTTTCATTGAAATTGTTGTTTTTAATAAACACATAACATTATGTATGTACATATGTACTACAAATGCACAAAACCCGCTTTTCTTCATACATTCGATCATCCGGATTTTCGATTATCCGAATCCCTAACGGCAACAATTAGTCCGGTTAATCGAGTATATATATATACATATTGAGAATCTAAATTGAGAATTTAAACTATACGCGTGTGTGTGTTTGTGTGTATATAAAGAGGGCTACTTTTAATATCGCTCATTTTAATATCAAAAATTTAGGTTATCTTTATAGCAGTATTATATTTTCAATTCAAAATTAGTACTGCATTTGTGATAATAATAAAATGTAGGTATGTATATAGAGTACTCACTCATTTTCTTTCACTATTTTTTCGTGACTTTCTTCATTAATAATAAATGCACTTTGTTCATTCATAATCTAAATTTCAAAACACTTTATACACAAACACCGTGTCGAAGACCGAGGAAAAGAAACGACGTTAGACCATCGTTAGACAATGCACGACCTTCAAGCCACACCTCCGTGCCCGTCGGAGAGCGTGAGGTTTTTTTCGTTAGGGAATTTCTGGATTTTCCCGCACTAAAGGCCCGCTATAGAAGCTATGCAATAGCTTAACAATTATTTTTTGCTATAAGTATTTATTTAACAAAAAAAAAATGAAATAAATGAACCTTAGGTAATTTAAAAATTATATATCTGAATCCTTTTATTTGCTCATTAATGCATCTATTCACGCAATAAGTTTTGCCGTTACAATTTATCAAATAGATAGGTTTTATACACATATATTATTTTTAAAACACATTAAAATTTTTTGAACTATTTTATTTATTTTATTTACACTTTATTGTACTAAAGGTACAAACGGCGGACTTAATGCCATATGTCATTTTCTACCAGCCAACCGGAAAGTTAGTGGAAGATGTGTGTACTGCAGTGGGCTAGGATGAAACCTAAAATTGATAAATTTCTCATACACATAACCCCCTCCCACACACACACACACCACATACATACATATTCATAGATCAAACTTAATTAAATATATATACAACATGTAACATAATTAACGCACTTTGAGAAAGTAGTTAATATCGTAGTAGTATAAAATCGATTCCTATCATTTTTAATATAGGTAATTTTTAGTCCCAAAATAATTAAAACTACGTAAATTACAGTCACACTAAATCCGTACAGTCAAAACAAACTGAAATGGACAGTAACTTAAGGCAATAAGACTTTTAAGAGTGTAGTTTTATTTGTATTATTACTAACTCTGTTATTCAATAAAAATAAAGAAAAATGAACTTTATTTCAAGCACGTTAAAGTCTTTGCGTTCGTGGATTTGTACTGTGACCACAACATTCTTCCGGAATTAGTATAACTAATTTGATAAATATTTAGTGCATAAAAATGTTTAACTAAAAATTCAGTGTATGTATTATGATTATAACATAATATACTAATTGGGGTGTCTGAGGGTGTGCGTTAATTACGTTACATATTGTATATATACAAAGCAGAAAACACGAAAAATTCAATTTTACATAATTAAAAAAATACGAACATGGCAAAAGATAACACAAGCTGGATACAAGTATTCCAAGTAATATTTAACAATAATTATTGCAAAATTTCGTTAAGGTATAAAACAATGTAAGTAAGGCTTAATGGTCCACATACCTTTGCCTTAACCGTAATCTGTCACTGCCATTCAAGCAGTGTTGCCGTTTTAGCGACTTTCTCGCTAGATCTAGCGGATTTTAACAATGTTTAGCGGATAAAAAAATCGCTTTAGCGAGAAAAAATTATTTAGCGACTTCCAGCGACATTTGAACTTTTGAGATGGCGACTTTTTTTTATAAAGTAATTCATTCCAAATAAGTCATTTATCATATGCCCAATTTTGTAATCTACCGTTGGTAACACTCTATATATTATATAATTTCACGAGAATTCCCGAACATAAACTAACAATTCAATGTCGTTCATTAAATTTCATCTGTTTCGACCTTAGACCACGGTTCTAAGGTTTCGACATACAAAAATGCAGCAAGAGTAAACATATTCGAAGATTTATGTAATTTTGCAATAGTAATATGACTACCGCACTCAAATGCAGAATTTGAATGCGTATTTGGTGCTATGAATGTAGTTAAAAGCAATATTTTATAAGAAGATAAAACTTTAAATTCTATTCTTCTGATTAGAAATCAGTTAAGGATTAAAAAAATAATTGCGCAACGAATGATATTCCCAAAGATGTTGTCAACCAAGTCGATAAAGGCAAACCAAAGATGTAAACTGGAGACATTGACGAAGCTTCAACTTCCACTGAAGTACTTTTTGAAGATTTGGATCCATACTTCGCTATTAATTTTGAAATTTAGGTACAAGAACGTACTGAGCTAATTGTTTTATTTTTAATAATATGACTAATGTTTAAAAGTAGTTTAAAGATTTAAGATTTATTTTTTTTACAATATTTTTATATTTTGTACATGAATAATTTTTGTTTTGGTTGTCATATCAATAACCTACGCTATAAATAACTGATTTATTTGAAGAGTGCGCTCCTTTTAAGGTTTTACTGAATTTATAGATTTAGATTTTCGGTATTCATTGACCATTAGACAAGATTTTTCAGTTAACCCAATAGTACCACGAAAATATACCTAGGGACATCTAGCGGATTTTAAGAAAAGGCAAAATCCTTTTTCTGGCGGATTTTTTTCTGTTAGTCTAGGGACTTTAAAATTTGTAGAACGGCAACCCTGCATTCAAGTGACCAAAATATTATGACAGAATCGAGAGAGTAACAAGAGCAATAGTCTAAATTGCAAAAAGAAAATAATAAAAAATTAAACATACCTACTTAATTAAAACAAAATTGCAAGATCAAACCACTAAACTTACTTCCATGATTACAAAACTACACTTATTGTGGTGTATTAATAATCGCATTGCAATTAACTATAACAACAGTATGATGAATTGTATGACCAGTCTACTGAACAATATAAAATGTAGTATTATACTATCGTAGCTTATTCTAGTAGTAACCAAGATTATCATAACAGTGTACATTAAAACTTAATTAAAAAGTAGTATGAAAAATTAAAAAGAGAAACTTACTACAATAGGAAATTACTATCAATATATTATCAGATAAAAGTCAAAACAAGTCTGAATGTTTTCAAAAAAAAAAAATATGCAAAGATCTATTAATAATTAAAAACTAAAAATAGTACATATTAATCTTACAAATTTATTTGTAACATCCAGTTGCTATAAATTTAAGATAAATACTATATAGGTTATTGGCCATAAATGTGAATTGGGATTGAAAGTGAGTGAACTTATACACATTTTATCAATACAGTTAAAAGAAAGGAAAAAATATACACAAAACAAGGACTATTTACAATGCCATTAAGGTAATATTATTACATTTTAATGTCATCAACAATAATAACTATCTTAGAGTTATTTGTATTATGAAGTGGCACAAAAGTATATGCATGTAAAGTACATTGTAAGGATACATTTATTAGTTTCAATTAACATAAGAAGTGGATTTCACGTTTTAAAAAACAGTATCTTAGAAGAACCAAGTAGATGAGAAGTATAGTAAGTAGAAACTTATTGAAATATACATCTTCCACTCATGCATATTGATATAATTCACATGTTTGTTACAAATGACCATTGTATTAGGCAACAGAAAACTAGCAAAAATGACACTCTTCTTTTCATCTCTTCTTTTCAATTCTTCATTCTATGCTCACAGAAAAAAACATGTCACTTTCTTGATGCAACGCGGCGAGATTTCTTTACATCAACATCTAACAGAGGAGTACCAGATGGTTTGCACCGACCAGGCTCGATCTGATGGCCATCATAGGAACTGCTATGCTAGACTAATTTATTAGTGACATTTTTCACAGAGACATCAATGCTTTTAGCATTCACTGAGATAGAAGACATATTAGACGAGGGGAATTTATCTATCAATGCCATAAGCTTTATTTCTGTGCAGACCTTCTCACGAGTAAAACCTGGGGGTTTTATATAAATTGAGCCATCAAATGTCCAAACATTTTTGAGAACTTTTTTTAAATTTCTTGCCGTGGTTTAGTTAAGAACTCTGAGTACACAATTCCTGATCCTTTTAACTTTGATTTCAACTTCCACACTTCTGATTTAACATGTTGCTCATGAAACTTAACTAGTATGGGTTGAATATGCTCATTCCGTTTAGCTCCAAGGCGGTAGCAATAAGACAGTGAGGAACAGGATATATATCTGCGATCCCAATTTTACTCTGAATAATATTTATAACCTGTTCTTGAAGGCTACACGCAGAGTCTGTAACCTGTAAACAATCTCATGTTAATTTCATCTACTGCACCAATGCACTCACTTACTTGCTGTTTAAGTATTCCCATCATTGAGGTAACGACTTCCTTAAATGATTGAAAATCGTCTTTTAGTTGCCCTAAAGTAGGGTTTGATGACGTAGAAACAGCCTTTAGTCGTGATTAAAAATTCTGCCATTTTCACAGACCAGGTGCTTTCAAGGTCCTTTTGTAAGTCTTCTAAATTATTAATTTTTGCCATTACAGGTGCGTTTCTTAATGGTTAGAATAATGTTATGAAAGTTAGTGAAACATCAGACGTTAAGTTGAGGGTTAGGTGGTATAGCACTCAAAACATGGTTTGACACATGAAAATATACTCTAGAATTGAGCACAAACTAATAATCAAAGGATTAAAACTCTTGAAACTATAATCACAATCCAAATTATATGTGAAAATTGTTTAAAATTGCTAAACAAAATTACCATCTGTTGATTGTTTCACGCCTACCCACCAAAAAAAATTTATGAAAAGTGTTTACATAAAACTATTTACGTATTATTAGCCTTAAAAACACATCAATCGCCTAGAACGCGCTAGCCCCGACTGCGTATTACACCTTGTGTGAATCGCGATTTTAGGTAATTATTTCACGCAGGTAGCAAGAGTGACAGAGGCCTGATGGTGTTGCAATGGGCTCACCTGCATCTTCCATTGTCGCCGATATATTCATGAAAGACTTTGAGGAGAAAGCCCTCCTTAATGCACTTGTTACTCCAAGGTTCTAAAAGCGGTACGTAGACGATACTTTCACAATTTTACCATTAGGTACACAAAGTAACTGCTTTTTTATGAACATCTTAGTTCCGTAAACTCTAAAATTCTATTTACTATGGATAGGAGTTAGCAGAAAATAATTCCTTAGCTTTTCTAGATGTGTTAGTCATCCGAAATCCTAACAAAACCATAAGTCATACTGTATGTAAAAAAAGATCCATACAAACCGATACTTAAACGGTTAATCTCACCACCATCCTTTACAGTTAGCTACCATGGGCAAATCTTTGTTACAGAGAACACGGGGGATCTGTGACAGCAAACACCTGGCCACCGAGCTTCAGCACGTCAAGCAGGTTCTGCACGACAACAAGCTTCGGGTCACGCGCCTACGTCACAGCGACCAAGTGAAACCGGCCACAGTCGAGCGTGTGCCCGCTGTACTATCAGAAGTATCACAGACTAGATTAGCTACATCTTGAAGCCAGCTTCTATTAGAAAATTCTTCAAGCCGCCGAAGAAGATTAGTCAGTTCTTACCATCCGTCAAGTGTGAACATGCATCAGTCTATTATTTGTCAAAACTCTTGTCATGGTTAAAAACGATTGAACAAAGAAATAATCTTGTATTTCTTGTAAAAGTAGAAAACATTTTAAAATAAGAGCTAAGTATAGATTTAAAGGTATATGTAAAGGAAAATCAAAAAACCTTTAATCTACATATACCCCTAGTTGATTCGAATACATACTAATTCCATGAACAAAATGTCCTTTTCGTACCCAAATACCCCTACCTTCTGATGAAAGGGTTGAAAACGGTGTCACTTCTTCACCCATGTAAAGAAATTGATGACTAATCATCCATGTTAATTAAATACAGTTGTGTTACCAGCTTAATAAGTTTTGCAGCTAATACCACCCATTGCCGACCCCTATTAGTAGAGTTTGGGGATGTAAAGATAAAATAAAAAAAAATAGAAACCGATCAATGGATGTTCTATTCAAAAACTACAGTATTACTTACCAAAAAATGTGGAAATGAAATACCACACTGTAATTTAATTAAGATATACATAATCTCAGCCGACGACAACTGTTAAGCTAAAATTAAGAGTTTCAGTCTGAAAATGCATCATGAAAGTACAGAGGAATATCCGTTGACTCCCTTACCAGTAATAAATCTTCAGACACCTTCAAATCCAGCAGCGGTAAACCTGGGTCACGTGGACCTGACCAATCTACAGCAGCTAAACGACATATTAACCAATGATAGTGTAAAACGTAAACAAAGTGAAAATGTCATAAATGTGAAGGACATAATTATGGCAATATTAATTTTATATGTAATTTTAGTTATAATAATCGTCAAATCTTTTGTAAAAAAAATATTTGTACCGAAATTACCGGGCTAAGAAATCTTCGCCCGGGAATTTTAAATCTGAGGGGGAAGAGTTACGCATCCCAGTATTTCCAGAACTTCGCCGGGGACCATCAAAATCCAAGCATATGCGTGGGCGTAGATCTACGCCCACGTCTTTCGTGTGAACACTGATAACTGTTATTTAGCTTAATGATCTAGACTAAGGATTAGGATAGTCATAATTAGGCTCTCACATGTATCGGATATGTAGTTCTAAGTTAGAATACATCGCGTATTAATTAAGTAGTATTAAGTAATGTCATCATCATCATCATAATTACAGCCCTTTACAAGTCCACTGCTGAACATAGGCCTCCCCCAAGGTATGCCACAAAGCACGGTCCTGAGCCACCTGCATCCATCGACTTCCTGCATGTCTTACCAGGTCGTCACTCCATCTAGTGGGGGTCGCCCTAAACTTCGTCTACCGGTACGATGCTGCCACTCGAGAACCTTTTTTCCCCAACGGTTGTCGGTTCTTCGAGCTATATGGCCGGCCCATTGCCACTTCAGTTTAATAATCCGTTGGGCTATGTCGGTCACTCTGGTTCTACTGCGGATATCCTCATTTCTAAGTTTATCACGCAGAGAAACTCCAAGCATAGCCCTCTCCATAGCTTGCTGAGCGACTTTGAGCATCCTCATACGGCCAGCAGTGAAGGACCACGTCTCAGTTCCATATGTCATCACTGGCAACACGCACTGGTTGTACAACATAGTTTTCCGGTTTTGAGGTATACCTGACGAGAAGATGTGTCGTAATTTCCCGAACGCTGCCCAGCCGAGTTGAATCCGTCGATTGACCTCTCGGTCAAAGTTGGACTTACCTAGTCGGACTATTTGTGTCAGGTAAACGTACTCGTCAACAACTTCGAGCTTAGTGCTCCCAACAACTACCGGCATAGGTGTGACATGGACATTAAACATGATCTTTGTTTTGTACATGTTCATCTTAAGACCTATCCGTTGGGAGGCACTATTGAGGTCATTGAGCATAGTGCTTAAGTCTTCCAGCGATTCTGCCATAAGGACTATATCGTCCTTATGGCAGAATCGCTGAGATTTTGAGATTCAGTATCGCAGAATATTAAGTAATGTATCGCACATTATTAGTAGTAAGTTTTAAAATAAAGTCTTTTAACCCTTGAATCCCCATAAAAATCCCAGGCAGTTGCGTGCGTCCGGCAAATCCCGAGCGGTCGCATGCGACCAACCATTAAAACTTTTATTTACGGTCTTATTTTCTATGAACAAGTTTGGTATTATAAAATCTATACAAAACTCTCTATCCTGTGGTCTAAACAAAAGTCAGGTTTTACTTCATTACAAAAAGATTTTGTTGTATTTTGATAACAAAAGAAATACATACCAAGAGGATGACGGCAGCGTGAAAATCACAATTATTTCTATATATTACTCGAAATTATTTACGCAAAAAGATAAATTATATTCACACAAAAACTTTCATTACAATTTTATAATAAAAGACTAGAAAAATCCAAAATAAAAAAAATAAAATAGTTTGAGAGGTTAAAATGTCCTGGATCAATTTCGAATCTTGACTAGGTACATTTGAGCAGAAAACAAAAAAAAGCAAGAAAAAAATACATTTCAATTGTGTATTATTAATGAATGTACCTATAATTTGGAAACTGACTTATTTCCAGATATATCCGCTTTATCAAAGTGATCCGAACATGTAACCGAATTCTTAGTTAGCTTATGAAAGTCATCTCTTCTTCTCTGGCGACAATGGAAATCCATTCTGCACACTTTAACAGATTGCAAGGAAAGCTAAAATAAAAAAGCTAAGTATGTAATCGAATTACACAAACAGAGACAAAAGTAGCAATTACCATTTTTTTTAAAGATTTGGTAACAAATTATTAAAAATTATTACAATACAAATCTACTCCATGCATCTATGTTCTGCTTCACAAATGTTTACGCCTATATTGGCAACCTTGGCAAAATATTTATAGGGGTGGTTTTAATCGGTAATTTTGTTTCAAATATGATATTATTTGCTAGTTTAGAGCTTAAAATATAACATATTTACCGAAAGTAAGACACTCCGGGCGTTAAATTATTTTTTATATATTATTATTCTTGCAACTTTTAAACACACATTGCGGCATTGTGAAACGTGTTTACATTGGCTGTATTTCAAGTGAACTAAACGAAATAAGAGCTCACGTCTCATGTGCACTCTTATTTAACCGAGACGTATTTTTTGCGCCGACCCGACATCTAGTTGGTATTGTTGATCGAAGGGTATATGTACTTATTTCATTTATCTATACATTACATCGAACTATATTACTAGCGTATAATACAGAAACCCCGAAACAAAAGTTACTTCATTTTGGTAAGAGTTAGAACTAAAGTTCGCTCCAACGCTAAAATAATAGTTACGTCGTCTAACCAAACCATTAAAACAATTAGAGCTAGTTTGCATTAGGGATTAGTTTTCTCGGGACCAAAAGGTCATAATCGCCAGGAATTTCATGGCACTTACACGTATCGTTCAACGTAGTGTACAAAAAGTCGCTCCCATAGATTTTACATTTTGCCCGATTCTCGTTAGCGTTGTAACAACGCGAAAAACTAAATCAAAGAGTTTTAAACGTGTTAATACTTACCGATTAAATGTTAAACCATCACTTTTTTTGATGTTCTGGAGTGCTTACTGCAGTCTTTAAGAACACAACCAGGTATTTTAAAGTTGTTATTTATGCGAAGCGAACACGACTCATCTATGCGGGTGTTAGACACTCATTAAACAGTTGTGCTACAGTGTACCGCAAAGCGTGGCGCAAAATCATGCAAGGCGTTGACTTCTCTATACGTAGTAGTAATACCTCAATGATATATTAAAATAAAATTGCCGTCGAGATTAAAAAAAGCCTTCGAAGTAACTGCTTTTTTAATCTAATTCCTTTTTTGTTTGTTCGGACTAGTTTTTGGAATGAAAGAATTGATTTAGTCTATATTTTTTTTATTGCTACACACAAAATTTTTTGTTGATACGATAACTGATTAATTCATTAACCATAAAAGATATAAAAAAAAGTTTAAAGCAAGACTTTTTTAGCTTGATATTTCACACAAAAAGTCATGACTTTTCTTCTCGTGTAAGCATAATCGATTTTTAACAAAAATTTTCACTTGAAAGCTATTTTACAACAAAATTATGTGTTGAAATAGAGGATATAATACCTAATGAACAGATTTTAGATAGAATTTGGTTTCTTGATATTTGTAGGTATTAAATCCAAACATCATTATTTTGAAAACAAATACCAAACATAATTCTAAAGAACGCTATTTATAAAGCTGCAATTATTTTATTTAAGGTCTACGCAAATGAAGTCGCGGTTAGCTAGTAATATATATTTATTTACCATATAAACCGATCGGTCATACTCCTCGTTCTATGAAGAAAGATGAAGATTCACCTAGTGAGAACCAGTATAGGTCATTTTTGTTATGCAACTTTTCCGAGTAATTTAAAAGAAATGATGGTTAAGGGTCATGTGTGTGCTAGAAAGATTTCCAAATTAAAAATTTATGGTTCAAAATATTAAAATGGGATTTTTCAAATATTTCAAATTGTTAAAAAATTGTGGTTTTCTAGCGTTCATTTTGTACTTCCCCAACGTAATATAAACCGTTATAAGTACTTATGCCCGTAATGAAATATTTCATGCCAAGATATTTCGAATGTAATAAAACTTCGAAGAACAGATAGGAAAAGCTTTTAGAACAAACATTTGTAACATAACGCTATAACCTGACCTATATGCGATTATTTCAGACATTTTTTCGTAGTATATTTCTTAAACAAATTTTTGCTGTTTTACAATCCATGTTTGTTTTCTTTTTCATATAAATGAAGAAAACGGAAACATATAATTACCTCGACGATTATAGAAAGCGAGGCAAGTGCGCACATCGTTGAGACCTCATAATACTTAAAAGCGATGACAATTTTCTTCATAAAATATAGAAATATCTTTGAACAAAAGAAAATATTTTTTTGTTTTCCTTTACACGGTAAAACACAGAAATATTCCCAGGTATTAAAATGTTTGATACACAATATATCTCGTCCTAGCAACAAAAGGTATCTTGAAACGAAGCGTGATTGGTATACGTGATCTCTTTTATTTAAGACCGCACGTAAGGCATTTACGAAATAACGTTTATATGAATTTTATAATGAATGGAATCTGTTTTCAAATGCATGAATTACGTCTGTATTGATTAAGGTGTTTTCATATCATTAAATGTATAATAAGTTAACAGTCAATAAAAATTAACGCATTAAAAACTTTTGCGAAATATTCTGTTTTTATATTACTGTGAGTGCCGTAAGAGGTCGGAAGGAGGATGGACACAAACCAGGAGATGAACAATAACGTCTTTCTAATAATAACTAACTTTACTTCCAGCCGCCTACCACGCGTAGCAATAATGGCATTAGACTTTTGATAGTCTGTAACGGTTTTCTGTAACAATTAAGAACAACAATTGAACACACAATTCACTTGATGGTAAAAATGCTGTGGAGTATAAGCACCAACATATATCCTGGATAATGAATCAAAATGTAGATGTGTTTTCACACTCCTTACCAGTAAAAAAGGTTTCCGGTCCTCGTCACTCATCTTAAGAAAAAAGCAGCATAATTTTACATATTTTTGTTAATCTGTCAGAGTGCGATTCTTCCTTTACCCATTCGTGAAGTCATAATACATTTTTAAATGGGGGTCTATCGAATGAAAAATTTAATTTGATAGAAATGTTATTTAATATGATATGATTGAAGTGCTCTCGAGGTCTAAGGCTATCGAGTAATAGCATCGTACTCGTAGGCTAAGTGTTGGGCGGCCTAGATCGGTTGACGACCTGGTAAGTCATGCAAGAAGACGATGAATGCAAGTGGCTCAGGAACGTGCTTTGTGGTATTATTTGAGGAAGGCCTATGTTCAGCAATTGACTTGTGAAGAACTGTACTGATGACGATGACGATGATGATGATAATGATTACTGAAATGTGTCCTAACACTTGGTTGAAAGGAAGACCTTATGAAAAGAAAAAATAAACATAAACAATGCAGACGTCCGTCAAATCAGTGTCAAGGATTCAGTTTCTCTTCTCAACTTGCTAAGGCATTGTCATCAATTGACTTCCGTCTCTGACAGCGTGGCATGCCCTATCGCCGTTTACCATTTTTTTATAGGATAGGGTGACAAACGAGCACACAGTCCACCTGATGATAAGTGGTTGTTGCGGCCCATAGACATCCACATCTTAGGATAGATATCCTCGATTATGAATAAAAATGCAGATGCATTGTCGCCCATGAGGACCAAGATGGGATGCCTTATTTCCAGTAAAAAGGGTCGCCGGTTCTCTACACTCATCATACAAAACAAAGCAGCATTAAGCTACTATTTTACGCTGCTATTCTGTGAGAGCGTGGTCCTTCCCCGGTCAACCGACCCATTCGTGCCACAACTATACTATTAATATAACTGCAGCATGGCTCTACCACGTATAAAACCATAATAACCTCAAATCTTTTTGTTATTACTTTTTGAATTGAGATATTTCTACAGCTACTTATTAAATATATAATAATAGATGATGTGTATGGTTACGTCACTGAAATTGAAAATTTATGTTATAAATTGTTTATTCTCTTTGTACTAAATGACTGGTAGAAAGTGACAGATATAGAGATAATTATTAAAAAACATAATTTTAATCATCTTAATTTAAATATTTAACGAATAAATTCGCATTTAGCCCATTTATTGTAATAGATTGTTTAATATCCATTATGGATGTTCCAGATTGATGAATATCCAGTAATACGTAAAATGTATCAGAATTAGAATCGCCTTTTATAATAATAATAATAATAATAGTTTATTTCTCTTGTTATTTACAATTTGCATAGGGTAGGGAGCATCTATGAGCCTTTTATGACTTATATCTTATAGAGCATATAAAAGTGACAGCGATACTTTAGCTCATCATCATTATTAATAATGTCCTCCAGACCGAATTCCGGCCACGGCAGCCTGCCTCAACGGAGGCTAGCCATCGGCGCAGGACAGGATTATAGTGCCCAAGTGAATGCGCAAGCACTGGTGCACTCTCTATTCCCTCACTCTCATAATCCGATGGGACGGTAAATCGATACGACCGGAAAGAGATCAGCGCAGGACCAACGGCTTACGTGCTTTCCGAGGCACGGGTGTAAGACACCGCCAACTTCCTGACTCCGGGCAACTACCGAGAATTTCTTGACGGAAAAACTCAACAATTAATTTTTTGGCCTGACCCGAGATTCGAACCCAGGAACGAGGCATTATTAATGATAATGACACATTACATATTCGCAGTAAGGATAAAGTGCTGAATTTAAAATAATTAATTATACCTAAATAGCAGAGTACATGAGCAACCTGAGCTTGCCACCACTTAAGTTGTTAATAGCAATTTTAAGTACTGGTTTACCACCTGCTCGTCGGTTAAGGAAAACATCGTAAATCTTAAGAAAACTTACTGAAAAACAATAAATTTTGTGGACTATACTTTTTACTTGTATTCGTCCAACGCCCGCCCATTCGTGGAAATTATATAGACTGTAATATTGTTGTGTTTTTACGTATTATGTGTCTTATTCTCGTCTTTGTCCCACATCCTGTCAGATTATATAATTACAAATTGGACTGAATAATAAAACGTGAGTGAAAAGTGTATTTATAAAAGACAATTATTTGCTAAGTATGAGTCGCCGCTTTATCTGTCCTCAGAGGGAAGCCACGCCAATGACGTCATCGCAGAAAGACACGCATGTATAACAAGGTAAGTTTTTATGGATTGATGTGGTTTTAATATATTTTTTTAATAATTGTTGAAATTTAAATCTTAAAATAAGGTCAACGATTTCAGCCACGCTGCAGATATACTGCACTAATCGCTAGGCTCAATCGGGGTGGGACCATTACTGAATAGCCTCAACATAAATAGCGAGTGCAGAGATCCAGAGACCCTTACATAAAACATGTCATTTTAAAACATCTGCATATTGATTCTTAATCGTGGAATGTTGAATGTATGTCTATTGGTCCAAACTTACCGTATATAAAAATACTTACATAAAATGTACATGAATAATAACCAAAATGAATACGTTATTCAGTAGCAATAATTAGGGTTTATTTTTATACTTTTAGACGATACATATATTATATAGTTTTGATTATAGTTCATACTTGCATTAGAGAGACGTAAAGTAACGGAGCGAGATGTTTGGTGGCAGTCAATCTGCTTACCAAACAAGCTGATTACAGTAAATCCTCTAAGCCCAACTACAAGAGAGAATTTTACGTGGTAGAGCCATGCTGCAGCTATATTAACAGTATAGTTGTAGCACGAATGGGTCGGCTCGACCGGGGAAGGACCACGCTCTCAAAGAATACCAGCGTCAAATAGCAGCTTAATGCTGCTATGTTTCGTATGGTGAGTGTAGAGAACCGGAGACCCTTTTTACAGGAAAAGAGGCATTCCATCTTAGTCCTCAAGGCTGACAACGTATCTGCGTTTTGATTCGCAAACGAGAATAGATGTAGATGTCTATGGGCCGCAGTAACCACTTACCATCAGGTGGACTGTGAGCTCGCTTGTCACCCTTTTCCTATAAAAAAATCTAGTGATTTTTTACAGGTAAGATGATATCAATGACCATGAATACCGAGAGTTGTTGTAGTTGGGAAATTCATATTGTATTATCCTTAAAATAACAGATATAAAAGGCAAACCTGATTGACTCATCTATCAACGCACAGATGAAACTACTGAACGGATTTCACTGAAATTTAGCATACAAACAGTTGTAATAACGTAGGCATCAGCTAAGAAAGGATTTGTGAAAATTCAATCTCTAAGGGGGTGAAAAAGGGGTTAAAAGTTTGTATGGAAATCCGTTATTTTTAGAACTAGAAGCCTGAAACTTTGTTTTTAGATTAACGATTAGAAATAAACAATTAAGTGTCCTAAGGTTTTTGAAAAATCAACCCCTAAGGGGGTAAAAAAGGGGTTGAAGTTTGTATGGGGAAACAAGATAAGTTAAACTATTTTATTCGAAACTTCACAGGAGTACTCCTATCAATAAATGAGTAAATGAGTACAAGTGTTCCAGGCTCTTTTAGAATTCAACCCCTAAATGGTGGAAAAGGGGTGACAAATTCTGAAACTTAACATGGGTATCGTTTTATGGTTTATAGGGTCGTTGGTTACGAAAACAACAACTATTTCAAAATCCAACGTAGCAGACGGGAAATACCTACCATCATCCCCTGTGGGGGTACGATGTGGTTGAAATGTCAATATCGGTGCCGTTTTATGGTTTTTTGGCACGTTGATTATGAAAATGGCATCGGTTTTTATGGTGATTATGGTTTGAAACCAATATGGATGGATGGATGGATGGATAGATGTACGTTTGTATGTAAAAATCATCATGATTGGGTGACTTGGGTGTCATTTTTAAGGTTTTTGAGTGGTAAATAACGTCAATGATATTGATAAATATTTTGACAGGAAGATTTGTACCACAAAAAGTACAAAATTACACCTGAACAAAAAATACTAATTTGTAAATTAAAAAACAAAGTAAATAAACAACCATACAACTTTTTTACAAATTAATAAAATGGAAAAACCAAAAGAAATAATATAGTCCTCTCCATAGATACCTACCCATTTTGTATTGATCTTCAACTTCCAATCCCTACCAATAGATGGCGTTGGCATCGTTTTAGAACGTGGTTTTCTAGTTTACTAGCTTTTGCCGGCGACATGCAGTTATAATTGTGGCTTGTACCAGCAGACTCTGCCGAATGAGATTTGCAAATAATAAACGTTTCGCTTATTGTAAATTTCATGGAGTAAGTGAACAGTTATATGGTAATTAATAGAATTAGGCGTTACAGTGCGAAAAGCCATTAAAAATTTAAAAAAATTAATTTGCTAAGTAAACCGCGGTGGAATCGCTAAAACAGACCACACACGGCAATTAAAGCAGGTACCCATTTTAAAATTATAATTGTTGTTTAATTGCTTCTAGGAAACATCATTACCAATACAAAAGTGCTTTTAAGATAGTGGGTACCATGATTTATGAGTATTTGAACTTTTTTCAATATCTTTTAAGTCTCAACGAAAAATTATTTGTAAATTTAGAACCTTACTGTAAAAAAATATACAACCAAAAGATGACCGTGTATAAAAAAAACTAGCCTATTTAATGACGATTAACACGAGGTGTTTATCGTCATTAAATTGCTAAATTATTTTTTATGTCTATTTCTTCAAAGCAAGGTCTAAATTAAAGTAAATCAGAAGATAGTCGAAAACAGGTATTAGAATTCGTGAATTTTTATTTAATAATAGGTAACACAATAAATCTAGTTACAGCAGTAATTCAAAATGCCTTCCTCTAGCGATAATACACATACGACATCGTCTAATAAAATTAATACAATTCGTCTAAAGTCGTTGCAAACATACGATATCAATTTATGTTTTATGTTTTAAAACAAATATTTTTGCTACATGAATAAAAAGAGCAAAGTGAAATGTTGTGTAAGAAAAAAAATAGACAATATCCGCCGAGAAACATCCTCAAAAATATGTGTTACGTACAAAATACGAGTATATAGGATACTTCTGAAAACGTTATCACTATGTTGAAACTCCTATTTATTTCTATGCATATTTTTAAAAGAATTCAATGAATATTATTAACACATAGAATGTCAACGATATTTAAGTCGTATAGGGTGAATTTGAAAAATTCTTGAAATATGTCATAGTTAATGGTTAAATGCTGGTAATATCGTTTATGGTAAATGTAAAATACAAAGACTCGAAGGTGCGAGACGTCTGGCACTGCGATCGTCAAGCGTTGCTTTTTTAAATATTTTTAAAGGATCGGTTTATGTACTTATTTCATTTATATATACATAAAAATAAAATTGAAAAGTCTTTTAGTCTCGATTAGTTATTGGATACTATTAAGACATTAATAAACGACTCCGTGGCGCAGTGGCTTGACAAAGAGTGGCTGTTCTGGGGGTCGCAGGTTCGAATCCCGCACGGAACATGTATTTGCATGGCCTACAAATAGTTGTTCCGAGTATGGATGCTTGTCATTGTGCAATTTACGTTTGTAAACTGCCCCCACGATACAAGAGAAAATCTTAGTGTAGGGGTAACGTTTTTTAAAAAATAAAATAAAAATAAAGAAAGAACCATTATTCCTAATGATTTCTTATATTTGCGCGAATACTACATATCGATAAAAACTACTTTTTAAGGTCTATGCAGATGAAGTCGCGGGTATGAGCTAGTAATATTTATTTATTTACTGTATAAACCGATCGATGTTACTTTACACCATCATCATCCTTTTAAGAAAGATGAAGTTTAACCAAATGAGAACAATCGCCAGTATAGAACATTTTAGTTAATTTTTAATTTGTATGCAACTTTTCCGAATAATTAAAAAAAAATTATGGTTAATGGTGGCCGCCCAAGAGAATTTATCATTGCCTATCTCGTCCTGTGGGTACTACAAAGATTTCCAAATTAAATATTACAAATTTATGCTTCGAAATATTGAAATTAGATTTTTTAAATATTACAAATTGAATAAAAAATTGTGGTTTTCGAATGTTTGCTCCGTACTTCCCCAAAGTAATATAAACCGTTATAAATACTTATGACTGTAATGAAATATTTCATATCAGGATATTTCGAATGTAATAAAACTTCGAAGAACAGATAGGGAAAGCTTTTAGAACAAACATTTGTAATATAATGCGATAACCTGGCCTATATGCGACCTTTTCTGACATTTTTTCTTATTATATTTCTAAAACAAATTTTTGCTATTTTATTTTTCTGTATTTGTTTTCTCTTTAATATAAATGAAGAAAACGAAAATATATAATTACCTACACGATAGAAAGCGAGGCAAATTCGTAAATCGTCATAATACATGAAAGCGATGAAAATTTTCTTCATAAATTATAAAAATATCTTTGAACGAAAGAAAAGATTTCTTTGTTTGCCTTTACACTGTAATACACAGTAATATTCCCGGGTATCAAAATATTTGATACAAACTATCTATCTCGTCCTAGCAACAACAAGTATCTTGAGACGAAGCGTGATTGGTGTACGTGATCTCTCTTATTTAAGACCACACGTAATAATTACATTTATATGAATTTTAAAATTAATGGAATCTGTTTTAAAATGCATGAATTACGCCTTTATATTATATGTAAACCTCGACACTCTGTAAGGATTTACCAGTAAAAAAGGTTTCCGATCTTCCTCACTCGTCTTAAGAAGAAAAACAGCATTATTTTACACTGACAATCTGTTAGAGTCTGTTCCTTCCCTGACCCATTCATTCAGTAAATAAATTTTGGTAGAAATGTTAATTAATATGACATAAGTGAAGTGTGTCCTAACACTTGGTTTAATGGAAGACCTTATGCAGGGTTGCTGCTTAACATTTTAGGAAAACGTCGAACAAAAGAGTTGAGCATAGGCAATACAGATGTCTGTCAAATTAGTGTCTAGGATTCAGTTTCTCTTCTTAATTCGAGTAACGAGGACAAATATAGGCCTAAATATGCCTAATATAGGACGCATATGAGACGTTGTCTTTATTAACTGATGACCGTACCTATATGCTATTCTGAATCTAAAAAATAGTTTCGGCTGTGATTCGGAGTCATAAACAACGACCGACTAAACTCTACTCAAAAAGATTCTAAATAACATTGGTTTAGATGGGGTGTTATAAACCAACGCCATTCGCTATCAATGGTTAATTGCAATTTTAAGTGCTGATTTACCACGTGCTCGGCGGTGAAGAAAAACATCGTGAGGAAACCTGCATGTCAATACCTCAGTTTGAAATTATTTACTCGGCACGTCGATTTGTCCTCAACAAGACCGATTTTTGTTTTGATTTGAAACGAGCGCAATATAATAGGCTATTTGATAATTAAGTTAATTTTGTAGGTATTATTAAGTAAAGTTGCGTTTAATTCATCTACACTTCTACACTAATATAATATTATAAAGAGGAAAAATTTGTTTGTTTGTATTGAATAGGCTCCAAAACTACTGGACCGATTTGAAAAATTCTTTCACCAATGGAATCCTACATTATTCTTGATGAACAAAGGCTAGAGTATATTTTCAAAAAGTTAGGGATCCGTATAAAAACTTCGTTAATGTAACCCACGGCGTGAAAAAAAATACCAAAAGAATCCTTATATCGCATACGCTGCGGAAACTATTGACAAAAGAGCAAAGCAAGTACTATAGTTTTATAGAAGATATCTATATCTACAAAAAAAATCTGCGGTATCATATGTTTAAACATTACAGTTATGTCAAAATAACTACTTTTTATGTAAAATTATGCAATAGTAGCGCCGAAAAATCCTTATATCGCATATGCTGCGGAAAATATTGACAATAGAGCTAAGTGATGTACTACAGTTTTATAGAAGAAATCAATATCTACAAAAAAGTACGCGATATCATATATCTAACTATTACAGTTATGTCACAATAACTACTTTTTCATGTTAAGATATGCAAAGCCCCCCGAGTATGTGCAATGGGATGAGGCTACTTATTAAGGTAATGAAGGAAAATTTAAATGTAGCGACCATCATCACCGGCCTATCAGCTGGTCAGCTACCTCATATACCGAGGATATTTTGCTGCCACAAAATAAAACAACATCATATATAGTTTACAGGGAAGCTCTGAACTAATAAATTTATGTTTTGTGGATATTATCTTTTTACAAATAATATAATAATATTTCTAATAAAAACAAAATAAACGAAATTAAAAAGAACAAAAAAATAAGTAAAAATATTAACAAAAAAATCATCATCTATACCTTAATATTATGAAGAAGAAAGATTTTTTTGTTTGTTTGTACCAAATAGGTAAGCTCCAAAACTACTAAACCGATTTTAATAATTTTTACCAATAGAAAGCTAAACTATCACAAAGTAACATAGGCTATAATTTATTTTCAAAAAATTGAAGATCTTTAAGAAAATTGTAACCCAAGGTAGCAAAATTTTTTCTATAAAATTCATTATTTGGCGTGCGCTGAGAAAACTTGATGATACATATACATTATTTGCTACATGATTAAAATACTTATTATTACATTCAAAAAAAACTCCGCGTGGGGAATATATCTAACTATCATAATTAAGTCATAATAGTAGCTTTTGTGTTCTAAAATTTAATTACATCACCGGCCGAAACAAATGTCGGTTACAGTCCTATCGTAGTATTAATTCTTATTCAAATAAATAGTTTTATAATAATGAAAGAGTTAAGAAATAATTTGTACCTCTTTTAAGAAAGCATATTCTATTATTTACTATACTATATTTTGGCGGTAGAGTTGGAAATTTTAATATATCTAAACTATGAACAAAAAAAATCGATAAGAAATGGTCATATTTTGTGGCAGATTGCGCAAAAACTATATATGATATCGCTTTCGTATGGATAAAAGGTTGATAGAAAATTCATCATAGATCATTTCGTACCTCCACACTTTTCATATACCGTGTACAGTTATCTTTAAAACTAAAAAAACGGCGTTTTGGGGCACTTTCTGGGGCATTTATCCGGGAGGGGGAGAGTTACGGACGAGAAACAATGACTGGGATGTAATATGTTTTTCAGAAAGTTCCATGAATAAAGGTTATGAGATTTTTTAAGAATAAGCGGTTACGTAATGGCTGCCAATTTCTGCAGAAAAAAAAATCAAAATAAGTCGCAGAATGCGTTTGAAGTTTAGGGCATTGAACTAACGTGAATTAAATTCCTAACTGTCTGTATCTGCAATACGCCCCAATCAGATCCAACCGAGTCTATATGTAAACTAAATAATCTATTAAACGACTTAAATATGAAATACCGGTCTAGAGCACATATAGTATTGGCTGGTGACTTTAACATAAATACATTTAAAAGCGACAATATCACAACTGAACTACAACATTTTATCCTATAATTACAATTTAAAATACACATTGATGTATCTACACGAAAGTCATCATGCATTGATCATATTTTAAGTAATATTCCGGATACAACAACCGTGCTACCACTTCATCTATCTGATCACGACACAGCACAATTGTTAAGTTTTCCTTTAAAACATGATAAACAAAAGCATGCGATGTACTATATTTATAAAACAGATTACAGCCTAGATATAAGTTTCTATATTTTTAATTATATATCATTAGAATGTTGTATTGCATTATATATATATATATATATATATATATATATATATATAATATATAATATATATATATATATAATGTTTTGAATTCATTCATTCATTAAAGCCTATCAAAACTCCACTGTTGAATGTAGGCCTCCCCCATTGATTACCTTACCTTATAGAGGGGATATTTTCCATTGCTATAGATCTACTATTGACTTCTTATTTTTATGCGAACACTACAAATTGGAAAAAACTATACATATGGATTCTATCGCGTTTAATTTACTAATTTTAATTTGTTTTAAATTCCCGACGTTGCGTAGATCAGACCGAAAATTAATATTAAAAACTGAAGGTTGCCGGGCTAATTACGACATTGCGACGTCAAATATCTCGGTACTCCCCTTGAGCATGGGTGCTGTAAAGCCCGAAAACTTGAAACGTCGGGAATTAAAAATAAGTTAAAATAAGTAAATTAAACGCGATAGAATCCGTAGATATAGTTTTATTCAAATTAGATCTAATCTTTCTTTTCTCTCTGTCGTTCTTTACGATACCCATTGGACGATATGGTGAAGTGTATTCTTTTGCACGTCCATTACACGACAATTTCTACGATTTCGAAACCATATATCCATTACATTAATCCATTACAAAACATCTATATTTATATTTAAGAGATCTGCCAGTTAGGTTCCATTAAGCGGAGTGGTTCAGTCTTCACGAAAGTTGTAGGCGTAAAAATATCGAATGCCTAAAAATAAAACTTTATTTCATGCATGTTTTATTAAATAATAATTGATTTAGGTTCGAGATTAAGGTTTGTATTGTAAAATAGTCAGTTTAAAATGCAAATCTATTATATACGCCAATATGTCAATATATTTTTCTAGATTATATTATCATCATTATCACAAGTCCACAGCTGAACAAAGGTCTCACCCAAGTCATGCCACAAAGCACGGTCCTAAATCAGCTGCACCCATAGTCTTGCTACATCTCTTACCAGGTCGGTACTTCATCTAGTGGGAGCCTCACAACACTTCGCCTACCGGTACGAAGCTGCCACTCGAGAACTATTCTTCCCCATCGGTTGTCGGTTATTTGCGTTATGTATTCGACCGCTTTATGAAAACTCTTGACTTGTTGTAACAGATTTCATGCCTGATATCTGACGGTTTGATTTCAGCCAGTGGTAACTAACATTTTCAACTTACGTTGTAGGCTTAATCATCGAATGTAGTATTCTAATCTCTACTCAAAGATAAAGACTTAATTTTTATGTGTATTTTTTATTAGTAATGGTTTCGAGTCTGAGTGTTTGTGCAAGTAGGTACATGAGCAATTTAAGGATGTAAAACGCTTCCAAGTTACCAGAGTAAACTCTAGTGTAAATCCTACTGTGTAAACCATAGAAAAAATACCTACGCAAATTTTCCTAAAAATCGAGAAATATTCCATTAGACTGCATGTCAAAATATATAAGAGGAACATAAAGTAGTCAAATAAAGCCCATAAAATATTCCTACTACAGAACACACACCCGTTCTTAGTTTTTTATTTTGTTTTCTCGAATTTATTACCTTCTCATAATAGAATAGCCTGCCACGGTACTCTACTCGGTATTGGACAGATTTTACATAAACTCTAAAATGTTGTTTTTTTTACAAGACAAAATGTGTGATCAACATCGACTATTTTATTTATCCTTAATTGCATTGCAGATTTAAGTACAGCTTTTTACAAAGTGCATGACGAGGTAACATAGAGATATACTGCAGCTGCATTATAATTGTGGTACGAATGAGTCGGCTCTACCTGTGAAGGACCAAGCTCTCATAGAATATGCATATAAACTGATGTGTTTCTTATGGTGAGCGTAGAGAACCGGATACCCTTCTTACTGGAGATTAGGCATTCAGTTTTGGTTCTTAGGGTTGACTAAGCATCTAGATTTTTATTCTTAATCGCGAATTGATGTAGATGCCTTGGACCACAGCATCTACTTACAATCAGGTGGAGTTTGCGCTTAATCGTCACCTTATTCTATAAAAAACATGCATTTCTAAGAAATAAAACAGTTCGAGGACATATCAGATATAATACTACTTTTAGGCCTAGGTGTCCGTCTAAGTAGTCTTAGTAGTTGTAGTACAGTTAATCCTGCTGCATGTCCTAACACGTCGTCACACGATCTAGAGAGGAGATGGCTATACTTCACGATCCAACGATAATGACTTGGGTGTTAATGGAATTTATTTAAACTCGAAAAACCTGCTCTAATTATATATTGCAGCAATATTCGTACAGCGTCATTGATTGCATTGATCTGGAGTGATGATTGAGAGTAAATTTTGAACTCAAGCTATATTCTGCACATAGTCATAGATAGAGTAGGAAAGATTAGAATAAAAATGAAAAGATTAACATCTAATAGAACAGAACCGAATAGAATAGAATAGTAGTGAAGAGAATGGAATAGAATAGGATAAAATGTAAAAGAATAGAATAAAATAGAACAGAATAAAATGGAATAGAATATAACAATATTTAACAGAATGGAAAAGAATAGAACAGAAAAAAACGGAATATAATGAAATAGTTTAGAATGGAATGGAATACAACTAAATTAAAAAAGAAACAAGACAAACCTTAAATTAAATGAGTAAAAGATTGGTATCAGATGCTGCAAACTGTGTGAAGACTTTTCTGTTTCCACGCGAGCGGGGCCGTGAGGGTAAAGGTATAATAGTGTAGTAACAAATATAATGTTATAAATGAAATTTAATTCATCATCACAGGCTCCCATAAGTGTACTGCTAAACATAGGCCTCCCTCGAGGATGTCACAAAGCATGGTTCTGAGCTACATGCATCCATTACTTCATTTAGTTGTTGCCACCGTATACTTCGCTTCCCGGCACGAAGCTGCCACTCGGGAACCTTTATGAAACTTTATTATCATTAATCCATTAGTACTTTGTAAGTTTTTAATACCAACGTAAAATTAATACAGTTGTGTTTCGTATAGTGAGTGTAGAGATCCGGAGAATTCTATTGGAAACGAGGCATTCCACCTTAGTCCTCAGGGGTGACAACGCATCTGCGTTTTGAGTTTTAATCGAGGATAAATGTAAATATCTATGGGCCGCAGTATCCACTTACCATCAGGTAGACTGTGTGCTGATTTGTCACCCCTATTTTATAAAAAATATATAAAGGAAACACAATTTCATTTCGTCATGGACAGTACAGGTTCAACAATTTTTGGTAATTTTAGACATTCTTACCTATACTTATCCGAGTAATACTAATAGAAATAACTATTAACGTTCGAGGATAATGCTAACGCCGAAACGGTAAGTGCTTTGGTAGGTAATTTAGCGTACGTGATAACGGGGGTATAGTTCGTTCGTTCTTACCCATCTTTTTGTAATTAAAATATTATAATTTCTCTCATTCGAACAAAAATTAAGAAAACTAATACGAAGGGGATGTCTAAAGGTTTATTCTAAAACATTTCAATTTACCTTTACTGAGCTTATACAAATTTCGTGCAAATTTAACAGTTATGTTGGAATTAAAAGAAAGTAAACGGAAAAACGATGGCGAATTTTTTCTAGCATTTATTTTAATAAAACGAAAGTATTATTATAATACTTAAAAAGATAATGACAAATTCAATCTCAAAAATACTACTACTGAACTTTGCACTCCTAGTCCCCATCTCCATCATTCTCTTCCTGGAAGTTTCTGAATGCCATCACTCCATTTAGTGACAGATGATGATGGCGTTATTGAATATAAAATAAGTTATACCTATTAAATATATAAAGAATGAAAAGAATGACAAAAATCCGCTCTTGCGATGTATATGTGGAGCAAAGAGCACAACCCAGGAGTTGTGCAGCATTTGATCTTATGTGTGTACCGTTACGTGACGAGGCGTACGCGTCTGCCCCTGCTCGCCGTGCTTTCATCATAAATTATCTACTGCCAAAAACATCATGATCATCCTTTTGTATGATATAATGGACATAATATAAGCTATATTATGGTTGTAGCCTTCAGTAATAGTGCTCAGGGTCGGCAACGCATCTGCATTTCGATTTTTAATTGAGGGTAAATTCTTAAATGTCTATGCCACAGAACCCACTTACCACGGTAGATTGTGCGCTCGTTCGTTACCCTAATCGTATAAAAAATAATATTTAGTTGCCACTTATTATACTGGATTAGCAAAGGTCATATTATTATATTGTACTTATGTTTATTTGAGTGTTTATATTAACTTTATAGACCACTTATATCAACTAAATAGTCTTTACTAAACTTTACGTAGGTAGTTTTCAAGCTGACTTTTGTAGTGTTCTTATTGAATCCAATTTTTGTACATTTCTTATTATAACATAAGTTTCTACAGGAACTGTATCCACGGCTGGTCGTCGCTGCTGGTGATAAGAGGGCTATTTCTTTCCTCGCTCAAAGGCTAATTATAGCTATTCAGCGAGGAAACGCATCCAGCGTTCTTAGCACTATACCACGGGGAGCAGGTCTCTTTGACTATTGAAATTTTTAGTTTTAGTTTTTCTATATTATAGTTTATTTTTTTAAATATTGTATGTAATTAGTATTAATAGTAAATATTATAATTTTAATTATTATTTTAGTTAAGTTTATTATTATATGAAAAAAATAATAATAAATTATAACATTTGTGCTTTATAATAGTTATTTTAGTAACATGTTAATTTTAACATAATTGTTAAATTAAGGCCTGGATGTTCAATTATTGGATTATCCATTAAAAATTATAACCTGGCCGAATATAAAATTTTAACAATTGAACTATTTTTTTTTATTTCTTTTATTGCTTAAAGGTTAAGTATAGCCATTCAGCGAGGAAACACAGCCAGCGTTCTTGGCGCGATAAAACCGGGAGTAGGACTCTAATGATTTTTAAGTATTTAAGTTTAGTTTTTTTTTTAAATTAAAGTTTCTTTTTAAATCTTATATCAGTTTCTACATTATATAGACTTTATTGTTTTCTATCGATTTTTTTTATTTATACTGTCATTTTTAATTTGTTAATGTTCATTCAGTAGAAAGTTCAGTAGAAAAATAAGCTCTTAGCCGAGGAGATAGACACTATCGCATTAAAGGTCTATAAGGGTAGATGTCAATAGTAATAAATAAATAAAACCTTATTCAATAAAATATTCAAATGAAATAATTAAATCAATAAATAAATGCGCATTAAGCAAACTCTCGCCAGCATAAATAGGATATATCGCTGAGGCACATTATTAACGTTCGAAATACCGTTGTATATACACAAATATACTCGCATTATACCTTCCACATAGACGCCTCGGGGCCATCTATGCGTACAACCATGAAAAGGTAAGCTTGCCTCAATTGGGAAATCTTTCCCTTTATGCAAAGCGGCGGATATTTTTTTCTTTTGTCGCATAAATTGCTTTATATTCATATAATTCGAGCTTGCGAAAGATCTCTTATTAAATTTTGTATACTTTTTTACTTTATCAAGTAGATTTTTTTTAGTAATAATCAAAAAATATAACATATAATCTATAAGCTTGTTGTTATTATGGTATACTAACAACCCATCTTGACTTCCGCCTGGGTAGAATCTTTTAATATAGCGTTATTTAGAAGCAAGAGCCGTGGTAGCTCAGATGTTTAACGCTCGCTGTAAATATAACAGAGCGCGACTAACCCGGGTTCGATCCCCGCCGGCACCAACGAAATTGTTGATTGCAATTTTAAGTGCTGATTTACCACGTCCTCGGCAGTGAAAGAAAACATCGTGAGGAAACCTGCATGTCTGAGGAATAAGAAAAAAAATTTTCGAAGACATTTGAAGTTCGTCAACACGCATTGGTGTAGCGCGGCAGACACTTCCTTGCCCTAAAACCCTCTCTGAAATGAGGAGAGGCCCGTGCCCAGCAGTAGGACGTATAAAAACTGTAACTTTACTTTACTTTTTTATTTAGAAGCAAGATATGTAGTTTAGTCAAAATCTCTATGTTTCTCTGATAAAATATTACCTAGATCACTCCCGGCACTACTCTTTACCAGTTCGTGAAGTTTCATTACAATTAGCGTAGCCATTTCAAAGATTAGCCCGAATACACGCAAAGACAATTTTTTTTAAATGGTTATTCATGTCTTAGTGGCATGCAAGTAATCACCTCAGCTCAATAAAATGCAGTTATTTCAATATTACAAACATATTACAATTTGATTTATACGCATAGATTAATTTTTTTTTATAGGAAAAGGGTGACAAGCAAGCATACAGTCCACCTGATGGTAAGTGGTTGCTGCGGCCCATAGACATCTACATCTATCCTCGTTTGCGAATCAAAATGCAGATGCGTTGTCAGCCTTGAGGACTAAGATGGAATGCCTCTTTTGCAGTAAAGGGTCTCCGGTTCTCTACATTCACCATACGAAACACAGCAGCATTAAGCTGCTATTTGACGCTGGTAATATATGAGAGCGTGTTCCTTTCCCGGTTGAGCCAACCGATTCGTGCTGAAACTATACAATTAATATAGCCGCAGCATGGCTCTACCACGTATTTGTAAAGTGATTGTCGACACAAAACTTCCAGAATGACCTGAGATGACCTTTAACAGTGGTAGAGCCACGTGGCAGCTTTGCTGTTGCACGTATGGGCCGGCTGGTAAACCGGGGTGGTACCACGACCTCACAGAATACCGGCGTTAAGTGGAAGCTCTGCTTCCACGTTTCGTCTGGTGAGTGCAGGTGGCCGGAAGCCCAAATCCCCATCAACATGGTACCGGAATTAAATGATGATAGACTACCCCTAGAGAATCCCTCGCTGAGCATCCACGACCATGTTTCTCCACTTCTGAGCGTGGGTGCCCTCCTACCCAGGTCAACAGCCTCGGGCTGGAGTTTGCGTTTACGTCAGAGAGGACATCTGTTCTCGACGCCTCGGCAGACTTGAAGGTTCGGACCTGTCCATCCTTTGGCTACGCGTAGACAGGACGACCATCCGCGCGTCTACGGGTGCCTCTATATGTCCCATAGCGGTAATGCCGAAACAGACCGACTCTTCGACCACGTCGAAATGGCTACAGATTCGTTGCTACAGCAGATCCCCTCCGCAGAGATCGTGATCCTCGGCGACTTTAACGTCCATCACGCCGAATGGCTTGGTTCACGTTTAACCGATCATGCGGGATCTGTTCATGATTTGCCTTTATGGTCTGACGCAACTGGTTACTTCGCCTACGCGGATTCCAGATGTGGAGGATCATGCACCTTCCCTGTTGGACCTTCTGCTGACCTCTCACCCGGACGGATATCAGATTTCCGTCGACGCCCCTTTAGGCTCCTCGGACCATTGTCTTGTCCGGAGTGTGGTGCCACTCACGCTGAAATCGCAGTTGCATTCTGCAGGCTGCCGCCGTGTTTGGTACTATGGGTCAGCCGATTGGGATGGGATGCGGTCTTTCTTTGCATCCTACCCTTGGGGGCGGGTTTGCTTCTCGCCGGACGATCCCAACGTTGTTGCGGATTCTGTCGCTGATGTGTTACTTCAGGGTATGGAACTTTTTATTCCTTCCTCTGTGGTGCCCATTGGAGGCAAATCTCAGCCATGCTTTGGTCGCTCCTGTAAAATAGCACCATGCTATAAGCAGTAGTGCTACCAGGCCTGGGCTGACGCATCAGCGTCCCGGGATGTAAACACCAGCGCTCTAAAAAAAGAAGTATAATTCCGCCTCCAGTGCCCTGTTTATCAAAACTCACAAGTCTACTTGTTCACAAGTTACACTTTATAAGCAAGTTTTTACAAGTTCGTGTAAATTACGTTTATCAAAAAAATTTACAGGGCTTGTAAAATTTAACACTTGTAGGTTCTACTTGTAAGTTCTAAAATCAAAAATGTATGCGGCATTTATTTCACGGCATTTTTTTTTTGCTTTTTATTGAATATCCCTATTTAAACGCATGGCTGTATGGTATATTGCCTAACTTTGATGGGGCATTAAAAAAGTAGTAGCACAGGTAGACAAAGTATTCCCGCGTCTTAATTATAACTTGATTGAAGTTTATTCGCGGCGAGATTTTGCGATTTTTTGAAAAATTTCTAGATATTATGATAATAAAATAACGGTTTCACAACTGATTCGAGACAAAAAAGATATTTTATTTGGTGCATTTAGCGATAAGATGTCCAAACAAAAAAAATAGAAGAGTGGAAGAATAATTTAATTACATGGCAGTCGCTTGGTCTGGTATCTGCAGGAAAAGATTACACCTATGTCCGAATTTTACCCTTGTGCAATAGGTCTCCAGCCATTTTCAAATTGCTCCTATAACTGACTGTTTCTTAAAACTCTACTGTCATTGGTGCTTCCAGGCTAATTAAAATAGGAATAATGAAACTTTTTCTCGGAAACGCACACAACCAAATACTTAATGGAATGATTTCCGTGTTGAGCTACGAATACTTCTTCATGTTGTTGTCAGGCTTCAATTTTCATCAAGGTACCATCTAGACAGCCACAAATTAATGGCATTCCTTTCAACATATGAAACCTCTGTACTCGTATTACCCCCTGCATTTTATTCGGCCATTTCACGTAGTTTTCAAACATTACGGTATTGATGGCTACTACAACACTGTAGACTGCTTTGCATACACTGCCTTTTGTTAAACCATATATATCAGAAACAGCATTTAATTGAGCTCCGGTTCCCAACCAATGTAGAGCTATTTGTAATATTAATTTAGTTAACAGGGCGTGGTTTCTGTTTGTATTTCTTTCTAAATGGCTACCCAAAGTTTTAATTAATTGTTCTAATTTTTTAGCTTTAAGTTGAAACCTTGCATTAAATTCATATGTCGATTCCATATGACTGTAGTCAATTCTTGTTCTATGTGTTCTTGGTTCCATTATTCTAATAAGTTCATCATCATCAATTGAGTCACTTGACCAAATTTTAAAAAGGACAATCAAATACGAAAAATATTACAGTACTATTTATGACACTTGTAAGCCGGAATGGAGGGTCACCGGACGCTCTTTGGATTTGCTATGATTTTTTACAAATTGTAACTTACAAGGGATCTTTGATGAACAAAATCACGAATACAAGTATAAAAATATACTTGTGAAATAAATAAGGACCCTTGTAACTTGTAATTTACATGTGTAGTTGTGATAAACACATATTTGTAATAATTAATTTTTTTACAGGAAAATTGCTTGTAATACAAGGCTTGTAAATTCTGATAAACAGGGCACAGGTCCTTGAAAAGAGTCATTGCCAAGGCAAAGTAGCACATAGGCAGAATTGGCGAGAAACTAGTTCGCCTTCCTTCTGGAACCCGTGCATTCTGGTCTCTCACCAAGGCTTTCCAGGGGAATTTCGGTCAGCCATCTCTTCCATCTCTGCACAGGGAGAACGACTCACTGGCCCATACTGCAAAGGAGAAAGCCGATCTTCTAGGCTCTTTCTTTGCATCCAACTCGACTCTCGATGACGGGGGGAGTACGCTGCCGCGGTGTGAGTGCTCCAAGCCGGAAGTGCAGCTCATACAGCGCTCGGTTCGCAAAGCACTCCTCTTCCTGGACATCCATAAGTCGAGTGGGCCTGACGGAATACCCCTAATTGTGCTGAGGACGTGTTCTCCAGAGTTGGCACCGGTTTTAACGCATCTTTTCCGGTACTTCTACTCCCTAGGCGTAGCCCCAAAATCATTGAAGATGGCTTTCCTCCACCAGATTCCTAAAAAAGGCGACCGCTCAGATCCGTCCAACTACCGGCCTATCGCCATCACCTCCTTGTTCTCCAAAACAATGGAGTCCATTGTAAACTGCCAGCTCATGAGGTACCCTGAGGATCACCAGCTGATTAGTGACCGCCAATACGGTTTTCGCCGTGGTCGGTCAGCTGGTGATCTTCTGGTCTACCTAACTCACAGATGGGCGGAGGCAGTAGAGTCCGAGGGGGAGGCATTGGCCGTTAGTTTGGACATTGCGAAGGCCTTCGATCGGGTTTGGCACAAAGCGCTTCTTTCGAAGCTCCCTTCCTATGGGCTTCCCGAGAAATTGTGCGATTGGATCACCAGCTTTCTTGCCGATCGGAGCATCAAGGTTGTTGTTGACGGTGCAAGCTCCGATTGCAAGCCTATTAATGCTGGTGTTCCACAAAGCTGCATGCTATTGCCAACGCTGTTTCTTCTGCATATCAATGATATGTTGCAAACCCGTAACTTTCATTGCTATGCAGATGACAGCACTGGTGATGCTCTTTACACCGGCCGAGCCAATATTTCTCGGGAAAACGTCTCCGAGTGCCGGGACAAACTTGTGTCTGAAGTCGAGTCTTTGCTGAACAGAGTCTCGGATTGGGGGCGACTAAATCTAGTCCAGTTTAACCCCCAGAAGACACAAGTTTGCGCGTTAACCGCTAAAAAGAACCCATTTGTCGTATCTCCTCAGTTTCAAGGTACTCCCCTTGTCCCCAACCCAACCAGTTTCGTGGTCACTTGGAAGAGAAGGCCAAATTGGCCTCTAAAAAAGCTTGGCGTGCTTAGCACAGCGGGACAGTATTTCATGCCGGCACACCGCCTGCAACTTTACAAGGCCCAGGTTCGGCCGCACATGGAATACTGTTTCCATCTCTGGGCTGGGGCTCCCCAGTACCAGCTCCTTCCACTTGACCGCATCCAGCGCAGAGCGGCTCGAATCGTCGAAGACCGAGTGCTTTCCGATCGGCTCGATTCACTGGCACTGCGAAGAGATGTTGCATCTCTTTGCATTTTCTTTCGCATGTACAATGGAGAGTGCTCTGAGGAATTGTTCGGACGAAATTTGGCGGCTAATTTCGTGAACGCACTACGCGGCAAACGTCCCGATACCATCCACACCATCTGGATGCTTGGCGGTCCACCACTGTACGTTTCATGAGGAGTTTTCTTCCGCGTAAACCTCTCTGTGGAATAGTTTACCACCGGCGATATTTCCGGACCCATAAGACCTGGGGACCTTCAAGAAAAGAGCGTACTCCTTTCTAAACGGCCGGCAACGCACCTGCAATTCCCCTGGTGTTGCGGTTGATCATGGGCGGCGGTAGTCGCTTAACATCAGGTGAGCCGCATGCTCGTTTGCCCCCTCTTCTATAAAAAAAAAGATAGATGACGGGAAAATCACGTACATGCACATGTGCAATATCCAAGGTGATGACGAAATGAAGGTTGAAACGTGTAGGACTCAGTACTTTGCCACTAGTGATCACTAATCCACCTCTTTAGCGGCCCAATTACCGCAAAAACCCAAGTATAGGTGACCATGTCAAATAGTGGACCATTATAAAGTTAAATAGAATAGGTCAGATAAAATAAAATATTTTATTTTAATAGAATAGGGTGACAAACGAGCACACAGTCCACCTGATGGTAAGTGGTTGCTGCGGCCCATAGACATCTACATATATCCTCCATTAAAAATCAAAATGCAGATGCGTTGTTACCCGTGAGGACTGAGATGGAATGCCTCGTTTCCAGTAAAAAGGGTCTCCGGTTCTCTACACTCACCATACAAAATACAGCAGCATTAAGCTACTATTTCACGCTGGTATTCTGTGAGAGCGTGGTCCTTCCCCGGTCGAGCCGACCCATTCGTGCTACAACAATACTACTAATATAACTGCAGCATGGCTCTACCACGTATAAAAAAATATAAAATTAAATTACAACACAGGCCTTCTTTAATTTCTGAGAGGACTGTGGAGGAATCATTTTGCCGTATTCTTCCAGTGCGTGTTGGTGTTCTTCACATTTCCTTGAAACCTTTTTTTTCTAGAGACTTGCAGGTATACTTCACAACAAGCACGTTAGAAATCAGCACTTTAAATTGCAAATAACAATTCGATTGGTGACGGGTGACGATATATATCGTACCGTTTCCGTTACCGTGACAGCCTATTAAAGTCCACCGCTGGACATACGTTTTCTAGATAGACTGCCTCGTAGGGGGGATATTTGCCATAGTTGTTGTGGGTTGGCAACCGCAGTTTTTTTTATTCGTTATTATTGCTGCCCATCTCATCCTAATATTCTCACACCGCGACTATATGAGAGTTTATTCAATTTATATTGTATTTTAATGCCGTCTAGTGGTTGTAGTAGTACGACTGCTGATCGTGAGATCCTGGGTTCAAATCCCGGGTCGGGCCAAAAAAAAACTAATTATTGAGTTTTTCCGTCAAGAAATTCTCAGTAGTTGCCCGGAGTCAGGAAGTTGGCGGCGTCTCACCCCCGTGCCTCGGAAAGCACGTAAAGCCGTTGGTACTGCGTCTGATCTCTTTCCGGTCGTGCCGGTTTACCGTCCCATCGGATTATGAGAGTGAGGAAATAGAGAGTGCACCTGTGCTTGCGCATACACTTGTGCACTATAATCCTGTCCTGCGCCGATGGCTAGCTTCCGCTGAGGCAGGCCGCCGTGGCCGAAATTCGGTCTGGAGGATATTACTATTATTATTATATTTTAATAAATGTAGGCAAAACCGATTTTAAAGAATTATTACAACGCCGAGGTTTCTTTACAATAGCAAGGTTTTAAAAAATATTCTTACCCCGAAACTAAGTAAAACTACTATTTCCCCTGTATCGTGGAATCAGTTATAAAGTTAAATGTGTTTTACGTACTGATGGAGGATTTTAAATAAGTGTGCGCGCAAACGCTCATCTACTATTCCCGGGGACCGGCCTAGAGGACGTAAATGAAATAATTTCATTGTAAGGACGAAAATTAATTCTTAAAACTCAATTAACCTTGAACTTTTTGTCATTAGGAAAATTTCCGGACAAAAATTAGGAACATTAAAGTTGATTTTCATTTGTTAGCAAATTTCTGAACACATTTTAATTATTCTGTATTAATCATTATCAAAAACGAAGACAATTGACATATTGCTAAAAATTAATATAAGATTTATTTCAAATAGTAATTATTTAAATATAACAATAAACAAATCCTTATTCGAGAACAGAATACAGCACACATACATTATAACTCGCTGCCTTACTGTTTACTGCTTTAGCCTTTATGGTTCTGAAAAACGTGCCCAAAAAATGCTTTCAATTGTAAAAAATGCTCTCATGTGACGCACGTTATATCACACGAGACAGAATAGATACACGATAAATTAGCTTTTATTTTGTGTAATGGCACAAGTTTTTTGACAATTAATATCCGCTATATTAAATTTTGGGCTTGAAGATGATGTTATGATACATGTAGTTGGTGTTATCCGCGCAATTATGATGAATCGAATGAGATATTACTGATTATGATCGGATGGCTATGTCAATAATTATGGGTGTACAAAGCTTCTTGACCGCTAAATTTTCGACCTACGAGAACTACGAGAACCTTTCTTCCCCATCGGTTATCGGTTCTTCGAGCTATATGGCCGGCCCATTGCCACTTCAGCTTACTAATCCGTTGGGCTATGCCGGTCACTCTGGTTTTACTGCGGATATCCTCGTTTCTGAGTCTATCACGCAGAGAAACTCCGAGCATAGCCCTCTCCATAGCTCGCTGAGCGACCTTGAGCGTCCTCATAGGGCCAGCAGTGAAGGACCACGTCTCAGATCCGTAAGTCATCACTGGCAACACGCACTGGTTGTACAATTTAGTTTTTAGAGATTGAGGTATACCTGACGAGAAGATGTGTCGTAATTTCCCGAACTTTGCCCAGCCGAGTTGAATCCGTCGATTGACCTCTCGGTCGAAGTTGGACTTACCTAGTCGGACTATTTGTCCCAGGTAAACATACTCGTCAACAACTTCGAGCATAGTGCTCCCAACAACTACCGGCATAGGTGTGACATGGACATTAAATATGATCTTTGTTTTGTCCATGTTCATCTTAAGACCTATCCGTTGGGAGGCACTATTGAGGTCATTAAGCATAGTGCTTAAGTCCTCCAGCGATTCTGCCATAAGGACTATATCGTCGGCAAATCGAAGGTGAGTGATGTACTCGCCATTGATGTTAATACCGTATCCTTTCCAGTCCAGTAGCTTGAAAACGTCTTCCAAAGCAGCGGTGAAGAGTTTCGGGGATATAACGTCACCCTGTCTTACACCTCTCTGCAGTTGGATAGGTTTCGAGCTCTGGTTCTGTACTCGGATAGCCATCGTAGCCCTACTGTACAAACACTTCAGCACTTCGATATACCGACAGTCAACTTGGCACCGCTGAAGGGACTGCAGCACCGCCCAAATTTCGACGGAATCAAAGGCTTTCTCATAGTCCACATACGCCAGGCAAAGTGGCAAATTGTACTCTTCAGTCTTCTGTACAATCTGCCGCAGGGTATGTATGTGGTCTATGGTACTGAAGCCTTTTCGGAAACCGGCTTGTTCGGGAGGCTGGAAGTCGTCGAGTCTGCGTGCGAGACGATTCGTAATGACTCTCGAAAACAGCACGTAGACGCGGCTCAGAAGGGAAATCGGTCTGTAGTTCTTCAAGAGAGCGTTGTCGCCTTTCTTAAAGAACAAGACCACCGCACTTCTGCTCCACGCCTCTGGAGTAGTGCCACCATGGAGGACGGAATTGAAGAGCTTCTGAAGGACTTCCAGTACCGGTGTTCCACCCGCTTTCAGAAGCTCCGCTGTAATTCCATCCTCGCCTGGGGCCCTGCCGTTTTTAAGGTGCTGGAGAGCCATTCTAATCTCGCTTAGACTGACGTCCGGGATATCATCGGAATAGTGTCGGATAAGACTTGCTCTTGGATCGTTACTCACACTTGCGTGTGGCTCCAACGATGATGTGTACAGCTGCCCATAGAACCTCTCAATCTCACTCAACATCTCAGGTGTCCCGGAAACGATGCTGCCACATTCAGTCTTCAGATTTGACAGTTGGCTCTTTCTGGCAGACAGATCTCTGGCAAAGACTTTGGAGCCCTGGTTCCGCTCGATCGCTTCTTTAATACGAGCAGTATTAAAGTTGCATAAGTCTCGCCGCATGCATTTGGAGATCTGTCTGTTCAGTTGCCTGTATGCTGTCAAATCTGTTGACGATTGCAGCCTCATCTCCCGTCTAACAGCCATGAGATTAAGAGTGTGATCGGAGAGTTTTTGTGTTCTTCTGCGGTGGGTCTTGCAGAACTTAGCTCCGACCGCATGGACAGTTTCCACGAGCTTGTCATTCATATCGTCCACTGCATTGCAATCTTGTAGGCACTGAAAGCGGTTGTGTAACTCGAGCTGAAAGTTTTCGGGATTCTGGATTAGAGCACGAGGGGGACGGAGCGTTGACTTCATTAGACGAGACCTCTCCAACTTAACGTTTAGGTTCAGTGTGCCTCTAACCATTCGGTGATCGCTGCCAGTTTTCACCCTTGCGATCACTGAGACATCACTGAACAGTTGGCGTCTGGTCGTCATAATGAAGTCAATCTCATTTTTTGTCGAATCGTCGGGGCTCGACCAGGTCCACTACCCGTGGGGCCGCTTCTGGAAGAAAGAGTTCATCATAAAGAGTCCCTCTTTCTCCATAAAGTCGGCCAGCTGCTGGCCCCTTCGGTTCCGTTGCCCTACTCCAAATTTCCCTAACTTCAGCTCACCGCTTTCTCTTGTGCCTAGTTTTGCGTTGAAGTCTCCCATCAACACCGTGTAGTGGGTTTTGGAGGAATGCATGGCTTTGGAAATATCCTCATACATTTCCTCTACCTCCTCATCGGGATGTGCCGAGGTTGGTGCGTAAACCTGTATGACCTTCAGCGAATACCGTTTGGTGATTCTGAGTATCAGGTACGCGACCCTCGTCGACACACTCCCAATCTTTACAACGTTGTTGACGAGAGACTTGTGGACGATAAATCCGACACCTCCTTGGGACAGATGGTCGCCCTCCCGGTGATAGAACAAGTTGCCGGATTCGAGAATCACCGTGTCCTCCCCCTCTCTTCGGACCTCGGATAATCCTATAATACTCCAGCGCAACTTGTCTATCTCTTCTTCCAGCTCCAGGATCTTCTCGTCAGTCCTCAGTGTGCGTGCGTTAAATGTTTTCCAGGTCGAGTCGTCGTAGGTGGCAGCCGAACCTCCACCGGAGATTCTTAGCACCCCCTGCCCCGCCGTTACCATGGTCGCCACCGTAGCCAGGAATAGCGGGGCTGCCGGGGACTGGGGGCCGTCTATTTGTGTAATTGTTCATGGGGGGTATATTGCCATAGTTGCAACGCTTGGCGAGCGGGTTGGCAACCGCAGTTTTTTTTATCGTACAGTTGCTGTTATCACGAAGATGCTGCTGCCCATCTCCTGCCTGTCTCCCTCTGTCGCCTTTTACGACGCCCACGGGAAGATATGGGGTAGTGGATATTCTTAACCGCCACTACACGGCACTTAACCGCCACTACACGGCAACGGATCTAGGTCTACGAGCCTCAAAATCCACTTACCGGCCGTTAAACTGTGTGTTTGCTCACTGTCACCATTATTTATTTATTTATTTTTTATTGCACCAAAGATTTTGTACAAAAGGCGAGCTTAATGCTATATGGCATTCTCTACCAGCTAACCTTGGGTAGAACAGAGAGTGAGTTATGGGCAGTAAAGTTGTCATGATAACATTCAATTCAAAAATGTACCTGCTACACATACATAAAATATATATTATATACACTCACACATATAAATAATTTAACTAATACACATATTTATACATATATATACTCGTATATAATAAAATAAAATAAATAATAAAAATTGTTTATTTCGGACAACTTGAAATCCATAGGAATTGTTAGTAGAGGAAAACTTACATCTATGTTAGTAATATAATTTACACATTTTTTATTTATTTTAATTCTTAAGCAGAACATGGTCCTGGAGATCATTTTTTTGATCAGTGGACAGTCCCTACTGTTGGCAATCTCACTCAATACACTGTGGCCGCTGCCGCGCACTCTGTTTAGCAAAGATGCGGTCTTTTTTCATATTATTGCATCAACACTATCCACACCCGCCAGTGCAAACATCGCAGACGCGCTACAGTAGCGCGGCAGCCGCAACAGCGCCCTGAATGCCTTGTTGTATTGAGTACGTAGGGCACTATAAGTCTTTTTGGTGTAGTTGGTCCATAGACTGCAAGAATAAAATGACGCACAATATGTTTTGAAAAGCGTGATCTTGACAGCGTCAGTGCAGCGACCAAATCTATGCACCAACACGCAACCGACAGTGCCCTACGTTCTCTTTCAATGTCTTCATCGTCTTTAAGGCTGTCAGTCACAATATGTCCAAGATATTTAAAACTATAGACCCTTTCTAGCGGTTCATTACAAAGCTTTATAGGTGGTACCACACTAGGACATTTACTGCCAGCCTTAAATACCATGTAATGCGACTTTTCGGTATTGTATAGTAAACCACGTGAGACAGCGAATTTTTCACAAACACCGAGTAGAGCTCTCATCGCACTAACTGAGGGTGCCAACAGAACCATATCGTCCATTCCGTATCATTATATATATATATATATATATATATATATATATATATATATATATATATCCATAAATTTATATACAAATAACTATAAACATATAAAGAAAGTGGACTCAAATTTGTTGGTTACGGATATATTCGAATAGTTTTCTTTTAAAAACGTTTTTAGCAGGTACTCGTATTATTCGCAGGTCAACAGGCAATTTGTTCCAGAGGGAGATCGAAGTTAATGTAAAAGAATTTGACATAAACCCAGAATGGTGGAGAGAAGTAGACAGTAATAAATTGTGTGAAGATCGGAGATTAAGAGAATGAGTGTCACTACTACGGAATTGGAATCTTTCTTTTAGGTAAAGGGGTGAGGAAGAATCATTAAGAACTGAAAACAGAGAGGGCGGCATTCGAAAATCTCTGCGCTGGCGTATAGTCAACCACTTTAATTGGGAGCGAAATTCTGATACGTGATCGTATTTACGCAGGCCAAAGATGAATCGTATGCAGTTATTAAGTAACCTGTCCAACCTGCTTAGCAGCTCCTAAGAGGTATTAGAGAGACAAACCTCGGCATAGTCAAATAATGGAAGAATTAGAGATTGGATGAGTAGAAGCTTAGTTGAAGGAGGCAGAAAGAACTTAAGAAGATAGATGGAACGAAGTATGCCTGTGACTTTACGACAAATCTCGCACACCTGTAACCTCCAACTAAGGGTCGGGTCAATAATTAAACCCAGATCCTTGACACTAGTACGGAAAGGAATTACACAGTTTTCGTAGCGAATGGATGGTAGAACGGGTATGTTAAGTTGTGACACCAATCGACGACTACCAATGATAATAGCCTGGCATTTACTGGGATTTACCGTATGTATTTAAAAAAAATGAAAAGCTGTTTTTTGATTTCGAAATTCGGTGAAATATGGGAATTAGATATAGGCATTTCGAGCCTACTCTACTACTCTAGCGAAGCGAGCTCGGGACTTAGAGCGATTGATAATCTACCGTTCAATTATAATTCAATTATAATTGAACGGTAGATTATCATATATCATTATTAAACGTAATTTTGTAATTTCGCGGTCCCCAAATCATATAATAATGTTTATTTATTATTTTTTTAGCGAAGCGAGCTCGGGACTTAGAGCATCCCGACTCGGACTGGTTAGGTTAGTAGACCCCGCCATCTCCTTCGTGGTTCGTGAGTTCCTACTTCTGAGTGGTTTATAAAAAAATATATAAACCACTCAGAAGTAGGAGCCCCGTTGTAAGAAATGAAGTCGATTGATAATCTACCGTTCAATTATAATATCACAAGTAAAATTGTAATATCACGGCTTTAACAATATACCTGAGACATATATAAAAGATAGATGCGTTTTTAGCACGCCGAAACTGAAGCGTCGAAAAGTATTTAATTAGCCAACTCCGTTCACACTTCATTTTATTAAGTTTAAAAATGTTATCCCTTAGCTAACAAATTTGACATACATGATTACGTAAGCTTATATAAAAGGACAACAATAGCATGGAAATGTAGTGAAATGTAAGCAAAACATTGAAATGTGTAGGTGTGTGCTGCGGCTGGGATGGTTGGGTTCGGAACATTTTGTTTTCGGTAGTTATGTGGGCACATAGCTTATCCATAAAACTATCGTTGTTTTCTTACCGTTAGTGCAGCCATTAAAGTCCACTGCTGAACATAGGCCTCCCCCACAGGTAGCCCCATAGGTTGGCAAGAACAGTTTTAGTCGTTATTACGAAGATGCTGCTGCCCATCTCCTGGTTTGTGTCCTCTGTCGCCTCTTACGACACCCAGGGGTGATATGCGGTAGTGGATATTCTTACATCGCCACTATACAGTTCTGTTACAACCTATAAAAACCCACTGCTGACTATAGATTTCCTCATAAATTACCTTATAGGGGAGTATATTTGTCAGAGTTGCCACGCTACGCTTAGCGGGCCGGGTTGTTCCCCTTTATTACTTCATACGACACTCACAAGACGGGTAATATAATAAGTTTTCTTGTCTTATGAAAATACGAGTATGATGTTGAATGAACCAAACATAAATCACTTAGAAAAAAAAATAAAAAAAGATTTAAAATCCCATGTGGCACGGAATGGAATTAACGTTCAAGTTTTTTTTTAATCGTGATTTATAAGAAGGCGGATAACAAAGGTATAAACTTTCTTCATGCCAAGTTTTAAATAAAGCTCTGTGAAACATTTGAGAGCATTAATTATATTTTCATTTCGAGGTTTTAGTAAATTTTCTACTGAAAAATCGCTGTCATTTTTAGATACTAGATAAATACATATGTCAGTCATATTTTAACATTGAGCTATTATGTACTACGTACTAGAGGCGACACTGTATTCAGCTACTCTGTTCCACTCAACTGCAGTGCATGCACCGCACTTTAATCAGTCACTCGCTAGGCGCTTGTGGGGTTGTCACGTGTTGTGTTGATTTAAAAAAATCTCTTGATAAAAATATTCCGTCGTGTATACTTAGATATTGCGAAAATAATTCAAGAAATGTCAGTAAAAGCCAAGGAATTACTTTTCATCGGTTAATAAGATACTTAATCAATTAAAAAAAGTATTATAAATTAATAATAAAACAAGTTATTCCTAAGACGCCATCTTGTGTCATGTAATATAGATTATGGAATTAATTTGTTCAGATGCGACATTTCTGTGGGTACTTAAGTATAGGACGAATATATTATTATACACATTTTTTTGTAGAAACATATTATATGAGTTATCATAATACGGCCAATTTTTTATATTTAAATCTGCTCGTTATTCTTTTATAATTAAGTCAAAGTGGAATAAATTCGTCCATTTTTAACTCTCGCGTGCCCAGCATTTATGAACGACTCTTATTCTAATTTAAATAAATATATTTGTAATTTAAATTTTATATTAATAAGTTTTGTTAAACATACATTTAGTATGTTTTTATATTTGACATAGATACCTTTTAAAATATTCAGATAAAAATATCATTAAAATGTAATTGTGATATAATATTATGTAATATAATATTAAATAAGCAAATATAATATACAAAATAAATGACAAAATTTGAAAATTGTTCTCGATATAATTTACCTATTTAACAATACAATCTATTATTACCTACTGATCATTCTACCTATGTTTATTCTATGATAAAAAAACCAACCGCGCGAACACAGAGTAGCGCACATGTTTTGTTTGAAATAGCTGTTCTAGTACGTAAGTACATATTACTTCAATGTATTTTAAGCTATTAGATATTTGAAGTTTATAGTAGTGGCGGTGTAAGAATATCCACAACCCCATATTGTCCCGTGGATGTCACTAGAAGCGACGGAGGGAAGTGGAACAGGTGATGGGCATCTTTCTGATAACCCACCTGTTCAGCATGGCGACTATGACAAAATCCTATGAGGCTATCTATGGTAGAGGTTTATGTTCAACAGTTGATCTTTATAGGCTGGATTGGATGGAATGGATGGATATTTAAAGCACCCAATAGGAATGGACTGCTCGTGGGTCACGGCAGGCTGCAGCAAAATGTTAAGTCAATGGCCTTTTCCTTGCTGTCAATACAATCAAGAATGCAATCAAGTGTGCAGTAAAGAATTTATTTTTATGAAATTTTTTGTCCTTCCTCATGTATACTAGTGTGCATTGCTTTGAAGTTAACGAATAAAGTTTATTTCCATGATTTCCTGATCGATATCAATCAAATTTACAACTTTTGGAATTTATTAACGAAACAATATTAAGTACCTGTAAGGAAGATTTCGAAGAATTCTCAACCAGCGGGTAAACGAAGGTTCTCGAATGGCAGACTCGTACCGGTAAGAGAAATGTGAGATGGCGAAATATAGATGAAATGAATACTTGGTAAGATATACAGGAAGTCGATAGATGCAGGTGGCTCAGAACCACACAAGGTGTGTGTTCAGCAGTGGATTAGTGAAGAGCTGTGATGATGATGATGATGTAAAAGTAAGTTACACATAGGCCTTCACTCCACTAAATACGATGAATTCAATTTTATGATATGATAATACATTCATAATATTTGCCACAGTAAAACCGAACACTTATAATTTATACAATAATAAAAAATCTGTCCAAACCGTGAGGATGTTTTAAGGTATTTTTCATGAAATGAATAAAAAATTACGCATATATTTCACACATATTTAATAAATTTTACGCTGGTATATTTATAAAATGAGATGACAATGGGCTGGTCACATTTTATGTAGCAGAAGCGATAACTGTAGGCGTACACGTATTTGAGCTGAGACTATGGTTAAAAGAAGATAAAATCAGTTATACCTGCATGATAGAATCTGTAACGACGATATCAGCAGCATATTGACCACAAAATCGAACGGATCAGTAACTTAAAGTGTCAAAAGACTGGCCATATAACTCGAAAAACCGACAACCAATTGATTCAAATGGCAGCTTCTTGCATATGGGACATGTAGAGTCGCCCTCCACTAGATGTGTGAATAGGTGACGACCGGGTAAGACTTGTAGATAATCGATGAATGCTTGGGGAAGGCCTTCTATCAGATGTGGACTTGTGTGGAATTTCAAACTTGTGTGGTACTTACCAGGTCGTTACTCCATCTAGTGGGCGGTCGCCCTACACTACGTCTACCGGTACGAGGCTGCCACTCGAGAACCTTTCTTCCCCATCGGTTATCGGTTCTTCGAGCTACATGGCCGGCCCATTGCCACTTCATGGAGTGACGACCTGCTAAGACATGCAGGAAGTCGATGGATGCAGGTGGCTCAGGACCGTGCTTTGTGACATTACTTGGGGGAGGCCTATGTTCAGCAGTGGATTTGTGAAAGGCTGTAATGATGATGATGATGATGATGGTACTCACACAAGTCACATGCTATTGAACAAACAACGAATACACAAGTGACCAGGGTTTGATACCCACCAGCACCATTGAAATTGTCTATCGCTATAACACGTGCCTGCGGTGGAAGAAATCATCGTAATAAAGACTTGTGTACTATTTGGGTAGTTAAATATATTAAAGACATAAAAATCCATTATTAGGCATTGCTTTTCGGGGAGCCAAGTTAGTTTTCTTTTAGTTTTCTTCCACGTACAACCTCTCTGTGGAATAGTTTACCACTGGCGATTTTTCCGGACCGATACGACCTGGGGACCTTTAAGAAAAGAGCTTACTCCTTTCTAAAGGGCCGGCAATGCACCCGCGATTCTCCTGGTGTTGCGGTTGATCATGGGTGGCGGTAGTCACTTAACATCAGGTGAGCCGCATGCTCGTTTACCCCTTCTTCTATAAAAAAAGCCAACGCATTTTTATTTATGGAATATAATGGCAAACAAGTACATAATCATCCATCTCATGGTAAGCGGTTCCATAATTTCCAATAAATAGGTTCTCCGGTTCTCTATACACACCATACAAAAGACAGCAGCATTAAGTTTGCTATTTTAACTGGTATTCTGTGAGAATGTGGTCGACCCATTCGTGCAACAAACATTAAGCCTCCTTATTACCCTAAAACACTCTTAGAATTATGTTTTGGAAACCGACAGACGAAATAGGTTTACTATCATTAAATTTTATATTAAAACTGAACAGAATGGATTGAATTAAAATTATCATTTTATATAAAAGAGCTGCAGCTGAATGTCACACGCAAACAACTTCAGACAAAGAAGACTGCCAGTGGACTTTGAAAATTGTTAAGATAAAGTACACATAACCTAATATTATCAACCGACTTTAAAAAAGGAGGAGGTTCTCAATTCGAGTGTATGTTTTTTGTATGTATGTCACGCGACATCTTCGCAGATCGTGAACCGATTTTAAAAATACTTTTTTTATTAGATAGGCTTATATCATAAGGGTGCTTCCAATTAATTAAAAAAAATTAAGGTTTCATATTGGACTATTGTTTAAGGAAATTCATATGATATCTTCACAAACAAAGAATCGAATTTAATGATTCTTTTTTTAATAGGTTATAAATAGTTGAAGGATGTTCCTATATAAATTTGGAGCAAAAATTCAACCCGGGTTGCAAATAAATAGCTTTTTAGCAATTTGAAGTCGTTTTTTACTTTTCGTTAAAAGTTAAAATTATGTCGATAAGGATGTTACTGCTAGGTAACACAACGCTAATTATGGAACTTGGTATTAGGTACGTTTTAATGGAATTTACATATTCGCAAAACATTTTTTTATTTATTAGACATGCATATTTCCTTACATAGTTTGCTTTCCGTTACTACCTAGCAGGTGGTAAATCTGCACTTTGAGTTGCATAAGCAATTTTATTGTTACCGGTGAAGATGCGACTCACGTAGCTCGCGTAAAATGGAACTGTAAAGCGTCCGTTTATCCCCTGTACTAAGGATCTTTGTCAACAGCAAATTGTCAAAAAAATTACAATCCTAGTTTTTTTTTGTCTACAAAGTTCTTTTAAAAATTATTATACTTTAAAGAATGGAAGCCTCTAAAAAAAGTATGTTTGCTTAAAAAATGATTTCGGAGATTTCATCAACACTGTAAAGGAAAGCACTAGGATTCAAACGCTCGAAACACTTTTGTGATGGAGATACATATTTTTCACCTTCTCGTGTCTATGCATACGAACTTCAATGGAGCAACAGCAGCAAATAGCTATGGAAATATAACAGAACGCGAGTAACCCGGGTGAAGGAAAACATCGTGAGAAAACCTGCATGTCTGAGGCATAAGAAAAAAAATATTTCGAAGACATGTGAAGTTCGCCAACACGCATTGGGGCAGCGCGGCGGACACTTCCTTGCCCGAAAACACTCTCAGAAATGAGGCGAGGCTTGTATCCAGCTGTGTGGGACGTATATAGGCTGTAACTTTACTTTGTCACCACCGTAGCCAGGAATAACGGCGCCGCCGGGTCTGGGGGCCGTTTGTTTGTACAATTGTTGTATAATTGCTGTTATCAGGAATATGATGCTGCCCATCTTCTGCCTCAGTTTTTTTTTTCTTACAACACCCACGGGAATAAATGGGGTAGTGGATATTCTCAACCACCACTCCACGGCTTTCTTTTTATTGAATTAGTAATGCAATAAAAAAGAACGCCTCGTGTTGTAAACTTACTTCGCTATACAAAATGTTCTTAACAATTATAAAGAACAGTATTTTGTCATCCATTTTCACGCACATAAACTACTGCTTTAATTAATATTCTTAGTGTAATAAATTTGCCATAACTAATTTGAAACCTGGGTTTGAGTTATAAGCTAGAGATTAGCTAGCGAGGCTTACTAATTTCATAACAAGTCGAGCACGTACATTATTATACGAAATTGCTTGTCATGTCATTGCAAACAGTGTTTCTGTGAAAATGACACAGCATACGAAAACAAATGCTTTAAAGGTATTTTCGTTAGCATATTTTGTTTACTGTTAATTATTATGAAATATATATATCTGTTATGTTTTGAAAATGTAATGTTACATTCTTTTACGTTTTATGATTATTATATCCCTGACATTAATCAGGTATTTTTTAAAAAAACGTTTTTTTTAAACCGAAGTAATAAACGTACTTGCATTCGACCTGATGGTAATTGGCTACCGAAGTACATAGACACCTGCAGTTAACTTCAAACAAAGAAGGCTAAATATGCGTTGTCACCTCTGAAGACTAAGACGGAATTCCTCCCACCCTATAATCATATTGGCTCTCTACACCCCTCCGACCGGAACTCAACAGTGCACAGAAATCGTAAGACAATAGAAGTCGCATAGGCGCGTGACCTCGTTGCCGCTATTATGTGTTGACGAACATAATTCACTATTTTATGATTTAGTTGCGCGGGGAACGTCGTACGTGAATTTATATTATTATAATAGTGAACTGCAGCATAATAGTAAAAAAAGTAGTAAAAACTCGTCAAGGACGTGTAATTCAACTAATAAAGGCATAAAATTTCATAGGTATGTTGATTATTTACTTAGACAGCTGTCTGTCAGCTGTCGTTTGCAAATGGTTGTTCCGAAAGCTAAAGTGCCGGATGTTCTACAGCTGTACCATAATGGTCGTTAAGGAGTCCATCTGGGAGTTAAACGAACTCTACTGAAGATCCGAGAACAGTTTTACTGGGTCCATTATCGATGTCGAGGATTGGTGTCGCACATGTACAAGTTGTGCGGCTGTGAGGGGACCTCAGACTCATAGTAGAGGAGCATCGAAATTGTACAATGTTGGTGCACCATGGGATAGGACAGCCCTTGACGTTGCGGAGCCGTTTCGAAAAGGTGCAAGAGGTACTCCTAAGATCGTCCTTGTGGATCGACTGGCACGTTATTATGGGACCGATAATGCTCGGGACGAGCATGTCTCAACACTGCCCGTGTTGCGCGCCTAAGTTGATATCTGATACTTGGAACTAGCGCCATCTAGTGTCGGGGAACAGAGCGAGGACTTCCTAGAAAATGCCAATCTTGAACTTTCCACCAACAGCGCCATCTAGTATCGAACAGAAGTATTAAGCTTTCTAGAAGGGTCCACTCTCGAACTGTCTGAACTTAGTCGGTCGGGACCGGTATTTTGCTGGAACATTCTGGATGTTTCGGTAGAAGAGCCCTTTACAAAGCCGTTGATAGCCCCGATCGGATCAGTATTGAATTTGGCGAGACAAGCGAAGCTTCGGAGCAAAATAAAGTGAATCAGTGTGATTAATTATTAGTATCTTTTAAGTTTTAATTGGTGTTCGGTAACAAAAGTGTAAATTTTGGTAATTCAATCCGCAGTTTTTACTGTCACGAACCTCAAGCTCGTAACATTATCATTGTTTTAACGAATATACATCTAGATGAATACTTTACTATGATATTTACCTTTGTAAACTTTCATTTATTAATTTTTTGTTTTGACCATTAGCATTGCTGCTTTTGTTCTACCGTAATACTCGACGCACGCGACATTGACAAACTCGCCAAACAATGTAATGTGAAACATTAGATATCATTGTACATTGCGTATGTTTTAATACGGCTGCAGGTGGCGACATCGGTTTTGGAAGTAATTGAGCGCTAATTCATTTCTATTGTCTTCTTATTTCTATTTCTGTGCAATAGTGCAATCACATCAATTTGGTGACAGAAATAGGTAAGAGGGTGGTACCTATCCAGTGGGATACCTCGGCAACGAATCTCACCACCACTTAACATTCAAAATTTACGCAAAAAAACTAATGAACGAGTTTTTTTTATAAAATTTGGTATGAAGATGATTAATGGAACTGGATAACACAAAGGATACATTTGTTACGGCCATGTCAGTGCAATAACGAGGGTAGTGTGTTTTTCTTCAGAAGGTTATTGTCATAATGATTACTGATGATTCAATTAATCATGAGGTTGATTACTGTTCTACATGTTAAGCCTTGTGAAGTAATTAGCAACTGCGTCGCCGATGTTTTGTCTATGTGTGTACGTTTGTTTACAGTGCCATTTAAAAAAATGTTTTGCTTTTAGTTACAGCCTAAAAGTCCACTACTGATCCCAGGCTTCCCCATATATTACTTCCAGTTATGTATACATAAATATAAAATAGATAATAAATAACTCATACATTTTTAAATGTTTTTATGTGTCCAAATTGCTTTGAAAACGTTTGACTTTCATGAATAAATCTGTCATTAATACCTTGATCTCTTGAAATGCTTTATTCGATTAAATAACTATTTATCTTTTATAGGTATAAACCTATTCATATTAATAATATGTATTAATGTGTTCTTCAATACGATTTTAGATCACGTAAGGTGTTCAAAAAAGTTTGATTAAAAATATTATGTAATGTTGTGATATATAATGTTGATAGGAAAGAACCATTTTCGAAAGTGGTACCGTCGTGCTCATAAACGAAATGTAGTGTGGTCCCCACTAGAAAAAGTGAAAAATCAAGGAAGTCAATGGATGCAGGTAGCTCAAAACCATACTTTGTAGCGTTCTAAGGAAGAGGCCTTCCTTGGAAATGCATGCATTCCTTGCAATGATGATGATGATGAATTCAATAGAGTTAATACAAAGACATTACGGAATACCATCGTTCGAGCATCATAATATGATCATATCAATAATTGACAGATCAAAAATATCCAAACCTGTGACTGTTTCATTGCAAATGTAAGTAGCAAAATGGAAAAATAATTTGTAAGGAAATATCAGAAACAACAAAACTTTTATACTGCTATTACTATACTAGTGAAGGATAAGTTTCTATAAACATGACATAAACATCGTAAAGCAATAACAATAACTTTTACACGTGGTAGAGCCATGCCGCTGTTATATTAGTAGTATAGTTGTACCACGAATGGGTCGGCTCGACCGGGGAAGGACCATATGCTGCTTTGTTTCGTATGGTGAGTGTAGAGAATCGGAGACCCTTTTTACTGGAAATGAGGCATTCCATCTTAGTCCTCACGGCTGACATTGCATCTGCATTTTGATTCGTAATCGAGGATAGATGTAGATGTCTATGGGTCACAGCAACCACTTACCATCAGGTGGACAATGTGCTCGTTTGTCATCCTATCTTATAAAAAAAACTCCATTAACTTTTTTGCTATCTAGTAAACCCATATAGATAATGGTTGATTAAATCTCTGAGAAATAAAATTCGGTGGGGTAGCTTGTGATACTTTGTTAGAGAGAAAAAAATGACAAACGCGCAAACGCTTTTCAGTCTTTAACTTTCCCTTTATTTAATGACCAATTCTGCTACTGTTCCTTGCGATTATTATAATGTAAGCGAAGTTGCGGGCAAAAGCAAGGTATAAATAATGTATGAAATAATAGAGGTTAGAATTAACAACTAAGCGTATCTTAACTAATCCGCCCTTACAGTTTCTGTATTTTATTAAAAAAAATTATTACGTTACTTAGATCACATAGAAGTCAAATCGAAACATATGCCTTAATATTCATCAGCCTATACCCACTACCGGATTCTCAATCGCATTATTACTTTTATGAATAGAGATGCCGTAACTTACTAACATTGTAATTGTCAATCCATCTCAAGTAGTCAAGTAATTATTTGCTCACTAAAACCTTAATTACAAAATCGATATTTATCACATAGTAACACTTCACAGACTTCGCAAAAAAAATTAAGAGTTATAAGTTAAATAACTAATACAATTGCACATATAATTCTATATAAATAATCAAACCCTTTTTGAAATGAAAACTACTTTTTGTATGTTGGGCGCTTTTGGGATGTAGAAAAAGCACTGAATTCAGTGACTGTTACGCTTAGATACATAAGATTGATGAAAAGTAATGTTGGAAATATATATTATTAAATTTTGTAATACATATATATATATATATATATATATATATATATATATATATATATATATATATATATATATATGTATGTATGTATTATATAGATAATAATCATTTCTTTTTTATAAAATTGAATTAAAATAGATATTAAAATTACAATTGCAGTAGTGGCGCTGTCGTCGCGCCACTAGCACACCGAAACACAGCGAAGCCTAAATCGTGCTATTAATATTCCGAATCATAGACAGTATATATAAAACTTCTCCGAACTATCACTCGGAGTGTTGGCCGCTCCCCGGGCAGAACACCTTGCCCGGCGGGAGATCTCCCCTTTTCCCTCCACGGCCACAGTGGTGACCACCCAACGTGATCTGAACACGCAACCAACAACCTTCGGAAACTTCAAGCTTCATCATCGTTATAGAATAACCCCACCCATTCGCTCCCGAGCAGATATCGTCTGCAATCTTCATATCCTGCAAGCCAGCTAGCTTCACAAGGTTCATCGCAGCACTGGAATAATAATGCTTCCTGTTCCTTCAAGCTACTCTCTGCGTTACAGTGTTCAGCACGGCTCTGAGCCTTACTGCTCGCCTCTGCTTCACGGCACTCTCGCAGATTACTTGCCTTCTTCTCGACTCACCGCAGACTACAAGGCAATCTCCTGGCACTTGCACATTCGTCGACAACGAGGTTGTACTATTGACCTCCGGTCTGAGCAGGGGGGTGATGCAGCGGCGCTGTCGTCGCGCTAGTGGCACACCGAAACACAGCGACGCCTAAATCGCGCTATTAACATTCCGAATCACAGACAGTATATATAGAACTTCTCCGAACTATCACTCGGAGTGTTGGCCACTCCCCGGGCAGAACACCTTGCCCGGCGGGAGATCTCCCATTTTCTCTCCACGGCCACATTGCTATTGACAATTGATTATATACATATTTGATCCAAATTTTATATATAACTTAATTGATTGATTACAATAATAAGTAACTATTAATTGTATTAAATGGATCAAGTTCAGGCTATGATAATATTGTACATAATACTGATATGAATAGTCAAACTAATTGTTTACTTAAACTTATCGGATAATACAAAACGCTGTTAGCAGGGAGAATTTATGGAATATAACCGGGATATTAGTATTGTTAAAAGCATTACCAGTAATTTTAGTTTAATAAATGTAACTGTGTATCACCGTGTAGTAGCGGTGTAAGAATATCCACTGTCTCATATCGTCCCTTGCGTGAGAGGCGACAGAAGGAACCTGAAACGGGAATTGGGCAGCAACACCTTACTGGTAATATTTCTATAATGACCTAACTAACAATAACTGCAGTTCGCCAACCTGCTTGCCCATAGAGTACTATAATACACAATAGAATGGCTGTCAAACTGTATATCTGTAAAACTGTATTTTGTACAAGGATCGGCCTCGCCGGGAGCACACATACAAGCAATTACGTCATATTATCACTACTACAAACCTGATCCGCTGTGTTGACAGACTAAGTAAATTTACACATTTTAGACTTTTGATTAACGATCATCATTAATAAAATCGTTTAAATTTTAATACATATTTATTTGTAAATAGTGTACATTTTGTCATTTTCTAAATAATTTTTTTGGAAACGATTGTAACGTCAAAACACATCTCATGTTGACATTTATACGTGTGAATGGACATGTTAGTGACATTTTAGTGGCTACACGGGCTCCACCCACTCCCCCGTTCTATTATGTATGTATTATAGTATTCTATGTGCTTGCCAGATATCCCCCTTGTAATATCCATTGGAGAGCGACTTGTGTGGCATGTCGCTCTGTCTTGTTAAAAGCAAAGGTCGTTGACACCCTATTCATTGAATATGGGTCCCAAAAACCAGCTAGCATGTTGCCATAACATTCCTCATTCATAATAAGGGCATTTTCCTCATCTTTTTCAAAGAAAAATGGCTCGCTTAATGATTCCACCAGTCCATAAACCACACTAAGCAGTGATTTGGAGGATAATATTCTGCTTCGGGAATAATATGAGGATTCTCCGCTCACCAAATTCGATAATTTTCTTTATTGACGTAACCACTAAGGTAAAATGGACTCCATCGCTAACGATTTTTGGTAAAAACCTAAATTTCGTTCAAGCATCCAAAACAAAGACATTTAGAATGGTCTGGTAACTTCAATTGCTGAGTTTTATATGACGCAAATAGCGTCGTAATGTGGTTGGTAAAATGTTCAGTTCCTGTGAATGATGCCTGATTGATGTGCTTAATTCATTACCAACACTTACTAACAGCTGTCACTGCATCAGTAGTACGAACTGGTAAACACTACGACTTTGATGTCTACGAACTTTCACTGAAACAGTTTCTTCAAAACGATCAATAATTTTGGCAATTGCACACTCAGCAGTACTTACTAAGATATCGACCAAAACTCTCACGTAATTTATGATATGTTGTTCTTTTTAACGATCACTTTCATAATAAATTTTGACAATCAAAATGCGCTGACGTGTTGTTAGCGACTACTACGGCATGTAAAAAAACAAGAGGAAGCCAAAAGTGAGTGGGGCAGACCTGTCATAATTACTGACAATAGAGCGTAATTGACTGTCAGTCGTAGGCTCAAATTGTCGTGAGGTAACGTGTCGCTGCTTAAGTGAGATATGCGAATCACATAATGCCTATGTTCAGCAGTGGACTTTTAACAGGCTGTAATGATAAATGTTCATAAAAGACAATTGATACCGGTATAACATTTGATAAACTTCAATAAATATAATAACAAATTAAAACACCCAAATCAATAGTGTTGAAGGTGCTATACATCTGGTATTGCGAGCGCCAATCCGGTTACCTGTCAAGCTTGAGCATTAAATCCAATTTCAACAATTTGTTCAGCAATGAATTATTTAATAGCTTATTGTAGTATATCAGCTACCTCAAACCTTGCATAGTTCTCATATTTGTCTGTCGGCATATTCCAAGTCTAGTAATTTGTGAGGTTTTTCTAAATACACAGATCGTCTCTAGAACTTCCTTGCGTTTTGATTAGACGGCTTTTATGCCCCCGGGACAAATGTACTCACACGCTAATCAATTTTAAATTGTCGTTAGATCTCGTGTTATTCCTTTGACTTAAAGTAATAAAGACAGCACGAGACTTAACGGCATCTTAAAATTAAGCTGCATTTGAGTATCTAGGCATAACTATATTATTTAATATACGATTTCCCTATGTTGTGTAGTGGTCACGTAAGTATATCCAGTATCCCATATCATATGTTGGATGTCACAAGAAGGAAACTGAAACAGAAGATCAGAAGCCACAGTAACTTTCTGATAACAACTGAAAACAATAATATACTGCTGCTACACCAACCTGCGTGCCAAGCGTGGCAACTGTGGCAAAATCTCCCGTATGGGGCAATCTATATGTTTCAGCAGTGAACTTTTGATTAGCTTAATTGTGAAGTAATGATTTTTCCTATGTAAATTTATATATGTAAGATCATTACAACGTGGCTCAGTAATTAAGTGCATCTCGTAATTATTTATTATCTAAGTGTACATAATGATTTCTTAAATTTACGCGAACACTACACATTGAATAAAACTATTATTTACGGATTTTATCGCGTTTAATTACTTTAATTTATTTTTATTATTATCCCGACGTTTCGGGTGCTTTACAGCGCCCATGGTCACGGGGGGGACTGAGATGTTTGACGTCCCAATGTCATAGTTAGTCCGGCTACCTTCAGTTTTTTAATATTATTTTTTTTTTTTGGTTTTTTTTTTTTTTTGCGTAAATCGGACCAAAAATTAATATAAAAAAAACTGAAGGTAGCCGGACTAACTATGACATTCATACGTCAATCATCTCAGTCTCCCCCGTGACCATGGGCGCTGTAAAGCACCCGAAACGTCGGGATAATAATAAAAAATAAATATAAAGTAATATAAACGCGATAAAATCCTAAATAATATTTATTCATCTAAGTGTACAGTTTAATACTAATATTTTACTAGTACCATACTGCAATTATTAATAAATTTTACGTCTCATTTACAGTAAAACTTTCAATCGCGATAACCGCAATTAATAGTTGCCGACTGAAAAGAATGAATCTGAGTAGATAGGTGGTAGGACAACTGTATTCTTTTGTGTTAAAAGCGAGTTGTGTTATCTCTACCTTATAGTTACTAGAATTATTCATCTTTGTAATTTTGTTGTGGGACTTGAGTGACAAACGAGCACACAATCCCCTTAATGACCCTCGATTACGAATCAAAATTCAGATGCGTTGCCACCGGTAAGGACTAAGATGGAATGCCTCGTTGCGAGGAAAAGGTCTCCGGTTCTTTACACTCATCGTAGGAAATACAGCTGCGTTAAGCTGCTGTTTTACGCTGGTATTCTGTGAGAATTGTGTGCGTGGTCCTTCCCCGGTCGAACCGACCCATTCGTGCTACAATTATATTGGTAATATAGTTGCAGCATGTCTCTAGCACGTGTAAAAATAATATAAAAATTATATAAAAGTGACAAATTAGTACAACTAAGTACAACATATTACAAAACTTAGGAACTACAAACATATATCGAACGTTAAAATTCTCGGTAAACTAAATAGTGAAACTATACTGGCAGCACCTGGAAATTTTAGATCAACAAAGGAAAAACGGTACCCAGCAGAATTTTTCTTTATTTTTTAAAGTGATGCAAAACCCAAGGCAAAACCATGCTCAACTTTTTGTAAGAACGCGCACTTCGTACACATATGTGACTTAATGTTTACGGACCGATAAATAAAAAAATTAAAACATATGTGCTGTTCACACGCGGTAGAGTTAAAACCCTGATGATACTGTAACTATTAATTAATTTTACGCTCGGTATTAAGCAAAACTTCCAATCACATCAGTGTTTTTAGTAAAATGTGAACAGAAAATTAGTGGGTATTTAGAAAACACAAAAATATCTTTTGTCTTTCTTCTTCTTTAGCATCACTAGCCCTTAAAATTACTATCACCGGTAAAAATGGCCGTCAACCTCTCCCGATATGGATAAAATTTAACTAAATCACCACGCTTTACAGATGGATCCGCGATTAGATTAGATGGATCAGACGTCTCGCATCTTTGACGCTGCTCCATGTCGCTAGTCCGAGTCATCTGACATAATATCTGATATGTTAAGGCATCTGTCGAAGGGCATGACTTTTTTTCTGACTTTTCTAATAGTCACCTCTTTTTTACCCGAATACGGAAGGTGATGTGTTTATCAGCCTATATATGTATGTTTGTATTTATTCCTTTTTGGCGTTCTAAAGACTATTCTTACGTCAATCGAATTTTCTTAATCTTTTGAGTGTCACTAAAAATATGACAGTAATCAAAATTCAACATGGCGACAACCAAAAGGAATATTGCATAAATGAAAATTATGATGATAATATTGCTTAAATAAAAATATTGCGACGAAGTATGAAGTAGTGTATCATTGATTAGGCTTTTGAAAATCATATTTAGGTTTCTCTAGTCATTTTTCATTTTAAGTGACCATTTAGGATCCATAACGAATTAAAGTTGGTTCCACCATTCTCGCTTAAATTTTCAGAATTTATAATAAATCTGCTTAAAAACAATATTTAACTTACTTTCACTACTGAACAAACGAGCACACACTACACTTGATGGTAAGTGGATAATATTATTATGGACGTTTATATTCTAATAAGAACATAAACGCAGATGCGTTGTTACCACTGTAAATTAAGATAGCGTGCCTCGTTATCAGTAAAAAGGGTCTCCGGTTCTCTACAATCACCATATCAAACGTAGCAGTATTAAGGTGCTATTTCACGCTGTTATTTTGTGATAGCGTGGTCGTTGTTGCAAATTCACGTCGCAGCTATATCAAAGTTGTAGCAGGAGTGGATCGGCTCGACCAGTAAAGGTTTCTTTCCTACAATATACATATCTCACCTATTAATAAATAATAGGTGAGACTCCAGCAATGTCCAGTAGTGGGCGGACTGATAAAAAAACATATGATGATCTATGCACCACAAAAAATAAAAATTCAACTATTAAGTTATTTCATTACTTTTAATTAAAATAAACAGAATGCATACTAAACGAGCCGAGTAATCAAATCATGTCTTTTGAAATTCACTTGACTCTATTTTGTGTAACATCTCAAGTGTTTCCAAATCAATACAAAGTTTACACTTTGGCATATGTTTATTTTGCTTATAGCTTCCATTCGAGTAAACATTATTCTCATGTACACAGCCTTTCCTGTGATTGCCAAGCCGATTGCTAATAATTTCTATAAAATAAAGTTTTATTTACATGCGCGAAATTTGACATTCAGTTGAACATGCTGAATTCATAATTGAATCGGAGCCACTCAAATGAAGTCACGTATGAAAGCTGATAACTTCAAAAGCATTTATATTTAATGTAATTTAAAATTTCGCTTTTTATCTGTTTGATCTGACATCAAAGAGATAAAAAGTTTATGTAGCATGTATGGAATTTTATAAGAAGAAACAATTTATAAAATATCAATATTTTTAAATTACTTTTGTATATTTAAATTATTTTTAATCAAATATTTTTTAATCTTCGTTTTTAAAGCTTAGTAACTCTAAAAACTGACATTAATTTATGTATTGTGCATACTTGATTTCTTAACACCATAGAATATGAGAATGTTAACGCTGGCAATAGGCAGCTCATCGCTATCATCGCTAGCCTTAACATTACCATATTTACGTAAAGCATAATCCAGAAGAATTATAGAATATTAAGTATGGATTGTATTCAAAAACTCACTCTACCTGACACTAAATGGATGTTGTAGACCATAGATTTCTTCGTGTATCTTCAATTCAGAGTCATTCTTTGGCATTTTATTTTGTATACTTACAATGAGTTTAAGTGTTTTAAAAGATTTATTACACTATGCTTTTATTTATATACGTTTATTTTGTCATTTCGTTTTTTTTTTTCAATCTATTATTTTTTTCTATTTTATAACTTATTTTTTATTTTAAGCTATTATTTAAATATAAATATAGTCGCTTTTGAAGCAACGAAGATTTTGTTCGAACACTTATTAGTACTCGTATGTCTTATATTTTTCTGTTCTTCTCGTGAATTTTACCTAAAATGCCGGCAGAATATCGGTAGAACAGTAATATAGTTGTAGCTTTGAGTCAATGACCGTTTCGTTGATGTAGCCCAATATTAATTTTACTCAAAACTAGACACATAGCTCGAGTCTTAAGTTTATTGTGCTATATTTTGTTATGGCTACGGCTAAATATTATTTCTCTTTTCCACCAAAACAACCAAAACTACAGTTACATTGTCCTACCGTTGAAGTCTAATATATAAATTATCTTGTTACTAGTTAAAAGGATTTTTGGTCCACATTCACCACACAAAACACAGCAAAACCATACCGCTAATTTTAAACTGTTTTATTGTGAACGCACGGCCTTTCCCTACTCGAGTCGAACATTTCTTGCTACAATATTACATCTGTAGTGTGACTCTGTTACATAGAGATTTAACATATTGAATACAAAGAGGAAATGAAATTGATAAGATATACGCGCTGCTTGGTAACCAGTGCTTAGTTACCCTAACCCTCCTAGTCGTTAGTCTAGAGTTCAATTTCTAGCCGGAACCAACATTGTATTCAAAAGCACGAAAAATATATTTTCAGGTGTAGTTGTATTGGAATTCTTTCTAAATTTTCAATACTGCACCCTACCCTTAATATAGTTTTTATCGCTTTGCGCAATTGATAGGTTGATAAAAACTATTTTATAATGTATATGCGATTGAATGATGATTGAAGCTTTTGAACCAAACTTACTAAAGCCGCAACTATGTGTTAATTATGAGGTGCATAGCAAAACACTTACATATTTCCAACTGAGAAGTTATTGCAGCAAGGATTAAAATAATCCAAGACTTTTAGCGCTCTTTACATGTCATCAAAAATATTTAAACTCTGGAATCTAGCGACCTTACTTATTTTAATTAGCGTGCCGTAAATCAGCACATAAACTGCAACTTTTATCTCAAATGATCGCACTCGATATAACATATTATGGAATTTCATTGAAATTTAATAAATAAAAAGGGAATTTTATCGGATTTTAACGGATTTTCTAATTGAAATGACCAACAAACCAACCGTGTTATTTAATATTTCGTACGTCTTTTCTATTGTCTACTTCAAATAAATTAGCAGTATAAATAATTATGTCTCTTGCTCACCAATATGGCTAACTAATTTTAGCTACGTACGTTCATTACGTTCGTTAAGATTGTAAAATATTAACTATTGCAATAATTTATAAATTTAAAATGCTCTTACAATTTTATTACTATTATACAAAACATCGACATATTAAAACACGTGTAGTAGTGGTGTAAGAATATCCACTACGCATACCGTCCGCAAAGTGCTGCACGAGGCGACAGACGGAAATTCAAACAGGAGATGCACGTGGCAGCAGCATATAACTGATAACGACTCAAAATTCTCTCGCCGGTCAAGCGTGGCAACTATGGAATAGAAGCCTTATAGGGATCCTCCCTTTGAGGCATGAGAATCTACTTGCACACAATTTCAAACAGAGAAAACCAAAGATGCGTTGTCATTTCCGAGGACCAATATGGAATTGCTCTCAGTAGTTATACTCGCTCTCTATTCCATTCAGAGTGGAACGTATTAGTACGGACACTGTTAATTGGCAACAGAAATAAGTAGGAGCAGGTAGGGTCTAGCCAGGCGAACTTCTAGGTAGAAGCGAGTTCTAGCAACTAGTACCCGAAAACTGCCATGATACAAATATGTCCAATACAAATAAAAGAAAATCTTCAAACGAATTTTGTTGCTCATTAAATAATTGTATCACCAATAATATTAATAAAGCGTTTACGAATAATATAATATCATTGACAGCGTTAGGATAATATACAGTACAATTTAAAATAAAACAAAATATAGTTTTTTTATTTATAAGCATAATTTGTGACCAGAATACTTGTCCTGTTAGCTGTCTATACAGCATGTAACTCTACTGTTGTAAATTACGTTACTTTATTTACTTGTAATAAGTTAATTAAGTTTCGTTTTAGCATTTGGTAATAAAAAATGTTCCTTCAAATGTTTTTATAAAAAATAAAAATGCAACCAAACACATTGTTTGGAACAATCATGTTATTATGATTAAAACTACTTTTACGGATTTTATCGCGTTTATTTTTTTCTTTTTATTTTTAATTCCCGACGTTTCGGGCGCTTTCCAGCACCCATGGTCACGGGGGACTGAGATGACTGACGTCCTGATGTCATTGTTAAACCCAGAGTACCTTCAGCTTTTTTAATTATTGTTTATGGTCCGATCTATGCAAAATGAACTGACTATGTCCTGAGGTCTTGCAGTGGTATGCTTGGGTTTAGTTTTAATTTTATTGATTATAGGATCCCAAGCAGGTGGTAGTACCCAGCCTCCTTCTCTATTGAAATTAGGATGTTTTTTAATTTCAATAGCCTCACGTATCATCCTTGGTAGGAATCGGTGTTCTTTCGCGAGGATTTGTGGTCTATCAAATCTGATGTAATGGTTGGGGCCGTCTAGGATATGATCACAAACTGCAATCCTAGACGGCCCCAACCATTACATCAGATTTGATAGACCACAAATCCTCGCGAAAGAACACCGATTCCTACCAAGGATGATACGTGAGGCTATTGAAATTAAAAAACATCCTAATTTCAATAGAGAAGGAGGCTGGGTACTACCACCTGCTTGGGATCCTATAATCAATAAAATTAAAACTAAACCCAAGCATACCACTGCAAGACCTCTGGACATAGTCAGTTCATTTTGCATAGATCGGACCATAAACAATAATTAAAAAAGCTGAAGGTACTCTGGGTTTAACAATGACATCAGGACGTCAGTCATCTCAGTCCCCCGTGACCATGGGTGCTGGAAAGCGCCCGAAACGTCGGGAATTAAAAATAAAAAGAAAAAAAAATAAACGCGATAAAATCCGTAAAAGTAGTTTTAATCATGTGCAATGTTCGCGTAAATATAAGAAATCATTAAATCATGTTATTAACTTATGTAAGAATTTTGTTAAACTAAGATAGTATACTTTACCATCTTCGGCTGCATCACACTTACCATCGGGATATAATCGACTTCTATTCCGATGCACTGGATTATAATAGGTAAAAATGTCAACAGGCACGTGTTTCTGAGCAGGCGGGTTGGATGATACCACTCAGCTTAGAACCTTCTTAAAGATAAAGCTACCGTTCATCATCGGTATATAAAATTTACGATAGGCAATTTTAAATAGATTTACCACCGTCAGTACGTGTTCACTAGACTAGTGTATTCGAAACAGAAAGCCTTGTGCAGTAAGATTAATAATCGGAGAAAACGTACACATGCTTCCCATTACCTCTTTTGAAATAAGCTTTAGTTATAAAATACTCAAGAGGAGAGACTTAAAATGTTATCATATCAAGCTGTAAAATCAGATAAAACTGAAAAGCCAAAAGGCTAACTCCACTAACTCAAAATAAAGATATTTAAAATGTTGATCTTTGTTTTACGCTAAACTCAATCATCAATAGACGAATCATTTGACTTTATTGATGCCACTAATATCTCGTAATTAGAATTATGAAATCAGTAAATCCGTACTTACTGCTTTATATTAGATCCTCTATATTCGGTTTAATATAAAAATAACATAAACTTGGTTTTGAATAAACTCAAAAGATAGTTAAGAAAAACCCAGTCCCTAAAATAAAATAATGAAAGCAGAAATTAACACTTTTTGCAAAACAATATTATACTTTTATTATATTCCCACTGCACACTAATCTAAATTGATAAAATGTGTTCAATGCACCCAGTCCAGTTTTGATAACTGAAACACAAATACGAACAGCGTCGTAGCTCGAGCGTTACGGCGTAGCATTCTCTACGCGGCCGTCTACGCTGGAAGACCGACAAACACTGGGGTGAAACCGATTAGGATGCCAGCTCCAATGTAATTTACCCGACACTCAAAAACTGTCACCAACAGATAATTATTTCTAGACTTGATGCTTTCGCCTTCAGTATTTATTGAACGTTACTTATCGAAATAACATTTAGAGTTAACTATATTTTTAAACGTATTATTTAAAAAGTATATCATTTAAATTAAAAGCCACTTAATATAATAATATGTTAATCGAATTAATTTTTTTGTTTTATATTTGAACATTCGATATATTCAATAAATAATTTAATATTTTAATAAAATTCAAAAATTGTTTACACCTTTGATAAACATTCTATATTTAGAATATATAAATTAGAAAAAAAAATTAATGTAACTGTTACCACGAATTATTATAAAATTTATTGTACTGGAAACACCGCATCTAGATGCAGCAACAGTTATCTGTTGCGCTCAACACCGCGTTTCCGAATAATATTAAAGTACCATTAATCTTGTCTTTTACTTTCTATAACAGCCAATGTATACATAAATAGGCCATAAGTACCCACCTTAATAACCTACCTAAATAATGCCTGTGTTCTCCGGTGGACTTTTACTGTAATAATGATGATAATGCTTATGCAATCAAAATATTTGTTTGGCTTCATTTTTTATTAATTATTCAAGCTTTTAGAATCTTAAACTTTAATCATTAACGAATTGTTAGCCCGTATTCATTTATATCTTATTATAACAACGGTAAAGTTCGAAGGGCAAAAACCTACGTGAGAAGAAAAACCTTATGGCCACATCATTAATCTTAATAATTTCTTTGACTGCGCATAAAATGCACTCGATTCTAAAAGCAAACTGTTACCGTTACAGCCTGAACATAACCCTCCTCCATAGATTGCTTTAATATGGCAGCCCCAGGTTATTTTTATTTTTAGTCGCTATTAGGAAGACTCTCTCTGTTGCCGAAGTTGTTGAAGAAGTTTCTCTCTGTTGCCTTCTACGACACCTACGGGATGTTAATATGGGGTTGTGTATGTTCTTACACCACCACTACATTGTAAAAGCAAACATAGTTGTAATTTGTGTGTCCATAGAACTAATTTTATATTCACTGTTTTATAAAATATTTCTTCACTTTTTGCAAATACGGGTAAAATGTGGCAACGTATTTTATTATGTAATCTCCGCCATATTTCACTAGCCGGCATTCAAAGAACATATCATTAAGTTACACGATAAATAAGTATGTCTACTCGAGTATAAGTACAATTAATTATGTCAGTTGGAATATTATGAAAATTATATTTTTGTCAAATTAATTATAAAAATTTGCAATCAACAAATAATCTATATCCAATTATTACTATCAAATTTTTAACAGAATATTTTTCCATTGATATTTTACTATGAATACATAAAGATTCTATGTAGGTATGTCTAATTTTAACTCGTGAAATAAATATAAAACAGTTAATATTAATGCAACGATTATACAGTAAGTGCACTTTTTGTCTATAAAATTTTCTTTCGGAGCCTGGGGGTGATTGTTAATACCCCTTTGGGGCTAATCAGGCTGGTAATACATAATTTTATAATTAATAATTATTGATCTGACTCCATCCTTACACTCTACGAGTACTAACAAATTTCAAGACACAGAGACAAGAGACTAAATTGTATGCAAAAGCGCAAAATATTATTTTAATTTTCCATCTGGAGTCCATCTTATCGTGTAATTGTTACATGGACATAGTCTAGCTTATTAAACTATTCAAAAGTCCTATCGAGGTTGTAGCACATATAATAATTACCTATTAATAAATCATAAATAATAAGTAAATAAAGACAATAAAAATAAAAACCATAACTGAAATTAGTATTAATACTTATTAATATAAATGAGTTTTGCTTCAACTTCGCGTAAAGGTTACACGCACTAATTCTTATTGTATCACTAGCTTTTACTGGTGGATTCATTTACATTCATTCGTTCACCTATTTGTCAAGAGTATGAAGACATATAAAACTAGATTTTTTATGTATAAAATTAGAGTAACAAGCTAACTTAAAGTTTACCTGATGGTAATTGGCTACTGTAGCACTTAGACATCAACTTTAAATAAAGAAGGTCTTAGGTGGGATGTCACCTCTGGAGATAAATTAAGATATGTCCCCAAACCGGAACACAGCCATGCATGCACTACTATTTGGCACCATATATGGGTGAGAGGGGGATGCCCTAGACGACTCCAAGGCAGAAACAAAGTCCTTACCTACAATTAGATTTTACCATAGTCGTACATCCATTTTGCTCATAGAGTACAAGGATCGGCGTCGCCGAGAGCACACATACAAGCAATTACGTCATATTATCACTACTACAAACCCGATTCGCTGTGTTGACAGACTAAGTAAATTTACACATTTTAGACTTTTGATTAATGATCAAGATCATCATTAAAATAATCCTTTAAATTTTAATACATATTTATTTGTAAATAGTGTGCAATTTGTCATTTTCTAAATAATTTGCATGCGAAATTTGGAAACGATTGTAACGTCAAAACACATCTCGTGTTGACATTTGTACGTATTAATTGACATGTTAATGACATTTTAGTGGCTACACGGGCTCCGCCCAATCTATTATGTACCTACACACTTCTATTATGTATGTATTATGGTATTCTATGATTTTGCTGGACAGTCGGGTGTAGTCAATATTTTCATGCTAAAAATGCTACACCACGTCACAAGACTGTGGAATAGGTTTCGGCACTTTGGGTTTTTAGAATTTAGGAAGCTCTATCTTGTTTCTCACAACTCAAACAACAAAATCTGAAGTCTTATAAAATCAAAACTGACAACACGGCTATTTCACAAGTCACTCAGGTGATGTTCTATGCATCTTACATAACGCGGCATAATGTAAGAATTTCTTTTTGGGTTGAATTAAGGTAACAAACGAGCAAACCGTGTAGAACGCCGCCTGGCTAGACGGAGCAATGGTCGGTGCAAGGTGTTTGATAGTAACTGGATTAACCATGCAGCAAGGTACTCCCCGATAGGTCAATAATTTCATCCATCTGTCCATTATAACCTACTATAAAAGTCCACTGCTGATTATAGGTCTCCCCCATAGATATCCTCACGGGGGAAATTTCGTCATCATCACCTCACTTAACAGGGGCAGTTATTTATAATTTTAAAGGAAATGTTGCTGCTCATCGCCAAGATTAAGGCCCATTATTGATTGACTGATGATTTCAATAGACTTTTAACCATCATCCACTGGCTTCCCTGTATGTTATCGGGGTTCACGGTTCACGATGCAGGGTGCACAAATTGAGGAGAACTAAGAGAAAAATTCTCAACACTTTAAAATAATTGAATGATATTGAATTCAATAGTATAATAACTTCCAACACGTTAAGCAACACCTGGAATTACGAATCACAAAAGGATAATCGTAGACGCCATCTTGTACTCAATATAATTTTATGACGGGTTTTACGAGAGTCATAAATTCGACAGAATTTATAGATTAAAGTCATTAATTATACTTCTGTATTATCAAGACTAAAATTAAAATTTAAAAAATTACAACCTATAAAAGTCCTATGCCGGTGAGTGTTTTAATTGCCTTCCTATTCTGTCTACGAAGAAGTTTTTTTATAAGATAGGGTGATAAACGAGCACACATTTCACCTCCAAGTGGTTGGCCCATAAACATCTACAAGTATCCTTAATTACAAAACAAAATGCAGATGCGTTGTCACCCGTGAGGACTAAGATGGAATGCCTCGTTTCCAGTAAAAAGGGTCTCCGGTTATCTACACCCACCATACGAAACACAGCAGCATTAAGCTACTATTTCACGCTGATATTCTGTGAGAGTGTGGTCCTTCCCTGGTCGAGCCGACCCATTCGTGCTACAAGTATACTACTAATATAACTGCAGCATGGCTCTACCACGTGTGAAATAAATAAAGTTTGTTGATGAACGATAATTTTCAAAAATTATAAAATTTGCAATTACATTAGTATTTTTATTTCCTTTTTAAAAATCAAGTTTATTCACATCAAAACTCTATAAGGAATTGTAGTGACATATAATATATAGTATGATGTCATATACCTACTACTTATGTCAATTCTCACCACTCCGTGGGTTGAATGGTAGAAAATCCTTTTAGGCATTAATTCCGGCCTTTCTATCATTTTATGAGGGAATGCGGTAAATATTTTTGAATAAATAAATAAATAAAATAATCCCAAATATAATTTTATTCGGGAATGTAGTGCTGCCTGGTGACTAGACGGCGACAACCGAATCCTCGCGGCTGCGCGATATATTGCGCGTTAGAGACACTCGTTCTGAATTCAAATCGCCTTTAACTCAATATTAAAGTCATCTATGCTTCTTTTATGTCCGCTTAAAAGATGTCACATCAAGCCACGCAAGGAATACTTAGTGACCCACCATGAATGCAACGATTGTCTGATAAATTGACACCGATACGTACGTTTTATTTAACAACAAGGTTGCGGGGTAAGAACTAGTAATTTATAATTTTCTGTTATATCGAAATATCCTTCTATGGAACTCACAGAACAATTTTTAAAAGTGTAGATCTAAAAAAAATCTAAAGGGCGTGATCTAAGCTAGCTATGTTTATCCGAAAAAGATGAATGATTTTATAGTATAATCAAAAAACTGACAAAATAAATATTTTTGGTGATAATTTAATAAACACCTCAGTTAAAACTAGTGATATCTGGTGAACGGAAGATTACTAACCTTCATTTTTGCTAATTACGGTCAAAAACTTCGGAAAAATGTCTCGAGCCATTGAGATTATATCTGCAGGTCAACCCGTTTGATTAGGAGGCAAGTACCAACTCCTGTAGTTTTTAAAATAAATAATTGTTAACAATGTGTATTTTAAAACGCATTAAATACGAACTATGAAAACTGACGAAAGCTAAACAATTGTTTTCAATCTAAGTTCTCGCGGTTTGCATTTAATGCATAAATCATTTTTTATTTGTTCTACAAATTCAATTTTTCTTAAACATGATGTACATTAGTAAAATCATAAAATATATATTTTTATAGAATGGGGTTAACAAACAAACATGCATCAGATGGACTCATCTCTCATCACTCATCAATCCTCGATTAAGAATCAAAATGCAGATGCGTTGTCACTCCTGTAAACTAAAATTTCCATCTTCTCATGTTCCTTTTTAAACATACGTTGTTTGTTGTTTTTAACCCCATTTAGCAAAGTTTTTAACCCAGATCAAAAAGGAGAAAGAAAGAACTCGTTTCTTTTATATAATTTATAATAATGCACAGTGCTTGTAATAAAATTTTAAACAATAGTTATTAATATCAAATTATTGTTAAACAATAATAAAAGTTATAAGCAATAATATTTTGTCACAAATTCTTGGTTAAAATTTGATTATTAACAATTTGTATTAGTATTAATCGGTTTTTTCTATCTCTATGCTGGCTACCATTCAGAAACGTTTTTCCTGTCTCTTTAAGTAATAATAGAATTAGAAATGTAGTACCAGTGAATATTTATTTATTTATGCTTTATTTGCACACCGAGTACAAAAAGGCGGACTTAATGCAACAAGACAGTCTCTGCCAATCTACCTCCAGGCTAAGCAGAGAAGATATTGTGGGTGCAAAGTGCAACTGAGTTAAAACATCTTTAAGTAGACGTAGTAAAATATTAACTTTAATTAAATCGCACTTACCAAATATAATAAATCACTCGGAATTACATCATCTCGAAAATACGTCAGGAGTTTTATTGTTAAAATAATAATAGTGTGTGAGCACTATGCTCGAAGTTGTTGACGAGTAGGTTTACCTGGGACAAATAGTCCGACTAGGTAAGTCCTTCGACCGAAGTCAATCGACGGATTCAACTCGGCTGGGCAACGTTCGGGAAATTACGACACATCTTCTCGTCAGGTATACCTCAATCTCTGAAAACTAAAGTGTACAACCAGTGCGTGTTGCCAGTGATGACTTACAGATCGGAGACGTGGTGCTTCACTGCAGGCCGTGTGAGGACGCTCAAGGTCGCTCAGCGAGCTATGGAGAGGGCTATGCTCGGAGTTTCTCTGCGTGATAGACTCAGAAATGAGGATATCCGCAGTAAAACCAGAGTGACCGAAATAGCCCAACGGATTAGTAAGCTGAAGTGGCAATGGGCCGGCCATATAGCTCGAAGAACCGATAACCGATGGGGAAGAAAGGTTCTCGAGTGGCAGCCTCGTACCGGTAGGCGTAGTATAGGGCGACCCCCACTAGATGGAGTGACGACCTGGTAAGACATGCAGGAAGTCGATGGATGCAGGTGGCTCAGGACCGTGCTTTGTGGCATTGCTTGGGGGAGGCCTATGTTCAGCAGTGGACTTGTGAAGGGCTGTAATGATGATGATGATGATAATGTGTGAGCGGATATTCAACATACTCTCCTTCTAACGCAATTATTCATTATCAGCAATAAAAGCAGTGTACTGTACTACATATTCACTATAGAGCAATTACAGTTCGACCATACCGTAATATATTCTCTTCACAGTCACACAGTATAGTGTAACGTGAGGGACGTAACTACCAGACAACATTAAAGTATGCAAACCAACAGCAATACTACCCAACTCATTGTCACTCAGAGCAACCGCTCAGCAACACCATCTTCCTTGCATGCACTAGAAGAATTACTTCAGCGAACAAAACCACGATATTGTCTATCTTATTTCTCGATATACCCTCCATTCCAGATTGCCACCATAGATATGACGCTCCGCTCGAGTGACGCAACTTCTAGCCCACTCTCTATTCAACCAGACTCGCCGACAAATCTATATAAGATTTACATTAGACTAGACTTTTGAAAACTGTAATTATCGTCATTATCTTTATTGTAGCATATCCAAAGTCTACTGTTGAACAATGGAATTCCCCATAGATTTTCCACATAGAGGGGATATTTTCCGTAGTTGTCACGCTTGAAAGAAAGTTTGGCAACAGCAGTTTATTAGTATTTTGCTAACATGTAGATGTTTAGTTACAAAATTAAAATGACAAACAAACTAGCAGCCAACCCGATGATAATAATGTCCTTTTTTTTTTTTTTTTTGCATGGGGAAATGCCTACGCATACCCGCCTCGCGGGGGCAAGGACGGGTTATGTCGGACTCGCACCGACTAAAACCCCATGGTGTTCCACCTTTGTCGCATATTGGCAGGGCTACGAGAACGCTTTCGCACACATCCGCGGCCCTACTAGCGCCTGCCGCCCCATGGCAGCACCTCCTCGGGAGAGGAAAATTCCTCTCCGTTCTCCCTCCCAGGTAAGGCGCACCAGAACACATGGTGCGCCTTCCTCCACGGCCTCCAATTACGTCTGTGCAACAGACGCCCCCCGCGTCCGATGCACAAAGGCCATGGGGCCAGGAAAAACGAGCACTTAGAAGTACTAGCCTTCCCGACCCCAGCGGCGGATCTGGTCTATGGCTCCGCCGCCAACCAAGATTCGGCTGCGGAGGGTAGGGAGAGCGGCGCCTCGCAATACCGACAATCCTCTCCCCCCGCAGCCCCACCACCACCGCATCAACGGTGCGGCCCCGTTTGAGTCGCGAAGGATAGGGCGAGTGGCGCATCGCCATACCAACACTCCTCTTCCTCCGCGACTCCACCTCGGCTGCAGCGGTAGAGGGTGCGCGAGTCCCCACTCGCTGCAGTCCACCAGCACACATCCGAAGTGGGCTCCCCAAGCCCACTCGGAGTGGCCACCTCAGGCCGGCCCTTCACCTCGGGCCAGCCACGTGGGTTCCTCTTTGTTCACCGTGGGAGACCAAGCCACGGCTACTAAGCCCCCCGCCACGACAAGGCGGGAACCCGTTCGGGGGGGATGATAATAATGTCCTCCCGACCGAATTTCGTTCAAGGTGGCCAGCCTCAAAGGAGACTAGCCATCGGCGCAAGACAAGATTATAGTGCCAAAGTGTATGCGTAAGCACAGGTGCACTGTCTATTCCCTCACTCTCATAATCAGATTGGATGCTAAACCGACATGACCGGAGAGAGATCAGGCGCAGGACCAACGGTTTTTATGTTCTTTCCAAGGCACAGGGGTGAGACCCCACCAACTTCCTGACTCCGGGCAGCTACTGTTTTCTTGACGGAAAAACTTTATAATTGATTTTTTGGGCCGACCTGGGATTCGAACTCAGGACCTCACGATCAGCAGTCACACTACTACAACCACTAGTCCAACGAGGCAGTCGAGTCCAACCCGATGATATTTACTAGAGATCATGGATACTTGTAAATTACTTTAAACAAAGAAAACTACACAAGTGTTTTTCACCCCTGAGGACTAAGATGGAACACCTTTCATTCAGCCTGTAGTTATACTGGCTCTTTATACCGTTCAGATTGAAACATAGCAGTGTTTTATTTTCCTCCGACCTCTCTTACAACACGCACGAAATAATATGCTAATTAGTACTAAAGTAACTAACTGAAGTATTTATACGTGGTAGACCACCTATATATTATGGTTCATGAATATCCCCGGGAAGCAGCTCTCACAGATACCATCTTAAATAGCTTAATACTACTGTATTCGAAAATCCAAACCCTTACTAAAAATCTCCTCCATTCATATGCTACCAATAAAACCCAAAACAAGGAAAAATATCTCACAAGGCTTTCACTTGACAAACATTGACACCATTCGTTTTTATAGTTTTCTACCGTTTAAGTTTATAGATAATTAAATTGGTAAAATACCTTTTAAAAGAAACGTATACCAGTATGCCTTATTCTTGAAACAGAGTTTGTATTGTAATATACAATGATAATAATCTAAAAGGGTGTTAAGTTGTTATAATGATGACATCCATCTTTTTCATCTTCTTCTTCTTTTTCTATCTATCTATATTCATAATAAAAAGTAAATTGCAGTTGTCTGTACTCTGTATATTTTTGTGACAAGTGTTAATCATATAGAAGGTCTAAAAATAAGTAATTAAATACATTTCTTTCATTTATAGAATTGTTTATCTGTTTGTTTGTTTATGAACGCATCACGTCAAAAGTATAACTTTTTTTAAATAATCATTAAGAAAATCATAAATCACGTCTCATGGTCTCGTACGCAGACTCGACGACTCCCAGCCTCCCGATCAAGCCGGTTTCCTTCGATCAATTACCAGTTTCCGAAAATGCTTTAGCACCGTGGACCATATACATACCCTTCGGCAAATTGTACAGAAGACGGAAGAGTACAATTTGTCTTGCGTATGTGGACGATGAAAAAGCCTTTGATTCCGTCAAAATTTAGGTAGTGCCGCAGTCCCTTCAGCGGTGCTAAATTGACTGTCGGTATCGAAGTTCTGAAATGTTTGTACTGTAGGACTACGATGGCTATCCGAGCTTGTGGCATTACTTGTGAGAGGTCTATCTTCAGCATTGGACTTGTGAAGGACTGTAATGATGATAAAACACAAAAATATCTATACTAATTACTGTTTGAGTTAGAACAGTAATGTAGTTCATAAAATATATTCAATTGGGTTCAAACTTCAAACACTACAAAACAAATTACTAACGAACTTTTCTATGCGAACGAACACACTAGTACAAAATAAAATAAAAATATTTTTATATCTTTACCAGAAGTTTATATAAATTACACAAATGTTGGCTCCTTCTTTTAAGTACTTAGGCACCTGTATCAAAAGGTGCCGCTCCTCCATAACATTATCAGTAAATTTGGTAGGCTACTTATGCAATGTTTGTGTTTGTGTGTCGTACATATTACATTAATAAACGGAGTGCACAATATTATCACCTTACAAAACGAATTGACTTATTTAATATTTATAAACGACGTGACTACTCTCATGCTGTCGTAGGGAAATGTAGATATTTCTATTATTTAGTTGGAGGCGATATGAATTCAGAGCGTGCGTTTCTCACAAGGCGCAATATGTCGTATAGTGGAGAGGGCACTGAGTTATTGTCGACACCCTCGCGCCTGAATGTCGATATTTCTTTTTTACATATTATGTAGAGACTTGCGGCTCAGTGGTTAGTGTTTTTAGTTTAGTTTGAGTAGTTGGTTCTAAATTTAAATCCAGCCAGCACTAATATTAGTGTTGAAACTTAAATAAACACATGTGAGTGATAGTACCCACAGTTCTATCTTAAACATCGTGCGTGTTCGAGTAGGTAATTTGCTTATAAATACTGTTTTCGATAGCCGTGCCGAGTATTCCATTATGCGTGAATCCATTGCGAATTAATTTCCAGGGCATAAGAATGAAAGAAAGAAGAAGTTGTGAACTATTTATGTAGAATAGGTTCGTTCCCTGTTATATCTACCAGCACATTAATAGCTATTATGCGTGATTAATCATATTCCTATAGAGATTTTGTTTCACGTACTACCGTTCGAAATAACTTCAGACGTTTCAATTGGTGCAAACTTACTACATGAAACGGGTCTAAGTGTAATTATTACCAGAAATGGTGCTACCCTAATTTCTTAAACCTCTTATCATGCATATACGATCACATAGACCTGTTTTTGAAAATTTTAATCCTGATTTAATTGATGACTTTGAGATAAATTAACTACGTGCTCTCCTTAATAAGTACTCTTTCATCTTTACTCAAGGTGTGGTAGATAGATAGATAAAAGCGTTTATTTGTTTCTCCAATCACACACGTAAATTCAGTGATTAGTCTAGATATACAAATCAAAGTATTATAAAAAAATACATAAACTTAAGATCTTAATGTACATGTGTGTTGCAGTTTAACAAGTGGGTCCATAGCTCAGCGATTAATACTGCTCAGAGAGTAAACACTGATTTTCAGCTATTACCCTCGAGGTGGCGAGAAGAAAATTAGCACAACAGTACAATCAGAAAGAAAGAAAGAAAAAACTATTTTTTTGGCACGGTAATATTATTGTAGTGTAATTATGTCTGAAAGATGTGTCCTTTCAGCTCTATGATTTATATCTTGGGTTTAATTTAATAAAAAGTTACGGAAAAGATGTGTAAGACTGCGTAACCAATTAAGGCTAGTACCTAAATGACTTAGCCAACCATGAGTTAGTAAAAGTAAAAAGAAAAAGAAGAATATGCCATAGTTTATAGCTGGCAAACGAAGTATTTGGGAATACCTTGTTTTTGTTTATCTAGAAGATATGTTGTGAATTTATTTTTAAACTTGTAGTTGGTGTTAAGATTTCTTATTGACGGTGGGATGTTATTCCAACACTTCGTTGCCATATATCGGAAACTGCCAGTAAATGCCGCTGTTTTATGGCTGTAATATAGGAGTGCTGATCTTGTGGACCTCAATTGTTTTCCAGTATTTTGCTTTGCTTTATCTTTGCATGCAAGTACTCTGGTTTTTTTTAAACTTAATAACACTAAAGACTAGTCCCCCTAAATGTAGCTCTCTACGTGAGTCCATATTGAGCATGGAAGCATTGTTCAGAAAGAGTGTAATGTTATTTGTGGGAGGTACATCAAAACAGAACCGACAACATGCATTTTGCACGCGTTGTATTAGTCGCTTTGTTTTGCTAAAAATCCGGGGTCCATAAACAACATCCTCGTAATTGAGCCTAGGCAAAACCAATGACTTGCAAAGAGTAATGCGTGATGCTGCAGAAAGTTGGTCAATGATTTGGTATAAAACCTTTAGGCGATAAAAACAGTTTTTTTTACCATATTGAGGACATGATTTTTAAATCTGAGATTAGTGTCGAAGGTAATGCCAAGGTTTTTGGCTTCATCCACGCGCATTATATGTTTATCATGAATCTTAACGTCTAGTTCACCACAAATTCTATTTATTTGCGTCTTTGTGCCTAAATCTCGTGTTAACACTGACGAATTAGAAATGCGTCAAAAAACCCGATAAATACGTAGAGCGACAGGCACTACTCTTCTTACACTTCTCACCCGACGATCGAACTGCGTATCCCCCCGAGTTACTTAATTTGGTCAATTTTTATACCACATCCATTAATAAAGATGCATTGCAATGTCATGTGCAACAAAGGATGACCGAGGCGTCAGCGAAAGACAAACTCTGGTTTGACAAAAAACTGGCTAAGATACATAACTTACATCGGTCGAATCGATAATCGAATCTTCGTTTTAAAGGGATATAGTAAGTCGGCTCAAATTCTAATTTCGCCCCCACTTCACCGAGCGTCGTATGCTATGTACCGACATGTTTGTAATCACTAATAATGTAAGTAGATAGGTCGTTAGACACTTATTTCATTAGGTTTATCATATTTATGCCTGTTTCTTTACGCCAACCCAGTCGCTTCTTATTTTTATTACGGTTATTTCCCATTTTAATTTTACGTCGTCCTGTTACGTAATATGTATTCTGATAGTAAGCGACACAGCTTTCCCTTTCGAAAGCCTAAGCAAGACTGATGGAGATTGATCGGGCGGCAGGAAACAAGCTTCAAGACGCCGGTAGTTAAGGTAATTTCTTTTTACATTGAAAATAATGGTAATTTAAAAAAAAACATAAGTCCTGCCTTATAGTTAGTTCAGTTAGTATGCAAAGTTTCATGATCTAATTTAAAGTATTTTATGAATACCTGCGGTTTCTTGTTCAATTTGGAGGTAACTTTGGATTTTTTTCTATTTAGAAAATTTTAAGGGATCGTATTTTCATCTAACATTGTACTTAACATTAATCCTCAACTTTACCATATATTTATTTCCAAATTAATGCTGCAATATTTTCGGCATAACGGAGTATCTTGATAAGCCATTTGAGGTAATATTTTTATTTCCCCTTAATAAAAAAAATAACCCCAGAAACCAGATTTTGTTGGACCACAAGTTTAGTGTGCCCTACGATATTCATAGAGTACTCTATAACGACCGATACCTCTTGAAGAAAGTTGTCAGTCACCAGGGTCGGCCCCGTAAAGTCCCGCATGAGCAGTTACGACGTGCCCCACAACCAGGTGCAGTCTTAAACCAACAGGCGGCCGTGTAGCCTACAGACACAGACGAGCATCAAGGAGCATCCGGCATTGTTAATACACTGGTGACAGGACCAGCACCAACCTAACCAGTGTCAAAACTAGCTAGTGCTAGTTTAGGGTTTCGTCAGTAGTCGTCGATTAGAGATATAGGAAAATATGGATTCTATCCCGGTAAGAACCTTTCATGTTATATTCTTACTTAACAATCACACATACATTAACTATGTAACACATTACAAAAAAAAAGATGTTATTGACGTGTTGAGTCATACAATGATTGTTATCTTATTAAACCAGTGGTGGGACGTGGTCGACCACATAAAGTAGCTCATGATCAGTTGCAACGGATACTGCAGCCTTGGTGGAGAGCTTATTTACAGCATCAAAACATGCAAAATGACGACGGTAATCTGGTAGACAACGGTGCTGGACCTTCAATCATGATAGATGCTACAAATTAAATGGTGAGCAGTTTCCAATTTATTCTAAGCTACTTACTATCTATTACAATTACTGTATCTATTAATTACATAGCTATTAAACTAAACAATTTTACTTCATTCACATTCAAAAGCCGTGCAGGCAAATATAAACATTAAGTTTTTCTTTAAAAAAAAAAGAAAAATAACCACGAGCCGTGGAGGCCACAATTTATACTCTCATGTTATCCTGCTGGTATACGGCGTTCATGACCGCTTAGAACCCAGTTCCTTATTTTCCCGTCAAATAAAGAGACTTCGTGCCTGTCACGGAGCAATGGTCCTAAGCTCCTTACCTTTCACTCTCCATCAGATCAAGAACTTTGTGTCTATCACAGAGCGGTGTTACTGATCCTACTTCATCTATTCCTTCAAATCAAAGACTTTGTGTCTATCACAGAGCATTACCGTCACGTGAGAATGAAACAATACTATACTCGTACCTAATTGAAAGTACAACTACAATCTGTAACTTTACATATTTACAAATGCAATAAGAATAATTTATGGTTTTAATTATTAAAATTAAGTGTGCTTTTTAAAGCTTCACTTGCTATATGATCATCTCATCATTATTGGGTATGGTTCCCAATCAAAGCCCATTATTTACAAAAGTGAATACTGTGTTAACAGGTCAATAGAGATAGAAGATTTTTCACGGCAGGTGCAGAGCGCGCACCGCCGATCAGAATGGCCGTGTCGCCGCAAGGACATCTTCTGTTGACGAAGCCTAAACTTTGCATTGTCTTTTAATTGCTATAAATTATAATAATCAACAGTGTATAATTATTAATACTACAATTTAATAACGGCAATTTATCAGAAACATAACATCATGTAACTTGGTTTACAAATCTCTTTATTGACAACTAATTCCTATTAAAACAACTATTTATTCGATTATCAACTTTTGACTCAAATATTGTTTTAAATCGTAGAAATAAATAATTGTCGATTTGATTATTAATCCTGGTAATTGAAATTACTTAAGTAACCTAATGAATTCAATAAAAAGTTATTGTTTAGTGAAGTATTGACCAATCAAATCGTCGACCAATCAGAGCACACCTAAGTCGTTATTACGTTTTCCTTATTGTATGAACGCAGGAATAGAATCACTTCTGTTTCTGCGCCCGTCGGTGTAGTTCTATTTTCCTGGTAAAATTTTGTGAGTATTATTTGTGAGTTTTCATAATAAGAAGTGTAGAATAAAGTTATTGTAGTGCAAAATTAAAGTGTGTGGTCTTAGATCTCTTTCATTACAATGGAAACAATATACGGTAACCCTTGTCAAATGGGGACAGTGGTGCTGCCTCACCATAAAAACAACCCCGAGGTTTCCGCTCCGACATATATATACTTCAAGTGCGTTGTATTTCTATCCATCCATCAACTACAGCCTACAAAATTCCACTGCTGAACATAGGCCTCCCTCATAGATTTCCTCATGGGGAATTTGTTATGAGGCGTTGTGTTTAATGTCCAAAACCTGTATCTAAAATAAATTTTATTTTTTAGTTGAATTGTTAGAATGCTGTTCCCGCATTTTATACGATTAATAAAGAAAATAACTTTAAAATGGCGGCGGATTTCGACGGTGTCATGGAAGAGAGTAAAATTGTCAGTTACTAAAAACGTATAAACTAAATCGCCGTGTCCACTACAATAACTAATTATACCACAGAAATCTAAATAATAAGTCAATATAAGTCGTAAAAGCGCGTGACCTTGTCGCCCCACATGTGACTCGTAGGCGGCAAGCGCGCGAGGAGCGTTTGTTTCGGTCACCAGTGTTGTTTCGGACGCAGAGACGTAGAAATGGTGTTTAGAAGCATATCCAACTGCGGAAATTCTTTCACAACTTGCAAATTTACAAATAAAGGCATAACATTTCATAAATGGGTAAGGCCGTAGATTTTTCCACTCAGCAACATACACTTCTATGTTACAATAACATAGAAATAACCCTTTGCACATCAAATAGCGAAGAATCGAATTAAGCGAGTATTTCGTTACTCTACACGATCAAAACTTTTAGAAAAAGGTTGATATTTTTATAAGGTTTCTATGCCAACGAAAAAGTATATAAGTTACTGTGAATTATGATAATTTTTTTGTCCGCGATACTACATTTATGTAAGTCAGCTTAACATCGGATACGGATAGATTAGTATAAAAGTTTGAGACTCAAAAAAGTTTACGTACATTTTGACAACTTTAAAAGAATTAAAGATGTTGAAAAATATCTAGCCAAGATCCGCGTAGAAATTATAAATTAAAATCTATGTTACCTAATTTAAAGAGCATCTCTCACTCTCACCACTCATCCCATCACCACTACACTAGGAAAGGCACACCACCTTTGATAACACGGCACGTGTTTGCCTCTATACAAGGCATCTTCATGTTAAATACTTGACTTACAAAGGTGAGACCCTGTCTGACGGTAACGACATTTGCGATGCTTTTAACCATTACTTTCAATCTGTTTTTGTTAGGCCGTCCACCAATTATAATAATAGTAAATTAGATAATAATTTAAATACTGATCCGCTCATATCCATAAATACAATTTACTTAAGTGATGACATCATTATTAAAGAACTAGAGAATGTCAATATAAATAAAGGTGCCGGGCCGGATGGAGTGCACCCAGTGATTATATTGCGTTGTGCTAAAGAGTTGTTAAAACCGATATCTAATATTTTTCGACTATCTATGAAAACTGGAATGTTTCCTAGTGTATGGAAACGGGCTCTCATTACTCCAATACCAAAGAACTCACAAAAAGATCAAATTACTCAATATCGGTCAATTTCTAAGTTATGTGTCCTTAGTAAAATTTTTGAGAAGATTGTAACTAATCAATTGTCATATGTTGTGCGTAATCATATCGATGAAAATCAACATGGCTTTATGAAATCGCGCAGTGTGGACACCAATATGGTCATGTTTACAGACTTCCTTCTTAATGCAATGGATAATAACACCCAGGTTGATGTCGTGTACACCGACTTCTCCAAAGCTTTTGACAAAATTAACCATGACATACTTCTAAAAAAAGCTTTGGAGATTAGGAGTGCATGGAAGTCTGCTTAGATGGATCGAATCATATATACGAAATCGCAGTCAGGCAGTCTGTTTGAATGGTTACTGCTCGTTCTTTCTTGTGGCCCCTTCTGGGGTCCCACAAGGCTCTCATCTGGGCCCTGTGCTTTTTTCCTTGTACATCAATGACATAGGTGATGTCTTACATAACAGCCATCATCTATTGTATGCAGATGACACCAAACTTTTCAGGACAATAAATTCTATTGAAGATTGCCACAAACTACAATCGGATATTGAGAGCTTATGTAATTATTGTGAAAGTAATCACTTGTACCTCAATGCAGATAAATGTTATATAATAAATTACTCAAGAAAATCAAACCTCTTAACTTATAATTATACTCTTTTTGGGAAGGCTCTTAGTCGTGTTAGAAACATTCGTGACTTGGGCATCATCATGGACGATCAGCTTTCTTTCAATGACCACATAGATTTAGCTATAAAAAGAGCTTTTAGAAGCCTCGGTTTCATTAATAGAATAACTAAACCATTCAATAAGACTATCACTCTTAAAATCCTTTATTTCTCATTTGTAAGATCCATTCTTGACTTCGGCTGTATAGTGTGGTGTCCATTTTATAAAAACCATATTGATAGAATTGAAAAGGTCCAAAAAACATTTATTAAGATTTTAAATTACCGCTGTGACCTTTATGGCGAACCGTGTATTAACTCTCTTCATAAACATAAAATGTTGAGTCTCAGTGATCGCCGTAAATATTTCGATATCATTTTCTTGTATAAAATTCTAAATAATAAAATTGACTGCTCTCCTTTATTAGCCAAAATAAACATTAAAAGTAATTTTCGTCTGCCCGCTCGCCCTCAACGTGTATTTCAAACATTCGTACCACCTACACTTCGAAAAAAATATACACAAAACTGCTTTATCTCCCGTTCGTTAAAATTATACAATAAAGAATTTGTAAATCTCGATCTCTTTAGTTGCTCCTTAAAAAGTCTTAAACGAAGTATCTTTAAGAGTTATTCAGATGAATACTTGTCAGCGTAACATTCGGTAATCTCTACGATGTATTAATTATTGTCCCTTAAAAATGTATGTTTTTCAACTTTAATTAAGTTACCTATTTTAAGCTTTACTGTACTGTTGTTACATAAAGATAAATTTACTACTCAGCTTCAACTAACATGGGTAAATCTTTCAACAAGCTAAATTGAAATGTTATTCTAATGTATTTCTTCGGTACTCGTTGTCTATTAATTATGTAATGTTATAATATTGTACTTTCTTTTTAATGACTGTTTGTGTCACAATAAATGGAAAAAAAAATAAATAAACTGCTATAGACTTAAATAGACCACTAAGAAAATTTTACTGACTTTTAGAATTTTACGACTTCGTCGAAGTCGATCAAGATGTAAAAAATAGCTTTCCTTTTCACCCTGAAAATCGTCGCGTAGGAAAAAGCCGAATCTATGTGATGCCTCAAAGGACAAAATGTTCTGGCTTGAGTATATTTTGTTCAAGACAGTTATGACGGTCACGTTCCGATATTCTCTCGAGCTACAACTCGTGTTTGCAAACGTGTTTCTTTTATCTAGTGGGCGCCCAGGGGTCGAAATTTGACTGTTATTCATTCAGTATTTAAGTTTGTTTATTAAGCAAGCTGTATTTTACTTATATACAAGATATAAAATAAACGCCTTTTAGCTTTGACAACAAACAAGAAGAAATAGACTATTAAAAAGTAATATTTGAAATCAACCAAAATCAATCTGTCAATTATTTAAGTTTCCGGGACACCTGAGATTTTGAATGAGATTGAGAGGTTCTATGGGCAGCTGTACACATCATCGTTGGAACCACACGCAAGTGTGAGTAGCGATCCAAGAGCAAGTCTTATCCGACACTATTCCGATGATATCCCTGACGTCGGTCCAAGCGGGATTAGAATGGCTCTCCAGCACCTTAAAAACGGCAAGTCCCTGGACGATGATGGAATTACAGCAGAGCTTCTGAAAGCGGGTGGGAAAACCGGTACTTGAAGTCCTTCAGAGGCTCTTTAATTCCGTCCTCCACGGTGGCACTACTCCGGAGGCGTGGAGCAGAAGTACGGTGGTCTTGTTCTTCAAGAAAGGTGACAACGCTCTGTTGAAAAACTACAGAACGATATCCCTTCTGAGCCGCGTCTACGTGCTGTTCTCGAGAGTCATTACAAATCGTCTAGTAGGCAGACTTGACGACTTCCAGTCTCCCGAACAAGCCGATTTCCGAAAAGGCTTTAGCATCATAGACCACATACATACCCTTCGGCAAATTGTACAGAAGTCCAAAGAGTACAATCTACCACTTTGCCTGGCGTATGTGGACTATGAGAAAGCCTTTGATTCTATTGAAATTTGGGCGGTCGGAGTGATGACCTGGTAAGACATGTAGGAAGTCAATGGATGCAGGTGGCTCAGGACCACGCTTTGTGGCATGCCTTCAGCAGTGGACTTGTGAAGGGCTGTAATTATAATGATGATGATGAAGTTTCAAAGTTAAATTTAGGTTCTCTCGTTCACGTTTTAACACCGCGCGCCATATAAGTAAACCTATTACATTCATTATCATTAGTTAGTACTGTTGAAAATACAATTATGTATTGTATTATAGTATTTTCCAGCATTCCATGTGTACGAACCGTGCAATATCACTGGTGCTTAGCACGTAGATCGCACGCCTTAACCCGTTGCACTAGCTACAGTCGCCTAATGGTTAAATTTACGGATTGCGAAGCTGAAACGTCGTTGTTACAAATCTACCAATCTACTACTGTTATAAACTGCACATTTAAAGATATCAACCGTCGCAGAAGAAAAGAAAAAATATGTTTACACCACTAAAAGACTGCTTATGCATTAATAATTAAGAAGCAGTACATGAATGTATGTTACGTGGTAGAGCCACGCTGCAGCTGTGTTACTGGTATATTTGTAGCACGAATGGGTCCGCTCGACCGGGGAAGAACCACGTTCTCATAGAATACCGACGTAAAATAGCAGCTTAATGCTACTGTATTTCGTATGGTAAGTGTAGAGAACCAGAGACCCTTTTTTTAAATTTTTTTTTAATTTATTTGGGACAACAAACAATAGTACAAAATATATTACAAAGTACAGAAGTTTAAATTAGAATTTGAATGGTTAATTGTACAATCAACTACGTCATCCACCTCTTACTTAGTTTTGCTTAGTACAAACAAAATTAAACTTATACAATATATTTATACATAGTAAAAGTTACATATTAAGGGGAAATATAATGTCAAATGGCTTAGCAAGATCCTTCGTTATGCCGAAAATATTGCAGCATTAATTTTGAAATAAATATATGGTAAAGTTGAGGATTAATGTTAATGATTATGTTAGACGAAAACACGATTTCGTAAAATTTTCTCGATAGAAAAAAAAATCCAAAGTTACCTCCAAAATAAACAATAAACCGCTGTTATTCATAAAATACTTTAAATAAGATCATGAAACTTTGCATACTAACTGAACTAACTATAAAGCAGTGCTTATGTTATTTACTTTTTTTTAAATACCATTATTTTCAGTGTAAAAAAGAAATTATCTAAACTATCGGCATCTTGAGCTTGAATCCTGTCGCCCCGTTAGTATCGCTTAGGCTTTTGAAGGGAGAAGTTGTGTCGCTTACGATCAGAATACACATTACGCAACAGGATGACGTAAAATTAAAATGGGAAATAACCGTTATAAAAATAAGAAGCGGCTGGCTTGGCGTTAAGAAACAGGCATAAATATGATAAACCTAATGAAATAAGTGTCTAACGACCTTTCTACTTACAGTATTAGTGATTACACACATATCGGTACATAGCATACGACGCGCGGGCAAGTGGGGACGAAATTAGAATTTGAGCTGACTTACTCTATCCTCTTAATAAAGAAAAAATCATAACATATATGTTATTTTAAGTGTAACAGTAGTTGTTTTTTGGCCTTGGATAAAGATGTTGCAAAAATATCTATATCTAAAAACTTATCATTATATACTGACATCAACAGTCGCCGTGGTACGCGTTTGCCGGCATTAGTACGGCAAGCTCTAACGGCGAACACACATCGTCGGCGTACACTGCGTAAGTTATTATGGCGAGGTACTATTAATCCTATCTGGTTTAAAAGCGCTGGGCAATCAAATTTATTATGAAAAATATTAAACAAAAACATAGCCTGCAATAATAAACGTCTCGATCTCATTGTGACTAAATTATATTTAGTCAATTTTTCAACCGGAGACCCTTTTTACTGGAAACGAGATCTTAATTTTTACGGATGAAACGCAACTGCTTTTTTATAGAATAAGGATAAGAATATATAACAAACAACAGTCCGCCTGATGATAAGTGAATGCTGTTGCACAATAGATAGACATCTATTCTATCAGAGTAGATGTCTATCTATTGTGCAGCAACGCAGATGCGTTGTCAGCCCCGAGGACTAAGACGGAATGTCTCGTATCCAGTAAAAAGGGTTCTCCCGGTTCTCTACAGTCATCATACGAAACACAGCAGTATTAAGCTGCCATTTTACGCTGGTATTATGTGAGAGCGTGGTCCTGCCCCGGTCGAGCCGACACATTCGTGCTACAACTATAATATAGCTGTGCCACATAAACTGCACTTTTATTCTTAATAGAGGATAGTTGTAGATATTTATATACCACAACATCGCAATTTCAAATCGCAAATTCGCAAAAAATCGCAAATTCAACCGACTTCGAAAAAGGAGGAGGTTCTCAATTCGTCAGAATCATTTTTTATTTTTTATGTATGTTCACCGATTACTCGAAGATGCCAGAACCAATTTGGAAAATTCTTTTTTGGTTTCAAAGCGTATACTTTCCAGGTGCTCCCATTTAAATTTTATCGAAAATATTCGAGCGGTTTTAAAAATTCAACAATAAATTATATTTATATTGAAGTGGGTTTTTATTAAAAATCCAACTCCATACAGTCCCTTTTTCACTCCTTAGTAATACAACAGATTTCCAGGTTTAAATTCAATGAGCGCTTCTCCCCTTGTCTCACCTCACTCATACCTATTATGTGCCATTGGAAAAATTTTATACTCTCTTGCGGTTCTTGGGTCATTTTTTTCCTCTAGCAACAATATGGCATTGTTTTTATTAGTAGCATGGGATACAGTGGTAATTTCATCGAAAAGCTTCTTGAGATTAGAATGCTCGGCATCTGAAAACTGTAAGGACTATTACAAGTTTTCAATTTCACTAGTCAATTCCGAAATTTGCGTTTTCATTGTAGAATTCTCTAAACGTAACTGATTTATTTATTTTCTCATTTCCGTCGTAAAAGAATCGAGATCTGTTCTTATATTATAAATATTTCCGTTAATTTTTTCCAACTTTGAATCCAGATCGCGGCTAAACTCTGAAAGAGCAGTTTTTAAAAATGATCTAATAGCAATATTACCTTGCATGAGTTCACAATCAGGCTGTTTTCGCTTTCTTTGCGTTGTTGGATTCTGCTCTGATTCACACATTAAATTTGGGCTTGAAGAGTAAGTTGTGGTTGGAGATCGCAACATAATTAATATTCGGTACATTAAATAATTAATATAACATGTAAAAAATAGCCACGCACCGCTTATATACTTAACAGTAAGCAATATTAATCTTCAATTATTCAGGAATTAACATAATGTGTCGGTAAGAAAGGGCATTAGCCAAAAGATCGTAAGCGCCGTGCAAATCGTGTCGCTTACGCGTTTACTTGAACACTGTCACAACGGGATATTAATTAGGTCGGTATTCTGATATTTTTCTATAGCAAATATTTCATCATCATCATCATCATTACAGCCCTTCACAAGTCCACTGCTGAACATAGGCCTCCCCCAAGTAATGCCACAAAGCACGGTCCTGAGCCACCTGCATCCATCGACTTCCTGCATGTCTTACCAGGTCGTCACTACATCTAGTGGGGGTCGCCCTACACTACGCCTACCGGTACGAGGCTGCCACTCGAGAACCTTTCTTCCCCATCGGTTATCGGTTCTTCGAGCTATATGGCCGGCCCATTGCCACTTTAGCTTACTAATCCGTTGGGCTATGTCGGTCACTCTGGTTTTACTGCGGATATCCTCATTTCTGAGTCCATCACGCAGCGAAACTCCGAGCATAGCCCTCTCCATAGCTCGCTGAGCGACCTTGAGCGTCCTCATACGGCCAGCGGTGAAGGACCACGTCTCTGATCCGTAAGTCATCACTGGCAACACGCACTGGTTGTACACTTTAGTTTTCAGAGATTGAGGTATACCAAATATTTATATTGCCCAAATTAAAACAAAATTAAATTGAATGTGTTCCACATTTAAAACAAATATAAAGTTTTACTTAGATTGCACTACTCAATTAGATATTCACTTTATTTACGGATACTATGCAACAAAATTTTTGAATATACTCGTCTAAGCAACAACACATCAACTCGCGTTGGCAGCGCGTAGCACAAAGCTTTTGCTGGAAACGAGGCATTCCATCTTAGTTCTCACAGGTGACAACGCATCTGCACTTTGATTTGTAATCGAGCGTACATGTAGATGTTTATAGTATATAGGTCACAGCAACCACTTAACATTAGGTGGACTGAGTGCTCGTTGTCACCTTTATCCTATTAAGAAATATCATTAATTAATAATAGAACTTAAAATATCCAACAAATCAATAAAATGTCACATCAAATAGGTCGCATAATACCGCAACAGCAGCGTGTACAAAGTGTACGTTTAAATAAACTAACTATACAAACTATACATTTAAATAATATCAACATGAGATATGACTCTGTGGGGAATACATCTTTTACTTTTTGCATAAAAGCAGATAATTTAATAGTCTGTAATAAAAGATCCGATAACGTTACAGTCCAAAGTTCACTGCAGAACGCAGGTCTCCCCCGTAGATTGTATCTTAAGGAATATTTACCATAGTTGCCACGCTTCGCAGTCGAGTTTACAACCGCAGTTTTCTTTTATTGGAATTAGGGCACTACTGTTCATCTGGTTGGTACTAGCTTATTACATCTGTCGCCTCTTACGACACTCACGAGAAGAGATGGGGTAATGAATAGTCTTTCACTGCCATTACATGGTAAACGTTGATATCATTTCTAGAATATTCTAACAAAACATATTTGAGTTCTCATGTTTAAAATACTATGGTATACCGGAAGCAAAAAATCGTTTGACTTTATGAACAACTCCAAATTAAAATTAAAATCGACCTAAAATCAACTAAAATGAGAGCACGTGTATTACTCCCACAATTTGTTTCAATCAATTCAACTCCCTTTTTTCGCCTTGAAACAATAATATTATTTTGTAAAATAATGTCTCTTCTTCTCATTTATTTATGAAGCGCGTTATTTTTTATATATATATATATATATATATATATATATATATATATATATATATATATATATATATATATATATATATATATATATATATATATAAGGTATATTATTGAGGATCTTCAAAATAAACCACAAATTGTTTCTCTGAAAATACAAAGCTTTGTTTTATTTAACACGTCTTTCCAATATTACAACAATTATCAAGTTATGACAATTACACTTCTATCTCACCTGAAAATACAAAGAAACGACATTTAAAGTTTACTAATATTGCTTCCTCAATCGTATCCTTCGGTTTATCTCTCTACAAGTTTTTATAACAATAAAATGCACAAAATAATCTAAACGTCATCCGCCATTGAATCATAGTTTACACATCACTTCGATGCGCCCTCTACCATCTTCCACAGACAACATAGATACGCGAAGCGCAGCAAATTCAAATTAATGAAATATCATTCATTTCATTACATCTCCCCCCCCTAAGAGCGAAAATTCTAAGCAATATATCTATACAATGTACCTATAAGTTATCTTCATATTCGTTTTCTTCTCCTTCATCTTCTTCTGTTACGACAGGTTGTAATTTTGTTATGTGAAATAATGTTGATTCTGCTTTTCTGTTGCCTGTATCAAGCCTATAAATTGAATTCGATATTTTCTCTATTATCTTGAAAGGACCTATATTTAATTCGTCTAATTTCTTTCTATTCAGTCTATTTCCATTTTCTAAATATACACTGTCTCCTACATTAAACTCTTGCATTTTTCTATTTCTATCAAATATTTTCTTGTTGTACTCATGGGATTTTATTGTATTCTCTAATGCCAATCTTCTATCAGCCATCCACTTGTCTTCCTTTTCTATTGTTTTAAATTCATTTGGTAGAATACTGACATTTGTACCATCCAGTAAATATTTTGGTGCAAAACCTGTAACGGAGTGTTCTGTTTCATTATATTTCTGTATACATTCTCTTGCTAGTGTTGTCCACGTTCTCTTATTATTTTTCTCATTCATTTTACACCTTATTTTATTTACTATTGTTTGATTTAATCTTTCATTCAAGCCGTTCGAGAATGGTGTATTCACAGCTGTAAAAATTAGTTTAATATTATTCTCCTGCAAATATTGCTTAAATTCTCTTGAATTGATGCCCGGATATTGATCTGTCAGGATAATTCCAATCTCATCTGTCTCTAGTACTTTCTTTGTTAGATTTATAAAGTCACTTGCATTCTGAGTTTTTGAAGTCGCAATAAATGCATATCTTGTGTAGTGGTCTACTAAAAGATGTAGGTATTTCTTTGTAGACCTAGATCCTCCAAAGCCACCAATAGTATCCATTGACATTATCTCAAATGGTTTTGTAGCTGGTCCCAGTTGTGACATTAATCCAATTTTTTTTTGACATCTTGATTTATTTTTTATGCATATTTCACATGTTTTACAAATATTTATAATATTTTTTGTTTGGTTTATAGCTGTATATATAGGACTTATTTTCTTCTGCAATTGTCTGATCCCAATATGGCATAAATTTTCATGCACCTTTTTTATAAGTTTTTTACTAAATTCTTCTGAGAGGATAATCTTTTCCTGTTTCTTTATTTTTTTATAATAGATTTTATTTTTGTGTATTAAATTTTGTTTCTTTTCTTTTATTGTTTCATTTTTCTCTTGGTCTTCAACTATATCTTTTATTTGTATTAAATTAACTATTCTCAATAGTTCCTCACTGTTATCTTTTGATTCTAATACCGGATTTCGGCTCAAACAGTCTGCTTCTACATTTTCTTTACCAGGTATATATTTTACTGTAAAGTCATACTGAGATAGGTAATATGTTAGATCACCCAATTCTTCATCTGTCCTGCATTTAATGTTCATGTTCTCTAGAGGTTTGTGGTCTGAGTAAATAGTGAATTGTTTTCCAATGAGCCAGTGCTGCCAATATTTAACGGCTTCTTTCATAGCAAGACATTCTAAATATATAGCCTTTTTTCCGTTTTTGATGTTCGTTCAGTTTTTTTGAGAAATATGCCACCGGTTTGTCTTTACCATCTAGTTGTGTCTGTTTTAATATTGCTCCAATGCCCTCCAAAGATGCATCGGTAAAGATTTTGATTGGTAAGTCTTTGTCGAATATTTCCAAGACCGGTTGAGAACATAAATATCTTTTTATCTGATTAAATGATTCTTCACACTTCTCTGACCATACAAACTTCTCGTTTTTTCTTAATAAATTATGTAATGGATCTAGGATAATTGCACTTCTTGGTATGTATTCATGGTAGAAGTTTATTTTTCCCAAAAATTGTCTGATGTTTTTTTGCGTATAGGAGTTGGAAAATTCTTTATTGAAATCAAATTGTCTTTTAATGGTCTTACTGAGTTGTTCTGAATTATATGGCCGAGGTATTTTACCGAGTCTGAAGCAAAGGTACACTTCTTAAACTTCAATCTAAAGCCTTCTTTAATTAATGCGTCTAATACATTTCTTATGTGCTTTATATGTTCTTCAAAGGTAGACGAGTATATCAAAATATCGTCAATATAGTTTACAGAGTATCCTGTGAGATTGTGTTTTCTTAAAATATTGCTTAAAATTCTCTGGAAAATTGCTGGTGATGTTTTCAAGCCATAAGGGAGGCAGGTCCACTGGAAGTGGCCATCTTGTGTGACAAATCCTGTTTTACTTCTGTCTTCCACCCGTAAAGGTATTGCCCAAAATGCTGAGTTTATATCCAGTGTAGTAAAATACTTGCAATTTCTTGTTTTAATAATTAGATCATCTATCAAAGGAAAAGGTTGAGCTTGTGGTACAACAATTTTGTTCAATTCTCTGAAATCTACACATAAACGGGATTTTCTATTTTCACCTTTTTTAAAAGCCAATGTCACTGGAGCAGCGAAAGGACTGTAAGATTCTTCTATTAAATTATTCTTTAGTAACATGGATATTTGCTCTTCAATTTCTAATTTATCTTCTATTGTACATCTGTATGGTCTTTTACTACAATATTTATTTACTATTAAATCTATGTGAGCTTCATAATCTCTAACTGATCCTATATCATACTTGTCCTTAGCAAAAATTGTTGTATATTCCTTTATAATTTTCTCTATCTCAATTTTCTTTTTATTACCTAAATGATCTGTCATACTTATAAATTCCTTTGTTTCTATGTGTTCATTGAAATTTACTGTATATGTTTCTATATTCTTATCTTCATTTCTGTTATCTTTAGACAATCTGTCTATTTTATTTGTTATTTTCTTTTGTTCTATCTGCAAGTTCTCATTTTGGGTTAATCTGAATTTCTTTATCATATCCAATCCGATTATGAAATCTTCAAAATCTTCATTTTCTACTATGTATACATCCACCTCTTCTTCCAAATCAAATATTTTTATTTTTATTGTTATCAAGCCATCCATCTTCTTCACACCATTAACCGTTTTCATGTATGCTATATTCACATCATCTTTTTTTTCTTTTACTTTTATCAATCTTGAATTTATTAAAGAGATCTGTGAGCCTGAATCATAAATGCCGCTCACTTCTAGTTTATTTTCTAATAATAGCTTGATTTTGATTAATGGTGTACTTACTAGTTTTTTTTACAAGCATTTATGTCTACTTCAATGATGGAGTTATTATTTACATTTTTAGTTTTAAGAACCTTTTCAGGTTCATTTTTATTTTTCTTGAACCAACATGACTCCTCCGGATGATATCTAATTCCTTTGTCCAAAGATTCACAAGTCTTACATGGCTTCTTCTCATTAGTTTTATTTTTATTATAAAATATACCACTCTTTATGTTAGTTGAGTTTTTCTTGTACACTATACCTTCATATTTTCTTATCTCGTTGTACAAATCAGTAGTGTTGTTGAGTTCGTCCCTGTTTAACTTATTTAAGATAAATCCAGGTAAACCAGTTGCAATAAGATCTATCATTGTTTTGGAATCTATAGATTTGTTTATATTTAATATAAGCCATTCTTTTTTTATGGCATAATCAATTAACAGTCCTTCTTTATACCTAAATGCGAGAGCATATGTGACTATGTCCCATCCTCGGTTTTTAAAAGTTTCTAAAAATTTGTCTTTCCATTCACTCCATTCAGAATTTACTGTTAGTTTTATGATCATCGAGCTATACCAATCCAAACAAGGTTTATCTAAAAATAACCTCAATATATCAATTTTTGTTTCATCTTTTGTTATATTGAAGCGCGCACACTCTTTTTCAAAAATCTCTATCCATTGCATCGCATTAGGATTCTTGCTTGTGAATTTTTCAATAATAAATTTTTCTGAAATATGTTTTAAGTTATGTTGACTTTCTTTCTTAGTTGTAGTTTCTATTAATTGTTCCAAGATATGTTGCAAACTGTCATCTTTGTCTCTTGTTTGTTTTGTGCTCATTTCTTCTAAATATTGATCTAAAAATTGCATATTACCTTCCTCATCTACATATGTCTTCTTTAGATTTTCATCCAATTTTATCCATACTTTTCTACTTTGGTGTCTTTTCTTTATGCTATTTTTTACTTTTTGTGAAAGCGTTCATTTTAACAATATATGTATGATGACTCACCGGCTTCAGCTCCTCGGGTAAAACATAACATTTTCCTTCTTCTGTAGATATTGAGGTTATGGCTAGTACATTAGATTTGCCATCATTTGAGGCTATCATCGTAAACTCGAATTGCAGCCGCTCCATCTTCTCTTAGTTAACAAAAATGTCGTTTTATAAGGTATATTATTGAGGATCTTCAAAATAAACCACAAATTGTTTCTCTGAAAATACAAAGCTTTGTTTTATTTAACACGTCTTTCCAATATTACAACAATTATCAAGTTATGACAATTACACTTCTATCTCACCTGAAAATACAAAGAAACGACATTTAAAGTTTACTAATATTGCTTCCTCAATCGTATCCTTCGGTTTATCTCTCTACAAGTTTTTATAACAATAAAATGCACAAAATAATCTAAACGTCATCCGCCATTGAATCATAGTTTACACATCACTTCGATGCGCCCTCTACCATCTTCCACAGACAACATAGATACGCGAAGCGCAGCAAATTCAAATTAATGAAATATCATTCATTTCATTACATATATATATATATATATATATATATATATATATATATACACGCGAGAAAATGGCTTCTAATTTCTGATTTAACGCGTGCTTAATATACTGAACCTCCACCGCACTGTATCATCACCAACAATTAAAACGTATATCCTGAAGAAACATGCATTATAAAAGTATTTCGAGAACATGTAAAAAAGTCCATCAACGTATATTGTTGAATCAGCATGATGGACTCCTGCGTACTCAACAACACCCTTCAGTAATGAAAAAGATCTGCACCCAGCAGTGAAATAAATTCAGGTTGTTACTTTATTTTTTTAACATAATTTCAATTACAATCAATGTAATATTCAATCTTACATAAATGTTACAAATTAGGTTTAAAATTAAATAAAAATAATAATTAAAATTACAATATTTACAATTAATATTAATTATATACAATATAAAAAAAGAAACTCTAATGTAGAAATACTAACACTAAAAATTTAAATTGTCAAAAAGTCCTGCTCCCCGTGGTATATTGCCAAGAACGCTGGCTGCGTTTCCTCGCTGAATAGCTATACTTAGAAAGAACCAGCCCTCTTATAACCAGCAGCGACGACCAGTCGTGGATACAGTTCCTTTAGGAACTTCCTGCACTTGGACTCCACGGACCGGTAGTCTCTACAGCAAATGGCACAAATATGTAGTCATTTCTCAAAGACTCATATTTGCTCCATTTACTAAATTCGGCTACCTCTGATGCCGCCCTGGCTCTAAAAGAGGTACCCTTGAGATGAGAGGCCGCCAAAGTGTCAAAAATAAATAAATAATAATTTATTATTGAATAAAACTAAATTTACGGATTATATCGCGTTTATTTAACTGATTTTACTTATTTTTAATTCCCGACGTTTCGGGTGCTTTACAGCAACCATGGTCACGGGGGTCAAACATCTCAGTCCCCCCCCGTGACCATGGTTGCTGTAAAGCACCCGAAACGTCGAGAATTAAAAATAAGTAAAATCAGTTAAATAAACGCGATATAATCCGTAAATTTAGTTTTATTCAATGTGTAGTGTTCGCGTAAATTTAAGAAATCATTATAATAATTTATTACATAAATTAAGGTTCAAAACCAAACATAAATTACGTATTCCAATAAAATACTTTTTAAAAATTAAACGAAAACCGTTAAATAACAGAAGCTTTAAATCAAAGCCTAAGCACGTATCTTAAAACAATATAAAACATCTTCATTTTCTTGGGTCTATAATAAAGATCGTTTCGTTGTAGATAAAAGTCAATTTTGGCAATAAACTAGAGCGGGAGGAGTAAACGAATTCCATCAAACATTTGTTTTTATTGGCTCACCGCTGATATTTTGTGCCCAATTCCCTCGAGATACGAATTCCTACCTCAATCAATTGGAAGTACTTGTTGAATTTCCAAACAGGCGATAACATTTTGCAATAGCACTTATAAACAGCTATTGCTTATCAGAGGAACCTCATTCTGAATCGGTAACAGATGAAAGAGAAGTTTTCAAACGAAACGAAAACGAAAAATGATAAAGTTTTGGAAACAATGGCTTTTACAAAAAATTGCCTGCGCTAGTTGTTTAAATTTAGTGATGGGTTTAATTTTTATCTTATTTAAATATAAAGTGGTCTGAGATCTGTTACACGTACACGTGGTCACAGTGCAGATACATTACGGTTGTAGTAAGCATGGGTCGGTACGACTGGGGAGATACCACTTTCTCACAGTATACCAGCGTAAAATTTATAAATAGCTTAAGCTTTAAGGAGCTTCATATTATAGTTATAAAGAATGTACCCTTACTTTAAAAAAAACCCAAATCACCAAAAATACCAAACGATTCCATAATATAGGTAAAATTGTCAAGTAATTAGTCGCGACAAAGATTCAATACATCAAGATAATCGAATGTAGACGTGGCCTTACGCATAGCTCACTGTCACCACCAAATTGATGAGGACCTACTATTATGAGAAAGAATTACTATTTTAGGATAGATTATTCCGTTAAAGAAGATTTTTCCTAGAAGAGAAATTATGCAAGAATTTTTTTTGTGTTTAGATAGATCAATTACTCGTATTCACCACTAATATAGGTACTTAGATGACACAAAATATTATTATAGTTTTTAACATTTAGATCGAACGTATTCAAATATTTTTATAAATAGATTAATTATCGCGCGTACTAATTGTCACAAACTAACTAGTGGTCGTGGTAGAGAGTATTCTACAGTTTTTTTTGTCTTTTGTCTTTTTTAAACGTTACACTAGGACACTAGGACTTTTTTCTATACCGTAGCAGTAGTTTATAAACATAAATTGCACAAGGACAAACATCTCTCTGAACATACTCATGATCACCGATACTATTAAATCATATTTAATAAATAGTTCCTACAAAGAAATATCAATTCCCACAAAGAATGATTCGAAATCTATTAAAATATTTTTTTAAACATACTTTTTTCAAAAGAGAAAATAGCTATGTGCTACACACTCTGCGTGAGATTATAAAGAATTACGCATAATTAAAATTATAATTCAATATCTAGGCTGTACCAAAATACCCTGCCAGAAAAATTACAACCACAATACTGATACCAACAGCAAAAAGGGTAATTTCTTTTCACATTACAATTAGACACCTCTCTCTATTTCCTTGTAAGGCCGCTACATTTTCATATGTACATAATCATAAAAGTGAGCCATAGAAATATGAGAAAACTATGGCAGTTTAGTTTGTACAAAGTATGAGCTAAGATCATATATGATAAATATACAGACAAGGTAGAGATAAGAAGTGGCGGCACAAGATAATCCACTTCTCCATACCAACCCGTGGGTGTGTCGAAGAGGCACAGAGGGAAATGGAACAAGAGATGGGTAGCAGCTTCACTTAAAATGATAAAAACTGCAATTCCTGTTCCGCAGGCCAAGTGTGGCAACTATAGCAAATCCCCTGTGAGGCAATATATGTTCTATGTTAGTAGTATATTCGCTATGTTCAGTGGTGTGAGCCTTTCTTGCCAACTGCCATATGCGATATCGAATAGAGGGAACTCGCTCCTCGTACCGCCTTCTCAGAGCAAAAGTCCCCCAGGGCTTCGTCCTCTCCTCACTCCTCTTTACACTCTACACAAGTGATATATCGAAGGACCCAGTAGTCAATCTCTTCGCCGATGATACGGCACTTTTGGACAGCTGCCAGCGAAACTCCGACTTGCACAGAGATTGCCATCTTCCGACAATCTCTGAACATAATCTTCGTACGTGGTAGAGCTATGCTAGGATCGCGAGCTCACAAAATACTAGCGTAAAATATCAGCAGCTGCTGTTTCGTACGATGAGTGTATCAAACCGGAGACTCTTTTTAAAGGCAACGAGGAATTCTATCTTAGTCCTCAGGGGTGACGTAGCATCTACATTTCGATAGTTAATAATGGGATACATATAGGTGACATGTTACACGTGACACGCTCGTTTGTCACCTTTATACTTTAAATAATAAAAAATCTGCAATATCTCTAAATAATTCCAATATTTGCTATATCAATTTAAGTATATCTATATAATCTGAATATAGATACAATATAAACATTCAGACTAAGGTAAAAATATGATAATTGTTAAGGGATTCCAACATACAGTACAAATTAAGCAATATTTTATAATGACGTTTCTATATTCAGTAACACTATAATCTAAAGCGCAAATTATTCAACTTCATCATTCATTCGTCATTCAGTATCATCTCCATGTATCTCATGATAGTGGATATTTACTCCCACCTAGAGAATTGGCGATTGCAAATAATTTATTGTCGTGTGATTTACGTAATCATGAAAAATGGGCAGCTGCTACTTCGAAATGAAAATAAATAAAAAGCAACAGCCTCTAAACGTTACTATTTTGAGTGATTAAGGGTAAGGCCTTTAGAACGGGCTCAGGAAACGATTTTTTGCTCTAAGAAAATATTGTTAATAAGGTATCTTGCAGTTGCTAAGATTAAAAAGACACAAATGTTACACATTCATAAAATGTTATAAGAATATAAACTAAAAGGAACGGCCTCACTAAAGCGTAGTAACCACGGCTGGGAAATGACTTTCTCTTATTTCTAAAACTACATTTGAAAATGACCAAATTCATTGCACTGCCTGGATTTTTTAATATCCCAATAAAACAGATTTTCTCACGATGTTTTCCTTTACCGCCGGTTTATTGATATAAATCAGAACTTAAAGTTGTAATAAACCCGCCGTTTATGACATAAATTTTGCTCAGTTTATTAGAGTACTGTGAAATTCCAAGGCGAACCTGAACTACTATAGCTAATTTATTTTGTAAAAAAACGTAATGCCTATGCATTTCGTATGGTGAGTGTAAAGAACCGGAGACACTTTTTACAGGAAATGAGGCATCCGTCTCATTCCTCAGGGGTGACAACACGTCTGCATTGATGTATTGTTACCCCTGACATGATTCTTAATCGAAGAATCATCTCTATATGCTACAAAATCTATGTGTGTCTTTGTTCGATTTTATAATTTTTATCATGTCAGGTATAGTATAAAAACACACCAAATATTGCGAAATTACAGATTAAATAATACTAAATATGGTAAATGTGACAAAATCTATCAAAAATGTTAAAGAGATTTTCTACCCTTATTTTCAGGTTGAAACATAACAATGAAGAATATATATATTCGCATTCGACATATCGAATATGAACCCCTACTATCAAACTACTTATGAAGCAAACTAAGAAAAACTAAATTGACTATATACATATACTTATCATATCAATAGCATACAATAGCATATATCGAACATAAACCACTACTATAAAATTACATAAAAACAAACTAAGGAAATGACAAACTTAATTTGAGGATGGCATTAACGAAAGACAAAAATACAATAGTGCGTGCTGGGTCGGAAAAATACCGATTCCCCAGCCAAGCCTTTATTTTCGTTAATAACTACCCTATAAATAAATTTATGTAGAAAAAGTACTTACCGGAGAAAAACCGCACAAATTTGTTACCTGTTACCAGAGCACACCTGGGACCGGACTAAGTAGTGCAGAATATGGACTTTTTAACGACTCCGCTATTTGATCCTTTTAAAACATAACGTTTACATTTACGTTTTAGGACAAACTGAGCACCGTGCAAATACAATATCAGGTATATATATATATATATATATATATATATATATATATATATATATATATATATATATATATATTATATACACGATGTATATTTGATTATAAAATAAGGGCGGAAAACAACAGAGCACACAGTCCACCCGATGGTAAGTGGATGATGTCGCGCATAGACATCTATAAATTTATACCTGGAGCATCCCCTACCACCTCTGTTATGCACTTTAAGGTAATTATCAAAAAATTGTGACACGCGCGCCATACACGGAATGTAGGCAGAGTTCTCGCTTCCACATATGACGTGTTTTTATATAGAGTAATTAGCTCGCGGCCTGTAAGGCCCTGAATCACATAACCCTGTAAGAGTCGCATAAACTAACAGCACTAACATCAAGATAATAGATATAGAGTAATGGTGACAAGCGAGCACACTGTCCACCTGATGGTAAGTGGACGCTGATGCCCATAGACGCTTATCATCGATTAAGAATTGAAATGCTGATGCGTTGTTAATCCTGAGGACTAAGATGAAATGCCTAGTTTCCAGTAAAACGGATCTCCGGGTTTCTACACTCACCATACGAAACACAGCAGCATTAAGCTACTATTTTACGCTGGTATTCTGTGATAGAGTGTTCTTTCCTTGGTTGAGCCGACCCATTCGTGTTACAGCCATAATATACATAGCTGCCGCGTGGCTCTACCATGAAAAAAACATGTACAACTCACACGTTGCTGCACATATCACACGCACATATTTGGTGTACTCTAGAGTTTCTAGAAAGAAAAATAACTTCAAATACACCTATTTAAGTACGTACGCACATATTTATCTCTATACCATCAAGATTACAAACCAGTGAAGTAGCAAGACCATGTCCTGGGCGGCAGATTTTAGGGGACATCATTGTGAGAATGAAAGTCGATCGCAGTCTTATATTTTTCAATAATACCAGTAAAAATCTCCAAATATTTGGAATCATAACTGTTATGGAATACTTTGACGAACAACTACATATAATTTGCTCACACGTACTTGTCAAGGATAGGGATAAATATTAAAAATACATCACAAACTACGAATTTTACTTTCTTAATAATGCCTACTTTAAAAACGGGGGGGGAGTAGGGGTGTTATTATTAGCTCAAGCAGCCCTAGCCGGCAGCATCCCATGCTACGCCACTGTTGCAAACTGTTTGGGGTAGCCCAAATAAGTTTTCATAAGGTACGAGCTATTAATAGCAGATAAGAGTTTGTAAACTAATGTATATCAAAATAACCTTTCTCGATCTAAAACCTAACGCGGCGTTCATCTTGAATGGGCTATTTACGGAAGCTTTACATATATATATAATCGGAATCTCGGAAACGGCTCCAACGATTTTCATAAAATTTAATGTCCAGGGAGTTTCGGGGGCAATAAATCGAATCGATCTAGCTAGGATTTATTTTTAGAAAATGTCCTTTTGTCCGTTTTTTCAGGCAATAAAAAACTGCTACAATATAAGAAGGTAAATTTTGACAGACTACTAACGATCGTAATAGCTCCGGTGGGATGTCGGTCGAGCGTGATATCGGAGTTCCGTGGTTGGCGTCCCGTCTTGGGTCCACTTTTTTCCTTTTTTTTTTCAAAATCCCTTTTTTTTGTGAGAAAATATTTCCATCGAAAATATATCGCTATTATTTCGAGCCCTTTTTTAGTAATTTTTAAAAATAAGAAAAATTTTAATTAAACTAACTGCACTCATGATTTTCATTCAAATAACCAGTTCAGTTTTTTCTATTATGTCAATAAGATCAAAAAATATTATTCATGTAATTTGTATCTAAATGTAACTTAAAAAACGGAGCAAAGCTCGGTCATCCGGGTACTTTTTAATTATTATTAGAAATAAGGACCGTGTAGTAACAGTGTAAGAACGACGAAGCGAAGCGACAGAGGGAATCAAATCGGGAGACGATCTTTCTAATAACGACTAAAAAAATGCAGTTGCCAATCTGTTTGCCAAGTTTATAAATTACGCCATTAGATTATATAGCATAAGCTCTTAAGCATGTTATCCAGAGGGGTAGGCAGCCACTAAGGACTACCACTTGGCACGATGCTAACACACAACTCTCGTAGGTATAAATAATTCGCCGCGTAAATATTGTTACGAGCTTGAGGTTCGTGACAATAAAAAAATTCCGATAAAATTACCTAAATTAACACTTTAATTTATTTTACACAAAATAAAACTTAAAACACTAATAATTAAACACACTAATTCACTTTATTCCGCTCCGAAGCTTCGCTTGTCTCGCCAAATCCAATACTGCCCCGATCGCATCTTGCAGCGCCTATCTATACAAATTAGCAATGAAACATCCGGAATATTCAAGTAAATGCGCGCAAAGCGACGAGTGTTCGAGTGTAGATTTTCTAGAAACTTAGTTCTTCGGATGGCGCTGTCGGTTGAAGGATTTGTGATGTCATTTTCTGCAAAGCTCTCCTCGCTCTCGTTCCTGACACTAGATGGCGCTAGTGTATGACGTTGACTTATTCACGCAACACTGCCCCCTCCTAAGACATGCTCGTCCCGAGCATTATCGGTCCCATAATAACGCGCCAAGCGATCCACATGGACGATCTTAGGAGTCCCTCTTGCGCCTTTCTGTATCCGGTAGGTCACATCGTTGATCCTGGTTACAATCCGGTACGGGCCGTCCCATTTAGCTTGAAGCTTAGGAGATTTCCCTTTGCTGCGGACTGGATTGTGCAACCACACTAACGAACCTTCGTTGAACCCTTTATTGTTCATTTTGCGGTCGTACCGGGTTTTCATTTTTTCAGACATTTGCTGGCCCGATTGTCTGACGTGCTCATAAATGTCATTCATTTTGTTCCGCAAGTCATTTGCATAATCGGTTATACTGCGTGGGGCATCAGGTGGTATCCCGGTGATCAGGTCTGCAGGCAGCCGTAATTCTCTTCCAAAGTTTGCGAAAGCTAGTGTCACTGCTGTACTTTCGTGAACAGAACTTCGATATGACAACAAAAACGGTTGTGTGTGCTTGGCCCAATCTCGTTGCCGATTGTCTACAACTTTTGCTAGGTACCTCTCCAATGTCTGATTAAATCGTTCCACCATTCCATCAGATTGCGGGTGATAAGAAGTCGTTCTTGTTTTATGAGTACCCACAACTCGGCAAGTTTCCTGGAATATTTGAGACTCAAAATTCCTTCCTTGATCGCTGTGAATCTCTAAAGGTACTCCAAAACGACAGAAGACTTCATGAACTAGTTTGTCTGCAACCGTTGAAGCTTCTTGATTTGGAATGGCGAAAACTTCTGGCCACTTTGTGAAGTAATCCATCACAACCATGAAATAGTTGTTACCGCTTTCACTCTCCGGAAACGGCCCCGCCACGTCAATGGCTATTCTCTCCCATGGTGCACCAACATTGTACAACTTCAATGCACCTCTACTACGAGTCTGAGGTCCCTTTACAGCCGCACAACTTGTACATTTGCAACACAAGTCCTCGACATCGTTTCGACAGTGGAACCAATAAAACCGTTCTCGGATCTTCAGTAGAGTTCTTGTAACTCCCAGATGGCCTCCGGAACAATCATTATGGTACAGCTGTAGAACATCCGGTACTTTAGCTTTAGGGACAACCATTTGCAAATGACAGCTGTCTCCCCTAACATTTTCCCATTTACGGCACAGAACTCCATCCTGAAGCAGCAAGCTGTCCCACTGGGCCCAATAGCTTTTCGTGGTTGAACTCATCGCTGAGACGTCCCTCCACTTAGGCTTGGTAGCACGGGCCTTCATCCATCCCAGAATCGGCTTGATGTCCGGATCTTCCTGCTGTGCATGTCGTAGGCTGTCCTTCCACCCGTTGCTGAGGTGGTCTGTCCTGAGCATCCTCACGGATACCACTTCCTTACCTTGCCTACTACAATGGTTGCAATCTTCAGGACAAGGTCTTCTTGACAATGCATCTGCGTTGCCGTGAGATTTCCCGCTGCAGTGTCTGATAGTAAAGTCGTATTCCTGCTGCTGCTGGGCGGTGCTGTTAGCCGCACTTCCTTTCTGAGACCGTTCACCTTCTTACGCTTACGTGCTTAGGGCAGCTGGACCGAAGATGGCCCCTTTCCCCACAGCCATAGCACCTAGGGCTGTATCCTTTATTGTGGTCGCGAACCGTAACTGCTGCAACCTCCCTAGCGTGAGGTGAACGATGATCCTGTCGCCGCCAGGCAGTGCCGTTAGCTGCACTACCCTCCTGATATCGTTCACTTTCCCTTTCTGCGGTTCGCTTAGGGCAGCTGGATCGAAGGTGGCCTTTTCCCCACAGCCATAGCACCTAGGGCTGTACCCTTTGTTGCGGTTGCGAACTGTAGCTGCTGCAACCTCCCTGACGCGATGGGAACGATGATCCTGCCGCACGGCTTCCACCTCCAGTGCATGCGCCAAGGCGTCCTTAAGTGTATCGTGATGCCCGAGCCACACAGCAGCTCTGACTTCCAGGTCGCGGATGCCGTCGATGAATGTCTGCACCAGGTTCCCTTCAATGAGCACAGGTACAGACCGGTATGCTTTTCGCACCAGCTTCTCCACCTTTAAAGCCCACTGTTGCAGGTTTTCGTTGATGCGCTGCACGCGATCTTTAAGCTGCGCACGAAAGACGTGTTCCAGGTGAGCGTCGCCATATCTCGCATCCAATGCCTCAAGGAGTTGCTCATAAGTCACTTCCTCACCGAGAGCTTCCAGAACTGTTAAGGCCTGGTAGCGCAGGCCTAGTGTGAGAGCAGTCATGGCCTGACTTTTATTCCAGCCGTTCGCCTTCATAACAGCCTCGAACTGGATTTTGTAGGCTGACCAGGAAGAAGTCCCGTCGAACGGTGGCACCTTGAACCCACGTAGCGAAGGTGTTGTAGCTACTACGGGAGCTGTAGTTCCATCTCCAAGCTTGAGTTCGTCCAGTGATTTCTTCATGTCAGCCATTACGTTGTCAACCCGCTTGTTTACTTGGTCGATTCGGGTTTCAGCTTCCGACAGGCGGTTGTCATGTTGAGCAACCTTATCCTTCACCTCCCGTATCTCTTTTCCGAAGGTAGCGTGAAGGTCCTTCATGAGGAGCATCTGCTCTTCCAACCGACGGGCCTGTTCCTCTTGTCGGTGGGCTTGTTCATCCTGTCCGCCCCGCAGCTGCTCTTCCAACCTACGGACCTGTTCCTCCTGTCTGCGGACCTGTTCCTCCTGTCGACGGGCCTGTTCATCCTGTCCGCCCCGTAGCTGCTCTTCCAACCGTCGGACCTGTTCCTCCTGTCGGCGAGCCTGTTCCTGCAGCATCACCATCAGAGCACCTAAGTCGGGTGCTGCAGATGTAGGAGCTACTGACGGGCCTGCAGCCGGTGGCTGGCCCTCCGACGTCTGCGGCGTTGTACCACCAAATCTTCTTTGGTCCGTCTCCTGCTGGCGTTGACTTCGGGTACGGACACCCTCAGTTTCCTCCTTAGATAAAATCGGCATGATTTTATCCCAATTCTGACACCAAGTGTTACGAGCTTGAGGTTCGTGACAATAAAAATTGCCGATAAAATTACCTAAATTAACACTTTAATTTACTTTACACAAATTAAAACTTAAAACACTAATAATTAAACACACTAATTCACTTTATTCCGCTCCGAAGCTTCGCTTGTCTCGCCAAATCCAATACTGCCCCGATCGCATCTTGCAGCACCTATATATACAAATTAGCAATGAAGCATCCGGAATATTCAAGTAAATGCGCGCAAAACGACGAGTGTTCGAGTGTAGATTTTCTAGAAACTTAGTTCTTCGGATGGCGCTGTCGGTGGAAAGATTTGTGATGTCATTTTCTGCAAAGCTCCACACAGAGCACACAGTCCACCCGATGGTAAGTGGATGATGTCGCGCATAGACATCTATAAATTTATACCTGGAGCATCCCCTCCCACCTCTGTTATGCACTTTAAGGTAATTATCAAAAAATTGTGACACGCGCGCCATACACGGAATGTAGGCAGAGTTCTCGCTTCCATATGTGACGTGTTTTTATATAGAGTAATTAGCTCGCGGGCTTGCAGGCCGCGAGCCCTGAATCACATAACCCTGTAAGAGTCGCATAAACTAACAGCACTAACATCAAGATAATAGATATAGAGTAATGGTGACAAGCGAGCACACTGTCCACCTGATGGTAAGTGGACGCTGATGCCCATAGAATCTACGCTCCTCGATAAGAATTGAAATGCAGATGCGTTGTTAACCTGAGAACTAAGATGAAATGCCTAGTTTCCAGTAAAACGAATCTCCGTTTTTCTACACTCACCATACGAAACACAGCAGCATTAAGCTACCATTTTACGCTGGTATTCTGTGATAGAGTGTTCTTTCCTTGGTTGAGCCGACCCATTCGTGTTACAGCCATAATATAGCTGCCGCGTGACTCTACCATGAAAAAAACATGTACAACTCACACGTTGCTGCACATATCACACGCACATATTTGATGTACTCTAGAGTTTCTAGAAAGAAAAATAACTTCAAATACACCTATTTAAGTACGTACGCACATATTTGTCTCTATACCATCAAGATCTTACAAACCAGTGAGGTAGCAAGACCATGTCCTGGGCGGCAGATTTTAGGGGACATCATTGTGAGAATGAAAGTCGATCCCAGTCTTATATTTTTCAATAATACCAGTAAAAATCTCCAAATATTTGGGGAATCATAACTGTTATGGAATACTTTGATGAACAACTACATATAATTTGCTCACACGTACTTGTCAAGGATAGGGATAAATATTAAAAATACATCACAAACTACGAATTTTACTTTCTTAATAATGCCTACTTTAAAAACGGGGGGGGGGGAGTAGGGGTGTTATTATTAGCTCAAGCAGCCCTAGCCGGCAGCATCCCATGCTACGCCACTGTTGGAAACTGTTTGGGGTAGCCCAAATAAGTTTTCATAAGGTACGAGCTATTAATAGCAGATAAGAGTTTGTAAATTAATGTATATTAAAATAACCTTTCTCGATCTAAAACCTAACGCGGCGTTCATCTTGAATGGGCTATTTACGGAAGCTTTACATAAAAAAACAAAAAGAAAAAAACCAAAACCCCATATATATATATATATATATATATATATATATATATATATATATATATATATAATCGGAATCTCGGAAACGGCTCCAACGATTTTCATAAAATTTAATGTCCAGGGAGTTTCGGGGGTAATAAATCGAATCGATCTAGCTAGGATTTATTTTTAGAAAATGTCCTTTTGTCCGTTTTTTCAGGCAATAAAAAACTGCTACAATATAAGAAGGTAAATTTTGACAGACTACTAACGATCGTAATAGCTCAGATGGTATGTCGGTCGGCGTGATATCGGAGTTCCGTGGTTCGCGTCCCGTCATGGGTCCGACTTTTTTTCCTTTTTTTTTCAAAATCTCTTTTTTTTTGAGAAAATATTTCGATCGAAAATATATCGCTATTATTTCGAGCCCTTTTTTTACTAATTTTTAAAAATAAGAAAAATTTTAATTGAACTAACTGCACTCATGATTTTCATTCAAATAACCAGTTCAGTTTTTTCTATTATGTCAATAAGATCAAAAAATATTATTCATGTAATTTGTATCTAAATATAACTTAAAAAAACGGAGCAAAGCTCGGTCATCCGGGTACTTTTTAATTATTATTAGAAATAAGGACCGTGTAGTAACAGTGTAAGAACGACGAAGCGAAGCGACAGAGGGAATCAAATCGGGAGACGATCTTTCTAATAACGACTAAAAAAATGCAGTTGCCAATCTGTTTGCCAAGTTTATAAATTACGCCATTAGATTATATAGCATAAGCTCTTAAGCATGTTATCCAGAGGGGTAGGCAGCCACTACGGACTACCACTTGGCATGATGCTAACACACAACTCTCGTAGGTATAAATAATTCGCCGCGTAAATATGATATGACGAGAGCCCTGTGGTGACGCCCTGAGAGAACCATCACCCCTTGTCGTTCCGTGGGTTTCGTTAAAGAGAATCATGTGAAATAAAACTAAAAGAAATGAAAAGAAATTCTATAGCTTCTGATATGTTATGGCGGTATACCATTTCGTTTGCGTCGGAAGTAAAATATCCAGATCGACGACGGAAAGCAGAGTCAAAGGTGCTAAAGGCAAATATTGCTTAGAACGAAAATAGCGTATGTCCAGCAGTGGATTTCTACGGGCTGTTAAAGACTAGGAATTACGAGATAGTTATTTGCCTAAGGGCTATTTTTCTTACTTGGAATGCATTAATGGATATTCTTACGAAGCCATTACATGTTGACGCCATGTCACGAAGTAATTCAGTACATGAGCTCTTGAGTTCATTTTTTTTTTCAAATCTTTGTGACCCATTCATCTGAAGAGTATTGTCTTAAAATCCTCGTGTAGAAGCGACGGGCAATCGTAACAGTTAGTAATACGCGTACCCGGCTATGTTTGCCATATTTTTGTAATGGAATTGGAGAATAAATTTACGGAAATATAAATTAATTACCTCATTTCTTTTGTAATGTAACTTCATTATGTGTATATAAAATTGCGTGTACGGAATATAAAACCAAAAAATAATTATTACATAATAGCTTCTGAAGTCGGCGCTAAGAATAAATGACTAAACGCTAAGAATCGAAGCACTAAAGGTTTTTATTGTTATCAATATGTTTATTATTTTATCCTCCAGGGTAGACTGAAAATGTCAAAAGTTTAAGGTGAGAACTAGAATTTTACCGCACAGAAGACGTTTTGGTATTACCTACTTTCATCATAGGTTCTGGGTTAAGTCTGACACCTACTTTAAAAAAAAAACAGAATATTTTTTTAATATAGGATAGGGTAACAAACGAGCACACAGTCCACTTGATGGTTGCTGTGGCCAATATACATCTAAATCTATCCTCGATTGCAAATCAAAATGCAGATGCGTTGTCACCCGTAAGGACTAAGATGGAATGACTCGTTTCCAGTAAAAAGGGTATCCGGTTCTCTACACTCACCATACGAAACAGAGCAACATTAAGCTACTATTTTACGCTGGTATTCTGTGAGAGCGTGGTCCTTCCCGGGTCGAGCCGATCCATTCGTGCTACAACTATACTACTAATATAACTTGCAGCATGGCTCTACCACGTATAAAAATAATTTAAATTAGAGTTTGATTTTTAAAACAGTACACAGTGGCAAAACTAAAAACACAAACTCTGACTGATACTAATATATACAATATGTAACGTAATTAACGCACACCCTCAGACACCCCAATTAGTATATTATGTTATAATCATAATACATACACTGAATTTTTAGTTAAACATTTTTATGCACTGATTATTTATCAAATTAATTATACTAATTCCGGAAGAATGTTGTGGTCACAGTACAAATCCACGAACGCAAAGACTTTAACATACATGAAATAAAGTTAATTTTTCTTTATTTTTATTGAATGACAGAATTAGTAATAATACAAATAAAACTGCACTCTTAAAAGTCATATTGCCTTAAGTTACGGTCCATTTCAGTTTGTTTTGACTGTACAGATTTAGTGTGACTGTAATTTACGTAGTTTTAATTATTTTTGAGATAAAAAATTACCTATATTAAAAATGATATGAATCGATTCAGTAAACTAGTCTTTTTGGCATCGTTGGAGAACTGAATATTTGCATAAACTGCAGACGCGGAAGAAATGAACTGAATTCTCAGTCCTCATAGACGTTGGCACAGTAGTCATAATTATAAATGATAACTCGCCGACGTTCTTCTGGCCTTTGGGTTGTCTAAGGACGGTATAATTCGTGTCGCTACAGTAAAAACGGTAAGGGCTACACTCTTGCGACCAGAGGTGCGTTTGTGTTCGTTTCCTACGCAATACCTCTTATAATAAATTTTTACATCCGCATAGTCAGATCTATAGTTGTAATATATTTTACACTTCATAATATTATTATCCTTTTAAAGGTGACCCTTTAAGAACGGGGTAAATGTTGCTACCGCTTCTCAAATTGAAATATTCCGCATCTTTATTGACAAATCAAAATTACGCTAAGCTTATTCCTTCCATTTCTTCATTCACCACCAGCACGCAGTTCAGGCCCAGCCTGCACGTCAGCCAGTAGCAGATAGACAATCAGTTCGCGTCCACACTGTCCATAGGATACATCGTCTTGGCTCAGTCATCGCATCGCGCTATCGGCTAAAATTATCATGAACTCAAAATCACAGCCATGAACTGTGTTTAATAAGTGTAATAGTGACCACATAAAGACTATATAACCCCTTTACTGTGCATACAATGCCCCGACGCTCGAAAACTATTACTATTTTATCGCCTATGCATCGGCTATGGTACTATTGACCATTTTAGTATTGTCCAAGTGTTAGACCTGTGTGCACGATAAATTAATGCAAATTTTTATAACTTTTATGCAATTATAATGCATCAAAATGCCTTCATACGCGGTGAAGTGATGTGGGAAACATTCCAGGACAGATGTCCAAAAATAGTGGAGTAACTTTTCATTGCTAAGTAAAAATATTATTGTTGATTAATTCAGATTATGAGCCAGATATCTAAAACGGTGGCCGGATAAATAACGACATGGTTGAGTCGCGCGTTGATGTCTTTTGGAAAAGTTTCGTTCTATTATTAGACAATTCTAATGCTTCTATACCTATAAATATATATAAACCTTGGTATACCTCAAAACCTGAAAACTAAGTTGTACAACCAGTGCGTGTTGCCAGTGATGACATATGGAACTGAGACGTGGTCCTTCACTGCTGGCCGTATGAGGACGCTCAAAGTCGCTCAGCGAGCTATGGAGAGGGCTATGCTCGGAGTTTCTCTGCGTGATAAACTTAGAAATGAGGATATCCGCAGTAGAACCAGAGTGATTGACATAGCTCAACGGATTAGTAAGCTGAAGTGGCAATGGGCCGGCCATATAGCTCGAAGAACCGACAACCGTTGGGGAAAAAAGGTTCTTGAGTGGCAGCCTCGTACCGGTAGACGAAGTGTAGGGCGACCCCCCACTAGATGGAGTGACGACCTGGTAAGACATGCAGGAATTTGGTGGATGCAGGTGGCTCAGGACCGTGCTTTGTGGCATTCCTTGGCGGAGGCTTATGTTTAGCAGTGGACTTTTAAAGGGCTGTAATGATGATGATGATGATGAATGCTTCTATCCCTTTCTTTCCCTTTGTATGTTTATCGTAAACATTAGTACTTACTGTTACTTTTAATAGCTGAAAGTCGATATCGAAAATAATAAAATTAAAATTAATAAAAAGATTATTCAATTCACACTGTAAAAAAATACTTATCTACTTTTAACCGTCTTCAGAAAAAAGAGGAGGTTCTCAGTTTGTCGGTATTTTTTCTTAGTTAAAGTCTATAGTTACCTAGTTAAATTAGTTAGATTGATGTACCAAATCAGAACGGCTTACAATTTCAAAAGGACACTAAAGACAAGTTATTGTACGGATCCACTACAGTAATAGATATTTGTCGTTGTAAAATTTTTAATAAGAGGGCGATCAATGAGAGTGGTTCAAAAGTGCTGTCTGCAAAATATAATACCAATCATTTTATGAGAACGGTTTTAAAATCTCTGATGAAAATGAATATCCGTAAATCAATAATGCCTATTATTGATTCCCGGATATTCATTTTCATCAATATGAAATAGAATCAACAAATCATTTAATTGAATTATCAAGATGCATAATTTACAAATTTGTAGACGCTTGTTTATATTTTTTTACAAAGAATAATCAGGACCCTGAAACTTTAATTCGAAATAAATATAAAAAATTATTTATTGTAAGAATCAATAACAATATAATAAATACATGTTTTCGTTGTAAGTGATTGATTTTGATTAAATATTATTTATATGATTTTAATTGAGAATTTTCGTAATGATAAAATCCATTTTATCGATAAGATACCCGCCCGCAAAGAAAAAAAAACCCACCTCTCTAGTGGTTATATTCTCTATGTGACCACAACTCAGACTGCATCGTTGGAATCAAGCCTGAGAAGTATGAAACAAGTCCTATGTTTTCGCTGGACGTAGTAGGTGGGTACAATTGTGTTGGCCGCAAAATTAAACTTCAAATATAGTCCACAAATATTTAAATAAAATTGCATTTCCACAACATTTTCTGGTCCATCGATTATAATCACCAGACACCGTCTAGAAAAATTTTTGTTACGAATAATAAAAAATTACACATTGTAACGACAACAGCAACAAATTTGGATGTTTAACATACTTTGAACGTTATCCAAAAGCTTCAAATACAAATCTAAATGTAAACGCAATGAACGATGGGCTTAGAAATTACATCCTGAAGACCGTGAGGGAATATTGGAATTCTGTCAGAATATTCAAACAGAAATAGCCCGCAATGCAAACTTCATTGTGTGGTCTGATGAGATAAATTTCAGCAATAATGGAATGCAAATTTTAGTAACGATAGGCGTGATAATCACTATTAGTAGTGAGATTTTCGTTTAACGTTTGGAGAGCCATTAGGGAAAAACATGCTTGCGATGGTGTACATGTTTGAAGGACACTTGAATAATACAAAATAAATACAAATATTAAGTCTTCTACGAAATGAATTTACTATCTCTCAGAGGTGGCGAGAAAAACTATCATATTACGAAAAGACGGTACTCCTGCCCATAAAAGTACAGTTACTACCCATGCCCATAATATTTAGTTACTACTTATCTCAATAACAATTTCAACATCTCGATAGGTAGAAACGAAACAATGAGTGCTAATAACCCCCCCCCTCCCCTCCCTTCATCAGATGTCGTTAGTTCTATTTTCTATTTCTATTTCTTTTTCTTTTTTTTTAAACGTTACCTCCACACTAGGATTTTCTTCTGTATCGTGGGGGCAGTTTACAAACATAAATTTCACAAGGACAAACATCCAGACCCGGAACAATTACTTGTAGGCCATTCAAATATTTGTTCCGTGCGGGATTCGAACCCGCGGCCCTTAGCGTTGTAACTCATTGCTAAGCCACTGCGCTACGGAGCCGTCAGTTGCTATCAGTTGACACTGAGGTGAAGTGTTTTATTACACATTCTCAAATAATTGAGAAGTTAATTTTTAGAGTGTTATACTAATACACAAAACAATGCCTCGGTGGTTTGCTCTTTAGGTTTTTGCACATTTTTACTCCTTTTTTATTTTTCTACTTTTATGAATAATGTGGTATTTTAATCTAAGTCTCAGCAGTGGATTTTGATAGTCTGTAATAACGATGATGATGATGATTATTCTACCACGCTCGTATGTTGCCACATTTTTCTCCTCTCGCAGCAATTATATGTAATTGCTATCAGTTTGTTCAATGTTCGCAATTTTTTTTATATAGAATTGGGTGACAAACGAGCACACAGTCCACCTGGTGGTAAGTAGGTGCTGTGGCACATGGACATCTACATTTATCCTAGATTAAGAATCAAAATGCAAATGCGTTGTCACTCATAGAATATTATAATACATACGTTATAGTATTCTATATTGTCACCCGTGAGGACTAACATGTAATGTCTCGTTTCCAGTAAAAAGGGTCTCCGGTTCTCTACACTCACCATATGAAACACAGCAGCATTAAGCTGCTATTTTACATTGGTATTTTGTGAGAGCGTGGTCCTTCCCCGGTCGAGCCGACCCATTCGTGCTACAACTATAATATAGTTGCAGCGTGGCTCTACCATGTAAAAAATTCAACGTACTTCGCGCTTCTGTGCAAAGAGCACGTGACACAGCAGCACGATGGGTGCGTTCGACAGAAAAAAGTGCTAGCAAGCGCTTACAAGCGCTGAAATAGTTTTCGGCCAGGACACGATTGCTACTTCAGTAGCGCTGACACAATCCGCCATTTTGCTTATTTAATTTGTTTGTTTATTAAAAATTCATGATCGGTAAGTTTTTAATATGAATACTTTACAAACATATATTTAAATTAGGTTAGGTTCCCCGGTTAAAACTAACGTCATGTCCTGGAGGAAAATAGCTACTTACGATTTGACAGCGCTTACCGCTTACGATCGCCATTTTGTTTACAAGCTCTTGCTAGCGCTTTTTTCTGCCAAACGCACCCAATGCTACTGTGTACGAAACACATACACACATAGTTAGTGACGTGACCGGACACCAATTTACCACGCCATGTGCACCATAATAGCAGTATGACTTGTTGTCAAGTGATCGTAAGCGCGACTGCTGATAATGAATATCTGAATTCCTGAACCTGCTGATCATGAGGACCGAGAATTCCGGGTCAGGATTGATTTGCTGCGAGAATTTGTTGATTTTTCTATTAAGAAATTCTCAGCAGCGGCCCGGAGTCAGGAAGTTGGCGGTGTTTCACCTCCATACCTCGAAAAGCACGAAAAGCCGTTTGTCCTGTGCCTGATCTCTCCAGTCGTGTTTAATTGTTGTCCCATCGGACCATGAGAGTGAAGGAATAGTGCGCGACATTATTATAATAATTAAACATTATTATTATTAGTTATAATAAAACATTATTTCATTCCTATGAACTACCGTATCGTATTACCTACTGTTGAATCCCGTCACTTTAAACCTTTTTTCGCGCTAGTATAGACTTCCGGTGTTTCTACTTGCAAGTATCTTACTCAAAACCTATTATATTCCATTAGCGTGCTACATTCGAAACAGCACACTAGAGAGAAAGAAAAAAATCATATAAGCTTTGTGCAAAAGCTCCCTTTGAGGAACAGTACCCCTACTACCGTTTTTTTTTCTACAAATTAGTGATAAAACTAACTAAAAACTAAGAATACTTATTGAAAGTAATGATTTTCAATAAGTATTCTTGGATTCAATAAGTATATTTAATTACAATTATTCCACTCTATTCCAGTAAAGGGTTTCCGGTTCTCTACACTAACAGAAATACAGCAAGCATTATGTTGCTATTTTACGCCAGTATTATGTGAAAGTGTTGTCCTTCATAACAATAATAACACAACATAATTTTTACCACGCTGCTGGCTCTACAATGGTGGTGGCTCGCTACTACGTAAAAGTTATGACCAAAAATGGGAATGTGAAATCTTCCTTATTCTAAGTTAGGTCAATATTTTATTAGTGATTTTTACGAGAAAGAGAGGAATATATGAAACAAATTGTATTTGAAGTGAAATTACGTTTAGTAACAACCTCCATACGTTCCAATCGTGAATACAGGCCTAATCTCTTTACTGAGGGGATTTTAATGGCTAGGTTGAGATGGCTGCAATCCACCATGTTAGTGGACTACACATGTCCTTGTTTAATATTTATAATTTCTCGGACGTGAATATGATACATGGTATTAAATAAATTATGAAATGTGGTACACGAGCAATCCCCTGCCAAATCAGCATTTAAAATTGGGAGTAACCACAATTGATACAAGCAGGGAATGAACTGGGGTTGCTGTCATACTGTGAAATTTATGGGTATGCTTAGTTATTTTGCAATAACCGGCCAAATTTTCAAAGTAGGTTCAGGATAAGCAATGTAGGCAAATGGCGAAGAAAGATTAATTTTAAAAAAATCTCAAAATGCATTATTTTAACTGATTTCAATGCGTTTCACACATTCGTCAAAGTCAATCTGTATATAAAATCGTTGATCCACATAAATCACATTCAATTTGGGATAATTTCTAATAAAAGTAGAAGCCTCATTTACACGTATTATCAAAAACTACAATAACGGTATATCATTATTTATATATTTAAATTTAAGTTTAAAGTTTGGCTAGTCTTATATTATTATTATTATTATATATAATTATCATAAAAATCGTATATTCTTATGAAATCGAATGTTTTACAATAATCAAAATAATAGTGATGAGACCTACATATCCACGTACGCAAACGTATTTCGGAGTAAGAGCCGTGGCAGCTCAGATGGTTAGCGTTCGCTGTAAATTTCACAATACGCTAGCAAACCGGGTTCGATCCCCGCCGGCACCAATGAAATTGTTAATTGTAATTTTAAGTGCTAATTTACCACGTGCTCGATGGTGAAGGAAAACATCGTGAGGAAACCTGCATGTCTGAGAAATAAGAAAAAAAATATTTCGAAGACATGTGAAGTTCGCCAACACGCATTGTGGCAGCGCGGCGGGCTATTCCTTGCCCTAAAACCCTCTCAGAAATGAGGGGAGGCCTGTGCCCAGCAGTGGGACGTATATAGACTGTAACTTTGCTTTACTTTACTTTTACTTAACGTATTTCCCATATTTATACATTAATCTCTCACCCTCTTAATAACGGGAAAAGGTTGAATTTGGGACTCTCCCTAGCTGACATTTTGATATTTTTATACCTACAGCTTTTAAAAAGTCAACATTAATTAATAAAATCGTACATTAAGAACAAGCGCCATTCAATTAAGATAATTCTTTTTTACGTACCTGGTAATGAACTTTGAGAAACGTTTGCTTTTTATTAATTCGCTACTGAAATTTCAAATCTCAGTGGAGAACCTTTATCTATGGTAATCTAATTCATAGATTGCACTATACAATTAAATTATATTATATAATTATACAATTAAATTATATAATCACTATTTGCATATAATTTCGCAAAATATATAATTTTAAGTAAATATGACAATATTAGCAAAACATTCCTAGATGTGATTTAATTACAGAGTAGAGTCGTTATTACTAGACTCCCGCCGCTCCCTCTGCGATTTACTTGCCTAAAGATGTTCACATGCTCATTTACAAAGTTTAATTTGTTTCTGTTTCTATTATAATAATACTTCATCAGCCCGTCAAATCCCATTACTGTATATGGGCCCCTTCTTTTATAGAGAAGATATGTTATTATTAATAAAGCAATATTTATCTTTGACTTAATTAATATTTAATTTACAATTATTGTACCGTTAGGTTGGTCCGGAAGGAAGTTGGGTTCTTAAAACAGTCAAGATTTATAGTAAACAATTTTTTCTTGCTTCTGTACACATACAAAGTTAGGCTCTAGGAAGGGGATCGCTAGTCAGACGTAGGGAGGCGAAATCTAGGCGAAGTTCTTGTAGGGTCGCAGACATCCAGCTAGCGGAAAGAGCCGATATACCCCAGGTCTAATGGTGATGATGGCCGTTGGCAGGATGGTAGGCCAACAGTCCGTTATCTCACAGCACGGTAGCAAGTAAGGCTTAGGTGGTAGGTGGATCCCCAGCGGGATCAATTGCTCTTTGAATAATTTAAATTTTGAATGTAGGTAAGCAAGTTTAACGGTCGTTCGTTTAGGTTCACGCGCGTTGCGAACTTCAAGCAGTCTCAGGTATATAGAAAATGAACAAAGAATAATCCGAACGGAGACTCGTACTCGTACGGAGATTCCTACCGAGTACTTCCGATTTCGAGATCGGTGAGTTTTACGGGTGAGCTGATTAAATTAACTATTTTAAGATTCCGTAGAATAATATTATAAATTAATAAGGTTTAGTAGTTGATTTGTTTTTATTTTTAAATTAGAATAAATATAATTTAAGATGTATTAATTAATTATAATTATGTGTAAGATGTATTCAGATGCATCGTTACATTATAATTTATATACAGTCCTCTCCATGATATAGTGTCAAAAGCTTGCTGCATTCCTCACCAAAGGTTTATATTAGGGTGGCCAGATGGTCGAGATTCGTCTGGATTCTTCCGACATTTCAAATGATCTCCAAACTCCCGACATAACTCAAAATCTCCAGACAAACAGCTTTTCGGAAAGTTAACGTATGGCCTTTGAGTTAATAAAAGTTGATTTAGTAATGAAACTGAACTTTGAAGTTAATTGTTTGAGTTTTAAATCTTTTCTAAATATTATAAAAAATCAAGGATCCAAATTGGTGAACTCTAGTAAAGTCCAATGCCAAATATTTGTACTTTTTCTCTCGGTCTCCTCTCAAAAAATAAACTTTTTTATTTTTAATATTCATTTCTCTCTACAACAAACCCAAAATCCAGACATTTTCAAAACTTATTCAGATATTTTGGTCTTCCGATCTGGCAAACCTAGTCTATATTATTGAACTACTAGTCTATATTATTGAACTACTTTGAGCAAGAAAAGAATCTTGTCACTAGCAACAACGACCATACCTAGAAGCCTCTTTCTCTCTATCTATCTATTTATCTATTCATTTAAAAATATTAGATGTTTTACATCATTAAAAACGAATTAAAATATTCATAAAAAATGGTTTAAGTGCATATCATGCACTTGACCCATTTTCACTACAAACACAATGTATCGTATACTCCTATTTGTAATAATATTGAAGCTATATGCAATTTCAATAAAACAAAGAGCTATTTTGTTCCGTATTTATGAACGTAGTTGAGCCATGCTGCAGCTATGTAATAGTTGTAGTACAAATGGGTCGACTCGACTGGGACAAGATCGCGCTCTCAAAAGTACCATAGTGAAATTGCAGTTTAATGCTGCTGGGTTACCTATGGTGAGATTAGAGAACAGGAGACCCTTTTTACTGGATGCGAGGGATTCTATCTTAGTCCTCAGGGGTGACAACGCATCTGTAGTTGGATTCTTAATCGAGGATAGATGTTGATATCTATGGTGCACAGTGTTCACTTACCATCAAATGGGCTGCGTGTTCGCTTCTCACTCTTTGTCAAAAAAAAGTATTAAAATTGTCTTTATTTTTATTATACATTATTATAGTACTATAAATGTGAAAGTTACTCTGCCTGTCGGTCTGTTACGGTTTCACGCCTAAATCACTGACCGATTTTGGTGCGATTTGGTACAGATATAGATAATAGACAATAGAGTTTAGGGAAGAACATAGGCTACCCTTTATCGCGAAAAAAATGCTTTCAGTAGTTGAAATAGGGGATGAAACTTTATAGGCACTTGATAAGAAGTAAATAAGTATTTGTTCCAACGTTTTTGAAATTTTGACCTACTTATGTATGAAATAGGTGATGAAAGTTTGTATGGAAATCCAAACAAATCTATTCATGTTTACTATACGTAAATTTAAACGAAACGTGTATGATTAGAAAAACGATGTCTTAATATTAGGTTTTTACCCATGAAATTCCCGTTTTTTATGAAATAAGTTTACGTCATTTTTTTCTATATTTTTTATTTCTATAAATCAAATTAATCACTCATGTAACCAATGCATCTTTGTTAACGCAGTAGCATTTATTGATGCCCTTCTTGAAAAAATCAGTTGGATGGGAGGCTTCAATGGCATTTTAATCTGCCTCTTGAGTATTGAATTTTTTCCCATCAAAAAAATATCTGAATTCTAGAAAAATTAGAATTCTATAAACGCAAAGTGTGGTCAGGACGGAGGGCTTTCAACTCCAGCTCTTGTAACTTGGAGACCATCTGTTGTGCAGTATGAAGTCGCGCGTTGTCGTACAGGAACAAAGTGGACGAGCGATTGGCCAATCTGGTTTGAGACGTGCGAGCTTTTTCATCATTGTGTTCTTTTCTTCAGAGTCAACGTCTGAAGTAGAAGGTACGATGCTGTGATGAATCACACCGGCGCTAGGCCCTTAAACAGTGACCATCACTTTTCTAGGGGAAGTTTTCGTTAAGGGCATTGTTTAGAAATCATAAATTAAATAGAGTAAATAAGCTATTTTCGTAGCCCGTAGTTTTTTTTTTTTTTGCTTAGTTTACATCCATAACTAAAATAAAATGTGAACAGTTTAACAATTTTGTTAATTTGGTTCAATAAAAGTAGTTTTCAAATTCAAGTGGGTAGGTACTTTTTTGATTCGTGTATGTCAGTTAGAAGACTTTTCTTTTGATTCATTACGTTCTAGAAAACGCAAATCTAATCCACCGCGTAGTTCTACCAGAGTTCGCGCTGCGAAAGTTGCTAGAAGCCAAGTGTCTGAAGAGCAGACTCAAACCCGTTTGGCTTTAGATGCCGAGCGTCACGCAGCTCATAAATCTGCTGAGACTAAAGTGCTTGACTTTGCACGTCGGCTTTTAGATGACGAGTTTCATACAGCTCAAAAAGATGCTGAGACTCAAGATCAAAAAAAGCGCGTCGACTTTTACATTGTGTGCGTCACGGAGCTCAAAAAGCTGCTGAGGTTGAAGGGCAAGAGCGGCGACTTTTAGTTTCATACTTTGAGCGTCATAGGTCACTGATCGCTGCAGAATCCCATGAAGAATCACAAAGATGACGTGGTTTAAATACTAAACGGCAGTCTCAAAGTAGAAGTACATTTACACGTAGCACATGGGAGGCACTTGATTATGACCCTTTGATCGATTATATTAATTGACGATTAAAACGATTAGTATTCATAGGACGGATTCATAAAAAGTGTTTTTTTTTTATAGGATAGGGTGACAATCGAGCACACAGTCCACCTGATGGTAAGTGGTTGCTGTGGCCCATAGACATCTACATCTATCCTCGATTACGAATCAAAATGCAGATGTGTTGTCACCCGTGAGGACTAAGATGGAATGCCTCGTTTCCAGTAAAATGGGTCGCCGGTTCTCTACACTCACCATACGAAATACAGCAGCATCAAGCTACTATTTCACGCTGGTATTCTGTGAGAGCGTGGTCCTTCCCCGGTCGAGCCGACCCATTCGTGCTACAACTATACATCTAATATAACTGCAGCATGGCTCTACCACGTATAGGTAGGTACACATTGTGAAGCACTAAAATGGAAAGAGGTAACCCCAGGTATTTATTTTATAGAAGGTGAAGCAAACGAACATTCCACTCACCTGATGGTAAGTGACTACTGCCGCCGATAAACAACTGCAACACCAGGGAAATTGCAGGTGCATTGCGGACTTTTAGAAAAGGAGTAGGCTCTTTTCTAGCAATGAATCGCGGCATTTTTTGAATAGTATAGGGCAATATAATTGTTGTTTTCAAATGACGTCGTTTGGTGTAGATAATGAGGTTGTTTTGCCTGGATTTTTCACGAACAGTTAGCTTCCCGCGATATTATTTTACTTGCCCGTAATGACATATTAACCAGGGTAACAGACATACACAAATTTTACAATGCGTCGCAACTTCCGTTAATATATTTATTCATCAAGGGGCAAGGGGGGTTTCACTTTCAAATACCCCAAGTCAATACCTTGACAGGCTTGCCCTTACCTAATAAAAATGTATCACGCATCGATTTTTATGCCTACCGTATCATGACTCAAGAAAATGATTTTAATATAATATCGCGATGCAGACAACTGGCCAGTCAGCTTCATGTTAAAATGTATATCAAAGTTGAAAGCGAACGATTACGATACATATCATTTAATCAAAACAAATTATGAACAGAGAACTATATCTTCAAGATGCTGTAATGTATCAAACGACGGTATGACGGTTAATCTTAATAATTTAGGTAAAATGGTTATTTTACCATCTTCATTTATAAATAGCCTCCGGTATTTACACGACTATATACACAGGATGTGTTTAATTATGTGGTTGTCCCGATTTTTTAAACATAAGTTACTGCCTTGACAAAGCGCGATAGACGAAAAACGAAAGTGTTTAGATTGAAATTTAAAAACCCAATAACTGGAAACAAAAGAAAAATATTTGGAGAAGTATTGTGCTTCGTGTATTCGATAAAATGGCAGAAGCGCGGCCTACCACACGTGCATATTTTAGTGTGGTTGAAAGCATCAGAAACTGAAACACCGAATCGAAATAGTGACAAGAACTCCATAAACTTATTTTTAAAAATATGATTCATGGCTTTACCGGTCCTGAAAATTCCCAATGCCTTTGCATGAAAGATTGAAAATGCGCTAAAATATCCTCGCAAGCTTATTAAATAGACTGTCCACAATGACATTAGATATCCTCCGTATCATAAAAGAGCGCCAGCAGACTGAGGTCGAACGGCATCTGTAAAACTCCGAAATAGTAATTAGGTTACTACACATAAAGGTTGGGTGGTCCCTTCTTCGCCTATTGTATATATATACATATATATATATATATATATATATATATATATATATATATATCAAAAATGTTTACGGCCATATAAATGTCGGGGCTTACAGTTCAGTACGCGGTACCAAATATATCTACAAATATGTTAATAAAGGTAGCGACCAAACTATTTTTTATTTCAGAAACACGAAGGTCGCTAATCCCGTAAATGAAGTCCAAACATATCAGTCTGATCGTTATGTAAGCAGTAACGAAGTCGTGTGGCGGCTCTTAGGCTTTACGTAACATGAAAGGCATTGTCACATATCTACTCGAGGTGCATACATATCAGTATGAACCTCGAAAATTTTGAACCTCTCTATTTTACTGAAAATCATATCCAAGAAAGACTATCTTCTCGTCCGAAATTGTCACTAATGACTTTTTTATCTCTGTACGAGAGTTGAATTTGCAAGAAAGCTTCTCTATGTTGAGGTACCGAGATATTACACTTGGAACACAATAAGGAGAGAATGAAAACGTTGAATTCAAGGAGCATCTGTTCAGAATTGGGCTGGTGTCAAATCTGGAGATTTCTTATGTTGAGTTTACATGGTCCATGTTAGTAATATTGAATGTTTTCGCTTGGGAATTCTTTCACACCATCTGCGTGGGCCAAAGAAAACTATTTCAAATATTTTAAAAAGCTCAATAATTTCAAAGGAATTTTCGACATTTCAAGAGGCGTATGAGGCAAGAGGGTTATTAGAGAATGACAATCAGTGTGATATAACTCTGGAAGAGACTGCACAATGCAGATCTGCGCCCAAGGTGAAATAGATTTCGCTATATTAATAACAACATGTGGACTTTCAAAACGTCAACAATTGTGGGAATACACCTTTCCCATGATGGACGAAATGATATGATGGACGATATTTTACACAGAAATAAAACATATTTGACACGCTAGCAAAAGTTTTGACCAAGTGATAACTATTACTGGAAAAGATTTATGTGATTTTGTGATGAGCAGACCACAAGGAATTGGGGAAGTTAGTAGTGATTTCATTCGAGAACTAGATTACTACAATACTGTTTCTTTAAAGCGGCAATTAACGGAGGCTCTTCCATTTTTGAATGCAGAAAAAATAATTAGTCTTTGACACAGTTATTCAAAAACTTGCCAGTGGTGATGGTGGCTTGTTCTGGACGCTCCAAGAAGCACTGGCAAAATCTTTCTTTTAAAATTACTATTAGCCCAAATCCGGAAAGATGAAGGAGTTGCTGTTGCCGTAGCTTCCTCTGGAAGAGCCGGTACTTAGTGAGGGGCGAATAGCGCACTCAGTTCTTAAACTGCCATCAAACTTAGCTTATGAAGAAATGCCAGTTTGTAACATTAGCAAAAGCAGTGAACGCGGAAGAAGGGGATATTAGCCACGCTTGGCAAGTGGGTTGTTAACCGCAGTTTTTTTTATTTTGAGTCATTATTATAAGACGCTACTGTCATGGTGCATCTTCTGATTTGATTCCCTCTATCGCCTCTCACGACACCCACGGTATGGTATGGCGTAGTGGATATTCTTACAACTCCTAATATTTCCATAGATCCATAAATTTTTCGAATAAAAAAGAATGAAATTCGAATTAAAAAGAAGAATCATAAGATAATGTTAATAATCTCCTGAACGTTTTCGATAATTCTCTCATTTTTATTATCTCGTTAATAAGCATATTAATTACGTTTAGTAAAAACAAACCGCACCTTTTAGCTATTTTAAATTCAGTAAGGTCAACTTGAAATGGCGGCTGGGTGCGGTATGATAAGGGGCACGGAAGTCGATTTATATGAAACATAGTATAATTACGCCCACTGAAATGTTACTCAACTGACAAGTTATTAATTATTGGTATTGGTAGGACTGCGTACGGTGCTGTGTGTATGAAGTATATTGTTGGCGCAAACAATATAACTACCGTGAAGCCCGAAAAAAACTCTAATATTATTTCATAACATACATAAAACTATCTCGTATATTTAAATGACTTAAAGTAACAGTCTAATAGCATATGTCTCACTAGGACAGTTCTCCTCTCATTTCTGAGAGGGTTTTAGAGATTGAAAGTTCAAGTGTGAACTAGCCTTACTAGCATGTTATTTTAAAACGTATTTAATAACCAATCTATGTCTATGTCTAATTTTGTTTTACATAAACCCCATTTTGTCTATACCAATTTATTCGTAACTATTATTTATACAGCGCATAACAAATCGCCTGCTAAACATATTCAGTCGGACAAGTCACTTTATTTTGGGGGTGGGGCACCCTACACTCAACTTTTCTTACCAGCGGATCTTGGTTCTTTGAAATATGAGAACGGCCTGTTACCACTTCAGACTGCCTACTACACTAAGCGTTTCATTCCCAAGCGACGAAATTCTTTAGACATATAGATGGCCTCGTATTACTTCAGATAAGTCATCCTTTTAACAAAATTGATTATGTAAGTTCTATGGCAGAAATCATCATAAAGTATTGTATTTCTCAGGTAAACTGTAAACATTGCTCTTTCCATAGTTAGCTGAGCGATTTTACTGCATTAATTCAGCCAGCGGTGACAGCAGACCATTTCTCGACCCCATATGTCATCATCGGTAACAAGCACTGGTTGTACACATTTATATATATATATATATATATATATATATATATATATATAAGTGATTGGTGTACGCAATTGAGGGAGAGCGGGAGGTGCTCTTCAATCCAGGTAAGACACATCATTGTATTTAGTTAGCGGAAGGTTGCAAAGTAATTAATATCTTTATTATAAAGTACAGCTTGTCGTAACAATGTGAGAAACTGTGAGAGAAAACAATGGTACGGCCCATGGGAATGACGTGATTGCTCACCCTAGGGCAGCGCATTCGACTCCTGGGTCGCGACCGCTGAGTTCCGCGGCGTAGAGGAACGGTGGAGTGAGAAACGCGAGTAGAGCGCTAACGTCCGGAATTTATGTAGCCCGTCGTGTGGTATCCTGCAGTATAGTGGCCCACCGTGAAGTGGCGATGTAAGAATATCTAATATCCTTTGCCGCCCTATAGATGTCGTAAGAGGCGACAGAGGATAACAAACCAGGAGATGAGCAGCAGCGTCTACCTAATAACAACCAATAAATTAAAACTGCGGTTGTTAGCCTGCTTGCCAAACTTGGCAACAACGGCAAATATCCCCGTATGTAATAGGCAGGCAATCCGTGGGAGGGGCCTATGTTCAGAAGTGGACTTTTGATAGGCTGCAATGGTAACGGCAATTACAGGATCCCAAAACTGATGAGAGCACTCAGCCAAGTTCTCTATTAATACTAGGTTTTCTTTTAAATTTTTTTACGTGGTAGAGCCATGCTGCAGTTATTTAGTAGTATAGTTGTAGCACGAATGGGTCGGCTCAACCGGGTAAAGTCAACGCTCTCACAGAATACCAGCGTCAAATAGTAGCTTAATGCTGCTGTATTTCGTATGGTGAGTGGTGGAGCGACGAGCCTAAGGTTACCGAATTTCTAATTCCCCGGTCGAGCCTTAAGCCTATTACTCGAGATGTTAAACCAAAATGGACTGTATACGCGAATTGCTTCTTCCTTCTACACAAAATGGCGACTATAGCACGCGGTTTACCATACAATTCACTCGCTCTTCCCTAAAACGAACTATTGCTTTCCAAAACCTATGAAGGAACCCTGCTTGATTAGGAGAAAATGAAATTGGAGCGGATTAACTAAAACAAAAACGGAAAGCGGAGTCGTTTCCATGTGGCTTGGGCGCCTTGTTGCTGCGGTGCGACTTCTGGTGGATTCTCTGGGGCCCCAGAGATGCGTTCCTGTCCGGTGATGCGATGGAAGAGAGAGCACGCGACTATTTCTCACACGAGGTGAGGCGGTTACTCCCGGAACTCGATTGCTCCGGGCTAATGCGGTTGAACTAGCGGTGCGCGTGGGCAAGAGCTTTCTAGGACACTACTGTCCTAGGCGGTGTGGTTCCAACGAAGAGCGCGACGGGAAGAGGGCGCGCGTGGACCGCGCGCGCCTTTTATTCCTTCGGTTGCGATGGTCGCGTGACATTCTAGAACTATCATCTTTCCCCTCCTACCCCACCACCCCGATGTGTCGATAGGAGGGTAGGATTATTATTTTTTGTAAAGGGATAAACGCTTTGGCAAGCCTACCTTCTAATAAAATAAATACGAATGGTTTTCCGCGCAACCATCTCTCCCGGCTTGAAGGATTTCCTTCAAAATAACTAAAACAACTAGCTGAGATCAAACTGACAAATAACTAACTAACGCTAAGAACTAAGATTAAACCTAAAATTCAACTACAATTTCTAATCTAGAAAGCTAATTTAAACTATGGAATAGGCAAGGGGCACAAACGGACAACAGGACGCATGTAAGACTCAACCGTGGTCTTAACGGGAGCTACCCTAATTACTCCGTCGGAACCGGGAAAAACCTCTTCGACAATCCCTAATGGCCAATGGAGAGGCGGCGTATTCTCTTTGGTAAGCACAACCACAGTTCCTACAGTTAAAGGTTCAGTTGCTGTGTTCTATTTTTGCCGAGACTGCAAAGTATGCAAGTATTCCATCCTCCATCGTTTCCAAAACGATTGCACTAACCGGTCTAATAATTTATGGCGTGCGGAAATGCTAAGTCTATTCTCGTCCATACTACGGCGGGCAAATACTTTAAAGGCGTTAAATTCAAAAAATGTGCTGGAGTTAGAGCCAGCGGCTCCGAGGGGTCACTAGACAACGTACGACAAAGTGGGTGACTATTCATTACGCACTCAATTTGAGCGAGCACAGTACTTAGCTCTTCGAAGGACAAAATTTGATCTCCTATTACTCGGTATAAGTGACTCTTTAGACTCTTAATATTAGTCTCCCATTTGCCCCCAAAATGACTCGCGGCTGGGACGTTCAGAGACCACTCGATGCGGTTCTCGGCTAGAATGTGAGCGAACTCCGAATTATAATACTTGCTAGCTAAGAGCTCATGTAGTTCCGAGAAAATACGTTTTGCACCGACGTAGTTCGTACCGTTATCCGAATACAATTTACTTACAGGGCCACGGCGGGAAAGAAATCTTTTTTTAAATGCACCCATAAAGCCTGCTGTGCTTAGATCACCAACGAGTTCTATATGCACCGCCCTTTTAATTAGACATACGAATGTACGTAAGCCTTTGTAGATCTTATACCACGCCCGCGAGTGAGCGTGACCTTAAATGGACCAGCAAAATCAGACCCGGTGTGCGTAAAGGGCTTTACGGATTGTATTACTCGACAAGACCCAAGTTCCGCCATTTCCGGAAATGACGGCTTGGGACGTACCCGAAAGCAAGCTATACATCTGTGCACCCGATTGCGGATTAAGTTACGTGCGGAAAAAATCCAATAATTCTGACGCAAGATCGACATCATCAAGTCGGGGCCAGCATGAGAATTCAATTTATGATGGTAATCGACTAATAAATTCATGATATGGTCTTTACGCGGTAAAACTAAGCGTTGGTCGAAGCTCAACTGCGAGTTGGACAAGCGTCCACCTACCCTTACAATTCCATCCTGTAAAAATGGCTTAAGGCGTTGAAAAGCACGACTACAAGCTCGATTGTAATCTTGCAATTTCTTCAGAGAAATGCGCACGTTGAAGTTCACGCAATACCAGCAACTCGGCATATTTGTAATCGGACGCTAAGATATACGAACGTCGCGGTAAAAGCTTCGCGAATCGGCAAACGTAAATTACGCTACGCAATCATTTCGACCAAGAGGACAAGCGGTTCGCCAAAGCAATGATTGGAGAAACCTCGCTCGAAACGCTTGCCACCAGAGCGTGCCTCTTCTCTTCCGGCGGTTGTAACACTGACGAAGGGTCGAAATCGGTTATTGGCCATTGCAATGGCTCCAAGTGAACCCAAGAAGGTCCGTGGAACCAAAGCGGATGGCCCATTATCTGCATCGGAGTGAGTCCACGGGATCGGCAGGGTTTTCCGTACCGGACACGTGATAAAATTTCCGCGTTCCTAACTCGTCTTGGATCTTGGCCACTCGGTTTGCGACAAACGTATCCCAACTGTGGGGTGAAGAATGAACCCAACATAAAGCGACGGTTGAGTCGGAAAAGGCAAATATCCCTTCTATGTGAAATATATTTCTACATGCGCTGATGAAGCTTGGTGAGTACTAATATTGCGCAAAGCTCTAAGCGCGCCAGAGAGACAACCTTACGGGGGGAGACTCTCGACTTAGAACTAATGAGGCTAATCGAATTTCTACCATTATTCTGAACGTGGAAATATACAACGCCCCCGTAAGCCTTCTCGCTGGCGTCTGCAAACCCAACGACCGTGATGACGCTATTTCTATCGACGTTTATATGACGTGGTATTTTAATTTCTCTTAATAAAGGAAGTTCCTCTCTAAAACGCTGCCACAACCGAACAATGCCGTCAGGCGGCGAGTCATCCCAATCGCATTCAAATAACCAAAGTTGTTTAATCAAAAGCTTAGCGTATAATACCACCGGAGCTACGAAACCCATGACATCCCATAATCTAGCAACGCATGACAGTATTGTGCGCTTTGTGCACTTCTCTACGGGCGGGTTTACCTTAAGGCTAAACACGTCGGACTCTGGTGACCAACACAGACCGAGCACCTTGTGTGTATCAGAATCGTCGAATTCCTTTATCGCCGAAAGACGGTGTGATAGTGGGATTGTGTCTAAAACCGGACGCGAATTACTAGTCACTTGACAAGATCGAATTGACCCGATTTCATGAGCCTTATAACTTCGGCGGTGGTTAGGGTGGCGTCCTCCACGCTATCGACCGAGTACACAAAATCATCCATATATAATCCACTTTCAATTGCCCTCTTAGCTTTAGGATAAGAGGGACCTTCATCGTGGGCGAGCTGTCTCACCGTGCATAACGCATGAAATGGGCTCGACTTTAAACCAAAGCAAACGCGGTTAAATTCAAACACCATTAGAGGTTCTTTTGGGTTGCAACGATACAAAATACGTTGGACTCCACGATAGCATTCACGGACCCCTATGCAAAGAAACATTTGGCGAATATCGGCGGATAGTACTATACTAAACAAACGAAAATTGGCTATCATATTAAACAAACTGCCCTGTAATTTTTGCCCACTATAGAGAATATCGTTAAGCGACAGGTGAGTGCTAGTTTTAGCACTAGCGTCGAGCACTACACGTAACTTAGATGTAAGTTTGTCCTCCCTAATGACCCCGTGATGTGGCATGAAATACGACGGTGTGTCTTCGTAGTTATCTAATTTCGAATCCACAAGTGATATGTAACCTTCCCTTATATATTCGTTAATGACGCCGTCATAAGCTTCTTTTATCTGGGGTGAAGCGAGCATCCTACGCTCCAAGCTGTAGAAACGTTTTTCCGCCATTTGACGCGAATCGCCGAGAGATAAAACATCTCCTTTAAAGGGTAGCGCTACACTATATCGACCGTCGCGATCACGAACGGTCGTGCGGACGTAAATTTCCTCGCACACTCTATCATCTGGGATAACTATAGGTGGAACGTTCACCTCCTCCATCTCCCAAAATTTGCGGACCAACGACTCAAGCGGTTCGACAGCCGTACCACAATAAGAGGTTGCCGAAATACTATCCATGATGGGGGCGGAGCCAACGATGACATAGCCCAAGACGGTATCCAATGCGTAAGGCGCGGTATGCGAGGAGTTGCCCCTGACCTTATTGTTTAACAAAAGATGAGGGAAAAGCGATGCTCCAATGAGCATGTCTATGTTTCTGGGAACGGCGTAAGTGTCGTCTGCTAGAGTCAAATTTTTAAATTCAATCATTGCCAAGGTGTCAACCGAAACGGTTGGCAGCCGTTCAGTGACTTTATCTACTACTAGTGCATTTATATCAAAGTTAACATTACGATCTATCCGAGAATAAAATTTTAAATTTATATATCCCTGGGTAACTTTACTAGTACCTCCGATGCCTTTGACTACGGGACATGAAAGTGACCTATTTATTACTAAGCCTAAGCGCTGACAACATTGTCGCGTTATAAAGCTATTTTGGGATCCGCTGTCCAGCAGTGTACGGACGCTTTGTTCGTTTCCACGCGAATCCCTAACTACAATACGGGCTGTACCCAGTAACACGGTTGAAGGAGGCTGTGCTCCCATATTTGCCAATGAGCACAGAGCGACATCACCAGGTCGATCGCTAGAATCGTTGACTTTAGTAGGGGTGAATTCCTTGTCCGCTTTACTTGACGCAGATACGTTGCTATTTTCGAAATTTAGCAACATGTGATGTTTTCTGGCGCACTTGTTACACGCGGACCTAGAATTGCATTTTGCAACTAAATGCTTATCGCTTAAACAATTCAGACATAAGTTAATCGTCCTCACTATTCTATAACGTTCGCTGGGTGAGTGTTTACGAAAGGTCGCACAATTGTATAAATTACCGTGTTGTTTATCTTTACATAGGATACAGGCATTCTGCGGCGGTACCGGCGCAGCGGTTACGTACGTTAACGACCCTGCGGTTTTAGGTGATGGAGCCTGTCTACGGTCGACACCTTTCCTAACCTCCTGTCTAACGTTCGAGGAGCGCTGCATCACTTTGATTTGGTCTCGCACAAAGGATGCTAATGAATCAAAGGGGGGCATCTTAAAGCTACGATGCTCCATTTCAAACGCACGCACGGTGTCGGGGTCTAGTTTCTTTAGTGCAATATGGAGAAACACCACGTCCATAAGGACATTAAATTTCAGGTTTTTAAGTGCAGCCACCGACGCCACAAATTTATCTAAAAACTGCTCTAAGCCGTTGATGTTCGCGGATGATATAGGTTTAATATCAAATATTTGGTCTAAATATGAAGAGGCTAACATTCGCTTATCTTCATATCTGTCCTTAAGCGTTTCGAATATTAACAAATAATTATTTGCTGTTGGTGTGAAACCCGAGCAAATTGACTGTGCCTTGCCACTCAGTTTACTAATTAAATAATATAATTTTTCAGCGTCCGATAACGATGGATTATTATGTATATTGTTTTGAAAACTACTAAAGAAGAAGGGCCATGTCTTAATATCGCCATTGAATACCGGAATATCTATTGGCGGCAACCTAATCGAATCACGTGGGCGTACCTGGGCTTCCGGCTTTGCTTCGTTTTGAGATGGGGACTGCAAGAGCTTCGCCGTTCTTTTCATGCGACATAACATATCTTCAAATGCTAGAAGCGGTTGGTAGTTAACTGTGTATTTCGGGTCGACTTGTAATTCCAAATTATTAATTTGGTCTAATATCCTTTCGTAATCCATCCGCAAAGAATCCACTGTTTCTATTTCATTTAAAAACGTTTCCCGCACTGCTTCTAAGTTGATATTCTTTATGTGATCACTAATATTTTGTATACGTGAAAAAAGTATGTCCCTCTTGGCGTAAAGCGTTTTAATTTTAAATTCATTTCCACTAACTGCCATTTTAAATTATTATAATTAATATTAGATTAATCACAATTAATCGCACAACGCTGGAGGATGGACGCAATGTAACACAACTATATCTCCCAACACTATTGTCTTATCGTGCCGTATTACGTCGTTAAATTGAACACCTGTACAACGAGCCGAGGTGACGCGTGTCGCTCGCTAAACTCAATATTTTATATGTCGGGTAAGCACGTAAAACGTGTGTGACTAAACTGTTTTCAATTACTAAGCAACTAATGAGCTTTAAATTTAAGCTAAATACAAACACTATTTAAATGAATAATTCTATTTGCGAGTAACTAACCAAAGTTTAAATTTAAACAAAACAAACACTATTTAAATGAATGAATTCTATTTGCGAATAACTAACCAAAGTTTAAATTTAAACTACACTATTTAAATCCATTCAATAAAATTAGAGTGCATTGTCTAAGTAATTAATCTAACAAAAAACTGAAAATGGTTGAGCGGCTACTAAACACCAGTCCAAATCCGGCCGAAGGTCCAGAAAATGGTGATGAGCCTAAGGTTACCGAATTTCTAATTCCCCGGTCGAGCCTTAAGCCTATTACTCGAGATGTTAAACCAAAATGGACTGTATACGCGAATTGCTTCTTCCTTCTACACAAAATGGCGACTATAGCACGCGGTTTCCCATACAATTCACTCGTTCTTCCCTAAAACGAACTATTGCTTGCCAAAACCTATGAAGGAACCCTGCTTGATTAGGAGAAAATGAAATTGGAGCGGATTAACTAATAAACACAATTTTATCAAGCAGGCATGAATATGAATTAAGGTGGGGTTCACTCACCGGGGTGTCGTTTCCATGTGGCTTGGGCGCCTTGTTGCTGCGGTGCGACTTCTGGTGGATTCTCTGGGGCCCCAGAGATGCGTGCCTGGCCGGTGATGCGATGGAAGAGAGAGCACGCGACTATTTCTCACACGAGGTGAGGCGGTTACTCCCGGAACTCGATTGCTCCGGGCTAATGCGGATGAACTAGCGGTGCGCGTGGGCAAGAGCTTTCTAGGACAAATGCGTTAATGTTTAACGTCAGCTGTACCTTATTTTTCGTAAAAGGTACTTTTATTTAAAGTTTAGTTTTCAAATAAAATCTTTACTGACTTAAGTACTTTTAGATTTTGTCTCTCCTCATTTCCTTTCTTTTCTTTTCTGAGAGGGTAGTAGAGTACATTCCGCCACGTTGCTCTGGTACGTCTTGGTGGACTTCATATTATGTCCTCGAAATTTTTTATTTCAATCTATGTGGGAGGCCTATATTCAGCAGTGGACTTTCGATGAACTGTAACTGTATGAAAATTTTCAGCGAGATGAGCCCCTAAGCATTTGATATACTAAAATCAAACGAAGACTAGTATTTTGGTGTAGGCCGAGACAGAACCCTAGAATGAAAAGAAATCTCGGCCGAAAATTTCAAAAGCACTTAAAATTACAGGAAAAATAAAAAAAATTGGTTATCTGTAAAGTCGGTTTACGGACTAAAGTTTAACGTGACAACGTCATTACAAAACATTGATAAAATGATTGCATACTTTGTGGAAAACGCTCAAGCCAATCGTGGCTTTCGCCACGGTAACTTTCGCTCGCTCGTGCAGTGCTCTCGCTCCGAACGTATCGTTACAATGTGCGTAACGTTACAATAAGTCAACCTTTTTGCGTGCAGCTGGCGTTCATAGATTTATTAGTCGTTATAACGTCAAAATATATTATAGAAAAAATATTACTAATTTGTACGTAAGTTAATTCGTCGGCGGACGTACGACTTATTTTCTTAGTTGATCGGGATGCAATAATGAATATTCTAACGAAGGCAATATTACGTTCTTTACAGGAGCAAGGGCTCCTGTAAAGAACGTAATATTCATATTTTTTTTTTCAAATCTTTGTGACCTATTTATTTGAAGTATACGACCTTAAAAGCTTGGTGTAGAAGCGACGGGTGATCGTCTCAGTTCAGTAATCACATACCCGACTATGTTTGCCATCATTTTGTAATGGAATTGGAATATAAAATCATGCAATTTTGTAAATTATTTACATAATTTAATTTATAATATTTAGTAAATGCATGACAGTCTATCTAAGGCATTATCACACGAATTCAGAAGCTATTGTGAGGAAATTATTTTATTCTTCTAAATTTTTGAAGACGGTTTTTACTTTTTATCAAATGTTTTATTTTTGATATCGTTTGATAAATAATAAAAATAAAGTTTTTCTCCGAGTAAAATGTACTTTATAATTCATATATTACTAATATAAATATCCTAGAGATTAATAGTCATTTTGAAAGATATAAAAATAAAAAAGCGCACCCTTCTCATTACCCTTGTGAAAATAATAGGGAAAAAATTATTTTCAATATATTACAATCGTTGTCGAAATATTACTAGTAATGCCTATATTAATGAGAACGTTACGACATTAAAATATTGGTTTATTAATGCAGTGGGTAATTCCCGGTGGGAACATGGTTTGGTATTGCCTACTTTGATACTGGGCCAAGTCTGACAGAGACGGTTACTTTCATAAATTATCCAAATATGTTTAACTGTGCAGAAAATTATATCATAACGCAACATATGTACGCACGGACACAGAAACACTGGCTTGTTCCAATCTGTAAATGAATAACCTTTTTTTTTTAAATTACCCTTACGCCTTTTCAGTAGAATTGCTTGCAACATGACGTCAAACTAACAACTAGAGTATTTTTTTATAGAAGAGGGGGCAAACGAGCATGCGGATCACCTGATGTTAAGTGACTACCGCCGCCCATGATCAACCGCAACACCAGGGGAATTGCAGGTGCGTTGCCGGCCCTTTAGAAAGGAGTACGCTCTTTTCTTGAAGGTCCCCAGGTCGTATCGGTCCGGAAAAATCGCTGGTGGTAAACTATACCACAGAGAGGTTGTAAGCGGAAGAAAACTCCTCTTGAAACGTACAGTGGGGGACCGCCAAACATCCAGATGGTGTAGATGGTATCGGGACGTTTGCCGCGTAGTGCGTTCACGAAATTTGGCGGCTGGGATTAATCCGAACCATTCCTCAGAGCACTCTCCATGGTAGATGCGAAAGAAAATGCAAAGAGATGCAACATCTCTTCGCAGTGCCAGTGAATCGAGCCGATCGGAAAGCACTCGGTCGTCGACGATTCGAGCCGCTCTGCGCTGGATGCGGTCAAGCGGAAGGAGCTGGTACTGGGGAGCCCCAGCCCAGAGATGGGAACAGTATTCCATGTGCGGCCGAACCTGCGCCTTGTAAAGTTGCAAGCGGTGTGCCGGCATAAAATACTGTCCCGCTCTGCTAAGCACTCTTCCAAGTGAATCATCCAAGTGAGTATTTTCTTATCATAAAAAAGTAATTACTAGCATAAGTGTTTAATTACTCTAAGTCTAATTATTTACATTAAAACATAATTATTTTTCTCTATATTTGAATTATTAAAAGAAGAATCACAATAAGCGCAGACATCATATAATAATTATAACATATTGAGAACATAGTACTTTTTTGAAAATCGCTAAAATTTTATATTTTGAAACATGTTTTCCTTTTACAAATTCCCAAATATTGTGTGAGTGTGGTCATAACATTTGCGTAGAAGATTACTGGCGCCAGTCAAAGTGGTAGAAATTTATGTCTGATATTACTAAGTAATTAAAATTAGTTATGTTGGTAACAAAATGCTAGATGGTATTTTGATTTTATAGAATAAGGGTAGCAAATGAGGACATAGTCCACTTGATGGTAAGCAGATGCTATGACCTATAGACATCTACATCTATCCTCAAAAATGCAGATACATTTCCCCCTGAGGACTAAGATGTAATACCTCGTTTCAAGTAAAAAGGACCCCGGTTCTCTGCACTCGCTATACGAAACACAGCAGTATTCGAAAATTGTACCGTAGTTGAAACTCGGCTAAAAAGTCTTCATCAAAACAAACGAGGATCCGGCAGACGGTAATATCGTTCGCTGAAGTTTTAAATAGTCATCAGCACGAAAATACCTAAAATATTCTTATGGCTTCCGATGAATGTTTTACGGAAACGATTTTCTCTATTCCGATCCATATTATTTACGCTAGGCGAAAAATAAAACGGAAGATGACGTCTGGCACTGCGATCTATAATCCACGTGCCGAGCGTGACAATTAAGGCAAATTCTCCCTACAACAGCACACAGTCGCAACTGTAGACCTCGACGGGCTAGTGGTGATTCAGAAGAGGAAGAAACCTCATCATCATCATTAGAAAAATACATCAATATAACTTTGTGCACACGATTATACGATCAAGCTTTACGACACTCGTAAAATTCTGCCATAAACTAAAATGAATGACGAAATAGCGACTAAGATCATTTGCGCTTTCTGATCGGAGTAATCCATCTGCTGGAAACGTGTTAAAAATAATTTAGTATATCGATGAACGGCATGTGATTCTGTCGATAAGCGATATTAAAATTTATTAAAATTGAAACTTACACAGGGTGGAAAAAACAAACTGGACATGGAAGGAAAATTAAATATTTAACATAAAATATTGAAAATATGAAATTCCACTCAAACGAAACATTCCTTCGTTTTTCGAAAAAGGAATAACCACATCCGATCATTTTTCAAAAAGCTTACCTGAGCCGAGAATCGAACCAGCTAAATTACAAAAAATAGGCAATCACTATTTTTTTTAACCAATCAATAGAATCTATGTTAAGGATAAAATCTCTTGAATAAACATTTCAATTAAAGAAGACCATGAAATCTATCAATAAGTGCATAACGATTAAACTAACATTTTAACCTAAACTGTTTATTTCAAAAAAGTCAATAGACCTTTTATTGTGTTCCCAAAACTCCACAAAATAAAAAATGTATAAAGCTTAATACAGACAATTACGAACATTATTATTTAAGTTTGCCCATTTTTAAGACGAGATAAGTTTCGAAATAGAACGTTTTAACGTGTAACGTGTAACGAACGCATCGGTAACCTGCTGTTATTTTTGTTGGTTTGCTATTTGCACTGACCTCTACATATACAAGTACGCTGGACCGGCTATTCCATACAAAATGTCTGTTCCGATTTGAAGCGCCACCATTTGCCGTCCTGGGATCTAAAATTGACGTAATATGTCAAAGTTTGTTGTCTTATATTAATCTTTTCTTGTATTTTGAATCTTTAAACAAAAAAAAACGCAAGGATTTTATGTGGTTTGACTGTGTATAATTTTAGTAATATTATACGAATTATGTTTAATAATAATATATAAAGTGTGCGTAATATGTAAATGTTCCAAAAGGAAAGTGGTGTAACATTCCAGAAGTAAGTGAATTTAAAACTAATATTAAACAAATTAAAACTATTTGATAATAAAGGTGGTTAAAAATTTGTTTGTAATCTTAATATCAGAATTACCAACATGTTTGGCTTTATACATGGTGGAGCCACGTGTTTAAGGCTGCCGAAAATCTAGTTCCCCGGTCAAACCTCAAACCTATTACGCGAGATATTAACTAAAGTGGACTGTATATGCGATTGCTTCTACGCTTACGTTAAAAGCGACTACTATAGCATGCGGTACAATGCACTCGCTCTTCCCTAAACTAAACTATTACTTGTCGAATCGATGAAAGGAATCCTGCTTGACTAGGAAAAAAAACACAGATTGGAGCGGGTTAAACTATTAGCAAGCAGGTATAATTAAGGAGTATTGACTCACCGAGGTTTCTTCTTCCTGTCGATCACTATAGCGCGACTTCCGGAACACTCCTCTGGACAGACACCCCACTTCTGGCGGCCCCAGTGGTGCGTCAGGAGAGAAGCGTTGGTTCAACGACGACTGCGGCGGGAGAAGAGAGCCGCGCGTCGGTCGCGCGTGTCTTATATATCCTCGGCTCCGATGATTACGCGATGTTCTAGAATCGTCTTCTTTCCCCTCCCACCCCACCACCCCGATGTGTCGATAGGAGGGTACGAATGATATTGTTTCGGAAGGGAATAATGATTCGACAAGTTCCTACCGTCAAAAATAAAAAAAAACGCGAATGGTTTTCCGCGCAACCATCTCCCCCGCCCTTGAAGGATTTCCTTCAAAAAAAAATAACTAAACAACTAGAGCTAAGATCGACTAACAAATAACTAACTAACGCTAAGATTACCTAAATTAAACTACAATTTCAGTCTAGAAAGCTAATTTAAATTATGGAAGAGGCAAGGGGCACAAACGGATAACCGGACGTAGGTAAGACCCAACCGTGGTCTTAACGCGAGCTATCCTAATTACTCCGTCGGAACCGGGAAAGACCTCCTCGACGATTCCTAACGGCCAGTGGAGAGGCGGCGTATTCTCCTTAGTGAGCACAACTACGGTTCCTACAGCTAAAGGCTCTGTCGCTGTGTTCCATTTTTGCCGAGACTGCAAAGTATGCAAGTATTCCATCCTCCATCGTTTCCAAAACGATTGCACTAACCGATCTAATAATTTGTGGCGTGTGGAAATGCTAAGTCTGTTCTCATCCACATCCGCGGCGGGCAGATACCTTAGAGGCGTTAAAGTCAAAAAATGTGCTGGAGTTAGAGCCAGCGGTTCCGAGGGGTCACTAGATAACGTCCGACAAAGTGGGCGGCTATTCATTACGCATTCAATTTGAGCGAGCACCGTACTTAGCTCTTCGAAGGACAAAATTTGATCTCCTATTACTCGGTATAAGTGGCTCTTTAGACTTAATATTAGTCTCCCAATTGCCCCCAAAATGACTCGCGGCTGGGACGTTCAGAGACCACTCAATGCGGTTCTCGGCTAGAATGTGAGCGAACTCCGAATTATAATACTTGCTAGCTAAGAGCTCGTGTAGTTCCGATAGAATACGTTTTGCACCGACGTAGTTCGTACCGTTATCCGAATATAATTTACTTACAGGGCCTCTGCGCGATAGAAATCTTTTAAATGCACCCATAAAGCCTGCTGTGCTTAGATCACCAACGAGTTCTATATGCACTGCTCGAGTAGTTAGACATACGAAAATGCAGACGTAAGCCTTTGTGGATCTTATACCACGCCCGCGAGTGAGCGTGACCTTAAACGGACCAGCAAAATCAGACCCGGTGTGCGTGAAGGGCTTTACCGATTGTATCACTCTACAAGATCTAAGTTCCGCCATTTCCGGAAATGACGGCTTGGGGCGTGCCCGAAAGCAAGCTATACATCTGTGCACCCGATTGCGTATTAAACTACGTGCAGAAAGAATCCAATAATTCTGACGCAAGATCGACATCAATAAATCGGGGCCAGCGTGCGAGTTCAATTTATGATGATAATCGACTAATAAGTTCATAATATGGTCTTTACGCGGTAAAACTATAGGGTGCCGTTGGTCGAAACTCAATTGCGAGTTGGACAAGCGTCCACCTACCCTTACAATCCCATCCTGTAAAAATGGCTTAAGGCGTTGAAAGGCGCGACTACAAGCTCTATTCGATTGTAATCTTGTAATTTCTTCAGAGAAGTGTGCACGTTGAAGTTCACGTAATACTAGCGACTCGGCATAGTTGTAATCGGATGCTAAGACATACGAACGTCGCGGTAAAAGCTTCGCGAATCGACAAACGTAAATTACGCTACGCAATAATTTCGACCAAGAGGACAAGCGGTTCGCCAGAGCAATGATTGGAGAAACCTCGCTCGAAACGTTCGCCACTAGAGCGTGTCTCTTCTCTTCCGGCGGTTGTGACACTGACGAAGGTTCGAAATCGGTTATTGGCCATTGTGAGGGATCCAAGTAAACCCAAGAAGGTCCATGGAACCAAAGCGGGTGGTCCATTATTTGCATCGGGGTGAGTCCCCGGGATAGACAATCGGCAGGGTTTTCCTTACCGGACACGTGATAAAAGTTCCGCGTTTCTAACTCGTCTTGGATCTTGGCCACTCGGTTCGCGACAAACGTATCCCAACGGTGGGGTGAAGAATGAACCCAACATAAGGCGACGGTGGAGTCGGAAAAGGCAAATATTCTTTCTATGTGAACTCTATCCCTACATGCGCCGATAACTGTGGTAATAAGCTTGGTGAGTACTAATATTGCGCAAAGCTCTAAGCGCGCCAGAGAGACAACCTTACGGGGGGGAGACTCTCGACTTAGAACTAATGAGGCTAATCGAATTTCTACCATTATTCTGGACATGGAAATATACAACGCCCCCGTAAGCCTTCTCGCTGGCGTCTGCAAATCCAACAACCGTTATGCTGCTATTTCTATCGACATTTATATGACGCGGTATTTTAATTTCTCTTAGTAAAGGAAGTTCCTCTCTAAAGCGCTGCCACAATCGAACAATGCTGTCAGGCGGCGAGTCATCCCAATCGCATTCAAATAACCAAAGTTGTTTAATCAAAAGCTTAGCGTATAATACCACCGGAGCTACGAAACCCATGACGTCCCATAATCTAGCAACGCATGACAGTATTGTGCGCTTTGTGCATTTCTCTACGGGCGGATTTACCTTAAGGCTAAACACGTCGGACTCTGGTGACCAACACAGACCGAGCACCTTGTGTGTATCGGAATCGTCGAATTCCTTTATCGCCGAAAGACGGTGTGATAGTGGGATTGTATCTAAAACCGGACGCGAATTACTAGTCCACTTCACAAGATCGAATTGACCCGATTTCATGAGCCTTATAACCTCGGCGGTGGTTAGGGTGGCCTCCTCCACGCTATCGACCGAATACACAAAATCATCCATATATAATCCGCTCTCAATTGCCCTCTTAGCTTTAGGATAAGAGGGACCTTCATCGTGAGCGAGCTGTCTCACCGTGCGTAACGCATGAAATGGGCTCGACTTTAAACCAAAACAAACGCGGTTAAATTCAAACACCATTAGAGGTTCCTTTGGGTTGAAACGATATAAAATGCGCTGGAATCTACGGTCGCATTCACGGACCCCTATGCAAAGAAACATTTGGCGAATATCGGCGGATAGTGCTATACTAAACAAACGAAAATTGACTATTATATCAAATAAACTGCCCTGTAAATTTTGCCCACTATAGAGGATATCGTTAAGCGACAGGTGAGTGCTAGTTTTAGCACTAGCGTCGAGCACTACACGTAATTTAGATGTAAGTTTGTCCTCTCTAATGACTCCGTGGTGTGGTATAAAATACGACGGTGTGTCTTCGTAGTTATCTAATTTCGAAGCCACAAGTGATATGTAACCTTCTCTTATATATTCGTTAATGACGCCGTCGTAAGCTTCCTTTAACTGGGGCGAAGCGAGCATCCTACGCTCCAAGCTGTAGAAACGTTTTTCCGCCATTTGACGCGAATCGCCGAGAGATAAAACATCTCCCTTAAAGGGTAGCGCTACACTATATCTACCGTCGCGATCACAAACGGTCGTGCGGACGTAAATTTCCTCGCATATCCTGTCAGCTGAACTAGCTATGGGTGGGACGTTCACCTCCTCCATCTCCCAAAATTTGCGGACTAACGACTCGAGCGGTTCGACAGCCATACCACAATAAGAGGCTGCCGAAATACTATCTAGGATGGGGGCGGAGCCAAGGATCACATAGCCCAATACGGTTTTCAGTCGTGCGCGTATGCGAGGAGTTGCCCCTGACCTTATTGTTTAACAAAAGATGAGGGAAAAGCGATGCCCCAATGAGCATGTCTATGTTTCCAGGAACGGCGTAAGTGTCGTCTGCTAGAGTCAAATTTTTAAATTCAATCATTGCCGAGGTGTCAACCGAAACGGTTGGCAACCGTTCAGTGACCCTATCTACTACTAGTGCATTTATATCAAAGTTAACGTTACGATCTATCCGAGAATAAAATTTTAAATTTATATATCCCTGTGTCGCTTTACTAGTACCTCCGATGCCTTTAACTACAGGACATGAAAGTGACCTATTTATTACTAAGCCTAAGCGCTGACAACATTGTCGTGTTATAAAGCTATTTTGGGCTCCGCTGTCCAGCAGTGCACGGACGCTTTGTTTGTTTCCACGCGAATCCCTAACCAAAATACGCGCCGTACCCAGTAACACGGTTGAAGGAGGTTGTGCTCCCATATTTGCCAATGAGCACAGAGCGACATCACCAGGTCGACCGCTAGAATCGTTGACCTTAGTAGGGGTGAATTCCTTATCCGCCTTACTTGACGCCGCTATGTTGCTATTTTCAAAATGTAATAGCGTGTGATGTTTCCTGGCGCACTTGCTACATACGGAACTCGAATTGCATTTTGCAACTAAATGCTTATCGCTTAAGCAGTTCAAACATAGGTTGTTTGTCTTTACTAACTTATAACGTTCGCTTGGTGAATATTTACGAAAAGTCGCACAGTTATATAAATTACCGTGTTTATCTTTACATACTATACAAGTATGCTGGAGTGATGTCGGCGTAGCGGTTACGTAAGTTAACGACCCTGCTATTTTAGATGGTTGAGTCTGTCTACGGTCGACGCACCTTTTAATCTCCTGTTTAACGTTCGGTGAGCGCTGCATCACCTTTATTTGATCTCGCACGAACGATGCTAATGAATGAAAGGAAGGCATCTCCGAGCTACGATGCTCCATTTCAAACGCACGCACGGTGTCGGAGTCTAATTTCTTTAATGCTATATGGAGAAACACCACGTCCATAAGGTCATCAAACTTCAAATTCTTAAGTGCAGCCACCGATGCCACAAATTTATCGAGAAACTGCTCTAAGCCGTTGATGTTCGCGGATGATATAGGTTTAAGATCGAATATCTGGTTCAAATATTCGGAAGCTAACATTCTCCTATCTTCATATTTAGTTTTAAGCGTTTCAAATATTAATACGTAATTGTTTGCTGTAGGTGTAAAACCCGAGCAGATCGACTGTGCTCTGCCACTAAGTTTGCTAATTAAGTAATATAATTTTTCAGCGTCCGATAACGATGGGTTGTTGTGTATATTGTTTTGAAAACTACTGAAGAAGAAGGGCCACGTCTTAATATCACCATTGAATACCGGAATATCTATTGGCGGTAACCTAATTGAGTCACGAGGGCGTACCTGCATTTCAGGCTTCGCTTCACCTTGAGATTGTAGCAATTTTGCGGTTCTCTTCACGCGACACAACATATCTTCGAATGCCAGCAGCGGTTGGTAGTTCACTATGTATTTCGGGTCGGTTTGTAGTTCCGAATGATTAATTTGGTCTAATATTCTTTCGTAATCTGTCCGCAAATTATCTATCGTTTCGATTTCATTTAAAAAGGCCTCCCGTACTGCCTCTATATGAATGTTCTTTATATAATCACTTATATTTTGCACACGCGAAAAGAGTATGTCCCTCTTGGCATAAAGCGTTTTAATTTTGATTTCACTTCCACTAACTGCCATTTTAAATTATTATAATAAAGTTATATTAATCACAATTAATCTCACACGCATAAACGACGTAGGATGAATACTCGGCGTGCCGTATTACGTAATCAGATCGAGCGCCCGATGCAGTCAAGGCTACGCGTCGTTTGCTAAACCTAATAATTTTATAAAATTGTGGGGTAAGCGTATCAAACGGTTGCTATCACGCCGTTTCAATTATTTAATAAGCTTTAAATTTAACCAAATACGAGCGCTATTAAATGAATAATTCTGTTTGCGAGTAACAAATCAAAATTTTAATTTAAACGAACACTATTTAAGTCTATTCCATAAGTTAGAGTGCGTTATCTAAACAATTAATTTAATAATTCGACCAGAAAATGGTTGGATAACCACTAAACACCAATCCAGATCCTGCCGAAGTGACCATAAAATGGTGGAGCCACGTGTTTAAGGCTGCCGAAAATCTAGTTCCCCGGTCAAACCTCAAACCTATTACGCGAGATATTAACTAAAGTGGACTGTATATGCGATTGCTTCTACGCTTACGTTAAAAGCGACTACTATAGCATGCGGTACAATGCACTCGCTCTTCCCTAAACTAAACTATTACTTGTCGAATCGATGAAAGGAATCCTGCTTGACTAGGAAAAAAAACACAGATTGGAGCGGGTTAAACTATTAGCAAGCAGGTATAATTAAGGAGTATTGACTCACCGGGGTTTCTTCTTCCTGTCGATCACTATAGCGGCGACTTCCGGAACCTCCTCTGGACAGACACTTCTGGGGCCCCAGTGGTGCGTCAGGAGAGAAGCGTTGGTTCAACGACGACTGCGGCGGGAGAAGAGAGCGCGCGTCGGTCGCGCGTGTCTTATATATCCTCGGGTCCGATGATTACGCGATGTTCTAGAATCGTCTTCTTTCCCCTCCCACCCCACCACCCCGATGTGTCGATAGGAGGGTACGAATGATATTGTTTCGGAAGGGAATAATGATTCGACAAGTTCCTACCGTCAAAAATAAAAAAAAACGCGAATGGTTTTCCGCGCAACCAATACATATTACTGAGTTTTTATAAACAATAAAATTCAATAATGTTATCGAGTTCCTTGTCTATAGTACTTATCGATGTTTTTTCCTACCCGTATCTGTTAACAACCAAAGTCGCCAACAACAGATAATTATCAAATGTTTATTAATTACGAGCTTTTCAACTGAACCTAGACTAAAATTATGGATTAAATGCATAAATATTGTGAATTGGCGTTCGAAACAAAATTATTATCTTTGTTCTAAGCATTTCACAGACAACTGTTTTATTAGACATGAGAACTGCACCACTTTGAAAAAGTGCAGTATTCCGACGATATTTTCTAGTAGTACCAGTAAGTGAGTAAGTCCTTCTCATTATCCCCCAAACTTAAGGGCCATAGCCAAGTGTAGAAAGGTCGCCTCATGATGACTTTGTGTTTATAAGACGTAAATTTGTTAAATCTGTTTAAATATTGTTTAAATAATGAACAATTTATTTTTAATTTATTATTAAGGGAATACATTTATATTTCAATTTATTATTAAGGGAATACATTTATATTGGGACTGCAAAATTCTTAATGTCGTTAGTGAGTTTGCGTGAGTTTAGGTGAGAAATAACTCCTCTCTGAACGGGGTCCCACCTTGTCGTGGCGAGGGTTTAGTTACCGTGGCTTGGTAACCCACGCTAAACGTAAGGGACTCACATGGCTGGTCCGAGGTGGGGTCACTCTGAGTGGGCTTGTCGAGCCCTTGGATGTGTGTCAGTGGGCTGCGGCTATAGGAGATTCTTCTCCCTGTGTGAGGGCCATGCTCGGGGTTTCTCCGCGTTATAAACTTACATAGGCATGAGGATATCAGAACCAGAGTGACCAACATAGCTCAACAGATCTCTTTCCAAAGCCTCGTGATTCTGAAACTTCCTCTCAAAATATGTCAGATCCCTGTCGAAATATTGTTTCAATAGCTTTAAGTTTTTACTAACTTACAGGGCCGCCTTATAAATAAAAAATAGAGCCTAGCTTATTTAAGCTTATAAGTCAACTAATGTTGACTTATAAGCTCAAATAAGTTAAGCTAAGGCTGGGTCCCAGCGGTCACCTTTTTTAGGCATCGTGTACACTAAGGCTGTATTTCATGAGCCTGAAACGACGCCTATAGAGTAAGAGAATCGTAAAAGACGCATTAGAACCAATGCAAATTCTGGAGTACACGTATTCACCACAATTTGGGGGATGCCATCAGGCCCAATTAACTTGTTCAGGGACATGAGCGCTTTGCGCACCGAGCGCTGTGTAAACAGCACATCCGGCGTAGAGCACATCCGGATATGTTTAAGCGACAGTAGCCTAATAGCAGGTCGCGGACCGCGAACTCAAAAAGGTCGTGGGTTCGAATCCGCCATTCGACTACTGGCGTGAACCACTCGTAACACAAGCAATTTAAGCTTACCACGAGTGGTTAAGGGGAATATTAGTAATGTTTATAGCATTGTTAATATTCTTTTTCAAAAAAACAAAAAAAATATGGTCAGCAGTATAATCTCCCGTCGTCGAGAGTCAAGTTGGATGCAAAAAGAGGTTCTAAAAGATCATTAAGCTATAATGTACTACGTACTAGAGGCGACACTGCATTCAGCTACTGTGTTCCACTCAACTGCGGTCTTGATAAAAATATGCCGTCGTGTGTACTTAGATATTGCACAAATAATTCAAGAAATGTCAGTTGTCAACACTCCGTGAACGAACAATTTTTATTGGCTTTAACTCATTTTCGAACACCCAAACTCGTGACTGGTTTTTTTGTTTCGGGTTCGTACGCATATATCCAGGATTCGTCACCTGATGCGATGTTGTATACAGCATTTGAGGATCCTGCGTGGAATCTTTCGAGAGTACTGACGCACCAAGTAACGCGAGCCGCTTTTTTGCTCTTCACAGAGCGAATGTGGTATCCATCGGGAAAACAACTTTTTAACACCTAATTGTTCATGCAAGATTATTTGTATTTGACTCATGCCAATGTCTAAAGTTGCCTGAATTTTGCGGTATGTCACATGTCGATCTTCCTCAATCAGCTTACGCACAGCATCAACGTTTTCTTGGGTGACTGCAGTTTTTGGACGACCTTGACGGGGATCATCACTGTGCTTGACACGTCCACGTTGAAATTCAGCAAACCAGCGATAAATTGTGGTTTTGGATGGGGCTTCATCACCAAATGCAGCAATCATCCGGTCAACACACTGTTTTTGTGTTAAACTACTTCTAACGTCATAATAAATCATCGCTCTTGAATTTTCTCGAGTCAATTCCATTTTCTCAACGACTAAACAAGTTTGACAAAACCTTGTGACAACCGAGAATCTTTTTTTAAATAAATAAATGGTATTCGATTTTTAAAACCAAGGAGTTTTCAATTAAAAAAGATTTTAATATGACAGGGACAGTGGAAATATTCCATTCCCGATACTTTTAGTGCAGCCTAGGTATGCTTAAGTACCCACAGAAATGTCGCATCTGAACATATTAATTTTATAATCTATATTCCCTGACCGAGATGGCGTCTTAGGAGTAATTTGTTTTATTATTATTACATAATACTTTTTTATTGATTTAGTGTCTTATTAACCGATGAAAAGTAATTCCTCTGTTTTTACTGACATTTCTTGAATTATTTGTGCAATATCTAAGTACACACGACGGCATATTTTTATCAAGAGATTTTTTTTAAATCAACACAACACGTGACAACTCTATAAGCGCCTAGCGAGTGACTGATTAAAGTGCGGTGTATGCACCGCAGATGAGTGGAACACAGTAGCTGAATGCAGTGTCGCCTCTAGTACGTAGTACATAATAGCTCAATGATCTTTTAGAACCTCTTTTTGCATCCAACTTGACTCTCGACGACGGGAGATTATACCGCTGACCATATTTTTTTTTGTTTTTTTTTTTGAAAAAAGAATATTAACAATGCTATAAACATTACTAATATTCCCCTTAACCACTCGTGGTAAGCTTAAATTGCTTGTGTTACGAATGGTTCACGCCAGTAGTCGAATGGCGGATTCGAACCCACTACCTTTTTGAGTTCGCGGTCCGCGCCCTGCCATTAGGCTACTGTCGCTTAAACATATCCGGATGTGCTCTACACCGGATGTGCTGTTTACACAGCGCTTCGTGCGCAAAGCGCTCATGTCCCTGAACAAGTTAATTGGGCCTGATGGCATCCCCAAATTATGGTGAATACGTGTACTCCAGAATTTGCATTGGTTCTAATGCGTCTTTTACGATTCTCTTACTGTATAGGCGTCGTTTCAGGCTCATGAAATACATCCGTAGTGTCCACGATGCCTAAAAAAGTTGACTGCTGGGACCCATCCAACACCAGGGCTATCGCTATCACCTCCTTGTTCTCCATAGTAATGAAATCCATTATTAACTCCAAGCTCATGCGGTACCTCTAAGAGCATCAGCTGATTAATAACCGTGAATACGGTTTCTGTCGAGGTCGCTCAGTTCGTAGTCTTTTGTCTACCCGGCTCACCGATAACCGATCAGCGGAGGCAGTCGGGACCGGGAGGGAGGCCATGGAGGATAGTTTGGACATAGCAAAGACCTTCGATCAGGTTTGGCACAACGCGCTTCTTTTAAAGTTTTCCTCTTATGGGCTACCCCATAAATTATGCTGGTGGTCCAACAAGGCTGCGTGCTACGTGCTTGTATTGCATATTAGTAATACTCATTGTTATTCAGACGACAGTACTGGAGATACTTTATACACCGGCCGTGCTAAAATTTCTCGGGAACATGTCGTTGAGTGTCGGAACAAACTTTTGTCTGAAGTCGAGTCTTTGTTGAACAAAGCCTCAGATTTGGGGTGACTAAAGTAAAACCCAAAAGAAGAAGTTTTGCGCATTTACTACATATATATAAAAAATACGTAAATTTACTTAAAAAAGAAGTTTTAACTTCTCAGATATGCAGGTTTCCTCGCGATGTTTTTCTTCACCATCGATAACGTGGTAAATCAAACCTTCAAATTGCAATTATATTATGAGTGGAGTCGGCGCGGATCGAATTTGGGTTGCTTACTTATCTACTACGAAATTTACATTTAGATCGGTTCGATTATCGGCTTTGACCGGAGATGACTTTCAAGATTCTATCAATGCAATCCTACTCATAGTTAAAATAAAAATAAAACTGCGCTTAAAACTTTTTTTCTTTGATATTTATAGTACTTTTTCGAAATAGCCTGTTCATTTACTCATGTGAGCTATGAAACCAGGACTGTCACAAAAATTTTAATAGTTATCTCTGAAAATGTGAAAGCTATCTTAATATATTATGATAAACTGTTTAAAAAGTCTCATTAACGTATTAGTCAACGGTATCACGAACTATTCCATCAATTATGGAAAAATTCTCACAGTGCACCTAATTTTGTTATCAGTGGCGAAGCTAGAGCTCCAAGCTAGGGCAAGCCCAAGATATAAATTGATAAAAATATGGATTGTTGTTTTTAGCAGTTTAATAAAAATACACCAATCTTGATTCATGCTTCAGTTTCATATTCAGTGCTGTCAAGGACGTGTTTAACAAAGCACACAGAAGGCATACCACTGCTAGATAGATTGTATTACATATCAGCAATTGCATAGCTTCGGTGTCTTTGAAGAAAGCCGTTTGGGTTTGTTTAAGCGAAAGAACAAAAATATTTACATCCAATACAATACATGAACAAAAGTAAAACACGAACAAAGTACAAACAAACTATGTACAATATTAAAAAAAATATTTACATTCTAATGGATAAGAGACAAGATAAGTGGAATCGTCTCGTTTTCTTATGGAAAGATTTAATTACGTCCACGTAAAATGTTGGTGAACGTTTTAATTGTACCAATAACTGATTTAATTGCGTCTGAAATACACTCCTAACCTTATGTATTATCTCAACAAAGTTTAAAGATTTCCTCTCGATTAACACTTTAGCACACTTCAATTCATCACAAGGAACACTATTATCCTCCATTTTCATTAAAAATCTTTAAAAAAAGCATAAATTTTGAACCCGTAATATTAAATCGCTTAAGATAAGCACACAGAGTAAATAAACATTGAAACGTGAAATGAACTTGCAAACGTATTGCCCGCGCGCCTCCGCTTTTAACAAATTTATTCCCAAAAGCCTGGCTTTAATTCTCTATACTAATTGCTATATATACAATCGTAGTTATATTTCATTATAGAATATTTTGCCATAGGTTAGAAAGAGAGCGATGGTCTTCTCGAAAGCCCACGCGAGCGTGGGAGACAACTATTAGCTCTATTAAAACTCATTTTTTACGATAGCAGCAGTATCGCTAAGGCAATACGAGGTCATCGGTCGACATGTGTCGAACAGTGGAGTGCGCGGGAAATTTGAAATAGCTTGAAACATTTTACGAGTTATTTTATTAGTTGATATTATTGATTGATTCAGGTTTAATAAGGCAAGCCCGGCTTTTCGGCTTTAATGGAAGCTTCGCCACTGTTTGTTATATCGGACTTGATACAAAAAAAATGGTGAAATATCGCTATGCCGATAGACACACATGTTCAACTAAAGACCTTCTCTCTTAATCTCAGTTTTGTGTAACAGTTTTTAAATTTAAATAGGCTCATATTTTTTATTGAATCAGGTAGTTTGTTATGAATTCGTGAGGCATTACCATTTTATGTGACATAACTTATTTACTTCCAAACACTGCCTCGCCAGAATAGTGCTTTTAGTTCCAAGCATTTTTCTACATACTTGCAAGTATCTACCCTCAAAGGCTGTTACGTTCCATTAGCGTGCTATGTTCCAAATAACACACTAAAGATAAAGAAAAAAATCATATAACCTTTGTGGAAAAGCTCACTTGAAAGCTCCCTTTAGTACCGTTTTATCCAAATCAGTGGTAAAAGTATTGCTTTCAATAAGTATTCTTGTAATTTGTATTGAATAACAATTATTCTACTCTATTCCAGTAAAAGGGTTTCCGGTTCTCTACATTCAACATACGAAACACAGCAACCTTTATGTTGATATTTTACGCTAGTATTCTGCGAAAGTGTGGTCCTTCATAGCAATAATAACACAACATGGCTCTATCACGTACAAATCATTGCAAAAAATGGCGATTATATAAAATCTTCCCTATTCTGAGTGAGGCCTATATCCATCTGGGATTTATACGAGAAAATGAGTATATAAACAAATTGTATTTGAAGTAATATGACAGTAACAGCCTTCATACGTTCCAATTCTGAGTACAGGCTGTTATGTGGCAGAGACAAAAACTCTTTTAAAAATAAATTTATTTAATATATTTAACTATAATACAAACTAACTTAAAATATAGAACTTGAGTCAGAGAGTTTGGAAATAGAATTGTGTTGTGGGATCGAAGGACTTGGTTTATATAGTGTAGGATCGTGGGAAGCTAGGAGGTAGGGGTAAAGATAAGGGAATAACATTATGCTTGTTTGTGTTTATCGTTAACTTATTCTAAGATACAATTAAGAATGGTAAACTTTGGAACAGTAAACATTAGTATTTAAATATTACAATCTAATTAGTTTGGTTTCTAGGTAAACAATGTAATTTAGTTTTAAAGTAAATAAGTAATATAAGAATAACAATATAGGAGTATAGAGGACTTATAATATAAAGTAAATAGTATATAACACAATAATAGAACCTATAACATAACACCTCCCCCCTTAGAACAAAGATTGAGCGGTTTTGCTCGATTTTTGAATGTAGTCAGCAGCTTCGTCTTCGTCTTCTGATATGCAGGATGTTGTAGCAGTGGTGTTTATCGATGACATGGGAACTTCGACGTGTTGTTGGCGACGAGAACGGTCAAAGCAGTTATTAAAAATTTGTATACAGTTGCCATGTGTATTTATGGGCATGTTATTCCATGGCAAGCACTTGTAACATTTGTAACAAAAATATGTTAGCATAATGATGCCAGTAATCAAACCAAATATGGAAAATTTTGTTGCATGTTTTTCTGAGAATGTAGATTTATTTTCTTTAAGTAATTTTGAATGTATTTTTATTTGGTCTCTAACCGAGTTAAGAGAGTCGAGTTGGATGTTGTTGAGCTGGATTGGTGCAAGTTCTGGTTGTTGTAGTTTAATTTCTTCTGGGAGGCAAATGTGTTCAATATCCACAGAAGTAAAAGGACGACTGATGTTGATCGTTTTAGTGTCCTCAGCTAGGAGTGTAACAAACGCGGTGTACATTTTACATCCTTGTTCTAGAGTGATGATACCTGCTCCAGAGATTTCGCCGTGAGTTGTTTTGCTTTCGCACTCTAAAGCATACGGAGTCTTGCGTTGGAGTATGTAGATCCAGTTGTTGTTTCTAAGAGCTTGAAAAGTATTGATATGAGCTGAAAATGTAGTGATATCACAAACTTCAGGAACTTGTCGACTCGTTGTTGTTAGGATGACAACTTCGCATATAGGTCTGGTGTTGATGTTGTAGATGAGAAGATCCCTGCAGACTTTGGATTCCATTGCAAAGTCTTTGCATTTGTCCAGTGAGCTCATAACGACGTATTGCTGTCTAGTGGTACTCATGGCAAGGTATGTTTGTTCGGGAAGGATAGTGGAATATAAGGAGGAGTCAGGATGTAGCATAGGGATAGAATATAAATGGTATAATATAAATTTTTCGTTTTTAACTAAAGGGAATTCTAAGATATATATAATTTTATTCATATAAATATAGGAAGTAATAGAGGCAGATTCGAGAATTTTGTGTATATTAGGTAATGTTACTGGGTCAACTAAGTTTTTATTGAGCTTAGCGGGATTAGAAGACAGTAATTCTTTGTATAGGCGCATAGTTGATATTATTGACAGGTGTATTGCATTCGATTTAATAAAAAGTATACTTGTGGTGACATCGTCAATATCTCGTTCTAAAGAAACTATAGCTTCAAGAATTTGAATTGTAACGGTCGATATTTCTTCAATAATAGTTAAATTAAATGTAAGTTTATTTGTCGAGATGAAAAATGGATTTATTTTTCTATGTTCAATTTTATAAATGAAGTATAGAAGTATAGAAGAATAATAACGCTAGGTAGATTTGAATGTGTCGCAACTAGAGAATGATAGCTATTTGTAAGATTATAGAAAGTCGTTTGATAGAGTTGTGAGCTAGGAATAAAAGAAATTTCAAATATTCGTATTACGAAATAATTTTAGAAATAGAATAGAGTAAGTAAATTTATGTGGGTATCCCTATCAACAATAGTTGTGGAATACCTGGTAATTAAAAATAAACCTAAATAATTGTTTTAATTTATTTTAAGCTTAGTAGTATAATAATTATTTAAAGATACGTAAACTTTGTATAAAAGGATATAAGTAATAATTTTATAATAAAACAAATTGTAAAATTAATGTATGTGTTGTTATTAAAATATAAAAGATTTTCATTTAAACCAAGAGTCTTATTGTTAAAGGTATAAGGGTGTGCCATTACTTGAGCCACCCTGAAATAGAAATAAAGCTAAATACTTATGAATAATTACGTTCTAATGTTAGAGTAAATGTTACGATGACGGAGTAAAGTCATGCAATGGTCTTAAACGATTTGCATGTACTAATTGGTTTTTTCCAGATTTTTGTATAACATAATTTTCATTAAAACCTATTCTAACAATAACATGAGGGCCGTCCCAAAGGCTATTTAAGTTGTTTGGACTTGGGACTTTGAGCATAACTTTATCACCTACGTTAAATTTGGCTATATTTTTAATATTACTGTCGTATCGCTCTTTTGCCTTTTCTTTCATTGATTCAACGTTTTGGCGAGCTATGTCACGGGATACCTTGAGTCTTTCGTTTAAATCTCTTAGGTAGTCATGAGTTGTATAATCGTCATTAGCTTTTAGAGAATAAAGCGAACGCGGTTTGTAGCCAAAGAGTAATTCGTGTGGTGTGAATTTTGTGGATTGATTTATTGATGTGTTATGGCACATAACGGCGAATGGTACGATTTGATCCCAATTAGATTGGTTACGTTTGTGGTACATTCGGATGTGGTCGCGTAATGTTGCGTGGAATCGTTCTAAAGAACCGTTAGTCTGAGGGTGATATGCGGTACTAACTGTGTGAGTGGATCCTAGTAATTTCATCAATTGTTTGATTACGCTATTTAGAAATTCTGTACCTTGATCGGAATGGAAACGTTTAGGTACGCCGTAATGTTGACAGAAAATTAGAAGAGATTTGGCTACTGTTGTTGCTTGTTTATCTTGAATAGGGTATGCTTGAACAAAACGAGTCAAGTCGTCTTGTAGTGTGAGTATGTATTTATTAAAGTCGTTAGTTATATCTGAGTAAGAGACTAAGTCAATAGTTACGCGTTCAAAAGGTTCAGTGGAAGAAGAAGTAATAACCATGGGAGCTTTATATGTCTTACGTTGAATTTTGTTTCGTTGACATATTTGGCAATTATCTATATAATTTTTAATAGTATCGGTCATTCCTTTCCAGAAATATTCAGATCGTATTTTGTGTGTCGTTTCGATAATGCCACGATGTCCTGATAAGGGATCGTCATGGAAGGTTTTAAGGATTGATTCTATCTCTTCTGGAGCTGGAGTTTTAACTTTATTTTCACATATGGTGATCTTGCATTCGTAAAGGTCGGCTAAATATGCTGTTATGTGTAATTGTTGGTTTCCTTTAAGTTTACAAGTGGGGTCGTTTTTTAAGTCCGGAACGTAAAGTGATTTTAATTTATGGTTGTGTAGACAAGCGAGTAATACTTTAAAATAGCTCTCAGAATCCCAAGGATCGAAGTGAGTGGGTCTCGAACAGCCAAATATAATATTTTGTTTCTTATCTGAAACTAATAAATCTGTTTCGTAAAGTGTTTTGGGTTTACTTAAAAATGGGTCCACTTGAGAGCAAGTGGAAATTGCTTGTTTGAAAAGGGTATTTTTATCGGAAAGTTGACACGAGATTGGGATAAGAATGTTTTTGTGACGTTCGTTTAAGAGGCAGTCTGGGGAAATATGGAGATTTGGAGTATTAAAAGTGTGAGAGTCGATTTCTAAGTAGTGTTGAAAGTTTAATTGTAAATAGTCTTCCGAGTGTTTGGGTCGGAATGAGTGTTTTTGTCGCTTTTTGTGGAATGATTTATGTTCGTGTGGAGAATTGGCGGGCGTGAGAGAGCATCTGCATTAGTGTTGTTCTTACCTGCCTTATATACTATTTCATATTCGTATTCTTCGAGTTTAAGTCGCCATCGAACTAACCGACTACCAGGGTCCTTTATCGAGAAAAGCCATGTTAGCGGTTTGTGGTCAGTTACAATTTTAAATTTTCTACCAAACAAATATGGTCTAAAATGTTTAACCGCCCAAACGATAGCTAATAACTCTCTTTCGATAGTGGAATAGTTTGATTCTGCTTTATTTAGTGTCCGAGATGCATATGCTATAGGCAAATCCTTGCCTATTTCGCCTTGCGATAACACAGCACCTAGGGCGTTTATAGAAGCGTCGGTGGTCAGTATGAATTCTTTTGTGAAGTTTGGATATTGTAAGATGGGAGGGTTAGTAAGAAGATGTTTGCATTCATTGAAGGATTGTTGTTGGGTTTCACCCCATATGAAGGTAGTGTCTTTTTTAAGAAGGCTAGTTAAAGGTTTAGTAAGTTTGCTGAAATTAGGAATAAACCGACGATAGTATCCTGTAAGGCCTAGAAATGCCTTTATATCTTTACATGATTTAGGAATAGGGAATTCTTGAACTGCCCGAATTTTATCGGGGTTCGGCTTAACGCCTTCGTTCGAAATGATATGGCCAAGATAAGCAACTTCGCGTCTAAGAAATTCGCATTTGTCTGGTTGAATCTTTAGTTGATATTTTCTAAGTCTAGAGAAAACTTCTTCAAGTTTTTGTTCATGCTCTTGAAGGCTGGAAGCAAAGACAACTATGTCGTCGAGGTAAACGAAACATCTTTCACCTTGTAAGCCATACAAAACGGAGTCCATTACACGCTGAAACGTCGCTGGCGCGTTTTTTAAGCCAAATGGCATTCTTTTATATTCATAATGACCATATGGTGTACTAAAAGCTGTCTTAGGAATATCTTTTTGATCAACTTCTAGCTGATGAAAACCTGAGGCAAGATCTAATGTGGTAAAATATTGAGAATGACCTAATTTGTCTAGAATATCTGTGATATTAGGAAGAGGATAACTGTCTCCTACTGTGACTTCATTTAACTTGCGGTAATCAATAACTAATCGCCATTTCTGTTTCCCAGATGCGTCTAGTTTCTTAGGAACAACCCAGATGGGGCTACTCCAAGGAGATGAGCTAGGTCTAATAATGTCTTGGTCTAACATCTTTTGGACTTGTGATTTTACTTCTTGTTCGTGTACATGAGGAAAGCGATAGGTTTTCGTGTGAATTGGAATGTCAGTAGTGGTAGGTATTTGATGTTTTGTATGATTGCTAAATGTAAGGGAGTCGCCTTCGATGAAAAATATGTCGGGGTATTTGGAAACAATTTTATCTAATGAGTTCGATTCTTCTTTGTTTAAATGTTCGCGTCTAATGAGAGTGAGTACTTGCTTTTGTCTATCGGTGTCGGATGTGTGATTAAGATTATTAATTGAGTATTTGTTAATGTTGTTTGTTTGTTGATTTGGTTGATAAGGTTGAACTTCGATGTTTGGAATGCTAATTACTTTGTCGGATTTGTTTGTATTTACACAAGTGATAATAAATGAGTTATTTTTGACTTCAACTAATGCGTTGGGAATAACAATACCGTTATCTATTATTTGTTTTTCGACTATTGCTGTCCCGGAATTTATATTATTTGTTCTACACATAATTACACTCTCGGAACGGCTAGAAAGGAATTGGTTATTAGGGTCGATTATATTTTGAGGATTTTCGTTCAAATAATGTAGGTTGTATGATCTGTCACGTATTCTCATTGTTTTAGAATGAATATGAATGCTGCAATTATTCTTTATCATAAAATCGTTGCCTAGGATACCGTCTGCTTTAATGTTAAGGGAAGCAACATGAAAACGATATTTAGGTAAATAATCTAGAGATATTTCGGTGGTGCCTGAGGTTGTAATTGAATTTTGGCTACCGGAAATACCTACGATTGACACGATGTTTAATTTATTCAAAGGTGACGAACCTATTTTATCCCTTTTTATTACCGAGATCCCTGCTCCGGTGTCTATGAGAAATGTCACTGGTTTACCTTCTATGTGAAAAGTGCAGTGTAAGAGGTTATCGGGTGGTATATCGTTTAAGGCAGATATGGCGAAAGATTTTGTATTACATTTAAATTTAGGATGTTTTAACTTAAGCTTTTTAGTTATAGGTTTCGGTTTCGAACGTGGTTTATTGGAAACAGTGGAATTTGTAGGTGTAGTGGTCTTGATGGAATCAGTGGACGTAGTAGGTTTAGTAGTCTCGAGAGAGTCAGTAGATGTATTAGAGATAGTAGATGTAGTAGAGATAGTAGTAATAGAGTCAGTGGATGTAGAAGGAATAGCGTGTTTTGGAAAACCAAGGGTTTGGGGCTGGTTACCCTGTTCGTAGGTTTCCGTTTGAGAACTGGAATTTTTGAATATTGAGTGATGTGTATGTGATGTAGTACTTAAGTCGCTAGTTTGTGTAGACACATTTTTCAATTCTGTCTTACACTTAAGCGGTGATTTAGAAGGTACGCTGTTTGTTTGCGTTGTGTGATCTCGATGGTTCGGCGGTCGAGGACGCCTTTGAGAAATAGGGCTGGATTTACTAGAGTTCATATTTGCAGGTTCTCTATGTCTTGAGTCGGGATCGGTGAGCAGGATACTGAAGCGATTTCCAACGAGTTGCTCATCTCGTTGGTCGCTTGGCAGTTTAAATGATTTACTGGGATAGGAGGCGCAGGAAGCGCGCGTTGGGCTTGATTGTTTCTTATATTATTATTATAAGTTCTTTTACGGCATTCTGTAATATTATGCCCAATATTTTTACAATAACTGCATAATTTCGTAATTTGTTGCGGTGTGTTGGCATTATTGTATGCGGTTTGTGTAAAAGGTAAATGAGTTCGATTTATAGGCTTAGTTGTATTACTATTTTTATAATAATTATGGGTAATATATGGTGGTTTTGTAAAAGGTGGTGGCCGCGTTGTGTTTAGCCTAAATAGAGATTGCCTAGCCTTGTTCATCGCACGAATTTTGTCCTCTTGTAGTGCGAATCGACCTGCTTCGCAAAGGGTAGGGAATTCTTTTGTTCTTAGCATTGATCCAATATCGGAGCTAATGCCATTGACAAAAACGTTAAGAGCCGTTTCTTCCGTTGTGGCTAAGCGACCTAGTAATGTCTTATCGCATATTTCGGCGTTTAACTTCTCTATTATTTTGGAGCGACAAAGGTCGACTCTGTGAAAATATTCAGTTAGTGTTTCTGTAGGTTTTTGAAACATAGATTGCAGTTCGAGATTAAGGTGTGCTATGGTTTTAACGTTAGAGAATTTTTCGATAAGGAATGTTCTTAAGTCGGTCCATGAAGCATGTTCTTTACTGTGAACGTCTGCCGCACCCGAACCAGTAATATTGTTCAACGCGTATACTAAAAGTACTGACTTCTGGTCCGCTGAACTAAGATCAAAAGCTGAATTGCATGACCTAACGAATCTATACACTTGGTCGTTATTGTCTGTGTCGAATGAGGGAATTAATTTCAGTAATGTGGTAATGTCTAAAGCCATCTTAGTGTTCTTTGTTTTACACAGGTAATACAATACGATAATATGAATAATTGATATAATAGAATAGTATAATATAATAGTATATGACTGAATAGTATGATTATATAAAAAAAATAATGTAAAATGAGGTGGTAGATGTAGGAAAAATATTTTGGTAAAAATGGAAAATAGGAATTTGAACAAACAAGTTTAGCCACTTACCACAATAACAATAAAATGTGGAGCTGCATGGTTCGGCGAAGTTCTTCAAAAGCCTTCAGCTACCGTACGTTGTCTTCTTGTTGGGCGATGCTGTCCCGTCGAATTTGGTACGTTCACTTCGTCTTTACGCGATTTAAGCGAATGAATCACGCGAGATCCTACCGACTGCGCCAAATTTGTTATGTGGCAGAGACAAAAACTCTTTTAAAAATAAATTTATTTAATATATTTAACTATAATACAAACTAACTTAAAATATAGAAGTTGAGTCAGAGAGTTTGGAAATAGAATTGTGTTGTGGGATCGAAGGACTTGGTTTATATAGTGTAGGATCGTGGGAAGCTAGGAGGTAGGGGTAAAGATAAGGGAATAACATTATGCTTGTTTGTGTTTATCGTTAACTTATTCTAAGATACAATTAAGAATGGTAAACTTTGGAACAGTAAACATTAGTATTTAAATATTACAATCTAATTAGTTTGGTTTCTAGGTAAACAATGTAATTTAGATTTAAAGTAAATAAGTAATATAAGAATAACAGTATAGGAGTATAGAGGACTTATAATATAAAGTAAATAGTATGTAACACAATAATAGAACCTATAACATAACAAGGCCTAATCTCATTACTGAGGGGATTTTATGGCAAGGTCGAGATCGCCGCCATCCACCATGTTAGTGCACATGTCAATGTTTAATATTTATAATTTTGTAAACGTGCCTCTCCTCTTGCATCAACAAAGATGTGGTACACTAGCACTTAAATTTGCAAGTAACAAAACAACGGGGATCGAACTGGGGTTGCTCGCATATTGTGAAATTTACGGCGCGCACTTACCCTGGACTATTTATCTCATGAATTTGCATCTTGTCACCGCTGGGGCCAAATGAGAAATGAGAATATTATTTTTTAAATTAAGTTTATTTTATATATTATTATATAATATTATTATTATTATTTTAAATATTGCATATTTTTATGTTTAACAATAAACAAAGCGATAGTGACGAGACCTACATATCCACGTACGCTAACACATTTCCGTGCCATATTTTATACATTATCTTCTCAGTAATGAAAAGAGGTTTATTTGGGACTATTCCCATCAGACATTTTGATATTTTTATATCAACAGCTTTTAAAAAGTCAACATTAATTAATGAAATGTGTACGCAAATAACTAGACTCAGCTACAAAAATCGTAAATTAAAAGCAAGCGCCATCCAATTAAGATAATTTTGTTTTACGTAGTAATTAACTTTGAGAAACATTTGCTTTTTATTAGCCCGCTCCTGAAATTTCATGCTCGAATCCCGGCGGGGAACTTTTATCTAATTCATAGATTGTACTATATCATTAAAACTTTTATATGTAATTTAACAAAGTATATAATTTTAATTAAATATGACAAAGTTAGCCAGACATTCCAAGATGCGATGTGATTCTTTGAGCTCAAAGGATGTGATTAGAGAGTAGAGTCGTTGTTAGTGGACTCCCACCGCTCCCGTTGCGTTTTACTTGCCTATATACATACTCACATGTTCATTACAAAGTTTAATTTGTTTCTGTTTATATTATAATAATACTTCATCAGACCGTCAAATCCCATTGCTGTATGGGCCTTGGTTGCGCGGTTGGCATATTTGTTTAGTTGGTTATTGTTTAGCCAGTGCCTCTCTCCATCCCATCCATGCACTCCATTCAACACGCATTGAAAGGGGGGGGACTAAAATGTGACGTCATCTTTTCGGTCAATAAAGAAGCGCGCCCCGCATAAATGAAAGGTGGATATGGTTGGGGGGAAAAGGACCAGCTCTGCCACCGCTCGCTGTCTTCCAACGCAGTCGCAACACCAGGGGAAACGTCCTTGACGCCAGCAGAAGGAATCTCATCCCGGTAAGTGTTCCTTAAATTATCTTGAGCTGATTTTATTTTTCTTTACTGTGTTATCTTTCTTCTAACAACTCAAGTTAAATCCCATCACAGGGCACTGGCCAAATAATAGATTAGGTGATAGCGAGTGCGTCATCCAAGACTGCCACGTGCCACATCAGCTATCTTGTTTGATTATGGGGAACCACGCATACATTCCACAAGAAAATCGATCTCCAGAAATAAATTTTGGCCCAACCTGGGAATCGAATCCGAGACCCCATCGCTCCACCAGGCCTCTCGCTTTATATACAGGATATGCTATTATAATTATAGCAATATTTATCTTTTACTTTAGTTACCTTTTAATTAATAATTATAATTTATTTACAATCCTAATCTCCGTTCTCCGTGATATAGTAGCAGAAGCTTGCTGCGTTTCCTCGCCAAAGGTCTATATAGTTGAATGACTTTGGGAGAAAAAGAATCGTCTGTAACGGCGACGACTAGTTGAATATCAAGCCGATTTTAAGCAACGGCGAGTGCTTGGGCGAGCAAGGCGAGTGGAGCGCTCCCAACCAGCTATTAGTCGCTCGCATTTCTGTATATACAAGGTGGCCCATAAGTCGTTAGAAATGTAAATTTCGAATAAAATACAAAAGGCGCGCATGAGTGGCGCGCGCGGTGCGGGGGGAGTACCGACGGTTTCTGGGAATTCAGTCGCCATGGAGCGTTTCACCGGTGCGGACCGTGCATTTTGTGTGCGCGAGTTTTATCGAAACAATGATTCGGCTACCATTGCGCGGCGTAAATTTCGAGAATATCAGAATTTACGCAACTTTAAAGACATTCCAAGTGTTCAAACGATTAAGAACCGGGTTATTAAGTTCGAAGAGAGTGGTTCGACGTTGGATAAACAACGGTCATGTCGACCAAGGACATCACGGACGGAAGAAGAAAACATCGATGTAGTGAAACACTCAATTCGTGAAAATCCTACCCAGTCTACTCGTAAGCGTTCCAGTGCATTAAACTTACCCAGAACATCGTTACAGCGAATTTTAAAGAAAGATTTACATCTTCACCCGTACAAGATTCAGATAGTACAGGAATTAAAAGATACTGACACTATCCACAGACTAAATTTCGCAAATGAAATTTGAACCGCTTTACTTCGTTTAATAACGTGTTATTCTCTGATGAGGCTCACTTTCACATCAACGGCCATGTCAATAAGCAAAATTGTCGCTACTGGAGTTGCGAAAATCCAAATCGCAAACATCAAAAGCCCTTACATAGCCCTAAAGTGACAGTTTGGGCGGATATGTCAGTGCAAGGCAATATAGGCCCTTACTTTTTTGAGGACGGCAGAGGCCGCGCGCTTACTGTTACTTCACAACGGTATGTAGCTATGATCCAGGACTTTTTTACACCAGAGTTGCAGAATTTTCCAGGCTTCAATACGCGGACCTGGTTTCAACAAGATGGAGCAACTGCCCATACCTCTAACGTCGCTATGCCGGTCGTCCGTCAACTTTTCCCTAATAACGTAGTCCAGATCTGACCCCAATGGACTTTTTCTTATGGGGTTATCTTAAGACTAAAGTGTACGAAACCAACCCGCGGAAATTGACGTCCTGAAAGAAAATATATATACAGAGCTTACTTGCCGCGCAGTGATGGATAATTTTAAACGTCGCTTACAGGAGTGCCGCGATCGTAACGGATTACATTTAGATGATGTAATTTTCAAAAAATAATTCCCATTTTATAAGGATTATGACAAAATAAAAACCTTTTTCATAATGTCATTAGTTTTTTTTAAATTATTTTTTTACAATTCAAGGGACTTACGGGCCACCTGGTATTACTCTACTCTATGGTAGCTCGGGAACAGTCTGCTGGGGTCGTCCTATCACGCAAATAAATTAAAATGGTTCACACTACATATGGGTCGTCCTCATTTAAAGATAAGGAATTAAAGTTTCAGCAGTTTCCACATACACAGGAATTTGTTTAAACGTGAAATAAAATGAAATCAGTTTTTTTTTTAATTACTTCCCGTTCTGACCCTAGTAATTTATTGTTTTTGTCGGCATTTCTGATAGAATCAAACGATATGACTCACTGTCAATGATTTCAAAAAGAAGGATAGGCCCATCTAAATATTTTACTCGTACATTTTTCATACAAGAAAAAGTAGCGCATCTGTCATAATATAAACGTTATATCAAAACACGACGTAACCAGGGTCGGATTTTGTAGTATAATTATCCTAATTATTTCATAGTTACTAGTACATAGTATCGTAATAATACTAAGCGAAAATATCATAATTTTAGCTAAAGGTCGACTTGTATTATTATTGGGTCCTTTTAGATTTTAATACTAACCCTACGATATCAAGAATTTCTGTATTGTGCATGAGTACCGCGTTTTTTTTAATAAAATTAAAATCGATTGACCAGAAAGGGAGCTACCTTTCTGGTCAATCGATGCTCAATCGATGCATTTATATTGCATCCTTGATACAACTATAATGAGGGTTTACCACGAAAAAAACTCTATGCTCCAGAAGCAATCGGATTGAAAACAGAATTTCAAAATATTTTATGAATCAGATTTTCAGATTCAATTAAGCAGATATGGTTTCTTTTATACTCTTTTCGTTTTACCCTTATTGAATATAAAATATATTAGGTGCCAAATTTTTATTTTTTTCATTTACACTAAGTTCTTTAGACAAAAACTAAACAGAAATAAAAATAAAACCCTCAAAAACCGAAACGTATAGATAAACTAGACGCGTGACGCCAAAATCCCGCCACATGGGAAGAAAGAAACATGAAACGTCAAACGTGATATAATTTTTTTAAAATAGTATAATTTTATTTCGAAACATATTTGAGGGTCTGAATCCTACCCTGGCCTAATCTTGGTAACGTAATTAAACTAACTGTAAAATAAAACTTAAAAATGCGTTTATATAATAGTTTTATTGTAACAAAATTAATATTAGGTTATTTATCGATGATACTATATCCCACGTTTTTTTAAAATCTTTGTATCGTAAGTATTGCATTCTTTTACCACGCAACGACATATTTGTGACAGGCAAATCTGTCCTGCGCGCGCACCACTGTCGACCGATTCGCGTTGGCCTTAAACTGTGGGTATTCTTGCACTTACACTGCTATTACACGGTAAATAATAATGGACTAGTGATGAGCTGCAGTGATAATACATTGATAATGCTAAAAATCTCCTGAACGTTTTCGATAATTCTCTCATTTTTATTATCTCGTTAATAAGCATATTAATTACGTTCAGTAAAAACAAACCGCACCTTTCAGCTATTTTAAATTCAGAAAGGTTAACTTGAAATAGCGGCTGGGTGCGGTATGATAAGGGGCACGGAAGTCGATTTACATTTATTTATTTGCACAGGGACTTACCTCCAAAACTATTGCAGATAACTTCGCAAATAGCTTTGACATGGCGGTAAAAAGTATAGGTAGTTCCTAATTGTAAAATAAAATTAATAAACCAAAACAATACATATAAAATCTTAGACTCCACTCTTTTTTTCAGAAAGCTATCCCCTGTAGTATTCATAAAATTATTCAAAATCTTAACTCAAGAAAGGCACCAGGTGCTGACAATATTGCGATTGCTGACATTAAAATGATAGGCGAACATATTTCCCCAACTATCTCTGACCTAATTAACAGTAGCATTAAAAGTGGTTTGTATCCTGATAAATTGAAAGAAGGCTGTGTCAGACCCGTACATAAGAAAGGAAAACGTGATGACTACTCGAACTATCGCCCAATTACATTACTTTCATCAATCGATAAAATTGTTGAAAAATTCATAAGCGATCAAATACACAAATTTTATAGGAATAACACTGTAATAAGCCCGTATCAATTTGGTTTTCAATCAGGAAAAAGCACAACAGGACGCTTATCAAAATTTACTGATGAAGTGAATAGTCATCTAAATGAAAAAAACAGGTGTTTGCCCTATTTATCGACTTCTCACGTGCTTTTGACACTTTGTTACATGAACAGCTAGTGGACAGATTAGACAAATGTGGTATACGTGGCCCCTTACTTAATTGGTGCCATAATTTCTTGAAGAACCGAAAATCGTTTGTGAAAATTGAAAATAACTACAGCGAGCCGATGTTGATAACAGAGGGAACAGCACAAGGTTCGGTACTAGGACCCTTGCACTTTTTGTCCTACGTCAATGACATGGGCAACTACATCGTCAATTGCACATGCTACCAGTTTGCAGATAACACTTGTCTTGTAATCGGTGATAAAAATCCACAAAAAGCATGTGACCTTTTGCAGTCTAACCTAGATATCCTATCAAGGTGGTGCCATGATGCTGGGCTTGTCCTTAATGATAGTAAAACTAAGTTGTTAGTAATTAAATCTCCATACCTAAAACCCGCTTCAATAAAAAAAATAGTTGCAAACAACCACATCTGCTTACATAATAACCGCGCTGCTGAATACTGCTGCCCAGCAATTGAGATAGTTGACACACAAACGTATCTTGGACTAGTTATTGACAGTAAATTAAATTGGAGCCAGCATATTGACCGTGTATGTACTAAACTAAGACAGTTTTTAGCAAATATCACTATTCTCAATAATCGCATTCCTTTTAAAATAAAGTTAATGTTATATAATGCACTTGCGGAGTCGCACATTCAATACGGGCTAAGTAGCTACGGCCGAACTTACAAAACATATCTTGACCAGATCCATAGTTTACAAGTAAGAATACTCAATACTATAGTTCCAAATAAAATAAAAAATAAATTCAGGGATGACGTTAATGGTCTCTTTAAACATTGTAAAATTTTACCAATACATATACAAGTACAAAATATTTTATTAAAAGAACAATGTTTTAATGAATCGCTAAAAAATCCCGATTGAGCATTCTGTAAACACTCGAGCAATTTCTAAAAACCGTCTCAACGAGCCGCGTTCTAGCAATGCGTACGGTAAGAGAACATGTAGCTACTTAATACCTCGGCTTATCAATAACTTACCTCAGAATTAGTGGACAATATCACTAAAAATAACATTAGGTGTGTAAACTAAAGGGTCACTTTCTTAAATTATTATAACGTATTTTGTCATTTTTTTATTGTTTGCATATTTATTTCATGTATTTTTTTTGTTTGTTTTTCCTTTTTATAGTATCTGCAATACAACATAACGCTATATTATTTTATAAAATTGTAATCTCTCGATAGCTTAAGTATAAACCTTAGTGTTTTTTTTAAATGCTATCACTACAAATATGTGTAATGCTTGTTCATATGATAAATAAATGAAAAAAAAATGTGCAACACCTTATTAACTTTAGGTACTGATACGAATGCGTACGGTGTACGTTAATAATTTTAGGTGCAATACCTTTGTGTAGGGCAGAGTGGGGAAATTGCAGACAATATTACAATAAAAACTATAACATTAGCAGTATTTTTCAATATAATCAAACTTTGGTCCACAAAATTAACATAATCTTTTATTTTCAGCCAATCAACTACTATTAAATATTTCAAATAAACATAAGCTTGCTGTTCGAAATTACCAGGTGCATATCGGGTAAATACAGACACCAGATGAGGTAATTGCGAATCCTCTGGGGTAATTACGAACGATCTATTATCCCTAAAAAATTACAAATATAACCACCAGTCGTGGACACCACACAGAGCATCCAGTCCTCTGCGGGAGTCGATATATCTAAGCGATAGGAAGAGTATTTAATATTTTTATATCTTCCTTCTCTTGCATCTTGTCAAATTCTTAAAATGTTTAACTCCTTTCTTGGACTTTCTATTGGTGTACTTCTTTTTCTTTATAACATTTTATTTAATGTTCTTAGTCTTTGTTTTCTTTTATTTACTTCCACAGATTTAATTTAACTCTTCATTCTTTATATTTTTCTAAATGCTTTACCAATTTCTGTTTTCCGAAATCACTAGTTAGTACAGTCTTAATTTTTTTTACAGAGGGTTTTTATAGGAGTTCATAAGGTATATTTATAGTAGTACTGCCTCGTTGGTGTAGAGGTTGTAGTAGTGCGACTGCTGATCATGAGGTCCTGGGTTCGAATCCCGGGTCGGGCCAAAAAATTAATTTGAGTTTTTCGTCAAGAAATTCTCAGTAGTTGCACGGAGTCAGTAAGTTGGCGGTGTCTCACCCACGGCCTCGGAAAGCACGTAAAGCCGTTGGTCCTGCACCTGATCTCCCTCCGGTCGTGTCGGTTTACCGTCCCATCCGATTATGAGAGTGAGGGAATAGAGAGTGCACCTGTGCTTGCGCATACACTTGGGTACTATAATCCTGTCCTGCGCCAATGGCTAGCCTCCGTTGAGGCAGGCCGCCGTGGGCGGAATTCGGTCTGGAGGACATTATTATTATCATAGCTCAAACGATTTATTTTTTCCTAAGTTTTAATGGTATATCTAATGTAAATAATGCTGCTGTTTCGTAACGGTTACATAACTTTTATGAAATTGGAATTCCTTGCTGGAATAAAAGACTCTACGGCGGCTGACCGCTAAGTATCGTAAGTATCTTAGCGGTCAGCCACCGTAGAGACCACACCCCCTGAAGACGCCTCGTGTAGAGGCGAAACACGTGTCGTATTATCGTCGATGGTGTGTCTTTCCTAGAATAGTGATGTTGGGAGAAGCGTGCTGGGAGTAGTGAGAGGGAGGGTGGAAGGTGCTATTCAAACTAGGTAAGACACATCATTTTATTTTATTTGAGCGGATGGTTGCAAAGTAACTATTAATATCTTTATAATAATTAGGAAATCTAAAAAAATGATCGGTAGTGATTAGTAGATATGAATATATTAACAAATTAAAAGCGACAGTAGCCTAATGGCAGGGCGCGGACCGCGAACTCAAAAAGGTCGTGGGTTCGAATCCGCTATTCGAATACTGGCGTGAACCACTCGTAACACAAGCAATTTAAGCTTACCACGAGTGGTTAAGGGGAATATTAGTAATGTTTATAGAATTGTTAATATTCTTTTAAAAATTAGAAAAAAATTATAAACATGTACTTCAGTACTTGTTTAATATAAATCAACGGGTTCGCGTACATCTCATAATAATGCAGCACAGTTTTATGATTGACCTATTTCGGTTTAAATAATAGCTTTTTTGCTCATCGGTAATAAAGAAGATGCAAACGCAGACTAATTTTACGTTTGTTTTTATTTGTCGTCTACTGTAATTTAAGGTCCATAAATCTGTGGAAATATTAGGTAAGGTAAGGTAACTTAACATAATTTAAGAAACAATTTCTTTTATGACTTTGAAAACGCTTTTATAGCATTCGACGACGCCATGGCCTAGAAGTAAAATAGTTTATTTCCTTAACATTGATTAGTAACAGTATTATGCTGTGACTAGAACCACCCAGGAACCTAACCCTGCTTGTGTTGGGTGGTGATATTATACGAGTATTTGTAAGTAATGTGTGTAATTCATGGATCCGCAGATCTTATCAAATGACATTAGTGGACGTTATGTTTTCCACCGTGTAGTGGCGGTGTAAGAATATCGCCCCGTATCGTTCCGTGGATGTCGTCAGAGGCGACAACCCACCACCTCCCATGACGCCACCGATTCTCAGGTTATACGGGCCGAATATCGGGAGAAGCGCGCGGTACTTGCACGTGGCTCTTTCCCGCGCGCACTTTCTTGACTCCCTACAAATATTTCATATATTCCTTGTCCCAGTTTTAACGTCATTCTCCCCTTTCTGGGGCTAACGATATAATACTTAAATCGTCGGGCTTTCCTACCAGCACTCTGTCCAGCCTTATTCTGTGATCATGCCACCTATGAGCAAACTCGCGCTACAGCCCGTAGTTAACCCCATCGCTGACGAGATCCGAGTAGTAGATCGGTTCTTGAATCGTACGAACTAATCCATGTCGCTCAGTCTCCCGAAAACATCCATGTCCCGTCAGATTCTGGGATGTTTGGTAGTCCGGTGAGACCCAGGTATACCTGAATCTCAACGACACCTCCGGGAAAAATCTATACAGCTCGCGTCCTTTTGTATCATTCGTCCATCTATCCTGCCATACGCAGATCACCTCAGTCCAAATTTCGCACTTCCATCTGCTCAACTCCTCTTTGGGCGCGGTCGTACGCGCGGGAGAACGCCAGCACTGGTAAGACCGCCGGGCTACACTAGCCATTAACTGATCGGTACTCCTTAGTTAACAATATAAGGGCGGATCGCTGCGACTTCAGTAGTACATACGCTACGAACTGTGTACATGTTCGCACGCTCGTGCCAACACTTTGCCGCGTACAAACACTCCTCTATAGATTATTTTTAAGTTCGAGTATCGAACACCCTATGATGATGTCGATACGCGAGTCATCTTCTCTATCACTCCCACGCAAAGTCCAGACAGACTCAAGCCCAGGATTCGATACCCGCTCTAGTTTCCGATTCAATCAGAATCGTGACATTGTCGGCATAGGGAGTCATGGTCACTCCCACCGGCAGGGGGAGTCGCAGCAGATCGTCCCTCAGCACGTTCCACGGTGTTGGGCCCAGAACGGAGTCTTAGGGACATCCCATGGTCAACGACTTCCACTCAACCCGGTCCTCGATGAAGTGGCCTACACGTCTGGAGGTGAAGTAGTCCACCAGTATTTTGTAAATGTTGGGTAGACATTAACCTCGTTCCGCTTTGATCGTCATCATCGTCAGAGGCGACAGAGGGAGACTGAAGCAGAAGGTGGGCAACAGCATCTTCCTGATAAAAAGTCTAAATACTTAGTTTAAAAAAAACTCTATATGCCTACCTCGGTGGCTAGGGTAAGCGTGGCAACTATAAAAGAAACCTCCCTATGACGCAATCTATGTTGAGGAATAGCCATTTAAAGAATTGATGGAGAGGTTTTGAGTCTGTTACAGCTTATCAAAAGTCCACCAGGGGGGGGGGGGCGGGGTATTTACTTATTATTGCCAAGATTGACGGTCTGATTGCAACCGCAGTTTGCACAAGCGCTGCCTATACCAGACATTGGTAAAATAAGGCGATTACATGCCTTTGCATTTGTAAGATTTTAACGTGTTAGAGCCATGTAGAGCTATATTAGTAGTATATTTGTGGCACGAATAGGTCGGCTCGACAGGGGTAGGAACACGCTCTCACGGACTAGGAGCTTAACTTTGGTGTTTCGTATGGTGAGTGTAAGAGAACCGGAGACCCTTTTTACGGGAAACGAGGCATTCCATCTTAGTCCTCACGGGTGACAACGTATCTGCATTTTGATTCATAATCGAGGAAAGATGTAGATGTCTATGGGCCACAGCAACCACCTACCATCAGGTGGACTGTGCGCTCGTTTGTTATTCTTTATAGTTAGTTAGTATAGGGTGTCATATGCCCTGTAAATATATTGTAACAACTTTACACTTGTGTGGCATGCAATAAATAAATTGGTAAATCAAAAATTAAATTGCAACAAAGTAATTTATGATTATTAATATTATCGTAAATATTATTATTAAAAGAGTTGAACGCAATTACGTGGTGCAGTGAACGAATAAAGAAAATAATTATTATATTATCAACTACACTACTCAGCAAGTAAAAAGCCAAAGATAAGAAAATATAGAGGTAAAGGGAATATGAGTACCGTTGTCGCGGAAGCGAATTTGCAATCTCGACCCTCTCCCGGACATACAGCTGGACTGCTCAACTATGAAACTATGAATCGTGATCCCGGGCGATGAGGCAACTATTTCACATTAACCCTCCGTTCTGTTACCATTACGATGCACTTAGCGCGGTATGCGGGGACTCCATTTTGTTAATGACTAATAGTAATAAATAGTAAATTGAATGAACAATAACGTTTATAGTTATCTTTAATATATATATACTCTGATTATACTGGCTTTCTTATCCTTCAGCTTACCCTTCAGACCAGAACACGACGATGGACTACAGATGATGCCCTGCTGCTTGTCGACACTAATACGTAAGCCGCCACAAACAAACAGCGCAATGCTGCTCAATATAATATACTGCCTTGCAGGCCTAACGGTCGTAAGCGTCGGAGCGTCCCGGGTCGGACCAAAACTAGTTATTGGGTTTTACTAGCTAGAAATTTTCAATAGCAGCCTGGAAACGAAGAGTCGGCGGTGTTTCACGATGTGTCAAAAAATATCAACTATGGGTATGTGGCTAATCTCTCACCGATCGTATTGGATGGCCATTCCATTGGACTATGAGAGTAAGGGCCCACAACTGCGTACAGGGGGAATTCCTGTTTAGCAGTGCACTCACTGCACTATGATAATATGTGCTATTTGTCTATAGTTGGGGTATTCCCCGAAGTCTTACCAAGTAGTCTACTAGTAAAAGACTACTGATAATTTTAGTGGGGTGTTGTATTCATAGTAGTCTTACCAAATATTCTTATAAATAAAACTACTGGGATTTTTTTACCAAGTAGACTTACACCGCTGAAGAAAATTCTCTGTAGTACTCTACATACACAGTACATAAAAATTAATTTATCAGTACTTAGTTTATTATAGGAATAGTACTAGACAAGCATAAACTTGCAAGAGGCAGTGGGATAGTTCAGGTTTATATTTTGTACACTTATATACTACTTCTATTGACTTCTGTACGAGTGATACTTCTGAGTTCTGAGACATAAACAATTGCGTGAATGAGACATGGCGTCACTTTAAAAAAAAGCTCGTGTTTTACTTCTTTTGTTACTTTTATAATATATTATAAACATTTTGCAAGCTCACATAATATTGATGTCTGGAATTCACGTGATCAAAAGACGAAAAGGAAGAGTACTAATGTTAAATGGTCACCAGTATTGTAAATTAAAGGTTTATAAAGATGCAGGCACAATATGGCGAAGTGGTCAATGTGAAAAAAAATTGTAAATATTTGATCTCGGGGTCGAATTCTGGGTCGGGCCAAATTTCAGTTATTGAGATTTTCTGTTAAATATATTCTCAGTAGCTGCCCGAAGTCAGAAAGTACGTACAACTGTTGGTTCTGCCCCTGATCTCTCTCCGATAGTGTCGGATTACCATCCCGTCGAACTGATACTTGGCCAATAGCATCACACAAAAGCAGGCACCAGGCTGGGGAATACATTCTGGCACTAAAATTGTCCCGCACATATCTAGTCTCCGTTGGCACTGGCCACCGTGAACAAAATACAGTCTGAATAATTACCCACTGCATCATTCAAATTTATGCTTATTTTAAAAAAAATCAAATATGAGCCAAAGTAGGACAAAAAACGTTAAAGTGAAATGCATCATGACAAAAATAAAAATAAAGTGGTCCAGTAGAATATTTTCATTACCAGGTACTGATGAAAACATTCACTGACAATTTTCTCACATACTGGGAATACAAGTTCTACTTAGTAAAACAAAACCCTGCAGTTTTATTAATAAGATTATTTGGTAAGTTTACTGGCAATACCAGTTCTACTTGGTAAAAAAATCCCAGCAGTTTCATTAATTAGATTATTTGGTAAGACTACTGGGAATACAATTTCTACTTGGTAAAACAAATCCCTGCAGTTTTATTAATAAGATTATTTGGTAAGTTTACTGGCAATACCAGTTCTACTTTTACAGTTTCATTAATTAGATTATTTGGTAAGACTACTGGGAATATAAGATGCCACGAAAATACCCGCTAGTCTTACACCTTACCCGTCTAACGTGTTATTTACGTTTTTTTTTCTTAGTTGGTGAAAGAGGTAAAGTTGGTAGGTAATTAGCCGTAACTTTATAATATAGCAATAATTAAAAATAAAAACAAAAAGTTATTCAATAATTATTTTATTTGTTTACAAATTATTTATAATTTCCTGACTCTACATCTATCTAGGCGTCTAGCATGACTTATCACGAATTTCGGAGTATCGTAACGCGACTCTACTGCGAACTGTAGCTGTACCCACCCTTTCTTCTATTTCATTTAGCACACCTCATTAAAAAAAACTATTAGCTCAAATCCTTGACATTCTTTATTTATAATTAACAACAATTTACATTACAAAATTTATATCTGAATGACATATGGAAAATTAACTCAAAACCTATCGAATATATTCAAAATTATATTGCTTTTTATTTAATTTCTTAAATCACGATTCAATACTTTGTTGGACACTAAAAATTTACAAAATTTTTAGTGTCCAACAAGTTTTTTTTATTTAAATTTACTTGCTAGGTAGTCCATTTTTGAATGTAGGTAAGGTACGCCATTATCAGATCATGCAGAAATATCAAATAAGCGAAGAAAATGATAAAAAGTACTCGAAGAATAGCACGCGTGAATAACAGAATAAAATATTAGAATAACAATATTGAGCAGAATATAATAAATAAATTATAAAACTACTTAACAACAATATGGAATTGAAAAATATCTAATTTACTAACCCTCCAACCACCACAAATCGATTAAGTTAATACATATTTACTGGGATCAAGATAAATTGAAATAATGGACAAATTAAATTTAAAGCAAATCTAAAAGTTTACGTAAGTTTTAGTAACTAAATTTAGTCCATAAAATTTTTCACATCGTAACAATAATATTTACACAAGTAAATTTAAATACATTTCTTTTAAATTTTAATTGTTGATAAAAGCGTTTTTGTACAAGGCTAACGTAAAAATTCTTTAAGGACAAAATTTGGCCGTTAATAGAATCAATATAAGGTACATTTTGGAAATTATTTTTGAAGAATAACATTATAACAGAATTTTGTAGATAATATCCGCATATATAATTTAAGCGGTGCGTATTCCTTGTATACATAAAGAAATTATTCCTTAAATACATAAAATGCAATTCATATTTTTAAAAGAAAAAATGATTAATAAAGTAATTAATGCATTTTTTGCTTACATATTAACTATCGCAATAATCGAATAATTAATAAATTACAATTATAGGTAAGGTCGTATATTTCATACTAACATTGCATGACCAGTCTAATTTTCTGAATGTAATTTTTATAACATTGGAATTAAATAATAAACAGGTTACAAATATTCTGACAAAGCGATTTGCTTGCAAATTACAATACTATGCCAATTTAGCAAATATAGTAAACTGATAAAAAATTATGACTGTAAAAATATGTAGCGGAAATGCAGGATAAACGAAGCGCAATGTTAATATTTATAAAAATGAATTATACAATCCAATAATAAATATATTACAAGGAAGCCGACTTTCTTACAACCTGTTCATTTTAACACGAGTTTTTATGAAAATAACTTCTATCCGCAATTTTTTTCTATTGTATTATTTGCATTGACATTCCTTAACAGTGGGTCTGATAATGAGGATATATTTTTTAAAGAAATATATGTGACAAATGAGCACACAGCCCACCTGAAGGTAAATGGAGGCTGTGGCTAATAGACATCTACATCTATCAATTATGAATCAAAATATTGATGCATTGCCAGCCCAAAGGACTAAGATGAAATGCCTCTTTTTCAGTAAATAGGATCTCCCGGTTCTCTACACTTACTATACGAAACACAGCAGCATTGATCTGCTATTTTACGCTGGTATTCCGTGAGCGTGATCCTGCCCCGGTCGAGTCGATCCATTCGTGCTACAACTATATAGCTGCAGCATAGCTCCACCATGAGTAATATATTATTTACATGAAATCATAAACTAAGTCTAAAGTGAAAAGGGTATGAATATCTTTTTAAATTCAGCCGCCGCCACTTTAGTATACATACATTTAAAACACTATTACAATAAGGTAGTAAACAGTCATGTCGATACTAATGTACTTTTTATGTGATGCTATTGGATTTTTTTCTATAGGAAAATATTTATGAATAGCAGTAAATGACAACGCAATTTCTTTTAATGAAATTAACATGTCATTTTTAAATAATATTGTATCATTTAAATTTTAAAGGAAACCGACACTTTTGAAGCAATAAAAAAGTAGAAAAAATAAATTGGAGACTTATGTGTAACTTATTCATGACCCAAGATTTTTTTATTTGTTGTGTGGAAATCCAATTATTATCTGTGGTGCCTCTACATGTTACGTTAAAATAAAAATCACATTAAAAAGACATTTTTTGTTAACGTCACCGAATATCACTCACATAATATGGAAACAAACTTCGAAGCATTTATCTATGAGATAGAATACCGCCAGTATGATACATGACATCAAAAGTGAAAGATTATTTTTAATAAAAAGTAATAAAAAATATTTGCCACACAGGCACTTACGCAACCTTTCTTACCCGAAATCTACGTATAACGCTTATGCAATAAGATCGGAGCTAGATTAAAATAACATCCTATATACATCCCACAGCTGGACCCAGGCGTCCGCCCGTTTCTGAGAGGTTGTTGTAGTAGTTTTAGTAGTGAAGAATTTGTTTTGGTACGTAAGGGTTTCACAGATTATGTTCGAAAAGTGTTTAATTAACTTTTTAGATAGCGAGTTTGCTCACAATATTTTTACGACAGCCAGTTGCAGTATTAGTTAGTTTTAGTTATTAGTATTAGTTAGTTGCATCACATAGCACGAGAATGTTCCCAAAGATAACGATCAACGGCCTCTGTCAAGCTAATAAAATGTGTAGGCGTAATAGATAACGCTCAAACTAATGCAAGCAAGACGCAACCTTATGGCTATATAGATAAAGCTTTGTCTCCTTTAGATATTTTGTTAATAACGACTATTCTGGTACTTTCTCATTGAGAGAGTCGATTGAGATCCGGATTGACCTACACTGTACTACATTCCTCTTATTGGGTATAAAAGCACGTGGCAGCGATCGGAGAATTAACTATTTTGAGAACGCGATAGTGACCACTACTCCGATTTACAAATCAATTATAATTGGATTTTACTTATAACCATTAGGCGGTGCATAATTCCTTTAAAATCATAAAATATCCCAGAATCAATAAGTTTCTTAGTATCGTAATGAAATCCCCCTCGTCCTCCCCCTCCCATATTGGCAAAGTTTAACATTAAACGAAGATGAAAAATAAGAACCGACTTAGATCTCTTTAATGTTCAAGATTACAAATAGTAACAACTCTAGCATTGTATTCATACAACTTTAAACCAAATATACAACACATTCTAATGCGTTGTAAATAGAGTAAACGCTCAGAATGAACCTGTATCGCACTTTTACAGAACGTATCCACACACATATTAACTAAGGTAGCGTTTACGGTTTTGGCTAGGTATTCAGTTTGTCGATGAAACTGAGCTCTGTTGTTGTTGTTGTTGTTGTTGTTTGTGTCGCCGGTGGTCGTAGTTGACAAGCCGCTGCCCCACAAGGTACTTGTCGTTCTTGATGTGTTCGTACAGTTTGCGGAACTGCCGAATCTGAAAATAACATATATTACGTGAAGAAAAACTTTGTACACAATTTTTAACCATATTGTGGGCACGGAGTAGGGTGAGATTTAGCATTGTTATAGTTTATATTATGGAAGAGTATAATAAACATGTTACAAATACATTAAATAAAATAAAACATTCATTGTTTAGATTTATACTGCCCTGCCAATGTCAAATAAAAGTATGTGATCAAACAGTCGCACAGAGTAAAAATTGTCGAAAAAGGATTTTAAAATGTTGCTAGCAAATAATTACTACTTACTTTTGTGTGACTTCAGATGTGTGTACGTCAAGGCAAAAATGCGTTTATTTTATATTTTGTCTATGAGATATCTGTGATTTAATGTACAGTTGAAAGTGAAATACAGCTTTCTTCAATAAGAATATTTACTACTTTTTTTATTGTAGAAAGTTAACTCGGCTAACCCCACACAGAACTGATAAAAAAAGTATAAACAGCACAGCCATATAAACACTAATATCTAGGGTTACACCATTACAATCGTTAGCATGGAGTAAGAACACTTACTGCGTAGATAAAGTTCTAAGCGTGGTTTTGATTAGTTTTTAGCTTGTTTTTTTTTTTTTTTTGCTATAACATTTTACTTTGCAAACCACAATTTGTAGATTCTAAATTTGAAAGTTGTTTCCTCTTTTATCAACAATTTCTAGAAAATGAAGTGATATTTTAAATGTTTTTTCATGTTTTCATACCTAATGAGTTGTTACCCGCAAGAATTTAAAAGGAATGCCTCGTGATTAGTAACAAGCCCAATGGTAAAAACAGTAACTAGTAATTTAAAAAATCCAACTCAATTCTTTAAAGTATTTTAAATATACATAAGTTTTCATTGCTTTTAATTTTCCGATAATTTTATGTCCAACGTCGATAAAAAAAGTTTGGAAAATCCAAAAATTCTCAATCAACGATAGAATTTTTTTAATTTTACTATGTTATTATTATTAGGATTCAAAAAATATTATTGTTAATTGAAAACCTTAACAGAATTATCTTAAATCGATCGGAAATCAACTTTAATATTACTTTAATTTTTACGTATTTGTACTCGGGCATTATTTGATCTGACTCGTTAATAATTTTTTCCACACAAACTTTATTTCATTTTCAAAAAAAAATTATCTAGTCATAACCAGTATATTAATTTAGCATTCACCAAAGTACACCTTCAGGTCACTCCATAAAGTCCGGGACGTAGTAAGTAAGAAGTAAGTATATTTATATAAAAACGTACTTTTAACGCAACAATACATTGTAATGAAAATCTGTGATTATAAAAATAATAATATTATCTCACCTTAGTCAAGTATATATCAAATTTTGTTTTTGGAATATTTTGTATTTCTACAGAGATCGATATTTTTTTAGTAAAATCTCAATTTTTCCTTAATTCCTCAATTTTTGCCTGTCCTAAGCCAGGATGAAAGTATGAAGGAAAAGTTACATCACGAGGTACACATAAGTGTACCTATTGTGTTTTTATTGGAATGTTGTGTAGGTAGCTAGCGCGGGCGGTGATCTTTACAGTGATTACATCACTCGGGCACACATCCATGAATTTATTGACGGTGTCGGACAGAAACTTTTTAAATTTTATGAAAGAAAATAGCTTTTTTTTTAAATTTGGATAAATATTTTTATATTAAAGCCAACTACCTATGGTTTTAGTGACAACGGTGTTTACACTTACACCTTGTAATATATACAGGGTATCCCAGAACGTAACGATCAAACGAAAGGGGGTTGTAGACCAAAGAACTGTTCGAAAAAAAAGTTAAGTCCTATACTCAAATTGATTGGTTCAAAAGATAAAGGCTGATTTATAAATTTTCCAGAAAATCAGCCTTCGTGTCAATATTTTTAATGCTGCATCTGCAAATGAGGACCGATCAAATTTTTTTTCTGTTTTGTACAGCCTAATAATATGCCTACTATACCTACTATTTTATTTTTCAGTACCTATTTCGGTTTGTTAGAAATAAATATATAAAACTTCGTAAGTGTTAAAATGTAACATTAAAATTTTATCGAGCAAGTTGGACCCTTCATACTGTAAAAAAATGTACCCACATGGACCTGGCAACTCTATTCAAAAGTTGGCGCAAATCATGTAGATTTCAAAATGGTATAATACTTGGTACTTTTACTTCAACTTTTTGTGATATAATTTTTTTTCTGGCAGTGGAAAGATTTTGTGCAAATTACTCAATTAGATTTTTTTTAAATTATTCGTCCGTTCGATTAATGTTAAGAAAAATAATTCGTTTTCAAGCTGATTTGGCCGATTTTAAACCTAATATCCATAGAAAAGTAAAAAGTAGTTCATTTTTTATCCAATTTTCGTATTAAACAAAACACATTTAAAAATACGACACATACGATGCTTCCCAGTTTTAGTTGCTATGACGCATAGGAGTATGTAAGTGCAAGCGAGACAGAAGATATGGAGGTGACTAAAATTATTCAGGTAGGTAATCCCGTTAACTTGCCCCCTTCGGTTTGTAAACTTACGAAAAAAATCAATAAGTGATAATAAAACGAATAATTGCTTTATGATTTTTATCGATAATTTTTACAATAAATGTTCGAATTGCCGACCTCTTGCTCTAATACAGGCAGGCACAGCATCCTCTTATGAAAGAACGTGTTATAGGCCGCACCAATCTTCTATTTGCTTGTGGAAAAAATTCGATTATCTTTTGTCGAAGCTCTGCAATGAAAATGCAGGATTGTTTTTATTCTTTTAGATATATCCAATAAAAAAATCCAATGGATTAAAGTCCGGTGACCGTGCTGGCCATAAAATAGGCCCCATGCGACTTATCCATTTTCCTGGGAAATGTTCATTTAAAAAGTTCCATACAGGCAAATCGTAACGGGTGGGGCAAACTTTATTCTGTAACCACATATTTCGTAAAGTTGCTGGTGGTAAGTTTTTTAATAAAATGGGCAGGTCTCTTCTTAAAAATTCCAGGTCTTTGAGTATTAAGCCAAAGGAGATGGCATCGCAAGGCATACCCCTCTGTAAAAGGTACGAGAGTCCGACTCATACCCGTTATATAAAACTAGTTGCTTCGCGTCGTGCGCCATTCCGAAGTGATCGTGCCAGTAAATCGAGCTCCGACAAAATGCCGAATTGCAGTGTATTTACGTGCAAAAAACAATCAAAAACGTTAAATCTACAAAAGGACAACGTGACTTTTCATCTGTGAGTATTTATAACATAATATTCAAGTAATATTATCATTAAAACTCGTACTTTCTGAATATTATTCTCAAATACCAAGTGTGAGTCCATACATACTTCCTGGACCAAATTCATAAACATAACAAAACGACGTAGCTCGCAAGGCAATAACGAGGAAAAGTACTTTATTTGTTACACCTTAAGGTTGATTTAACAGTAAATGTTATTTAACCTACGGCTTTTCATTTCCAAGTGACAGGAGTATTGTATTGCTTTGTTATTTTTTGTGACTAATGATCGTAAGATTTGTGACTTTATTACTAGATGTCGTGGTTGTAATTAGCTTGAACTTAAAACTATTTAAATTTTTTGCTCATTTCTTTAGTAAACAAATGTAGCTGTTTAAGTATATATTCACGCGGACAGTATTTAGCTATGATTTTATACGTGACCCGTTATATAGTTGGTATTGTTGATCGAAGTACCAGATAGTTAACTCATTATAGTTATATGATTGTAGCTGAGCTTTCTCACCAGTCCGAATGGGGAAAAATAAATACAAGTATCAATGTATCACTTAACGTAAAAAAAGAAATATCCTATATCTCTGGAGAAAAAATAATGGAGAATAAAAATGTCTATGCCTGCCATATGGACTGGCCCAGATTATGCAGTAAAAGTACTAAGTTTTAGATTTTGAATATGTTATCCAAGTTACAAGCGTTTTATAAAAAGTGTGTACTGCCTGAAATTATTGACTCGAGATATGCTCGGTCAATGCCGATGCGACCAATAGTGTTATAATAAAAAGATGTTAATTGACTGTGAGTACCGATTAAAAAATATAAGTTGCAGTTGGTTATTTTATTTATTTAAACAGGTTGCAACCGTACTATTAATTTATTTATACCACTATGCCACCGTTAGTAGATAATATAATCCATTATTAACCAACATCAGTTAACAATCGATTACTGTGAAACAATTAAAATATTTATGTGTACTTACTTCAACAATAAGGTTCATAAATAATGAAAAATATATCGAATAAGTTGTATTAATGAATTAGATAACATAAAAATGACACACCAAAAATTTTCCATCCACTGAACTCCATCCTAAGAAAACTTGTATAATGAAAGATCAAGATCGTTTAGTCTCTATACTCACAGTACCGTAGTGCGAGCGATTGAAAAGATATAAAGTGTCGCTCGCGTAGGTCATCGCCCGCTCGGAGCGTAAATACCTAAATTTGCGTAACGCCGAAATGTAAGAGGACTCTTAACCGAAATGCATACACATTACCTTCCCTCCTAAGTAGGGTCTTCGATTCTCGACGCATAACGCTACAATTTAACACTGAAATTCTTTTAAGATGTGGTTTAAAGTGATCTGTGCTATTCACTATACCTGGAACACTAAGCAAGTGACGGTCAACGTTCATAACTCGTGTTGTTTACTATACCTGGAACACTAGGCAGGTAAAAGTCTGCATTTGTGACTAATGTTGACTAAGCGAATAAAAGATCAGCACTCGAAATCCGTGTGGTCTGCTATACTGGGAACACTAAGTGAGTTAAAACGAGCGCACTGGAGTTACGTGGACCTGGAACGCGGAGAGCGGCATCGCAAGCAGGTTAAGTCGTGTCACATCGTGTCATGTTGTGTTGCGTGTGACACAGAGCGCACTAGAGCTACGGCACCTAGAACACGACGAGCACGGCGAGCAGCAGCAGTGCGGGGTAGGTTGCACTGCGCGGGCGCGCTCACGAGCAGCGGCCAAGCGCTGTGCGCGAGCGTGTACGTGTCGCGGGTCGCGTGGGACACAGTGTAGAGCGCACTAGAGCTACGGCACCTGGAACACGGCGAGCAGCAGCGCGGGGTAGACGCGGCGCGCAAGTAGTTTGCACTGCGCGGGCGCGCTCACGAGCCGCGACCCGGCGCTGTGCGCGAGTGCGTACGTGTCGCGTGGGACACAGTGTAGAGCGCACTAGAGCTACGGCACCTGGAACACGGCGAGGGCGGCGAGCGCGGCGAGCAGCAGCAGCGCGGGGTAGACGCGACGCGCGAGCAGGTTGCGCTGCGCGGGCGAGCTCACGAGCAGCGGCGCGGCGCTGTGCGCGAGCGCGTACGGCACGGCCAGCGCCAGCCCCAGCCAGCGCACCAGCGGCGCCGCCACCTCCGTCAGGATGAACCTGACAAACGTTTTCTGCATTAGTCTAGCACACACCACTCATAATATTAATGTTAATTATAAAAGTATTCTAGTATCGGAACAACTTAAATATCTATTACTAAACCGTATTTTGGAACGTTTTCAATCCTGACGGTCACAGACATTTATAAAAAAGACACTTGAACACTTACTTCAAATCCATTTCCCTAATTCCGTCTCGATACGCTTTTTCGATGGCTCGTCTCATACTCCAGTCGGGCCCCATCATGGTGAGCGCACAGACAATCTTTGTGTACAAGACACCTAACGCCCAGTCTTGCCAGACGAACAACACCGGCGATTGTTCCAGCGGAACTCGCAGGGGTATCACTAATACCTGTCAAAGTATAAATATACTTAGTTAATTAAAAGAAAGTAAAGTTACAGCCTATATACGTCCCACAGCTGGGCTCAGGCCTCCCCTCATTTCTGAAAGGGTTTTAGGGCAAGGAAGTGTCCGCCGCGCTGCCCAAATGCGTGTTGAGGAACTTCACGTCTTCGAAAATATTTTTTTTGTTCTTATTCCTCAGACATGCAGGTTTCCTCACGATGTTTTCCTTCACCGCCGAGCACGTGGTAAATCAGCACTTAAAATCGCAATTAACAATTTCATTGGTGCCGGCGGGGATCGAACCCGGGTTACTCGCGTTCTGTTATATTTACAGCGAGCGTTAACCACTGAGCTACCACGGCTCAGTTACTCACTTACCACTTAGTTAATTATTGTATAGTTAATGTAGGTGTGGCGGCGCTGTCGTCCCGCCACAAGCGAAACACACCGAAGCCTGAATAGCGCTATCAAAGTTCTGAATCATAAACTGCACATGTAGAACAGCTCCGAACAATCACATGGAGCGTTGGCCGCTCCCCGGGCAGAACACTTAGCCCGGCGGGGGATCCCCCCCTTTCCTTTCTACGGCCACAGTGGTGACCCCGACGTGATCTGAACACGTAACCAACAACCTTCGGAAACAACAACTTCAAGCCTTCGTCATTATCCTCAAGAACCCCTACCATTCACTACTGAGAATCGTCTTCTGCAGTCTTCAGTTCTTGCAAACTACACCAACTTGCCTTCATCTCGACTCACCGCAGATTTATAAGGCAGGCTTCTGGCACTTGCTCCGGCACATCGTCCCCACCGGTATCACTTGCCAGTGCGTAGTACGGCATGCATTACACATCGGCATATCATTCGCACCGGTGTCACTTGCCCTTACGCACACAGCATGCATTCCCCACCGGCATTAAAAGGACACACCGGCAATCGGACTGCACTATCGACCTCCGGTCTGAGCAGGGGGGTGATGTGGCGGCGCTGTCGTCGCGCCACAAGCGAAACACACCGAAGCCTAAATCGCGCTATCAAAGTTCCGAATCATAAACAGTATATATAGAACAGCTCCGAACTATCACATGGAGCGTTAGCCACCCTCCGGGCAGAACACCTTGCCCGTAATCTGAACACGTAACCAACAACCTTCGGAAACAACAACTTCAAGCCTTCGTCATTATCCTCAAGAACCCCTACCATTCACTACTGAGAATCGTCTTCTGCAGTCTTCAGTTCTTGCAAACTACACCAACTTGCCTTCATCTCGACTCACCGCAGATTTATAAGGCAGGCTTCTGGCACTTGCTCCGGCACATCGTCCCCACCGGTATCACTTGCCAGTGCGTAGTACGGCATGCATTACACATCGGCATATCATTCGCACCGGTGTCACTTGCCCTTTACGCACACAGTATGCATTCCCCATTAAAGGTACACTAGTCACTCATTCTTCCATACAAACGTAGTCTGGAGATTACTCCACTGTTTGATGGTGTACGTTCAAAATAAAAAATGATTTCAATTTGTCTCATCATTATCTAGCCCTGTATGGAAACAAAAAAGTAAAAAAAGAATATGTTTAAAAGTTATAAGCGTCGAAAATTCCAAATTTCAACACTAGTTTTAACACATCTTTGGGCGGAAATAAATACCATAAGAAGAACGAAAATTGCAAATCAGTTTACCATACAGGGATAGATTAGTTGTTCAAAAATGCAAATAATTTTATTTTCAACAGATACATTCAATAGATTTTTCATGACATCCAGACTCCCAAAGGTCTGTTTATAAAATTTCGCGCGCTCCTTTTTGTTGTAAATCATCTTGCCTTTCGATACAAATTGCTTCACCGATCAGTGGGACGGACGGAGGGGGAGGGGGGAGCGCGCATCCACACATGCTCACTAGGTTAGCCGCTGCTATGCTATATTTATGGTTGTAATACCTACATATCTACATCTTATTTAGAAAGTTGCTTCCTTTTGTTCGTGTCCATTGCTGAAGCCGGATGAATATAGCTGCTAAAATGTGCCCATAAGTTTGTTGAAGCACATTTAGTTAAAATTTAAAACAGGTAGGTACATAATAATGAACTTTCGATACAGGTAGTAAATTAGGTACTTAAGTACTTTAATTTGCTAACTAACGAAAACATCTCATTGATAAGCACGATTATCGAAAATCTTAAAATTATCTATTAATTTAATTAGAATAAGTAATTTTTAGATTTTCGATAATTACTTACGTGTAGGAATCTCATATCCTAATATACCTATTGTAATTTATGTAAGTACATAAGAATCTAAGAAGGGCAGTCAATGATAAATAAAATTTGTTTTGTAAGTTGTTTTTTTTAAACAGTTTAACACAATAAAAACATGAAACTGAGAAGAAGCACCCGATCTGCCGAAACAAACTCAGAGAGGTCAGTCCAGGTATTACATTGGTCATGTCATACGAAAACCAGGCAGGTGGCTAAATGGCTTTGTATGGTCCTTTGAAGAAAGAACCTACAGATGTGAGTGGAAAACTAAGTACCTTTTTAGGATTCCGTACCCGATGGGTAACCAGCAGGGCCCTATTACGAAGCCTCCGCTGTCCGTGTGTCTGTCTGTCAGCGGGCTGTATCTCATGATCCGTAACAGGTAGAGATGGTTGTAATTTCCACAGAACGTGTATTTCTGTTGCCGCTATAACAGCAAATAGTAAAAATAAATTTGAAATTAAAGGGTTTCCTACTAGAAAAAGAATCGTGTATTTTTAGCTTTTTTTGATCGATAGTAATATGTATATTAAATCTTGTACGAGGGCGGCACTGAAAATTTCGGGAATCAAGGAAGTGACACAACATTAAAGCAAACGAAATTTGACACATTTTTCCATACGATGGAACCAATCATTGAAGCAACCATTCCATTCGGAAGTTGGGGTCTCCAAAATGGCCGTTTTGTAGGCATCCACAGCTTCATCAGGTGATGAAAATCTCTGTCCACGCAATTTATTCTTTATTTTAGGGAAAGTATAGAAATCATTAGGGCTTAGGTCGGGGCTGTACGGCGGATGGTCTAATAATTCTATGTTTTCTTGCTCTAAAAACTCTTTTGTTCTGTGTGCGGTGTGAGAACTCGCATTGTCGTGATGGAGGATGATGCGGCGGTTGCAGTTCTCTTTACGGAGTTCAGAAACGACCTGTGGCAAACAAATGCTAGCATCCCATTCTGCATTAACCGTTCTTTGTCCCTCAAGAGGAATAGTCGTAACATGGCCGGTTTTGGAGACAAACGTGGCCACCATTTTTTTTGCAACACTCCGTGAACGAACAATTTTTGTTGGCTTTAACTCATTTTCGAACACCCAAACTCGTGACTGGTTTTTTGTTTCGGGTTCGTACGCGTATATCCAGGATTCGTCCCCTGATACGATGTTGTATACAGCATTTGAGGATCCTGCGTGGAATCTTTCGAGAGTTCTGACGCACCAAGTAACGCGAGCCGCTTTTTGCTCTTCACAGAGCGAATGCGGTATCCATCGGGAAAACAACTTTTTTACACCTAATTATTTGCATCTGACTCATGCCAATGTCTAAAGTTGCCTGAATTTCGCGGTATGTCACATGTCGATCTTCCTCAATCAGCTTACGCACAGCATCAACGTTTTCTTGGGTGACTGCAGTTTTTAGACGACCTTGACGGGGATCATCACTGAGCTTGACACGTCCACGTTGAAATTCAGCAAACCAGCGATAAATTGTGGTTTTGAATGGGGCTTCATCACCAAATGTAGAAATCATCCGGTCAACACACTGTTTTTGTGTTAAAACACTTCGAAAGTCGTAAAGCGGCGAACAACGACACGGCGGAAGGTGGAGGACGGAGTGCAGAGTTGGCACGTGGAATGTTAGAGGGGGCATGAGAGATAAGATGAATGAGTTGATCGAAATAATGAAAGAAAGAGAATTAGATGTCGTGTGTATGTCGGAGACCAAACGGAAAGGCAGTGGTACTGAAGAGCTCGAGATATTTGTTCCGTGCGGGATTCGAAACCGCGGCCCCCAGCGCATCCACTCATTGCTAAGCCACTGCTCCACGGAGCTCTCAATTGCCGTTTGAGTTTATGTTGTCATTCAAAAAAGAATCGCAATATGTAGGTACGCGATGACGCCGTCGCTTTGCGTCACTCAGGAGTGCGTATGTGTGTGCGCACTAGCTTCTTACTGCTCATCACAGCGTCTATCCCTTTCGCACGTGATGTCGGCTGAGATAGCATGCATTTTAACCCCGCCCACCACTTAGTTCATGCCATCGACCAGTGCCACCTTGAGGACGCACCGGCAATCGGACTGCACTGTCGACCTCCGGTCTGAGCAGGGGCGTGATGTGGCGGCGCTGTTGTCGCGCCACAAGCGAAGCACACCGAAGCCTAAATCGCGCTATCAAAGTTTCGAATCATAAACAGTACATATAGAACAGCTCCGAACTATCACACGGAGCGTTGGCCGCTCCCCGAGCAGAACACCTTGCCCAGCGGGAGAAATCCCTTTTCCTTCACGGCCACATAGGTAATTACTCTGTGCGATGTACTTATTGCGATCCACACAAACGCCTGAAAACATTCTACTAGTGGTGATAGGCCTCTATAATTTTTTTATAGCAGACTTACGACACTGCTGTGAGAAAATGGAGCGGTGAGCGTCACCGCTAACCAGCAGATCAATATCTAGTTACTTAACGTTTACTTAACGTCTTAATTAAGGTTACTTAACGTTTTAAAATGTGAATCGTATATTCGAAATCGCAGCGCAGCGCTACACACAGAGCTATACATAGTGCTACATATAGAGCTACACACAGCGCTACATATAGAGCTACACACAGCGCTATACATAGCGCTACACACAGCGCTACAAAGAGAGCTACACACAGCGCTACACCACGAGCAGAGCGCAAGGTACAAAGCACGCACCAGCTCCAGCAGCAGTCCGAACATGAGCGGCACGAGGCCCAGCAATGCGAGTGCAGCAAACGTCGCGCGCGCTGCGCGGTGCGCCCACAGTGCCGCGCGGTCCAGCAGCGCCGCCCGGCCACCGCGCGCCCAGCCCGCCGCCAATGCTCCGCCACGTCCCGCCGCCCAGCTCACGTACATGCCTGTATACAAACATAACATTTATACGTGGTAGAGCCATGCTACAACTATATTATGGTTCTAGCATCAATGGATGGGCCCGACCGGGGTAGGACCACGCTCTTACAGAACACCATACCAGGGTAAAATAGCAAATTAATGCTACTGCTTTTCGTATGGTGAGTTTAGAGAACTGGAGAACCTTTCTACTGGAAACGAGGCATTCCATCCTAGTCCTCAAGGATGACAACACATCTGCATTTTGATTCTTAATCGAGGATAAATATAAATGTCTATGGGCCACAGCATCCACTTACCATCAAGTGGACTGTGGGCTCGTTTGTCACGCTTATACCATAAAAAATGATCATTTCATCACCATTAAAGCCCTTCAGAAGTCCACTACTGTTAGAAATGACACATACTCACGTAAACACAACTCGTTTATATACTCGAAGTAAAACTCCATTGACATACATAACCGGTTAACTAAGTACAACGGCAGGATACATTTAATAGAATGCAACTATATACATTAACCTTTTTACTCAACTACTGAACATAAGCCTCCTCCAATTAATGCCACAAAAGCGTGGTCCTGAGCTACTTGCATCCATCGACTTCCTGCGTGTCTTACAAGGTCGTCACTTCATCCAGTGGGGGACGGCCTTACACTTCGCACCAGTAGGAGGCTGCCACTAGAGAATCTTTCTTCGCCATCGGTCGGTTTCATCCCGGTCGGTTATTCGAGCTATATGGCCGGTCAATGGACACTTTAGCTTACAAATACGTTGGGCTAATTCGTTTACTCTGGTCCTTATGCAGACATCCTCATTTTTAAGTCTATCACGCAGAGAAACCCCGAGCACACACACAGCACACAGCCCTCCTCATAGCTCGCTGAGCGACCTTAAACTTCCTCATATGGCCAGCAGTTAAGGACCACGTGTCAGATCTATAAGTCATCACTGGCAACACGCACTGGTTTTACAAGTTTAGGAGTTTTAAGGTACGTCTGACGAGAAGATGTGTCATAATCTCCCGAACTCTGCCCAGCCGTCGACTAACCTCTCGGTCGTAGTTGGACTTACCTAATCAGACTATTAGTCCCAGGTAAACAAAATCATCACAACTTCGAGCTTAGTGCTCCCAACAACTACGGGCATAGGTTTGACATTAAATGTTACACATGACCCTTGTTTTGTTCATGTTCATCTTAAGACTTATCCGTTGGAGGACACTATTAAGGTGGTTAAGCATAGCATTAGGTCGTACAGCGATTCTGCCATAAAAACTATATTGTCCGCAAATCGAAGGTGAGTAATATACCAGCAATTGATGTTAATATCTTATCCTTTCCAGTCCATTGGCTTGAAAACGTCTTCCAATGAAGCAGTGAAGAGTTTTGGGGATATAACGTCACCCTGTCTTCCACCTCTCTGCAGTTGGATAGGTTTCTTACTCTGGTTTTGTACTCGGATAGCCATCATAGCACTACTGAACAAACACTTCAGCACTTTGTTATACCGCCAGTCAAGTTGGCACCGCTGAACGGACTGTAGAACCGCCCATACTTCAACGGAATCAAAGGTTTTGTCATAGCCAACATACGCAAGGGTATGTATGTGATCCATGATACTAAAGCCTTTTCGGAAACCGGTTTGTTCGGCAGGCTGGTAGTTATCGAATCTGCGTGCGAGACGATTTGTAATGACTGTCAAAAACTACACGTAGACATGGCTAAGAAGGAAAATCGGTCTAGTTCTTCAAGAGACCGTTGTAGCATTTCTTGAAGTAAAAGACCACCGCACTTCTGCTTCACGCCTCCGGAGTAGTGCCACTATGGAGGACGGAATTAAGGACTTCAAGTACTGATTTTTCACTCGCATTTAAAAGCTCCGCTGTAATTCTATACTCGACCGGGGCCTTGTCATTTTTAAGGTGCTGGAGAGCCATTCTAATCTCGCTCAGTCTAACGTCCAGGACATCATCAATCATAACTCTTCTTACTACCTTCCAATCATACATGTACACACCCTTACTACCTTTCAATCTCATTCAAAATCTCAGATGTCCTGGCAACGATGCTACCACATTCGGTCTTCAGTTTCAATAGTTGGCTCTTTCTGGCGGACAGATCTTTGGCAAAGATTTTGGAGCCTTATTTTTTATATTTGGCGCTTGATCGCTTCTTGCATAAGGGCTATATTGAAGTTGCGTAAGTCCCACCGCACGTAATTGGTTGAAGATCTGTCTGGTCAGTTGCCTGTTTGCTGTCATATTTGCTGAAGACTGTAGCTTCATTTCCCCTCTAACAGCCATATTACGAGTGTAATATATATTAAGAGTGTGATCGGGGAGATTTTGGATTTTTTTGAGACAAGTCTTACAGAAATTAGCTCCGACCGCATGGACAGTTTCCTCAAGCTTGTCATTCATATCGTCCACTGTATTGCAGTCTTCTAAGCACTGAAAACCATTTTGTAAGCTCTCTTTTGCAGTACAAATATGACTTTAATGTCAGCAAGAATCCATAAGACATTACGCTATGAAAGTAACTAAAATAAACTAATTTAGCTGTCTCAACATTGGTGAGACTTCCAATCTTTCTTACGGTATATGCTTCAGAACTAAGTCTACCTGCTAATTTAGATATATTTAAATATGAAATAATAAGTCTAAGCGCATATTTGACACCGTAATATTGTAATTTCCTGATTAATAAATCATGATGAACACAATCGAAAGCCTTGGAAATATAACAAAAAATACCTAAGGCATCTTGTGAATTCTCCCAGGCATTGCAAATATATAATATGTATAGATTTGGCTGTGGAGCACACTCTTTTAAACATTTTAGAATAATTGTTGACATATTCTCTAAAAGTATTTGAACGATCTTTCATGATTCATATAATCGTCGTCTGTTCTTATGAATTCCTACCGTCGCTCACTCATTAAGAGGCCTCTTACATTTCGGCGTTACGCAAATTTAGGTATTTTACGCTTCGAGAGGGCGATGACCTACGCGAGCGATATTTTATTTCATATCTCTATTCAGTCGCTCGCACTGTGAGTATAGCGACTAAACGATCTTGATCTTCCATTATACAAGTTTTCTTATGATGGAGTTCGGTGGTTGGAAAATTTTTGGTGTGTCAATTTTATGTTATCTAATTAATTTATATATAATATATTTGATATATTTTTCGTTATTTATGAACCATAGTGTTGAAATAAGTACACACAAATATTTCAATTGTTTTACAATAATCGATTGTTAACAGATGTTGGTTAATAATCGATTATATTTATTAACGGTAGCATAGTGGTATAAATAAATAAATAGTACGGTTGCAACCTGTTTTAATAAATAAAATAACCAACTGGAACTAATATTTTTTTAATCGGTACTCATAGTCAATTACCATATTTTTTTATAAAAATATTTGCCTTATCTCGAGTCAATAATTTCAGGCTGTACATACTTTTTTATAAAACGCTTGTAACTTGGGTAACATATTCAAAATCCAAAGTTTGTCGTCTTTGTAGATTTTTAGTACTTTTACTGCATAATCTGGGCCTGTCCATATGGCAAGCATGCAAACATTTTTATTCTCCATTTTTTTTCCAGGATAGGATATTTATTTCCTTACGTCAAATGACACATTGATACTTGTATTTATTTTTCCCCATTCCGACTGATAAGAAAGTTCAGTTACAATCAAAATAACTACAATGAGTTACAAGTCAACATCTGGTATTATGATAATGTGCGAACTTTATAATGTATGAAAGTAAATACTTCCAATGATTAAAAATTGCGGGCGTAGTTGACGATGCTCTAGCACAAAATAGCAACGCCACGGCCATCGATGCACACTACGATAATATCGAAACGAGACTGACGCGCGAAATAAAATGACGCAGGTTAGCCTCGAAAGCCGCTGGCGCGGTAGTGAATTCAGATGGCCGACACAGTGATATATATGGTACTTTTATTTAATTAATTAAAAAATAATAGTAACTATTTAAATCATAGTATAGTTTAAGTAAATGTGGATGATTATTTTACGTCAAAATGATGTAGAACTTTGGAGATATTGGGGCTTGTATCGAAGCTTTTTCGGTAGATAATTGAATTATGTCGACTTTTTTTCCTTACGTGAAGGGCATATAACGAAAACATATTTTATCATTATTAAAGTATAGAATATTTAAAAAATTTTCTTTTATGTCGTATATATATATATATATATATATATATATATATATATATATCTTAATATACATAAATTACTTGTCACGTTGTTTGTCTGCGATGGACTCCTAAACTACTTAACCGATTTTAATCAAATTTGCACACCGTGTGCAGTTTCGTCTAAGTTGAGAGATAGGTTAGTTTTTTTCCTATGAGTAACCCACAATTTTTTGCTAATTTAAGGATTTTTAATAGGACATGACAAATGATCGTTGAAAAGGGCAGAACAACGTCTGCCTGGCAAGCTAGTATATATCGAATCTACAAATTAGAGCTCCCAAATCATGTCTCTCAGAGTTTTGGTCTAAACATGCATCAAGAGAATGCATCGGGAGAATGATTATTGCTAAATGAATAAATAAATAATAAAATTTGCCTTGAGCTTACTCTAGTAGAGAAACGAACTATTTTTACCAAGTAATTGTTATTTCAAGCAACGAACAGATAACATATAATTTCAACGAGGAAACCTTGTAATTTCGCGTTTTTTATATATTTTTTATAATACTCCTCTTAAACGCCTTGCGACTGTTACTGGAGAATGTTTTAGAAGGTAAATGTTTTGTTAAATTCATTGCTTATAAGGGTAAATAATAACATAAATATCTGAATTGTGCTTGTAAGAAGGCGACGGAAGGTTTTTTTCATATTTTTATTTACCATATTACTTCTAAATCTCTCCAGGCGTTTTGCATTAATAGGAATAAACACAATTTTTCTCAATCTCCTGTTTTTTGTGCATATAAGGCAATTATCTGACCTTAGTTTTGAATTATGAATTTCTTGATTAATACAAACATTTGTAAAAATATTATCAATACAAGTTGTAATACATGTAGCTTCAAATAATAGTAAATTTATTAAGATTGAATGATTTCAAAATTTTGAAGGAGATTCCAGGAGTTTGATATTAAAGTCTACGCATACTACAAGAAATTTATTTTGTTTATTAACTAAAACTTCTTCCAAAATTTTTTCAAAGGTATCATACCTGGGGGTCTGTAAACGCTGACAACAATGAGGTGCTCAATCTCAACACATGCCATTTCCACAGTTCGCTCAACAGAGAGGCTCACAATATCTTTACGTTCTTTACATGATATAAGTTGTTGAATATTAGTTGAAGTATCCTTTGAACACCGTATAGTGGGTTTTGGAGAAATGCATGGTTCTAGAGATATCCTCATACATTTTCTCCACCTCCTCATCGGGATGTGCCAAAGTTGGTGAGTAAACCTATACGACCTTCAGATTACTTCTTCGGTGACGTGAATTCTCGTAGTCGCTTCGCGGAGTAGAGGTCAATTTTACGTTCTCGATGTAGCTCTTAGATCGCTGACACACGGTTTTATACTCGATAAAATGAATATGGAACTTTCTAGGCCACACCAGGTCATTTCGCTCTTTCAACCGGAAAGTACCAGCACACTGACGATAACAATATCCAAAGGAGAAAAGGCTTTATGTACATACGTGGCCATAAGGTTACTTCTTGCTTGCGTTAATAGTCTTAGCTTTATCTATTTTTATTTTATTACTTAACAGAGGACATTGTACCTTATCATCGGGAACATTCTCGTACAACGTGACGCAATACGCAACCGACTGTCGTAAAAATATAAATAAAATTTAGGTGTCGGTCAGAAATGTAATGAAATAACTGGCTTTTACTAAGATCAAGGGGTAATTTGCATGTCATTAACACATAATTAAGCATTTTTTGTCCACCTGTCTCTATGTCCGGGCTAATCCGATTGCGATGAATTTTATGGACAGATAGAGGCAATGGCAGGAGAGATATAGGCTATACTTAATCTGAAATACTTAGATTGATAGATGTTGGCTAAGTATCAACGGGAAGGAGACACGTTGATATGTCTATGACTTTAATTAGTGTACTCTTATTTCAAACTAAACGCTAATATATATTGTCGTGGGGGCTTCACGACACTACAGAATATTTTATATTTTATGTTTCGCATGTGGGATAGAAAACAAACTCAGTCTCAGATTAACTATGATCCCGGAAACGCGTTCCAAATTATAAAATATGACATATATTTCCACAAGCCACAAATATGCAGTCTATCGGACAGTCAATTGTAGATGCCATCGCCTACATGATGACATTGTTACTGCCATACGCAACATGAAGAAGAGAGGCGTATTATGGCATTAATAGTTTAAGCTTTATGTCAATCTATATCAAAAGAGCCAAACGGTTACATAAAAGTTTCAGGTGATGCTGTGCTAGTAGCAACAGAACTAGGCGGCTGTCGGCGTCTGAGCTGGGTATGCCAGTTTTTTCGACTTCAATAAATCAATGGCCCTGCGATTTAATAGCAGGCAAAGGAAACTTTGAACTAATATTCTTTTTTTTTAATTTACGTCCGTCCCCCCCCCCCCGACACTAGGATTTTCTATTGTACAGGACGACGACACGTACACGCGAGGTGTTTTACTCTACTCTTAGAAAATTACACTTAATACATGGTTATAACCAGAACCAAACTAAAGACAACGCGTTACGGCTCACAATATGACACTTACAAGGTTCATATCAGCAAAATATTTAGCGCAAAACCTTAGTAGAAAATCGCTATAGTCGCTAGAAAATGAAGCAGTAAGTTAGTCCACCGCGCTGTTCCGCTTACGTATTCGCGGATTTCATAACATGTTCTCTCATTTCTCACATATGCAGGTTTTCTCACTATAACGAGAATAGCCATTTAATCAGAGATTAATCATCATTTAAGAATGCAACGGACACCAAATGAGTGATACTAGAGTAAAGTCAGACTTCCTTGCCATCTGTAAATTTGATAAAAAAGTAAATGGCGTACTATAATACTCATCTAACAACAACTCATATCAATTTAATATACACTATGTATTGTCAGAATTTTTTTGACTGCCTCGTTGGTCTAGTGGTTGTAGTAGTAAGACTGCTGATCATGAGGTCCTGAGTTCGAATCCCGGGTCGGGCCAAAAAATCAATTATTGAGTTTTTCCGTCAAGAAATTCTCAGTAGCTGCCCGGAGTTAGGAAGTTGACGGTGTATCACCCCCGTGACTCGGAAAGCACGTAAAGCCGTTGGTCCTGCGCCTGATCTCTCTCCCGGTCGTGTCGGTTTACCGTCCCATCGGATTACGAGAGTGAGGGAATAGAGAGTGCACCTGTGCAAACTTGGGCACTATAATCCTGTCCTGCGCCGATGGCTAGCCTCCGTTGATGCAGGCCGCCGTGACCGAAATTCGGTCTGGAGGACATTATTATTAAATTATTGTCAGATTTATCATTTATTACAATAATATGTAAAACTTACCACAGGCAGCTGTATACAACTCGTGCACGCCCTCTGAAGCTTTTGGTAGCCACAGTGCCATCACTTTTCTGCCAATAGCCACTGGTATTACCTAACGAATAAAACAAAGGAAACTTAGGTGCCAGTTTTTAGGTTGCTTTTATTCTCTTATTAATTCATAAATAAGATAAAATAGGTATCAAACATGTTAGGTTTTATTATAGTGCACGCAATTGAGGGAAGGCGGGAGTTGCTGTTTTAACTAGGGAGGAAAAATCATTTTATTTTATTAGGCGGATTTAAGCAAATAGATTTTTAACATCTTTAGCAGTTGAATGAATAAAATATGTCCCTTAATTATTTCACTTTTATATTTGGTGAGGCTACAATTTATTTATAGTCAACCAAATCTAAGAAATACATTTTAACAGCTGTCAGACTTATTGCACCATGCATGCCAATCAAAAATTGGGAACATATAATATTCGATTCTTAAAACAATCAATATCGATTATTTAGAGTTGGTAATCATTTACAGTTTGGTTTTAATAATACCAGAATAAATGAAAAACCGATCATTTAAAACCCAAGATTTACTAGTTTCTTCGTATTTGTTTGTCTCCTTATTTCTAGAGGCATGGGTATAAAAATTTAAGATTGAAAATTAAGTACAACTAGTTGAGCTGTCGTTTAGATTAATTATTATTTGATTTTAAATAATGCAGTCAAAATTAATGTCTTTTGTTATTTCAAAGTCATCCATAATCAATATTTTCGTGTTTTTTTTTATCACTTTTGCCCAATCATCCTTTGTGACATGTGTACATACTTCAACGAATATAGAAGAAATTACCTTGTGTTATTCATGATTCATGTAATTTTAAGAATTTTTAAAATAAAAAAATAACTAAACAAATAACACATTTAAAAAATTAAGATTCGATTATTTGAATATTTTTACCGATTATTTGAATATTTTTGCCGATTATTCGCATAACAATGAATTTTAATCATCCAAACACTACGGTAAGTTACATAGCAACATATCATTGAAACGACGTCAAGTAAAAAAGTTGATACTGGTTATTTTTTTAATATTTTGCTTTGTTTGAAAGATTAGAATTTAAATTAATGATAAAAAAAAAACTATACACGTTGTAATGAAATATAGATAACTTCAAATTCTTCGGATTTACGTAAAAGGTTATTTTAAATCGTGTGAGTATGCTTGTGCAAAGTTATTGCGGAATGATAAATGTGAAACATTTGAAAAAATCATCCAATATACAAATACAGATTTTATGGAGTTTATTTTTAAATTATTTTAAGATCCCGACAATCAAAATGCTGAACAGCATAGATGGAAATTCTTTCATCAAAACAAACCTCTATAATAAAATAAAATAAATATCTAAGTATAGACTACTGACCAAAGTAAGCGCACTAGCCATGACCAGTGAGATGGCCACAAGTACGAGTAACGCCGCGAGTCGCAACGGGAACCACGAGACGCGGACATACGGCTCGAAACCGGCCGGCCCGTCGCGCCACACCAACGCCTAGAATAAATATTAATAATCAATTGTAATTAAACCGTTTACAAATCATCAGCCTATAAAAGTCCACTGCTGAACAACAGGACTCCCCCCTAGATTACTTCGAAAAGTAGATTTTGTTATAGTTGATATGCTTAGCGAGAGGGTTGTTAAGCGCATTTTTTTATTATTTTGAGTTGTCAGGAAGATGCTGCCGCCCATCACCTGTTTAAATTTCCCTCTGTCACCTCTTACGACACCCACGGGACGATATGGGGCAGTGGATAGCCGTGCATTGTCTAACGTCGTTTCTTTTCGGCAGTCTTCGACACGGTGTTTGTGTGCGTGCAACTAGACGTATTGTACGACTCTACGAAGCTCGCACGAATCGAGACGAGCTGCTCCGAAATCGGACGAATACATAAGCAGCTGTTTATGAGAAAGTATATAGGTGTATAGGTATTTATGTACAACAGTGAATAGCTGTACTTGTAAAATTTGTGTATAAAGTGTTTTGAATATGAATGAACAAAGTGCATTTATTATTTATTTATTTAATAAAAGAAAAAAATTTGTTTTCTTATCGGTCACCACGCTCAAAAAGTGTAACGAATTAATATCAAAGAAAAAGAAATACTGCATAAATAAAATAAATAAATAATTATAATTGCGTAAGTTGATACAAAATGCTATGCAATAGCTTTACCGCGGCAGTCCCCGAGTGCCACACGTCTTTTTTGAATGTACGTAGATATGAAGAGCTATTCGCATATGAAAATTAAAATGTTTATAGACCGCGCAAGCTTTACCTCAAAACAAAATCGAAAAATTAAAAATGCATTAAAGGGGAAAAGATCTATAAATGTGGCACGCATAGAGGGACCGTTAAACTGAAACAAACAGCTTGTTGATATTTGCAGATTCAATCTAAAATAATTCCAAGTTGCTATTATCTAATGAGAGATTGTTGAAAAAATTACTTGCGCAAATAAAAAGAGAGTCGCGATTTTTAAGGTGATATCTTCTCCATATTATGCCACTGTCAGCTGCATGTGCACAGGTACATTCTACTAATTAACAGACGATGCAACCGACCCCTGCTATCTTTTCCATTAGCCTGTTCAGCTCTACTGTAGGGCTTCTCGTGAGATCTCGCCCGTTCTAAGGACGTTTTTAATCGCCATGCTTAGCTGTCGGTTTAGCGACACATCTAGACATTTCGCATCTTGTCCTGTTCCCCGAAAAGTCAGTATATTTATTAGAAAACGTCGAAACAAAAATGCCGCAGGCATGCTATTTTAATCTTCAGGGGTGACAACACATTTGCATTTTGAATCTTAAGCAATGCTATCTAAACTTAGGTGTCTATGAATGGCAGCATCCATTTACCATCAGGTGGAGTGTGTACTTGTTTGTCACTCCAGTTCTACAAAAAAAAAAATCTTTAGCACTTTATCATCTTAGAGAAAATGCAAAGAAGATTTCTCAAACCAGTTACAGGCACCAGCGTGAAAGGTATAAAAGATCTAATATTATAGAAAAATATGTTATACAGGGTGTTAGTGTAAGCACCGTTGTCCTTGAAAAGTTGTTTGGTTTCACTTATAGAACGTAAATTCAATGAAAAATAACATTTTTTTTAGTAAAATCCAGCCAAGATGAAAGTATGAAGGAAAAGTACTTCACAGGTTATGTGTACCTATTGTATTTTTATGTTGAATGTTGTGTACCTACACAGCTAGCGCGGACGGTGATCTTTACAGTGATTACGTCACTCAGGCGCATAGGGTATCCATGAATTTACGGACGATGTCGGACAGAAACTTTTTAAATTTTATGAAAGAAAATAGCGTTTCTTTTTTAATTCATTGAATTTACGTTCTATAAGTGAAACCAAACCACTGCTTTCAAGGATAACGGTGTTTACACTAACATCCTGTATATAAAACTACATATTTGAAATCTACAAAAAACAAATAAACATTTAAACCAACCTGATGAGCGGCACCGAGTTGGTGTGGTGGGTTAGGGGGTGGGTGTGGCTCGCTGTCTCTGGAAGCTTCTCCCAACAAGTACGAGCGCAGACCTAACGCGCCCGCCGCACACGCGCACCACGCACGCAGACCCGCTTTTAGCCACGTGCGCGTGTGCGATTGCTCTAACAACGCTGGAAGAATTACCTGCCAGGAATTTATACTGCAATGAATTTATATAATACTAAACAAATACTTCAAATAAATTAATAGTTAAAAAAATTAAATTATGAAACAGACTAACAATGTAAGATTTCCATTGGCAAATTCTCCCTACAACAAAAGGGGCAGAAATGAAATGGGCCATGACTTTTACGGGCACATGAAAAATAAGAATGGAGATAAATAAAAATAAGAAGAAGAATATAATAAAGCAGACAGATTTATCAAAGTTATAAAGATTCTGGTTTTACGAGATTCTCATCTGGTTACTAACACCACATAGCATGGCCGCACTGGCCACAGAAGTATAATAGCAGTAGGTTGCTAAATGTACTCTTGTAGAATATCCAACATACCCTTCAGTAGCTACAAATCGTTCGACAAGACCACCGAATACACCTTTAAAACCTGCAAAACATCCTCCTTTGAAAAAAGGACCATGTCCAACAATATTTAGGGCTTGTGAAGATTCTATTATGATAGAAGAGGTCATGGTAAAGTAAATGTAAAATTTACACAAAACATGATGAAGATCAATGTCGCCTTCTAAATTAAATAGATCTTTGTTACATGAACACTTATTATACCTTTAATATATTATGAATTTAAATCCTAAAAGTTGTTTATGTAAATGATTTACAAAGATTTACTTGTAACAGTAGCAACTCCAGGCTTAGCTCATTCACAGGGGCTTCAGTATGAACTGCTACAGCGTACGGAAGGAATCCAGGAAGCACATACTTAATCACGCGTATTGGTAGCCACAGCATAAACAAAACAGCAGTACCAAATATCATTGCAGAAACCACCAAGCGCCTTATGTGTGACCATACTGACAGATGAATCATTTCCTGCAAAAAATATTACAATACATTTGAGAAAATTAAAGACAAGTTTGTCATTTATAAACTTGATGATAAATTTAAAACAGTATGAGAAGCCACCCAAAATCAACCCCCCCCCAAAAAAAAAAAGGGCATGGTTTTTTTTCCCATTTTCTCCGCAATGTCAAGGGCCTGTGCCCAGCAGCGTGACATATAAAGACTGTAAACCTTACTATCTAAACTTCAATTCATCGCCTCACTTCATGCTGTGGGTGTCATAAGAAGCTAGGGCTTATTTTCTTCTTCTTTAACAAATTACTTAAAAAACTGGACATTAAGAAAATAGATAATATTTAGCTTTTCCTAAATCAGAAAAATCTTAAATATACATTAAAATTAAATATACTGCAATATTCATTTAAAAATCCCTTTGAAAGCAGTTTTACTTCTAGTGTCATGCCTATTACATAAATAACATATATACATAAATTATTACAATATTAAAGAAATGGGTTCAATACACTTTCAAGTTCAGTGGCATCTACAATAAATATGATAAAATATTCTGACAAGAACTAACTTCTTAATTACTTTCATGCAATTAAAAAGACCATAACATAAAACTTATTTAATCTTTATAATTAAGGCTTCTTTTAAAAATATAATGTTAGTATTTATCAAATTGAAACAGTTGTGCACATTATACAAACAATGTCCATTACCACTGTAGTAGCAAGGAATAATTGTTTTAATGTCACAATGAGATAAATTTAATATCAAGGCTGTAACAGAAATAAAATGATCTTCAAACATTCAACTACTTAACAGCCATTCTAGAACTAAATTAATTATCTCTTATTCATTATATACATATATAATAGAATTTTTTATACGACAAACAACAACAGATTAATCAACACACAACAAAAAAACACCAAAAAAAAAATTAATGATAGGAAAGTGACAAAACAATTCTAAATTATTATTTTGGTACTATTTATTTTTAAAAACTATGAACATATAAACATAAAAAAGTTGTGAGTGACTAACCTGTACAGGACTGAAATCAGGATCATTCAAATTCTTCAAAAACCAAAGCACACCTGGTCTCAGGACCTCTCTTAAAAGCAATATGAATGATGCGAAATAGTACACATAGACCATCCCAACAAGCCAGTGGATAAACATTAATGTCCATGGTGCAGCTTGGAGACTAGCCTCTCTATCTTTCAAGGTTGCATCAAACATAGAAAGAGAACAAAGGTCCAACCACCAACCACATACAAGTGGTATAACTCCAATCTGTAATTATTTTATACATTATTTTCAAATGATTTTCAATAAATTCTATAATATTAAAAACCTAACTTCTATCATCATTATGTATAGCTTTTTCATGTATATGTAGCTTTTTGGTACATGGTTTTCACATAGTTTATATATAAAAATATATATAAAGATATTGTCTACTATAATTTATCACATTTTCTTACAGCAGACTACTGTTGGACAGTAGCATATCTCAAATTATAGAAATTTACTATGACTGCCGAGGCTGGTTACCAAACAAACATAAAAATACACATAAAATTCCTTGTGTTTATAACACTTTAATCACATTTAGTGCATATTTTTCAATCATTGGATAAACAGTAAACATTAAATAAATTATACACACCTTACCATGACCATTACAGCCTATAAAAGTCCACTACTGCTGTACATAGGCCTCCACCATAGATTACCTCATAGAGGGGATTTTGCCATAGTTGACATGCTTGGTGAGCGGGTTATGAACTGCAGTTATTTATTATTTTGAGTTGTTATCAGTAGATGCTGATGTCATTCACCTGTTTTAATTTCACTCTGTCACCTCTTATGACAACCATGTGACAATATGGTGTACTGGATATTCTTAGACTGCCATTAGGTCAGGTAGTACATCTGATAACTTACTGAGTATAAAAGTAAAACAATTAAACTATTTTAATAATAAACTGTAATTTTTAATTATTTTGTGTTTTATCATAGGAAAATTCCCTACTTCAGTTTACTGGGAACCATTCAAACTAAATATATAAAATAATCAGAGGCAACACTCTCGTCAAGCTCACAGCTCACATACAAGGAAGCAGAAGTTCACTCCAATGTTGCCATATATAAAAATAGGAATACCTTAAATGTTGACAAAATATATAAGCATGTCATGCTGTCATTCTGTATATCATGCATTTATTCAAAAGTATATCAAACCACAGTTTAATATAATTTACAATGTAATAAAATTAAAATTATAATAGTAATATTGATGTTTTCTAATGACCACAATCTATCAACTGTCACTTGCAAAAGTACAGCTTACAAAGAAAATTAATTTGTGTATCAATACCTTTTTTTTGTTAGCTTATTAACTGAATCTTAGTTAGTACCAAATCTATTGAACTCATAATTATTTTTATAATAGAATTTAAAATATTGGTACTAGTTGGTGGAATATTTTAAATACCTACATACATGCATGTTCTATTTTTATAAGGGAAAGTAGCAGTGATTATAATGATGACAATGATGACTACTCTCAGTCAGTGATGCAGAGAGGAGGGAAATTGAAATGTTAGATTCAGATTAATATTATTTGTTCATGGTTTTTTCAGGTTCTTTCCAGGACAGAGGTTTTCTCCAGAGCCAATTGTAAAAGTAAAAGTAACTTTCAATAAGAATTACACATAATTAATATTGAATAAAAATAATTCAATTTTATTCTATTCACATCTATTTTGCTCACACTATCCTTACCTAATTTGAATTGACAGCAATGATGTCACAATATGGTGCCAGGGCAGTCCTATTCTAACTAGTGCCGGTGTAGATGCAAAGGTAAAACCTTTTACTAGCATCATAAACGGACAGTAAAAGTATTAAAGCCATAACTATCTTTATTTCAACAAAAGATTCAATCAAATGGTGTGACATTGTGCAGGTGTAAATAAGCAAATTGATTAGATAGTAAAAAAAAATCAAATTCAGATTTTTATTGTTTACAAACCTTGTCTGCATTGAGCTACAAATATTGCAAAAAAATTATGTAAATTCGCCTACGGGTTACATAGGAGATAGATTTCAAAAAATTGTTTTCTTGTGCAATAGGAGCTCCGCTCCAATTAGAATTAATTGGTACTTACTACATTTTTATTACTCTTTTTCTACAGCAGGGGTGATCAACTTTTGTTTTTATTAACCTATGTTTTATAGTAAAAATGTATTGCAATCAAAATTGTCATAAGAAAAATCTTATTGGCGAGAGGGAGGTGTAAAATTACATTTTATGTCCATACAACCCTGTTGAGCTAAGTTTGCACCTCACTACAATGTGCGACCCTCCATTTCTCCGCTCTCAATCCCACGTTCATACAATCACATCAGTATGGTTTGCATCTTTATTACTGGTATGCATATCTCAATTTTCAGCTCCTATTTATTAAGTGTTTGGATTATTTTGGTTGTTATGTCATCCACACCAAATGCAAACTTAACTTAACCAAGTTGTACACTGTGTTCCTGCCCTAACTAAAGTTCTAAATATGTACTCTAATGAGGATGTAATCTCAATCGCTTTTTTATGACATTGCAGACCAACCAAAATAAGCATCATGATCGACCACTTGATTGACTTATTGGCCACCCCTATCCTACAGCAAAATATTTTCAAAAAATAAACTTACCTCAACCACGGATAACAGTGCAACCTTCACAACAACATAGCAAAAACCAAGGGCCTTCTTTGCACTTCGTAAGCGCAACAATGATGCCATTCCATGTAGCACTGCCAAAATGGTTCCAACTAATACATATCCTGCTAAAGCAGTCAAAGGGCCGGCAAAAGGACCCTCAGCAGTTAATCCAGCTACAGCAGCCCCTAGTCTCCCAATGTGGTAAGGGCAAAATGCAAACACAACAATAAAAAGAGTGTTTAAGGAAACAACCCAAAACACATGTTCTAGAAACACCATTGATCCATCTAATCCCAGAAGACGAGCCCATGTTAATTCCTCAGCTGCAGCTCTGTCCCACTCCATCGGATTCCAATTAGCTTCATCTCCAACTAAAGGATCTTCCCCTGCATCTCCATTTCCTTCCTCCCGCACCCCTCCATCTTCTACTGGGGCCTCATTTATGCGGTCATTATTATTATCAGGCAGTGGAATTTCCTCAGCAGGAGCCACAGGGAGATTCTCTCTTTCCATCCAGTCTGGCCCTCCACCATGCATGATTTGCTCACGAAGCCAAACAAGGCCAATAAATGAAAATAATGTGCATGTCACAACAAAGCAGCCAGAGAACACATCTTTAGCTAGATTCTCTGCTGATACTATATCAAATGGCAATGATATAACGGGATCTAGAGAGCCTGAAAATAGGCATCGGTAGGTTCTACAAGCAGTTAATGGTACAATGCCTAGCCAGGCCAGGGCTACAAGTGTATAATGCAACCAATCTTTAACTGCAGATGCAACTGAAGTAACCAACCCACCCACTACATCTCGTATAGGCAAACGGCGTGGCATATCAGGCGAATATATTGGCATGAAAGAAAATCGGTGACCACACAATTCACAAATTTCTTTTCGAGAATATCGCATCCATTGCACTAAGCATTCTTGATGAATCCATTTTATAGAACCCGTGCATATACAGGGATGAAATAGTGGCCGATCAGAAGAGGCTTCTGACCTACAGAAGCGACAGAAGTCCGCACCGGACGAGTCCGAATCCATCATTGTCCTCTGTCCAGTTTGCCAGGTGAATTATAAGATCTGCGAAAGTTGACACGGCAAAACAACGAAATCTTCGCAATCACTTCTTAACACTATATATTTGCAATTGTAGTAACTAATTGCGTATCACTTTAATGACTTTAAATACAATCACGAATTACAATAGATTTTCAAGACAAAATAAAAATTCTATTTGTTTGTTGAAACGAAAACCCACTAAAAACCAAACCAAAGAGTATAGCTTATCTATGGTATAGTAAGTAGAAACCACAGAACACTATTACTCCTATCGGAGGTAGAAACTGTCTAGCACAGAGTACTTTTTTCTATATAGGAATTATATAGGAATAGAGGCTTTACTCAACGGGTTTAAAACCCTATAGAGCTATAGACTAATGATTAGCGTGGCCTCGAGTGAGAAAGGACGATAACGTCGATAACGTATTTTTAGGTTATACAATAATCTTTATGTCTTTTAAGCATATTTAGATAAAATTTTTAATTGTTCTAAGAACTGAACTGAACAAGATTCACCAATCTTAAGCTCACAAAACACTTTTTCTCACCGCTACGAACTGTCAAAGTTGTTTAGCAAAGTGTAGTTTGCTAAACAAAAAAACCGGCATGGAGAAAGGAACAAACAATCACACCACTCTGTCTCATTTCTATGCAAGACGTATGAATAAATCTATCTTTATCGTGTGCGAATGCGAAAGAAGGCGTCAATTTGTCTATAGGTTTCTCTGTCTACGTTTAGAACTGAATCTATGGGTTCAGAAGGAAAGCGATTGGTGACGCCATCTGTAACAACTACAAACCTTCAACTTTCCTGCTATGTATATAATTACGTAGATAGGTATATGTCTATCTAAATATAGACTTATAGTATATCTACGTCTTTATATAGATCCATGGACTAATGTATATGAATAAATTAAGGATTACTCAAGGCTGTAGAAAATAACACCCATATTATTATAATCTTAGTCATTTATTTTGCATTGGTATAATAGTCGTCGTAGTAGTTCATAATATAATATTTATATATCATAGTTATATTTTCTAATATGAGTACATAACTACTAAACGTAGTGTAGTGACTAGTGATCACAGAACACTATTATTCCTAGCGGAGAATAGGGATGATATCAAGAAACATTTGAGTATTCAACCAACTGGATAGGCCACGCGCGTTAATTCCGAAACAAAAATTCTGTCAACATCAGGGGGGTGCAAGAAAAACATATAACTGTATACTTAACTACAAACACAAAATTAAATCGCGTCACTATAAACGCACACTACCGCATTTGTGTTTGTGTTCATTGCATTTACGCATACCATCAAATTGTACACGTGTCGATACACTGTTGCCGCTATCCACATGCGTAAGCAACGTAGGGCGCGGACTATGTCGATATTTTTATCGATAAACAAAACATCACAGTCCGCATATGTTTTTATTTGATTATGAGTAATACATTGATAAATAATACATTGCATTTACGCATACCATCAAATTGTACACGTGTCGATACACTGTTGCCGCTGTCCACATGCGTAAGCAACATAGGGCGCGGACTATGTCGATATTTTTTATCGATAAACAAAACATCATAGTCCGCATATGTTTTTAATTGATTATGCGTGATACATTTTTTTTAATTTATTTTAAAATTTAATTTATATTTTAATTTGATTTTTTTTAAATATTTAAAACTGATATTCGGAGAAAACCCATAAAACTATTGAAAGTAAGTTTATTATTTTGCTACAGGTTTATTTTACACTATGCAGGATATAATTTAAAACATGTCATCATAATCATCATTATAGCCTGGTTGCGCGGAAAACCATTCGTATTTTATATTATTCGACGGTATGCTTGCCAAGATTTGTCCTTCCTTCGACCTTCGACCTTTCCTTCACCTGGCGTCCCTCTGACACACCGGGGTGGTGGGGTGAGAGGGGAAAGAAGAAACTTCTAGAATGTCGAGTGATTTGCAACCAATGAGAAGCGCGCCCCTCCGAGACGCCTTGAAAGAAGGACCGAAGTAATATAAGCTAGCACGCGGCACTTGCGCGCTCTCTTCCCTTCGGCCGCCAGTTGGCACCACACCGCCTAGGACAGTCGTGTCCTAAAGGGCTTTGCCCACGCGCACAGCTAGTTCAACCGCATTAGCCTAGAGCAGTCGAGCTCCAGGAGTAACCGTCTCACCTCGTGTAAGATATAGTCGCGCACCGCTCTCTTCCATCGCACCATCGACCAGGACCGCATCTCTGGGGCCACAGGAGATCCACCAGAAGTCGCAACGCAGCAGCAAAGCGTCTAAGCCGCATCGAATTAACACCCCGGTAAGTGCGATTCCTTATTTTCGTTACCCTACTTGAAATTTGTGTTTAATTAGTTCATCCGCCCCAATTTCATTCCTCCTAATGTGGTCAAGCAGGGGTTCCTTCATAAACCTTGGCAAGCAATAGGTTTTCTTGGAAGAGTGAGTGTATTGTTAGGAAACCACGTGCCAAATCCGCCACCTAGTTTAGGCATCATCCGCGTATACAGTCCACATAGTGTAACATCTCGCGTAATAGGGTCGAGGCTCGACCGGGGAATAGGCCCGCCGCTCAACCACAGCCCTTCACAAGTCCACTGCTGAACATAGGCCTCCCCCAAGTAATGCCACAAAGCACGGTCCAGAGCCACCTGCATCCATCGATTTCCTGCATGTCTTACCAGGTCGTCACTCCATCTAGTGGGGGGTCGCCCTACACTACGCCTACCGGTACGAGGCTGCCACTCGAGAACCTTTCTTCCCCATCGGTTATCGGTTCTTGGAGCTATATGGCCGGCCCATTGCCACTTCAGCTTACTAATCCGTTGGGCTATGTCGGTCACTCCGGTTTTACTGCGGAAATCCTCATTTCTGAGTCTATCACGCAGAGAAACTCCGAGCATAGCCCTCTCCATAGCTCGCTGAGCGACCTTGGAGCGTCCTCATACGGCCAGCAGTGAAGGACCACGTCTCAGATCCGTAAGTCATCACTGGCAACACGCACTGGTTGTACACTTTAGTTTCAGAGATTGAGGTATACCTGACGAGAAGATGTGTCGTAATTTCCCGAACGCTACCCAGCCGAGTTGAATCCGTCGATTGACCTCTCGGTCGAAGTTGGACTTACCTAGTCGGACTATTTGTCCCAGGTAAACGTACTCGTCAACAACTTCGAGCATAGTGCTCCCAACAACTACCGGCATAGGTGTGACATGGACATTAAATATGATCTTTGTTTTGTCCATGTTCATCTTAAGACCTATCCGTTGGGAGACACCATTGAGGTCATTGAGCATAGTGCTAAGGTCATCCAGCAATTTTGCCATATAGGACTATATCGTCGGCAAATTGAAGGTGAGTGATGTACTCGCCATTGATGTTCATACCGTATGCTTTCCAGTCCAGTAGGTTGAAAACGTCACCCAACGCAGCGGTGAAGAGTTTCGGGGATATTACGTCACCCTGTCTTACATCTATCTGTAGTTGGATAGGTTTCGAACTCTGGTTCTGTATTCGGAAAGCCATTGTAGCCCAGTAGGGCAAACACTTCAGCACTTCGATATACCGATAGTCAACTTGGCACCGCTGAACGGACTGTAGAACCACCCAAATTTCGACGGAATCAAAGGCTTTCTCATAGTCCACATACGCCAGGCAAAGTGGCAGATTGTACTCTTCGGTCTTCTGTACAATCTGCCGCAGGGTATGTATGTAGTCTATGGTATTGAAGCCTTTTCAGAAACCGGTTTGTTCGGGAGGTTGGAAGTCGTCGAGTCTGCGTGCGAGACGATTCGTAATGAATCTTGAAAGCAGCACATAGACGCGGCTCAGAAGGGAAATCGGTCTGTAGTTCTTCAAGAGAGCGTTGTCGCCTTTCTTAAAGAACAAGACCACCGCACTTCTGCTCCACGCCTCCGGAGTAGTGCCACCATGGAGGACGGAATTGAAGAGCTTCTGAAGGACTTCAAGTACCGGTGTTGCACCCGCTTTCAGAAGCTCCGCTGTAATTCCATCCTCGCGTGGGGCCCTGCCGTTTTTAAGGTGCTGGAGAGCCATTCTAATCTCGCTCAGACTGACGTCCGGGATATCATCGGAATAGTATCGGATAAGACTTGCACTTGGATCGTTACTCACGCTTGCGTGTGGCTCCAACGATGATGTCTACAGCTGCCCATAGAACCTCTCAATCTCTCAATCAGGTGTCCCGGAAACGATGCTGCCACACTCAGTCTTTGACAGTTGGCTCTTGGCAGACAGATCTCTGGCAAAGACTTTGGAGTCCTGGTTCCGCTCGATCGCTTCTTTAATACGAGCAGTATTAGACTTGCGTAAGTCTCGCCGCATGCATTTGGAGATCTGTCTGTTCAGTTGCCTGTATGCTCTCAAATCTGTTGACGATTGCAGCCTCATCTCCCGTCTAACAGCCATGAGATCAAGAGTGCGATCGGAGAGTTTTTGTGTTCTTCAGCGGCGGGTCTTGCAGAACTTAGCTCCGACCGCATGGTTAGTTTCCACGAGCTTGTCATTCATATCGTCCACTGCATTGCAATCTTCTAACATGTAACAAATCGAAATGGGAATGGGTTTAAGTTAACTTATTTTAAAAATCATATTTGTAAAAAGAAAAGTCGTATCAGCTTATCCTGTTAGATGGTGTCAACCAAATTTTTATTTTTATTACAAAGCTTCAATCACAACACCGCCATTTAAAAAGTTGTTGAGTTTCAGAGTTATTTAATGAGCTATCTGGAAAATATTTAATAAATTAAGAAAATAAAGTAGTTTTATATAATAGTTGAAACAAAGTGAACTTTAAACAGACAGCTGCTTAAAAATAACGTGACATCTACCTCTCATCATCATCATCATCATTACAGCCCTTCACAAGTCCACTGCTGAACACAGGCCTCCCCCAAGTAATGCCACAAAGCACGGTCCAGAGCCACCTGCAACCATCGACTTCCTGCATATCTTACCAGGTCGTCACTCCATCTAGTTGGGGGGTCGCCCTACAATACGCCTACCGATACGAAGCTGCCACTCGAGAACCTTTCTTCCCCATCGGTTTACGGTTCTTCGAGCTATATGGCCGGCCCATTGCCACTTCAGCTTACTAATCCATTGGGCTATGTCGGTCACTCCGGTTTTACTGCGGATATCCTCATTTCTGAGTCTATCACGCAGAGAAACTCCGAGCATAGCCCCTCATACGGCCAGCAGTGAAGAACCACGTCTCAGATCCGTAAGTCATCACTACATCTACATCTACCTAGGGCTAAGTATTCCCCAGAAAGATATTTTGCTTCAACTTTACATTACTATTCACCGAAAGCTTAACTATATGTGTGATATGTCAAAAATTTTGAAATTTGTCTGCCTTCATCACGTACTATAACAAAGTGGTATAGTACAATTTTTTTTTATAGAAGAGGGGGCAAACGAGCATGCGGCTCACCTGATGTTAAGTGACTACCGCCGCCCATGATTAACCGCAACACCAGGGGAATTGCAGGTGCGTTGCCGGCCCTTTAGAAAGGAGTAAGCTCTTTTCTTGAAGGTCCCCAGGTCGTATCGGTCCGGAAAAATCGCCGGTGGTAAACTATTCCACAGAGAGGTTGTACGCGAAAGAAAACTCCTTTTGAAACGTACTGCAGTGGACCGCCAAGCATCCAGATGGTGTGGATGGTATCGAGACGTTTGCCGCGTAGTGCGTTCACGAAAATTGGCGGCTGGAATTAATCCGAACAATTCCTCGGAGCACTCTCCACGGTATATGCGAAATAAAATGCAAAGAGATGCAACATCTCTTCGCAGTGCCAGTGAATCGAGCCGATTAGAAAGCACTCGGTTGTCGACGATTCGAGCCGCTCTGCGCTGGATGTGGTCAAGTGGAAGGAGCTGGTACTGGGGAGCCCCAGCCCAGAGATGGGAACAGTATTTCATGTGCAGCCGAACTTGCGCCTTGTAGAGTTGCAGGCGGTGTGCCGGCATGAAATACTGTCCCGCTCTGCTGAGCACTCCAAGCTTTTTAGAAGCCAATTTGGCCTTCTCTTCCAAGTGACCACGAAACTGCACGTCACTCGATATATTGACGCCGACGTCGAGGATTCCGATACTGGCTGAGGCAACAAGGGGAGTGCCTTGAAACTGAGGAGATACAATAAAAGGGGTTCTTTTTAGCAGTTAACGCGCAAACTTGTGTCTTCTGGGGGTTAAACTGGACTAGATTTAGTCGCCCCCAATCCGAGACGCTGTTCAACAAAGACTCGACTTCAGACACAAGTTTGTCCCGGCATTCGGAGACGTTTTCCCGAGAAATATTAGCTCGGCCGGTGTAAAGAGCATCACCAGTGCTGTCATCTGCATAGCAATGAATGTTACGAGTTTGCAACATATCATTGATATGCAGAAGAAACAGCGTTGGCGATAGCACGCAGCCTTGTGGAACACCAGCATTAATAGGCTTGCAATCGGAGCTTGCATCGTCTACAACGACCTTCATGCCCCGATCTGCAAGGAAGCTGGTGATCCAATCGCACAATTTCTCGGAAAGCCCATAGGAAGGGAGCTTCGAAAGAAGCGCTTTGTGACAAACCCGATCGAAGGCCTTCGCAATGTCCAAACTAACGGCCAATGCCTCCCCCTTGGACTCTACTGCCTCCGCACATCTGTGTGTTAGGTAGACCAGAAGATCACCAGCTGACCGACCACGGCGAAAACCGTATTGGTGGTCACTAATCAGCTGGTGATCCTCAAGGTACCTCATGAGCTGGCAGTTTACAATGGTCTCCATTGTTTTGGAGAACAAGGAGGTGATGGCGATAGGCCGGTAGTTGGACGGGTCTGAGCGGTCGCCTTTTTTAGGGATCGGGTGGACGAAAGCCGTCTGCCATGATTTGGTTTCAATTCAATTCAATTCAAAGCATTTCAATAAAATTGAATTGATAGCTGACCTGACTACACAAAAAAAGCGTTTACTGTTTTAAAACTCAAACTAGAGAGTAACTAGGCGTGTGTAACTCTTTACGGAACTGACTCGCTGAATGAAATCACTGAAGTGTTTCAAAAGATTGGTTGAGTAACAACGTTTCATATGCATCATTTGGATCTGGAGCATTACTTTGCTTTGTGCTCATTTAGCGCGACGTGTTTCGCTCGTGAGGCGACTGAGCCACGAGCGAGAGAGTGGCGAGTGAGCGTGCGAAATAATTACAATCTATACAAGTCAGAAAGAGATAACCAAAGAGAAGTGTATCACTCAACCCGTACGGATTTTCGCAATAGTTATTCATGCACGTAAAAATGACCACTAGAGGCGCTTACGTATCAAATACTACACGTTCGTCTTTTGCATATAATGTTTACATTAACAAGTTGTCCTTTTACGTTAATCCAGCACTTGTCAAATTCTTTATGTTCTTTTTCGCCTGTTTACGAAAATATATGAGTTCTGTTTAGGATTTCTTCGCGTAGTGATTATTGTGACTTATTTTCTTCCTTTTCATCATAAATAATACGCCAACTTGCCATAAATTAAGGACTAGCCCCCAGTCCTAAGCCTGGATAAAATATAAAGGAGGATCGATTTTATATACAACCTTATTACGGTGCACAATAAATAACAATAACCATATAATATATGACACTAACATAAGCACTCATATCATTCAGCATTGTTGCCACATAACATTTCACTGAATCAGTCAGTAATAAACGCCCGCGACGCAACTTAATGTATTCGTAACATTCTGTAGATTATATCTTTGAGTAGATGATTCAAATGAGCCAAATGAAACATATCCGTGCTTCAGAACATTTCAGTGATCGATATGCAAATCTTCCAACCGCAAAATGATACACTTTGCCCACCTCGAAGAATTACCGTAACAAGAAATTGTATTGTATATTAGTGATAGATGAAATGAAAATAAAACTATTTTCGGAGTACCATGCAAGTTCTAAAAGACATTTTGGTTATGATAATTTTAGGATTTGACTTCATTTCTGACAATTCGGAGAATGCTACTAATGCTTTAGCATTTTAATTAATGGGAATTAATATTTCTTTTAAAGTACCCATTGGGTACTTCTTACTAAAGGGTACAAGTGCTGACCTAAAAGCAGCCCAACTCTTCCGCCATAATGAGGATGGTTTTCGTACCATCACATGTCAATGCCTTTATTTCGATGCCAGATTCGTAAACAATATAGAAAGCTTGTGTTACTAGCCGTGCTTTTAATTCAGTACTCGTACCCTTAATCAAAATGTTGGGTATGGTTTATACCGACCAATAAAAACACTAATGCGTCTGTAGCTTCATCAGAATTATCGGATATAAAATTGAACCTGTAATCATTATATTTTTACGTGGTAGAGTTATACTACTGCTATATTAGTAGTATAGTTGTAGCAGGAATGGGTCGGCTCGACCGGGGAAGGACTACGCTCTCACAGAATACCAGCGTCAAATAGTAGCTTAATGCTGCTGTGTTTCGTATGGTGAGTGTGGAGAACCGGATACCCTTTTTACTGGAAGCGAGGCATTCCATCTTGGTCCTCACGGGTGACAACGCATCTGTATTTTAATTCGTAATCGAGGATAGATTTAGATGTCTATGGGCCGCGGCAGCCACTTGCCATCAGGTGGACTGTGTGCTCGTTTGTCACCCTATCCAATAAAATAAAATCAACACAGCCATAATGCCTTTGGCTGCTTTGGTATTTGGTCAATTGCTTAATTTTTATTTCATCCATGACCAAGGTACAATAATTTTTTTTATCAGGGTTACTCTCCGCTCTCAATTTTAATGCCGTCATCGCTTCTTGAGTAAGCCCTGATCAGCCATCGATGGTACTGTACCACTTAGTCAATGTCCGTGGTGTGCAGGAAAACATGTTCCAAAAGTTTTGCGTACATAGTGATAGGCTTTTGGTGAGTAATAATTAAGTGTTAGGGCAAATCATCTTAATATTAATCATAAATCAAATAAAGGTGTATTTAAAAGTTTATTGATTGTATTTATAAAAATCAACTATTTACATACACTATTATATACACTTTTATATCTATATTTTATGCTGGTATTCTGTGAGAGCGTGGTCCTTCCCCGGTCGAGCCGACCCATTCGTGCTACAATCATAATATAGCTGCAGCGTGGCTCTACCACGTATAAAAAATATATCCTTTTTAATATTATTGTTATAATAATAGCCACGCAAGTTTATTCTTTATTTCGGTCCATTTTAGACATATCTGCACTTAACAGTTTTGTGCCCAATATTGTCGTGATCCATAATGAACGTGTAGGGTGAGTCGATATGGATCGCGATACGTCATTCCAGATCGTGATAAATATCACGCGTGTAACATTCGCCCAAGATGAAGGAGAGTTTTGGCTGAAACTTGGCAGTTGACGGATAGTTGCTGCTGTTTTATCCATAGATTTAGTATAAACACCAGTTGGAGTTTAGGAGTTTATACTAAATCTATGATTTTATCGCTAAAATAATGGTTTCAAGTGGATTTTGATTCGTAAAAGTGATGCGATTTTGTGAATTAAGTGTCTAGGCTTGTAAACCATTAGAGAAAACGACGAAACAAGTGCTTCGATGTTGATATAAACCTCAAGTTATTTTGATTGCTTAGGCGCTTTATGAACTTGAATGATTATCGTCATCAACTATCCGCTGCACTGAGCTGTCGTCAAAATTTCCCAAAAACTTCACAATGGGTGCGTTTGGCAGAAAAAAGCGCTAGCAAGCGCTTGTAAGCAAAATGGCGATCGTAAGCGGTAAGCGCTGTCAAATCGAAAGTAGCTATTTTCCTCTAGGACACGAAGTTAGTTTTAAGCGAGGGACCTAACCTAATTTAAATATATGTTTGTAAAGTATTCATATTAAAAACTTATTAAACATGAATTTTTAATAACATGTATATGTCTATTCATGTCATTATATTACTTAAAACTAATATTGCACAAAAAAACCTTATAAACTCTACTTCAAAACAAACAAATTAAATAAGCAAAATGGCGGATTGTGTCAGCGCTACTGAAGTAGCCATCGTGTCCTGGCCGAAAACTATTTCAGCGCTTGTAAGCGCTTGCTAGCGCTTTTTTCTGCCAAACGCTCCCAATGTCTCCGAAAGAAATGATAGTCTCAGAAGGGCTAGATCCCAGAGCTTTAAAGCCATATAAATAAATAAAAAAGTAAAAGTATGATATTATAAATTAAAAAAAAACCTCACAACCCCATTTATAATTTTTTTTTAAAATAAAAAAAAAAAAAAAGTAAAAAAAAAATAAAAAAAACCAAACAAAAAAAACCCCCCCCCCCATTATAATAAATATGATATTATTAGTTTGTGGATAGTAATCGTAGACTAATATATACCTATATAGTGATCTGTGGATAGTAATCGTAGACAGAGTACGATAGTAATAATAGGAGTAGTACTCCGATAGGAGTAATAGTGTTCTGTGATAGTAATTATGTTATTAAGTAGTAAACATAGTCAGTAATCTATGTAGTAAACACAGAGTACTTTGTAGTACTGAAAGTAGGTAGTAAATTAGCACAAGTAAATTGGGTAGTTGCTTAGTTGGGTAGTAAATTGAAAAATGAACTACATAGTGCAATAAATAATTGACAATATTCTGAATTTAAGTTTAATTTATTCACGTACACGTACAGGTAAAAATAAGTAACATTTATAGATTTGTCGTATTGTCATAACTCGTTTTTTTTTGTTTTTTGTAAAAAAAAGCCAAAACAAAAAATCTAATTATAAACTCTTTTTTCAGATTTATTAACAATATGAGGCAAGCCAGGACAGACTTAACTTATTTTGCGAGATTATAATTTTAAGCAATTTGCTAAACCTGTGATAAAGATGAATACTACCAGCAAAGAGACTATAATAAAAATTGAGGACACAAAAATTACAAAAGAGAGTCAAAAGACAGAAATTAACATATTATGCTTTGATATAACACCATACAGTCAACTTGTACAGTTTCTATATTGTTCTGCATTTGTATTTGTATGCTACTTAGCATATGGATATTTTCTTGAATTAATATTTTCTGGGGCTGAGGTGAAACCTGTCAGCCTTTATATAACATTAGTACAATTTTTGATCACAATGCTGCTCAGTTACATGGAGTCTTTAATAAGAAATCCCATAAAAAGAAAGTGAGTAATATCAATATTATATCGAAATAGTTTGTATTGATAATTGATAACATGGAAACCAGTTGGTTTTTATAGTTAGTTAAAACAAATAATGTGAAACAACTACAACTGTTTATTTAGATTACAAAAAAATGGTTTTAGGGGTTGGTTATAGACATCCGGTACTTGATTTTGATAATGTTTTTAGTCTAGGAGGCTTGTTAGAGCTTGAACCTATTACACTGTTTTTAGATGGCGGAAATGCGTTGTTTTGAATTAATTACGATAAAAACAAATTTCACTAAAAATTGTGTTTATAACGAAACGCAAATATGTCAATTTGTTCTCGTATTATAAAGTAGATGTCTGGTACTTGATTTTTAATTTTGTTTTCAATTTATGAGGATTGTCAGGGTTAAGCTTGAACCATTTACACTGTTTTTGGATTTCAGAAATGCCTTTTGAATTAATTATGATAAAAATAAATTTCACTAAAAATTGCAATAACAAAACGCAAATTTGTCAATTTGTTTTTTTAACACAGATAAACTTATAAAATAGTTAATCACTCGGACCCAGACAATTCATTTGTGGCTGGAGACTGGACTTATTTACAACAAATTGAGTCACAGTGGAGAGCAGTGAAGGGGTTTTACAGAAAACAAAATTATAACAATTCACATAACATTATTTTATTCACCACTATATATATACACCACTATATATATACACTATCATAGCAGAGTTTAGGGCAACCAGACTTTATAGATAAGATTGGTCGAATCGTTTCTAAAACCGAATTAGCACACCCCAACTCCACATAGTCTTGTCTGCCTTACCCCTAGAGTGTTTTTTGTAAATCCTTAGGCACGGAGGGAGAGCAGCCACTGCCCGCTGTAGCAAATCGCAGGCACTGGATCGTAGGCTGCGGAGGCGAGCATGGGTGCCTGTGATTTTCTACGCAAGGGTGAAGGGGCTGCATTTCCCGCAGTGCTGAAGCCGTTGCAAAAGTAACTTTGCGTCTATATTCCTGTATAAAAAAGTGAGGTTATGATTTACAAAAAAAAATATTACTCATAAACTATACATTTCCGCAATGGGGGAAGGGTAGTGGGGGTTTCCCTTGACCCCCTCACCTGCCCCTCCCAACACCGTACGCGAGTGCCGGACGTCTATAATTTAACCAGTTTGAGTTCCACTGAGTGATAACAATAGCAAATATAAATTTGCAAGTGAAAATTGAATTGCAATAAAATTGTCATCCACATGCTCGGCGGCGTAGAAAAACGTTATGCAGAAAACAGCATGTCTGAGAAATAAGTAAAAAATATTTCGAAGACATGTGAAGTTCGCCAACATGTATTGGGGTAGCGCGGTGGATATTTCCTTGTCCTAAAACCCTCTCAGAAATGAGAAGAGTCCTGTGCCCAGCAGTAGGATATATATAGGCTTTAACATAAGTACAACATATAAAATTGTTATCCAGTTATTATCACATTTCATCTGACACTGTCAGGCTTCTATCACTCTTGCTATCTACGTGAAATAATTACCTAAAATTGCGACGCACTCGGCCGAAAAAACGCAGTCAGGGCTAGCATGTTGGAGGCGATTGAATTTTAAAGTTTTTAATGCTGTTTACGTTTATAACTTTTTGTAAATTTGTTGAAATAGTTTATGTTTAGTGTTTAGTATATTTAATTATAGGATAAAATAGTTCAAAAGTTTTAATGTAATTTAAGAACTATATATTATCGACATTACCCATTATTTCATAAATTTTATTTGGCAAAACGTCTTCCCTACTACATATAATTGTTGCGTGGATAGACGCTAAATGACCAACAAAATATTTCAGATATATCATTCTTTATTACCGAAGGATTTTAGTAGGAAGTTATAAAACGTGAATTTATTTAATTTTTATTGTTAGGAACTTATAGCAAAAAAGAATTAAGTAATAATTTATTTCATATCTACGAACTTTATTACAAAATTTAGTAGAAATTTACTTCACTATGCAAGTATCTACTTACGTACATATACTTGCCTTTTGAATAAAAATATATTAAGTTGTCTGTTCTTTTAGCTTAAAATATTTTAAGCTTGAAATGACATCCCTTAATAACCACGGAAAGTCAAACATTACTATAACCATTTTATTTGGATTAACGGTTAGGTCATATTCCCTGCACCATCTCTCCACAATACGGAGAGCCGCTTGAGTCAGGTCGCACACAATGCTTGCTGTCTTACCAGAGACCAGTATTGTCAGATCATCTGCATAACCGACTGTGTAGAAATGGTTAGCGTTTAATTTGCTGATGAGTTCATTATTGACCATATTCCACAGGAGAGGTGAAAGAACCCCACCATGTGGGCATCCTTTCATGATCTGAAAAGCCTGAGATTCACCAGCAATCTTTATTGTTCGTGTACTGAGCATGTTTACTATCCAGTCAATCAGTGCTGGTTCAACATTATGTCTACTTAGGGCACCTTTTATGAACAACTTTATTACAAAATTTAGTAGAAGTTTACTTGACTATCCAAGTATCTACTTACGTACATATACTTGCCTTTTGTATTAAAATATTTTTAGCTGTTCTTTTAGCTTAAAATATTTTAAGCTAAAATAACACAAAACACTGAAATGACATCCCTTAATAACCACAGAAAGTTCGCCGTGACTTAGGAAGCGGAAAAGATGCAAAGTAATATGGACACTAACATGCAGCGATAAAGTTTTATTTAGCTTGCGTGCGCGATTTATCTGATTAATAATAATTATGTAGGCTATTAAACGTCGGCAAGCAGTTGACATCAAAGAAGTGCTGTATGTAGAAGAACTTCTGTATGTAGTACTATTATTTATTCTGTGACAGTCCCCTTTAAACTGGAAAATAACAGGTCAAGGGGGTAGTGTCTGCATATTACTCAGTAATATTAATGTATTTTTATATTTTCTAATCTATATATTACAGGTTTTCGCAGCTGCACATTAGTGCCCCAGTAATATGAATATATTTTTATTTTTTTCTAAACTAATTGATGCTATATTAATCCCCTTTTTATTATAATACTGCTCCTACCTCTTATAAGATCCCATTTTGGTTATTTATACTTAATTAAAGTGGTAAGAAATATATCAGCTATATTTATAACTTACTTGTATAGATAACAAGATATAGCTTAAATATTGTTACAAGCTCAGTGTTTGTTACAATAAAAACTGCCGATTGAATTACCAAAATTGAGACTTTAATTACTGAACACTTTACACAAAATTATTAAAACTTAAAACACACTAGTAATTAATCACACTTAACACTGTATTTCGCTTATGTCGCTAATTCAATACTGCTCTGGTCGCGCTCCTTACCGACTTTATATAGGACCGTTTCCATCAAAAACATCTAGAATATTCGAGCAGAATGTCGAAAGTTCTAGCAAAGCATCCTCCAGAAAGCCCTCGCCACTCCACACTAGATGGCGCTAGTGAGAAAGTTCTAGAAAGATCTTGACGCTCTTATTTCTGCTACTTGATACTAGATGGCGCTAATAATCACCCGCCACATACCGGGCATTAACTACTACCACTAATATGTATTGTTACAATATATATGTATGAGTTATAAGTTATAAGTCATAGGGGGCGTCCATTAATCACGTGATTTGTTTAGCATTTTTAACACCTCCCCCCTCCCTCTTGGTGATACGTGGTGAGGCTTAAGACTAACCCCCATTCCCAAAATCACGTGTATTTTTTAGTACCTATAAAGTATAATCTAGTTTTATTCTGAAATTAAGGACCCATGAGAAAAATGTGTAGACAGAAAGGTTGTAGGTTGTTTTCGACTGGCATAAAAATAATATTAAAGGAATGGTGTAATCATGCGAAAAACATTTATTGTACTAGTATATGAACGTATTTAATCTACATCGTCCTTGGACCACGGATTAGCAAGACTTTCTTCAACACTAACAACTGGATAAGCATCTTGCAAGTCAGTTGTTAGCACTAATTTGTTGAAGATAAGCGTCGGTTTCATCAAACCATTCGGAGTCATCATTTTCGCTCACTACACAGAGAATCTCACGCGATCTACCGATCGATCTTCGCGTGAGGATGCGTGAAGGACGAACATTATCCATCTCTAGACTATTATTGCTCGGATGAGGTTCATGCTTGTGACATGAATTTACATGTACAGGCGAGTCAAGGTCACATCACACGCCGCTTTAGAAATCGCGCGTTTGACGAAAAAAATACACATGATAATTTTACTACACCCTCCTCTCCCCTGATGTTTGTCATACCCCCTCCCCCCTTTCGAGTGTCACGTGATTAATGAACGGCCCCATACATATTTAAAACATTCTTTTATTTATGATTAAATATTATTTTAAAAATCATTTTGCATTCTTTCAGAGTTCCTCTAAGGACCTATGCAATTTTAGCAGCTTTAACCCTGGGCACCATGTCACTGTCTAATCTAGCTTTAAGTTACCTGAATTATCCAACTCAATTAATATTTAAGAGTTGTAAGCTCATTCCTGTGATGATAGGCAGTATTGTTATATTGGGAAAGAGATATAGTTTTTTGGACTATTTGGCTGCTGTAATTATGTGCATTGGACTTACAATGTTCACTCTAGGTAAGTTCTTATTAATTTCCTTATAAACCAAAAATGAATACATCATCATTATCATCATTATAGCCCTTCAAAAGTCCACTGCGGAACATTGGCTTCCCCCAAGTAATGCCACAAAACATGGTCTTGAGCCACCTGCATCCATCGACTTCCTGCATGTCTTACCAGGTCGTCACTCCATCTAGTGGGGGGTCGCCCTACCCTACGCCTACCGGTACGAGGTTGCCACTCGTACCTACATCTCTCCTATATAAAAGTAATCTTATGTTTTTTATACAATAGAACAACTTAAACAATAGAAAGTTTATCTATTACTTTCATATTTAAGGTTTTTTATTGCATCTATCTTACCTGCAGTAACCAAAATCCAATGGCATTGTATTGGATTGATTTTGGTGTTATGGTTGAAATGTAGTCATAGCCATACATACATACATACTACTGAAAATTATTAGTTTCTGCATGTTTAATCTTGTTGAGTCTACAAGTGTACATTATAAATAAATATTTTAATTGAAACTAGGTTTTTATAGATTTAAAAAAAAAAAAAAAAAAAAAAAAAAAAAAAATATTTTTTATTTTTATCCTAAAAAAAAAAATACTCGGCTGTGTCTGTTCATTTCAGCCGATTCGAAAACTTCGCCTAACTTTGACGCGATAGGCGTGCTAGTTATTTCGCTGGCGTTATTATGCGACGCCATTATCGGCAATGTGCAGGAGAAGGCGATGAAACAATTCCATGCCTCTAACAACGAAGTGGTTTTCTATTCGTATGCTATTGCTTGCTGCTATCTTTTAGTTATAACTGGTACCAGTGGGATCTTCGTAAACGGATTTGCATATTGTTCCAAGGTAAATATATGTTACTTCATTTTCTAAATTACTCTTAGGACTATTCTTTTGTGTGTAAAAAAGCTATTGTAATGTAATTTGAACTGGATTATCTTTTATCCTGTACAGCTTTAATAAGAGCTGTAGAATTATAATTTTTTAAACGTTAAAAAAAAGTTACACCCACACTAGGATATTCTCTTGTGTCGTGGAGGCAGTTTACATACATAAATTGCACAAGGACAAACATCCAGACCCGGAACAATTACTTGTAGGCCATACAAATACTTGTTTCGTGCGGGATCCGAACCCGCGGCCCTCAGCGCTATATCTCATTGCTAAGCTACTGCGCCATGGAGCCGTCAAATACCTAACCCATGTAGACAACCCCAATTACTCACCATGTAATTATGTCAAATGGCATACATACGTAAATAAACGTTATCTTTTTAGAAATTATCATTTGAAATAGTGCTAATACTTGTTCCTTCTGCTATCCATTAACCACTACCTCATATCACCATGATGATATCGTAAAATAGTGCAAATACTTGTTCCTTCTGCTATCCATTAACCACTACCTCATATCACCATGATGATATCGTAAAATAGTGCAAATACTTGTTCCTTTTGCTATCCATTAACTACTACCTCATATCACCGTGATGATATCGTAAAATACAGGAACAAGGCAAAATTATAAAACTTTCTGGCTGCCAATCCGCGTGCTAATCATAGCAAAATCCTCGTTATGAGGCAATCTATTGGTCAGGCTTATGTTCAACAGTGGACTAATAATAGGCTGTAATGGATTGATAGATGGAGAACATAACATAACATAACATAAACACTCACGCCTGTCACCCAGAGGGGTAGGCAGAGACTACAGACTTCCATTTGGCACGATCCTGACACACCTCTCTCGCCTCCTTCACATCCATACACCTACGCATACATGCTCGTCGGTTAAGGGTACTCCTAATTTGGCCCGTTTTCAATAAATCGCCAATTTGGTCGACAAACTTCCGCCTAGGACGTCCCTTTCTGACTCTGCCATTCACTTCTGCAACATAAATTTTCTTTGTCACTCTTTCCTCATTCATTCTTTCCACATGACCAAACCACCGAAGCATTCCTTTCTTAATCCTGGTCACAACATCATCTTGCAAACCACACTCTTCTCTTATTACACAATTTCTTACCCTGTCGTTCAGATTCAGCCCTAACATACTCCTTAAGGACCGTATTTCTACTGCGTTGATTCTACTCTCGTGCTTCTTCTGCCACACCCAACTTTTACTACCATACGTTAAAGTAGGGACCAACACAGCATTGTGAATTGCCATACGTGCCTTTTTTGACACATTTTGACTCTTCACAATAGAGTGCAGGGCCCCATTTACTCTATTTCCCGCATTCACTCGTCGTTCTATATCCTTATCATATCTCCCATCCCTGCTAAATACGCAGCCCAAATGGAGGATGATAGATGGAGAGCCTTAGTTATTTCTGTTTATATTAAACATATGTTGTCGAAAATATGACGATAAGTGTCAAGTAAGTAGGAAAAAATCTACCAACTGCGAGCTATTATGGCATGCGCTGCCAAAACCGCTAGAGTTACACATATGGCACGACGACGCCGGCGGTGGTGGACAAACGGTGCGGAGGCGGGGCGGGCGGTCCGGCGCACGGTCCGGTGCACGGCGGATGAGGTGGGGTCTACTGGACCTAAAAATTATGTATTTTTTTATTACTTCTTTTCTACGCCGCGCTAATATAAGTTACTCGAAATACTAATCCTGCGCAGACGAAGTCGCGGGCACCAGCTAGTAACGATATAAAAACTAAAAATATCGATTATGTAACCGTTGCAACTAATAACTGAAAACGGCCATGCTTACAACTTTTGCTTGTGTTACCTGGACTTGATATCGCATTTGTGTTGACGACTTTGGCTGCGTTTCCCTGGACCTTATTATTTATTGTTCTGCCAAATATGCCGTATGTGTATACTGCTCAAGAATATGCGAACATGCGTATTATCTATGGTGAATACCATTGTAACGGCTCTGCCGCAGCCAGCTTGTATAGGGAGAGATTACCAAATGCGGCACGTCACCCAGATCACCGCGTGTTCATAAATGTGCACCATTTGTATTCACAAGGACGAATGCCAAGTGCTCGTACGGCAGGTGGGAGACCACGACGAAACGAAGATGACGTAATTTTAATGAAATTGAAAATGATCCCAGCAATTCAGTACGTGCAATTAATTGAAAGAGACACTGGAATATCGAAAAATATTGTTCATCGAATTTTAGAGCGATACGAAAATCACCATGTGCCAGGATCGATTTTTGCAGAACAATGTTGGCGAGATATCGCGAAGATCCGTAATTTCTTAATAAGATTTTATGGACTGATGAACGATCTTTAAAAAAGACGGTTATTTCAACTTACACAACGTTCACGGTTGGCACATAGAAAATGTTTAATGCGTGAAGATCTCTCCCAATACCAATTTAAAGTGAATATGTGGACCGGAATTTTAAACAGACAATTAATTGGACCATTTGAGCTGCCTGAAAACCTAAATGGCGACAACTACCTTAATTTTTTACAAAATCATTTGCCGAATTTATTAGAAGACTTACTACTTAACATCTACCGGGATATGTGGTTTCAAGTTTCAACAAGATGGTTGCCCAGCGCATTATGTTCGTACAGTACGGGATCATCAGAAACAGAAACTTTTTTATTCAATGTAGATTATAACAATACTTATTGAAAGTCACTTTTTTCATTTACCACTGGTTCGCAAAAAAAACCTCTGTCCTGGGAAGAACCAGCAAGAAACCCAGCGGGACTATTTTTTTTTCTAATAATAGCTTACAATTATGTTTACAATAAACAACACAAGACAAATTAGAAATAGCTTGGTAGCGATCACCCTTCCTTATCATCCATAAATTCCTTAATATTATAATAACCCTTTTTATACAAACTTAGTTTAATAACATTTTTGAACTTCGTGTATGACAAATTTTGTATATTTTCTGGGATTTTGTTGTAAAAGCGTATACATCGCCCCAAGAATGAATTACTGACTCGGTGAAGTCGAGTAGCTGGTACTACTAGCTTGTGTGTGTTCCTAGTATTTACAGAATGAATATCACTTATTTTCGCAAAACTACTTTTATTTTTGTGTACGTACATTACATTTTCATAAATGTATTGAGAGGCCAGAATTAATATATTAATTTCCTTAAATTTTTGTCTCAGTGACTCTTGGTTTTAAATTATATATTGCTCTAATGGCCCTCTTCTGTAAAATAAATATAATTTCAGTGTCAGTCGCGTGTCCCCATAGCAAAATACCATACGACATAATGCTATGGAAATAACTAAAGTAAACTATTCTAGCTGTTTCAACACTGGTAAGACTTCTAATCTTTTTCACAGCATACGCTGCAGAACTAAGTCTGCTAGCTGGTTTTGATATATGGGGGAGCCATTGAAGCTTTGCGTCCAGTGTGATTCCAAGAAAAATGGTGGTATCAACAAGAATCAGTTCCCCCCCATTTAAAATTACATTAGTTACAAGTTTAACATTAGGAGTTACGAATTTCATACATTTAGTTTTAGTTCCATTCAAATGCAAATTATTAACATTAAACCAATTGACTAACTTAGCTATAGCATTATTTACTTCGTCGTAATTTCGTCATCTAAACACATAATATCCCGATGGCCTCCTCGTTCTCCGGACCGAAAAAAAAGTGTATTTGAAACCAATACATAATCTAGCCGAACTACGCCGCAAACTAGCTGATCAGCAGAAGAAATAAACTCAAGGAGATACGCACGATTAAATTCGATTAAATTAAAAAGATCTTTTCTGAGGTGATGCCGAGCCTGTATTCGTGCCGAAGGCAAAGGCAAACAGTTTAAACGTTTAATTTAGTTTTAAGAGCGCATATTCAAATATGTCCAAGTCGAAATCTACGCGATCGCTTTGGAACGGCGTAATAATGACGCACACTACAATGTTATCTCTGTGTGCGTGTCAGGGCGAGCGTGAGGCTATAATAGTTGCCTAACGACGACTACGAATCACTTTGATCGTTGATTATATACCTGTCTTTGATACTGTTGGAACTAAAATAATAAAAAAATAATTTCCATATATTGGCTCACTTATATAGTGTATAGAAATCGGAGGCTAATATGTGGAAATTGTTTTAGGTATTCTTTTAGTAAATTGAAGTCGGCTTTACATTTTCACCCTATTGAGTATATTATAATATGTATATGTTCTAATTGAAAAATATGTATTGTATAAAATATATATCATTTGATAAACCTTTATTCTGTTTCATAATGTAAACATAATTCATCAAACTAACAATTTCATTAGTGTCGGCGGGGATTATTAGTGTTGCCAGGTCTAGCAACTAAAATTTCGGGACGGAAGGTAAAAATAATCGGGTTGGTTTTCATATCCGGACAACTACAATGACTACAAAATATAGGTTTCTTTGTAGCCTTTTTGTGCTTTATTGAGAGCCGTGGTAGCTCAGATGGTCAACGCTCACTTTAAATATCACAGTATGCGAGTAATGCGAGAAATTGTGACTGTAACTTTACTTTTGTGCTTTATAATTATTATTCGGGTCTGATCTCATAAACGAATAACTTTTCATCCAAACATCGTAAAAACTGAATTTTTTTTAATTTTAGGCAAATTAAAACATTTTTGAACTATTTGTTTTTTTTTTGCAGTCCCTGAATTTTTCAAATCACTCATTTTAATATAATTCTGTTTAAAACTTTTGTAGGTTTTTTACAACTGGTGAGACAATGTCGTAGTAAAAATATTTTAATGTGGTAGTAGCTAACAGATGTAATCATTTTTGCTGTCAAAATTATGGATTAAAGTATAAAATAAGAAGGTTAGTGAAAATCGGGACATTTGGCGTCCCGATCAAGGGTGAATCGGGACGTGTTACTAGACCCTTGAAAATCGGGACGTGCCGCGCAAATCGGGACACCTGGCAACACTAGCGGGGATCGAACCCGGATTGTTCGCGTTTACGGCGAGCACTACGCCCTTGAGCTACTCAACTCAAGCACGGCTCATATGTTCTATATCTGGGGGCACGGTAGTGCCCCCGCCAAGTCGAGCAAAACAGCGGCACGGCCGTATCATCATTGCGAGACTTGGTTATTTTACAAGTTATGTTTTTGATGGCATGTCTTTGTTTAATCATAACGTTATCTCCACACTAGGAATTTTTCCTAAGTACATCGTGGGGGCAGTTTAAATACATTAATTTCACAAGGACAAACATCCAGACCTGGAACAATTATTTGTAGGTAATACAAATTTTGGTTCCATGTGGGATTCGAACCCGCGGCGCTCAGCGCTACAACTCATTACCAAGTCACTCCGCCATGGAGCCAAAGGTGAAGGCCACGAGTTTGTATTTTTATTTGATCCGAATTGCTTACGTTCATTTCTCATTTCTAAAAAAATATGTATGAACTGAAAATTTGCCACCATTACATCATTTAATATTTAAATATTACAATCATGAACGTATTTCAAAATTACTTACTACCAAAAATATCGCTTATAAAAGTCTCAATCGTTAAAATGCTCGATGGTGCTATAGGTATCTAGTTATAGTATAGTGTACTATAGCCCTATCGGTGTATCAACGCGATCGCGCGGTGTCGGTGAGAAAAAGTAATACGTCCTGCCGTTGGGATTACCCGGAGCGTACTGAATCGAACGGCGTCTGCGTATGATGTTTTATAGTATTTTTAAAATAATTATATAAAATAATTGACAAAATAAAACGAGCTAAAATTTTTTTTGGATATTTAACATTACATGTATTTTGATAAAATAATTAAAATAGATATGTTTATAACCAAATACATGGAAAAAATTACATTGAAGTAGACAGTTTTGGTGATTTTATAATATTATTTTATAATATTAAATCGAAATATTTTCGTAATTTAGGTTTTGCTATACACTAAAAGACTATATATTCCATTATAATAACGCTTAAAATAAAGTATTTAAGCTTATAATAATGGTTGTATTCAACCTGAAAGATAACTCTGATGCATATTTTCGTAAAACGCTGTGAAGGGATTGTCTTCGCCCTAAAGAACCGTCATTAAAAACTATGATTTTGCATTGCTATGTACTAAATAAAGACTTCATCTTTCTAAAGCCCAGCAACAAATAATCTTTTGTCAGCAAATAATCTCCTCACGTCGTTACGATATCGCCTTTGGAAAAACCATAAAACATGTAGTTTTCGACGCGAAACGCATATGCCCTCTTAAGAAAATAATACATTGCAAGAAAAAAATACATGTATTATAATATTTCTTAGTGTTTCATTATTGTTAACTTTTATCACAATACGACAATAGGGCATCATTATCATATTTTGATATTTTCGAGTTTTGTATGTTCGAAATTGTTGATAATCGTGATAATAGTTTTTATGAAAAGATAAGTAGCAAGTGTAGCACCATTTTGAAATCTTAATTAAAAAGGCCATTTTTTGAAACAACTTGCCTTAGGTGGTAATTGTACATTGTTTTAAAGACAAAGCGTCAAAGTTATGTGTTACATCGTTTTTAACAATGCATGTTCGCATATTCTTGCGCAGTGTACACATACGGCATTTTGGCAGAACAATAAATAATAAAGTCCAGGGAAACGCAGCTAAAGTCGTCAACACAAATGCGACAACAAGTCCAGGCACATCTTTCTGTAGCGCTTACAGATACAATAATAAAGCGACAAAAGTACTATTCAGATAAAAAAAGTTGTTTGAAATTGAGTCCTTTTGGAAAAAATATGCAATAATATTTTTTTGGAGAGAAATTGCTGTACTATTTTGAAATTTTAATTGAATGGGCCATCTTGCCTACAGTAGTATATTACATTTTTTAAAGACAAGGCCTCGAAGTTATGTGTTAAAACGTTTTTAACTATATCTTAATTAAACTTTATTTTTTTTGTACTAAACTCAAAATATTAATTATTGGATTTGTGACTGTAATCAATAGCATAGTCATTTAGGATTACATTACAAAAAAAAAAAAACCACCCCCTGAAAAATTTAGACTGAAAAAAGAAATACAAACCAAAAACGCAACCCTTCAGGATTAAGATGAAATGCCTCATTTCCAGTAAAAAGTGTCTCCGGTCTACGGTTCTCTACACTCATCATACGAAGCACAGCAGCATTATGCTGCAATTTTACGCTGGTGTTTTGTGAGAGCACGGTCCTTCCCCGGTCGAGCCGACTCATTCGTGATACAACTATACTACTAATAAAGCTCTCATTCAGCAGGAATGGCTCTACCATGTACATAGTAAGGAAAAAGTGAAGTAATAACCTTCATACAACGCTCGGCTGGGTCTCGTGTTATTACTAAAGGAGGAGAATTCTACTCCTTCTATTTTTGTAATTTCTCGGATATTGTGCCATGTGCAGGCGGCGTAGTAAATTTCATCATTCCATTTTCTCGCTTGGGATCGTAAGAGGCGGCTATGCGAAATGACAAAGAGACTTCATGGTTTTCGACATATTAAGATTTGTCCAAACGAAATACTCGCATCGGCGAAAAGTAAGTAGCACAACATTGTACGAGACGTCTGCTACTGTGGTCACTAATACCTGCCAGGCGTGGCAATTGTGGCAAATTCTCTCTACAATGTGAGAAGATCATGGCCATATGGACTCTTTCAGACTGAGCATGATGATGAAGAAGAAGAATCAGTCGTGATATAGTCCGTCAATTAGCAAGGTGTATCACGAGCAGGTGAGGTTGGTTCTTACAGAAAAATATGATACGTCCTCACATGCATACATACAATATTATATGTAGCGGAACAAGTCATGAGCAGTCTTTACATGCCCAATAGTTGGTTTATAGGTCTCTTTGGTGCAGTACAATGGGGCGGGGTGGGAATGGTGAATATGTTCAGATGAATGAATGGTGATTGGTCCGTTAGTTAAATTTTTCGTTATCTATTGGATATTCACGTATTATTGTCTGCAGTATATTAGCTGGAAAATGTACATGTCCGAGTACTGTCACTTTTTTATATAGAATATGGATGACAAACGAGCACACAGTCCACCTGATGGTAAGTGGATGCTGTGGCCAATAGATGTCTACATTTATCCTCGAGTAAAAATCAAAACGCAGATGCGTTGTCACCCCTGAGGACTAAGATGGAATGCCTCGTTTCTAGTAAAAAAGAGTCTCTACACTCACCATACGAAATACAGCAGTATTAAGCTGCTATTTTACGCTGGTATTCTGTGAGACTGGTGTCGTACCCCGGTCGAGCCGACCCATTCGTGCTACAACCATAATATAACTCCAGCTTAGCTTTACCACATATAAAACACAACTCGCGCCGCTATTTATACTTAACCAAAATTAAAAAATAATGAGTTAATTTAGTATTTGCTTGGATTCAAATTCAAGAACCACCGGCTTTTGTATCTTACACCAATCTTTCGATAATTTATTCTTTTACAGAACGCCGTAACGATGTACACCAACATATTTCTTCTGAGCGTAAGCGGGTACATGGGCCTCCAGGCGGTGTTAACGTTGGTGAGGATCTGCGGAGCGACGGTCGCCGTCACCGTTACAACCATGAGGAAAGCCCTTTCCATCGTCATATCGTTCTTACTTTTCAGCAAGCCGTTCGTCTTCCAGTAAGTATACATATAGTTTAGTGGCACAGTAAAGAATATACCGGCGTAGTGGCGTGGTGAGAATATACATTATCCAATATCATCCCGTGAGTGTCGTAAGAGGCGACAGAGGTAAACAAACCAGGAGATGGGCAGCAGCGTTTTAAAAACAATAAAAAATAAAAACTATGGTTGCGTACCAGCTCGCCAAGCATATTGTTGCGGGCTATAATTAGCGCGCGGTATATGGCGGGTGAGTATTAGCGCCATCTGGTATCAAGCAGCAGAAATAGGTCTTTCTATAACTCTCCCACTAGCGCCATCTAGTATCGAATAGAAGAACTAAGCTTTCTAGAAAACTCGACTTGGAATTTTCTACATCTAGTCGGTCGGGACCGGTATTTGCTGGAACATTCTAGATGTTTCGGTGGAAAAGGCCTATATAAAGCCGTTTGGGGGCGAGACCGGGGCATTATTGAATTGGCGACACAAGCGAAGACTTCGGAGCGAAATAAAGTGAACTAAAGTGTTAAGTGTGATTAATTACTGGTGTGTTTTAAGTTTTAATTGGTGTTCGGTGTCGTAATTAAAGTGTCAATATGGGTAATTCAATCGGCAGTTTTTACTGTCATGAACCCTAAGCTCGTAACAATATCAACTATTGCGAAGGTCTATTTTCGGTAGTAGACTTTTGATAGCCTTTATTGGTATGGTACGGTAACAAAGTCTATTACTCTACTGCTCCATTTCGTGCCATGCTTATCGAAGTGCGACTATAGTAAATGACTAAAATATCTTATGACTAGCAGATTTCAATTGCTTTAAGCTTTCGAAAAGCAACTGCGCTGTATATATCTTTCTCTAATCTATATCTTAGAAATTAGTGTTTCTTTGTTTGTCCCGAATGCATTCTTACCATTTTTCCGATTACAATGAAACGGTGAGTGGTTGTGTGCGCGCCCTCGAATTCGTCTATTCACTTGCCAGGTGTGACGATTATAGCAAATACCTGCAATGAGAGATCCATGTATAGCGTTGGACTTTAACGAGCTGGTCATGATGATAGCTAAATGTAATCCATCGTAATTTAGTTCGTCCACTAGCAAGGATTGTCATTCAAGCAGGTTAGTTGTTAGAGAAAAATGTGATATATCAGCACATACATACAATATTACTCGATGTTTTAAAAATGAATAAGTTTCACTAGTTTAGTGTTTGCTTGTATTCGAATTCAAGATCCACCGGCTTTTGTATCTTATACTAATCTTTTTAAAGTAAAAACCTTCACTGTCCATCCATACATTTAACACGGTAGAGCCATGCTGCAGCTATATTAAATTTTATAGTTGTAGCACAAATGGGTCGGCTCGACCGGGGAAGGACCACGCTCTCACAGAGTACCAGCGTAAAATAGCAGCTTAATGCTGCTGTGTGTGTGAGTGTGGAGAACTGGAGACCCTTTTTACTGGAAAAGAGGCATGTCATCTTAGTCCCCATGGCTGACAATGCATTTGCATTTTGATTCGCAAACATAGATGTAGATATAATAATATAATAAATTATTTATTTCGTCAAACATTAATGTTACATTATATGATCAGTGATCGAAGTCACCTAATAAGCAAAAATAATGCCTGTAACAGGTGACTTCGCTCTTCCATAGCTAAGAATTACAATATTATTAACAAAATAAAATATCCTAAAGTAAATAATAAAGATGTCTATGGGTCACAGCAATCACTTACTACTGTGTGCTTGCTTGCTTGTCACCCTTATCCTATAAAAAAATACCCCATTGAATACACTGGTTCTCGTTCGAATTTGACGCGCTTATCTAGTGCGTGTTGGCGGACTTCACATTTCCTCGACATATTTTATTCCTCAGGTTGTCTTATAGGATGTTTTTCTCCACCACTTAGCTCGTATTAAATCAGCACTTGAAACTTGCAAATTAACAGGATCAAACCCGTCTTACTAACTAAAGCCTACTGTGAAATTAACGTTGAGCGCATGGCCTTTGAACTACCACGGCTCACGGAATTTTGTTTGTGTTTAGTTTTTATAATGATTGCTAACTATGACATCAGGACGTTAAGTGTCTCAGCCTAGGTCTCCCCTTGACTACAGGTGCTGTAAACACGAAACTTGAGGAATTAAAAAATTAAGATTAAACGCGATAAAATCCCTAAAATTAGTTTAGTTTTGTTTTACTTTTTAATTTCACTTTTAAATATTTTCAGGTACGTTTGGTCGGGATTGCTAGTCGCACTTGCAATATATTTGAATCATTACAGCAAGAAACATCCGCATTACGTTCCAATGCCCTTGCTACTGTGTTGGCATTATATTCAATCCTTCTATCAGTCCGAATATAGATACCTTAGGATTAAAAGCAAAATATACACTGACATCGTATAGGTTTATTTTTGAATAGACAATGATAGATATGTTGTGAGATTACGAAAATCATGTAAAATATATAATTTTTTTTTTAATATTTAAGCTAAAGTAAGACACCAACGTTTGCGTTAGTCGTAGCCATAATTCGTGTGGACGGCAACGATAATATTGTGTACTGGTTTTATAGAAGGCTTAATGATGTGCCGAACTGTTATCGAAAACTTAAAATTAGTTTGTTTTGTTAAATAAGTAATTTATTGATTAAATATTTATTACAATATTCAGAATTCTAAATAAAAAAGAAAACGGTACGTAAGTAACATTATATAATAACATAATAATATAATAGTAAAATGCATTTTTCGCTTTTCCGTATTTTAAATCAGACTTGTGTTTAAGTTATTCTAAATTCAGTTTGATTTAATAGGTAATGTAGAACTACAAGTGAACTCTTGATGGAATTTACTGAATTTGTGAGCTTGTATAGGTGTGTTATATCACAATAACATCGCAATCCGTTATGCATCGATTATTAAGAAAAAGCAACAAGTAGGTGTCGAAATTTATTTATTGACAATAAAATTAAATAAAATTCTAACTAACTTCATCAATAATAAACTTGGGCGACGAATTTACAAATTATACTTTTTAACAAACAAACATCGCTCTTAGTAACGTACGTTTTTAATTCACCGAATAAGCGTCCGCATGCGTAAAAAATACGACCAGCAAATGTTTCAATACACGCATCAACGGTACTTTCGTGAACTGAAACAGTGTAGGTACCCATACTATGAAAAATGCGAGTAATGAAATGCATTGTGTGTAACGTTTCGTTACTCGGTACTGAAGCGTGAACCCGTTACTCAGTACCCGAATACATACGGTTTGCTACAGCTTTATTGATTTCTATTACAATTTTTTAAGTTATATTACAATTATGCTAAATATAGTTATATTATAAAATGCATTAAGCATTATTTATGAAATGAGCCTGAGGAAAGTAATAAGAATATTAAAAAAAAAACAAATAAACTGAAAATTTAGTTTTCGGATCTCTATGATAGTCTTGAGCGACCGCGCTTATACTATCGACAATACTTACTGCACGTGCGCAACCCTAGTGCTTGATTGTTTAGTGGTTGTGACTGTCACGAACGTTGGCGTCTACGTTATAGAAGTTTTAAATATTTCTGACTCAAAACTTAATTTGATAATACTCTACTTGTAAATTTTTTTACATTACTGTATATGGAAAAATTATAAATATACTGGACGTCATTATTAGTTTTATAAAGTATTTTGAAATATATAGTTTTGTTCTTATGTCACAATTAAAAAAGGTTATTTTATAATTATTTCCTTTAAGCACATTGTCCAGTACTACACAGGTAGGAAAACACGTGTAAATGCTGTTATTGATCTGTCGAAGGCATTCTACCTGGTTAGATATGACATATTCTGGGTTAAGCTGACTGACGCTTTAAGTCATCTTAAAAAAGTAACACATGACAGAAAGACATGGTCTGCTGAGTCCTTCAATTGCTGCTCTCAGAAAACTAATCATAGTTTGTGAGCAGTTCACGGAATCACATGTAAAGAATTCATAATGTAAGGAAGAGCTAGTTTATGGTGTTCCGAGTGGAGGGACGTAAAGTGGCTTGTGTTTCACCAGTAATTTTAAACGGGGTGGGTCTTATGACAGTGATATTGTAAGAGAAAAGAGGGCGATGGCAGTCCGCTGCATCATGATGGCCGGCAGATTTGCTTCGGTGTGACGCAGAGGTAAAAATTGCATCAAAGAAAGTTGACCAGCTAAAATAGTCAAAGTCAACGTTGACCAGTTAATGTAGTCAAAGTCGACGTTGACCAGCTAAAGTAGTCGAATTAGGGATGCCAAATGTTGAAATATCCATTTATAAATTTATTTAATAAAAGCTGATTTCCAATTGTCAAAAAAATGTTATCCATCTAATAAATTATAACTTGGTTTAATATAAAAGTGAAACAATTGAACTATTTTACTACTTTATAGTCTAGGAGTCTCGGTACCGCCCTATTAACTGTAACATATGAGTAGATGAACGGAACGGAAACAAAGCTTCTTAAGAACGTGCAAAATTGTTAGCAATTTTGGTAGGGTTGTCACAATATGTGAAGACAAATTAAACAATACATATGTTAAATAGTTTTATTATTCAGTGTAATAAAATACTTTACAAATTACTTAATATATAATTTTCTTTTTATAATTTTTGTTTTTAATAATTAATTGTTTCTTTTAATGGTGTAGTAAATTCCGAATCTAACATAAAGTTCACTATAGTGTTCCCCCGTGAGAAGACTATCCTGTCTGCTGCAGCAGTTTACGCTGAAGATCATGTTGAGCAAACAAATTTAAATTTAAATGAGTCTATGCTACTAACCGTTAAAGAGTTCCCTCGTAAGGAGACAATGCTGGCTGCAGCAGCAGTTCATGATAAAAATCGTGTTAAACTATCAAAATTAAACTAGCATACAAAATTTCCTTACCCTGCTACTACCCTTTGAAGAGTTACCTAGTGAGGAGGCAATTCTGATTATATCTGTCATATTATTGCATTGTCACTGAAGTTACGCTATAGCAAATTTATAATCAATCAGACATCGGAAAGTGGTTCAAATCTTACAATATGTGAACTTAACACATACCTGCTACATACCAACCCACCCACATACCTACAAATGTTTAGAAAATCTTGTAATAAAAATATAAACGTAAAAATATACCTTGTATTACCCACTTCTTATTTAAAAAAAAGAGGATCATACATTAAAATAAAGTTACTTACTTGAAAAAGTAATGATCAAATATTTACTTACTAATATGTACTTCTTGGGATAGTTAAAATATGACACATTTTTATTTTTTTCTAGTATTATTCATACACACAAAACAAACTGGTTACACTCTCTTGTGCCAACAAACTGTGCGTTGTTATTATTGAACATTGAATGTGCGAGCATTTGGCGTCGTTTTATTGGAAATCTTCTCGCATACTCTTGCAGCAGCATTAGCGTTCCCGTTGCACTTAAACTTCTTAGGACTTCTACATGGGTAGCTATGGCTTGATCAGTACAAACACCCGTGTCTTGTGGCAAAAAAAGAAACAAAATGGCTGCCATTTCATCATGGAGAGAGAAAAAATATAGGGATAGTGATTTGTCGATAAAATTTACCGTATTTCAACCCCCAAAATCTCCGACGCCGATGAGTCACACATGATGGAGATGAGTGGACACATTGTAGACAAATTCAAAACATTTTTTTTTTCAATTTTTAAATTTAATTTAATTACAATATATATGTACCATTTAGACCACATAACCCTGTTGCTGTAAAAATTTTGGGATTTAAAAAAAAGTAGTTTTGACAGTCCTCTCTTGATATTAACCTAACGCTTCTCAAAGAATTCTGACGAGACCGAAACGTAAAAATCTGAGGGTGCAAGTTTATGACTATATGGTGGATGCATTAACACTTCCCAACAAAAGCTCTCTCAATTTATGCTGAGTGACCAAAGATGTGCGTGGTCTGGCGTTATCGTGATGAAAAACCACTCCTTTTCTATTGATCAATTCAAGACGTTTTTTCTCAACTTCTTGCTTGAGTCTCATTAGGTGTTGGCAGTAAAGATCCGAATCGATTTTGCACTTTTCATCACCAGTGATCAATCTTTTCAGAAATGGTTCGGTTTCATTACGTGTCAATAGAGAATCGCAAATGAGTACACGAATCATTCGGTTTCTTTCGGTGAGCTTGTGTGGTACCCTAATATCGAGCTTTTTTGTATAGCCAGATTTTTTTCAAATGGGTCAAAATTGTTTTGTGGTCAGTTCTCAATTCCTCGGCTAAGCTCCACTTTTTCAAAAATGGCATCGACTTATGAGGGCGACCGTCGCATGCTGCATCTTTGACATCAAAATTCTCAGGCTGAAAACGCGTAATGGTTCTTTGTGCTACTCTTACTGACACTGCATTAGGTCCATAAATATAGCATTGAGTCGCATTTTTCCCTTTTTTGTAAGATTACTTCCTTAGATTCATTCATTTTGGTGGATAGAAAATCAATTGAAAAATGGCGGGAAATGTTTTTACTTTTTCTTTTCCTTAATGTCTTATATGTATTGATATTAAACCAGCCAGCCACAAACAGTACAACCAACAAGATTTTTCTTTAGTTTTATACAATCAAAATACGAAGAAAGTTTTCCGAAGCCAGTACAATTTCAGGTTATGAGGCATTCCATCCAAGTCCTCAAAGGCGATATCGCATCTGTAGCAGCAATTTAGCAGCAGGCGTAGTACTGTGGTAGCGTAGACAGAGAAACCTATAGACTAATGATTAGCGTGGTCTCGAGTGAGAAAGGACGATAAAAAGGTTTTCAATTTGGTTTTAGGTTATACAATAATCTTTATGGCTTTTAAACATATTTAGATAAAATATAAACGCATATTTATATAGTTCTGTAAAGGAATTTATAATAATTGAATTTTATACGTGATACCAGATAAAATGTACAATACTTACGAGTGAAATGATATATCGGTGAGTTTACGTTCACTATCACTTTTACATCCTAAGCCACTACATCTAACCATTTTTAAAGTTTTTAATTGTTCTAAGAACTAAACTGAACAAGATTCACCAATATTAAGCTCACAAAACACTTTTTTTTCTCACTTAAACCAACTTGTAAACTCCTTAGATCGCTACGAACTGTCAAATTTGTTTAGCAAAGTGTAGTTTGCTAAACAAAAAAAACCGGCACGGAGAAAGGGACAAACAATCACACCGCTCTGTCTCATGCTCTCATGTCTATGCAAGACGTGTGCATGAATCTATCTTTTTCGTGTGCGAATACGAAAGAAGGCGTCAATTTGTCTATAGGTTTCTCTGTCTGCGTGTGGTAGCCACTTAGCATCAGGAGGAGTCCATCCTAAGTTCGTTTGTCACTTCAGTTTTTGAAAGTCATACAACTGTAAGTTTTAATTCGTTTATGTTGTATTTCTATTTGTATTGGAAAGTCGACCCTAAATTAAAGAGTTCCTATTTGTATATTATGTAATAAGTTACAGAGTAACAAATATATTATTTTATTATATTTGTTATTCATATTTCGTTTATTATCGTTATGAAAAGAATAATATTTTTATGTATGAGACGAAAATGTTACGCCCTTATTATTCATTAGTTATTCAGTGTTGATGTAAATAAATATTTTGTAACCATTAATAAATATACGGCATATTATTACTATATAACTGTAAAGACATTAGATAAAAAACGATAGTGTGTTTTTTAAACTTTTTTTATATTCGAAATCAAATTTTATGTATATTGAGTTTATCAAATAAACTTCGAAACTAATAACTATTTTTTTACTACCCTTGCGACTATTCTTGATCATCATTACTTACTGTACCTTAGGCGTATTGTGGTATTGTAACGGTGTAAAATAAACCTTTAGGAGTACTTAATAAGTCGAAATTTTAGCTAGACTGCAGTTCTATTATGGCTCTCGATCGGGGAGGACCACGCTCTTCCAGAATACCAGTGTAAAACAGCGACATAATGCTGCTGTGTTCCGTACGGTGAGTATAGGGTACCGGAAACCCCTTTTACTGGTAACAAGTTATTCCATCTTAGTCACCAGGAGTAACAACGCATGTGCATTTTGATTTTTGTTCGATTTTAGATGAGCTTTGGCCCTGTGTGTGTGTGTCTCTCCCTCTGTGTGACGATCTTTTGGGATACAGAAGGTATCCTTTTAATTGATTATAAGGAACTACTGCTTCTTTACTAGATTTTTTTTTATAGAAGAAGGGGCAAACGAGCATGCGGCTCACCTGATGTTAAGTGACTACCGCCGCCCATGATCAACCGCAACACCAGGAGAATTGCGGGTGCGTTGCCGGCCCTTTAAAAAGGAGTAAGCTCTTTTCTTGAAGGTCCCCAGGTCGTATCGGTCCGGAAAAATCGCCGGTGGTAAACTATTCCACAGAGAGGTTGTACGTGGAAGAAAACTCCTTGTGAAACGTACAGTGGTGGACCGCCAAGCATCCAGATGGTGGGGATGGTATCGGGACGTTTGACGTGTAGTGCGTTCACGAAATTTGGCGTCTGGGATTAATCCGAACAATTCCTCAGAGCACTCCCCGTGATAGATGCGATAAAATACGCAAAGAGATGCAACATCTCTTCGCAGCGCCAGTGAATCGAGCCGATCGGAAAGCACTCGGTCGTCGACGATTCGAGCCGCTCTGCGCTGGATGCGGTCAAGTGGAAGAAGCTGGTACTGGGGAGCCCCAGCCCAGAGATGGGAACAGTATTCCATGTGCGGCCGAACCTGCGCCTTGTAAAGTTGCAGGCGGTGTGCCGGCATGAAATACTGTCCCGCTCTGCTGTGCACGCCAAGCTTTTTAGAGGCCAATTGGCCTTCCTTTCAAGTGACCACGAAACTGCACGTCACTCGATATGTCGACGCCGAGGATTCCGATACTGGCTGAGGCAACAAAGGGAGTGCCTTGAAACTGAGGGCATACGACAAAGGGGTTCTTTTTAGCGGTTAACGCGCAAACTTGTGTCTTCTGGGGGTTAAACTGGACTAGATTTAGTCGCCCCCAATCCGAGACTCTGTCCAGCGGAGACTCGACTTCAGACACAAGTTTGTCCCGGCACTCGGAGACGTTTTCTCGAGAAATATTGGCTCGGCCGGTGTAAAGAGCATCACCAGTGCTGTCATCTGCATAGCAATGAATGCTACGGGTATGCAACATGTCATTGATATGCAGAAGAAACAGCGTTGGCGATAGCACGCAGCCCTGTGGAACACCAGCATTAATAGGCTTGCAATCGGAGCTTGCACCGTCTACAACGACCTTGATGCTCCGATCTGCAAGAAAGCTGGTGATCCAATCGCACAATTTCTCGGGAAGCCCATAGGAAGGGAGCTTCGAAAGAAGCGCTTTGTGCCAAACCCGATCGAAGGCCTTCGCAATGTCCAAACTAACGGCCAATGCCTCCCCCTTGAACTCTACTGCCTCCGCCCATCTGTGAGTTAGGTAGACCAGAAGATCACCTGCTGACCGACCACGGCGAAAACCGTATTGGCGGTCACTAATCAGCTGGTGATCTTCAAGGTACCTCATGAGCTGGCAGTTTACAATGGACTCAATTGTTTTGGAGAACAAGGAGGTGATGGCGATTGGCCGGTAGTTGGACGGGTCAGAGCGGTCGCCTTTTTTTAGGGATCGGATGGACGTAAGCCGTCTTCCATGATTTTGGGACTACGCCTAGGGAGTAGGAGTACCGGAAAAGACGCGTTAAAACCGGTGCCAACTCTGGAGCACACGTCCTCAGCACAATTGGGGGGATTCCGTCAGGCCCACTCGACTTGTGGATGTCCAGGGAGAGGAGTGCTTTGCGAACCGAGCGCTGTGTGAAGTGCACTTCCGGCATGGAGCACTCACACCGCGGGATCGTCGGTCAATTATCAATTAATAGAAGCTATTAAAGAAAAAAGGCGAGGAGAGTTTACAAAAGGCGTGCTCGTACTTTCAGTTCATCATCATCATCATTACACACGTCTACTGCTGAACATAGGCCTCCCCCAAGGAATGCCATAAATCACGGTCCTGGGCCACCTGCATCCATGTTCCTGCATGTCTTACCAGGTCATCACTCTATCTAGTAGGTGGTCGCCCTACTCTACTCCTACCGGTGCCACTCGAGATACTTAACTGTCTTGCTTGTTCTATACTGAACATTCAGTTCAGTATAGAACAATTACAGTTCGACCATACCGTAATATGTCTATGTGTAATATTTCCTTCATAATTACACACTGGTGTAACGTGAAGGACATAATTACATAACACTAAAGTATGCAAACTAACAGCAACACCATCCTCTATGCCAAGACACTATCTTAGCACTCGCAGAATGACGAGTGGAATTTCTCGCGCCAGCGCCTACAATGAACTTTATACTGTATTAACGAGTGAGGCTTTCTCGATATACCATCAATTCTACCACTCTACTTTCGATATGACTCTGCTTGAGTGATGCAAGCTCTCGTTCACTCGATCCAACCGGTATTTTATAGATGCGCCGATAAATATAATAAAAATTATTAATTTTATGGATAGCACTTTCCTTCTGTTTACTGTGTCACCTTTACCGCACCAGATTTTTAGTCTGAGTACAAGGCGTCCACTGGCAAATTACTCCCATTGGAGCACAAATAATTTCATGACGAACACTGACAGCATTTACGATATGCTACATTATAGCTGAAGCTATTAAGCCGGCAATACATGTTGGCCAAGCCTCAGCCAACGCGAGCGTAGGCAAATTGATACAAGGCGAGTGCTACGGTTAATAGTTTAAAAGAGTAGACATTGTGACATGGCCGACTAACACGTGGACATGAGTGCAGGCGAGCGCCTTTGATTTGTGCAGAAAACCGACATTGCTCTGAAATGAGACGAGTAGTGGCGAGAGATACCGAGGGGTGGCAAGGCACGTCATACGAACCGTATACATGTTGGTGCTCGTCTGCACTCCACCAGTTAGCGAGGTTAGACAAATGGGCTGTCTATACGTCGATACTCACCTTCGCTCGGTGAGCTAGGGCCAATATGTATTTTATTGACAAGGCTGTCAAGCGAGTCATACGACAAGTGTTCATAACAGAGGAACATCCGCTTTGAAGAGATTCTAATCCGGGGATTATGTCCAAGTCTTACACTTCTGCTCCTACAAATGTTATTTCATTAGTGTAGCTTCTAAAGAAATTTTTTTTAATTCATCGTAAATCATTGTTCATGATGTGGCGGCGGCAGTGGCGGTAAGGGGACATTCATAAATTACGTCCCACAAAGTTTGTAGTTATTTGACACCCCCTACCCCACCCCCCCTTGTCACAGGTTGTCACACTTGTGAAACCACTTCCCCCTGATATATTTCAGAAGTAATTAAATTAAAACAGCAGGTTTTTCCAATTTTTTTTAAACTTAAATAAAAAATAATCTTTAATAAAATCAAAAAAGGTTAGATATTGGATAGGCAGCCTCCTCCTTAATGTATGTTGTAATTATTTACAAAATGTATATCTCCTCTGTTATGGTTGAAGTAGGTAGGGTATAATAAGGTAATTCCACTGAGAGAAAATTGATACCTGAATAAAGTAATCAATTTCATATGGTTTTATAAAATGCTCCGTAAAATGAACCGTGGGCAGCTCAGGGGCTTAGCGCTCGTTGTAAATTTCATAGTACGCGCGCAACCACCAATGAAATTGTTAGTAGCAATTTCCAGTTTTTAATCGTGAGGAAACCTGCATGCCTGAAAAATAAGAAAAATAATATTCTGAAGACGTGAAGTTTGCCAACACGCATTGGCGCAGCGCGGCGGACATTTCCTTGCCCTAAAATCCTCTCGGATGTGAAGAGGCCTGTCTTCAGCTGTCTGGGGCGTGTATTTGCTGTAAACACTTTATAAAATGCGTCCCGAATCGATCAGTCGAATTTGAAAATCTTAAGAGCGTAGACGGGCTGCATTTTTTCGATACAAATGTATTACCCTATTCTCTTCCTGGATAATGCCTGTAGAGTACCTAATCGTTTTTGTTTATACAAATCAAGGTTTATTAAAGGCATGCCCCTGTCATTTATTTTTGTACAAAAAACTATTACGAAAATAAATATGACTACAAAAACCCAAAAAAAATCCCCGTTATTACTTCCATAATGAGACGACTACCAAAGAAATTTGAAGTTTTTAAGATAAAAGTAAATGATGGGAGCATAAATCTATTCTTCCTTTAAATTTTGATACCGTAAATAATTTAATTGGCTTTGTTTTCGAGGAGAAAACAGGGGAATACGAAACGACGATCGGTCATGGTTTTTGTAGGTAAAATAGTTCTAAGCCGCAGTTGTCCCTATCGCACTCTACTGGGGGAGACCAGAGGTGAGGGAGGGTTAAAATACTACATAGTACTATTTCTGACTGCCTCGTTGGTCTAGTGGTTGTAGTTGCGACTGCTGATCATGAGGTCCTGGGTTCGAATCCCGTGTCGGGCCACACAAATCAATTATCGAGTTTTTCCGTCAAGAAATTCTCAGTAGCTGCCGGAATCAGGATGTTGGCGGTGTCTCCCTCCCGTGTGCCTCGAAAAGCACGTAAAGCCGTTGGTCCTGCGCCTGATCTCTTTCTGGTCGTGTCGGTTTACCGTCTCATCGGATTACGGGAGTGAGGGAATAGAGAATGCACTTGTGTTTGCGAATACACTTCGCCACTATAATCCTGTCCTGCGCCGATGGCTAGTCTCCGCTGAGACAGTCCGTCGTGACCGAAATTCGGTCTGGAGGACATTAGTACTGTTACGCGCCTTAGTCGACGGCACTAGCGCCATCTAGTCTCGAACCGAAGAACTAAACTTCTAGAAGTTGAAACTCGAACTCTCGGTACATTGCGCGTGTTTACTTGAATATTCTGGATATTTCGGTGCTAATTTATATTTATAGGCGCTGCAAGATGCGATCGGGGAAGTATTGAATTCGGCGAGACAAGCGAAGCTTCGAAGCGGAATAAAGTGAATCAGTGTGATTAATTATTGGTGTTTTAAGTTTTAATTGGTGTAAAGAAAATTAAAGTGTTAATTTAGGTAATTCAATCGGCAGTTTTATTGTCACGAACCTCAAGCTCGTAACAGTACTATTATTTATTCTGTGCTAATACATTCCGTAGCTAATACGTACACAATTAGGACAGTGACAACTGTCGAAGTTTTTATCGATATCATAGTGATATCAGTCGATGTCGACGTTTATGCTATACTGATCCAGGCGGCACAGAACTTTTGTATTTTTTTCAAGAGACAACGAAGTAACAATTCAATGATATTTTAAGAGTTTATAGGTAATTAACGTTTACCATTATTTGAAATGAACTTAGCGAAGTGTCTCTTGAAAAAATACAAACCGTAACAAAATAATACGTAGCTAATGTTCGCACTCTACTGCTTGGTGTAATAATTCTGCTTACTTGATTTGCTAGCTTTACTGAGGAGTTAATAAAATAATAACCGCTCCTATCAAGTAAATTCTTAATTACTGCTGTGGGTATTTTAAATAATACAAAAGTTATATTATAGTAATTAATATGTACATTTATTCTGTATGTGTTGTTTTGTGTGTTTAAAAAAAATCTAAGACACTTGAGGTTGCAAACCTTTATTTACAAGTAATGTTGATTGCATTTCATGTGCTTGTCGAAAGTTTCCTTCTAAATCTTAGATAGACTACTTATGGAACATCAGTCGTAAACCAACTTTAAAACTATTTTCACTGAAGTCCCTTTTCCATGCAAAAATACTATGTTTTTTCAATATATACACTGCTTTTTCCATAAAAAAATGAAACCTTGTGTCTCGCACAAGCAAAAATTTATAAAGCAAGTAAAAGCCCTAACACCGATGGCAACCCCAGTCGGAATGTGAATTTCAATTATATAGTTTTATAATATTTGTTTGCAGTAAAGATGGGCATTATATAAACTCGTATTGTAATTTCACATAAATGCATATTAAGAGCTTCCACAATAGGTGGTATTGGATGCGCTGAGATGGGATAAACCACGTGCGAAACGGCACGATCATACGAAACACTGCGAACGCCGATATCTTGTATCTTCAATCCGACTGAGAGACGAACGTAGCGTGGTGCAGGACGGTCGCGCGGAAGGGGCGCGGGCGGGCGGCAAATGCGCGGCACTGAGCTACGCACACAAATACAGACTATTCAAATTCACTCATACATTGATACCTCGGTTGCTCGAGCGCAGCGCGACGGCAATATTTTCTTCAAATACCTATTTCTGAATTCCTGCGCAGAGCGACTACTCTCTTATATAACTACAGTACCTGGTTGATCGAGCTTTCCTCGGTATTTTTTTTTTTGGAAATTATATTTAGATATAATGAATATAAAATAAATACAATGAATATAAAATTTGGAAATTATAATTACATACTGATGAAACATTAATAATATTTTTTGATCATATTTTTATTTATTTTATTTTTTAAAAATACTAAAAAAGGGCTCTAAATAATAGATTTTCTCACAAAAGAAGGGAACATGAAAAAAAAATAAAAAAGTCGGTCCAGAGATAGGACGCAAACCAGGGCACTCTGATTTCGCGACTGACCGATATCCCACTTGAGTTATTACAATCGTAAATAAACTATCAAAATTTACCTTCTTATATTGTAGTAGTTTTATTGCCTGAAAACCCGGACAAAAGGGCATTTTCTAAAAATGAATCCTAGCTAGATCGATTTATTGCCCCCCAAACCCCCCTGGACACTAAATTTTATGATTTACAAGAATTGCTCGTTTAAAGGTATAGGATTATTAAGAAAAACTTAATATTATAATAACTTCAATTTTTACCCAAATTGGATAAAATGGTCTGGTTTACGAAACGACTCTGTAAGCATCCATACTACATGATGGTAAGTGGATGAAGTGGCTCATAAACATTTATATTTATCCCTAAATGAGAATCAAAATGCAGATGCGTTGTCACCCTTGAGGAATAAGATAGAATGCCTCGTTTCCAGTAAAATGTCTCCGGTTCTCTACGCTCACCATACGAAACAGAGCAGCAATAAGCTGCTATTTTACGCTGGTATTCTGTGAGACAATAGTCTACAGGAATTTGAGTATGTACAGGGGTTGCATCATTTAATTCCCCCATAGCCTTCCCAAAATCGGACTATGAAATGCACGAGTTTCCATGCTTTCATTGTTAATGTACCAATAGGGAGCATTCGGGCAAGGCGTTTTGGTTAGAAGTATGTAAAGTGCCAGCCATGCCAGCATCTCTTTCCATCCAAATACAATGTGTATCTTTAAAAGGAAAGTGAACACGTTTTTTTTCTAAACTAGTGCAATTTACAATACAAGATTGCTTACAGTATCTGTCACCAGGCGAGTTCGTAGTGAAGCATTAGCTTTTATCAGTTGAAATAATAACTTCCATTTTGGAAGCTAGTAAGAAATAAGATTCATATTTTATATCAATGACATTTATTTCATTGTATGTACAAAATCTTACAAACCTAGCCGTTTCCATACAAAAGTGTCCAAATGTAAAGTGTTTCGAATATTTGGAATGTTATTTAAGACACTATTCTCAATGCTTTTATACAATAACTAGGACGATGAAAATGATTAAATGGTTAAAGCATAGTGTTAATACTTTTGGAAGGCGACAAAAGTAACAGAGATTACGTTGTTAGTTTTAACATTAATCAATACAAATCCGTTGCCGATTCATCAGTCGTTATAATTTATCAACAATTTACAATTACTCTTTATGTTACAATATAGTTGTATAAATGTTAAAATTGAGGATATTGGTCAAACAATGTTACAGGTCTTGGGAACTTATGCTATAAATTAAATATGTTGCCTCTAAATTTATCGCACTTAATGTATTAAACTCTTTGGTATCTGGTCCTAAAGCTAGTTTTTTTTTACATAAGTGACGGTAGTTGGCCCCTTTGCAGTGTTGAAAATGAGCAAAATACTTGATCGATCACAGAGGCACAAATTTACTCATGTTTAGTTGTAACAGATTTGTTATGCAAAGGAGCCCCTGAAATAGCAGGGTAAATGACTCGAGACTTTATTTCCATAATAATAAAATTTAAAATATAAATAAACATTTAAAAATGTCAGTCTTAACAATATAATTCTATAAATATCTGTCGTATAAGAAGTATGATTATCTATTTATGGATTTTAGATAATATAAAATATTTTTACCGATTACAAGATAAGTAATAAAATGATTTTTTCTTAAATAATTGGTATACGAACTAAATAAATAAAATTTATGAAAAATATGATTTACAGTATTTACCCCGCTGTGGATTTTCGAAATTAATCATGTGTATTGTCATAATAGGGCCTTACAGAAAATTGTGTGCAACAAAAATTAAAGATGCGTTCGTAGATTTTAAAGGAATGTCGTACCATACAAATTCCAGAGAAATGTTAGTGACTACCCCTATGGGCTTGAGATCGTCTTTAGGGACTTAGGTGATAAAAAAATATCACATTTCACTTTAGAATATGAAAATATCGTGCTCAATCTCATTGTCGTTTTAAACTTTATTGCTTACATTTTATAAAACAGTTTTGTACAATACGCAAAACAATATCCTATGTGTGCTTAAAAGCTACGGCTGCTAATAAATAAGAAAAAAAATAGAAAGTGACATTTCCATGAGTTTATGATTACTTAAAAATACTTATCTGTGGTCTTACGTAGTTAACGTGCGCTTAACCCACTTAGCGCTATTTAACCGTAATTAAGAATTATTCAAATCTCTAACAATCACAAATCAAATACAAGCCGTGATAATAAAAATGACAAGCTCACACATTCCTGTATTGTTAAGTCAGTATTTTGAGTACAAAAATACCAAGTAAAGGAACTACAATGGCGTGTGCGCTCAATCAAACACGACAATCTTGTTTCAGTAATAGCAAAGGCAAATCAGTATAACTCCCTGCCCGTGTCGGTGTCACAGACCAAAAATATGTTTTAGTGTTCAAATGACAATACAATTATTATAGATAATTATTTCGTATCATAAAATAAATAATATTCCTTTTTTTTGAAAGGGGCAACACACACCCATCATAATTCCTTGCATTCGATAAAGGGTACAGAAACTGTCTGCACAGTTCAATACTAAGCGACGTCGCTCCTAGTTGGCCCACAAAAGGAACTAAATCCGAGCCAGTTCTTCGACAAAACCAAAGCACACAGTTTGTCACATAGCGGCAAGCGAACACTCAACAAATCACTCGCAGCATAGACTTGTGCGTTTCGCGACAGTACACTGGAAGCATTTCTGCGGGAGAATTGAACTATTTCACTATATCACAACACTAGTCTTGCACTTCTCTGTATGGCGTCTCACTGGTCACTGTGAATGATTCGAAATAATGGTTGAGGAACTCGAACGTCGGTCGCTTCTCTGGTATTGCGTCCCAGCACTGCAACATTAGTCCGTAGATAGCGTCCGGTAAGTAATGCCCTACTGGCTTCGGCATTCTATAGCCTCTCTCTACCTGTTCTATGACTTCCTTGCCGTGCAACCCCGGATATGGTATCTGGCCATATGTGAATAACTCCATGAGTAGGATGCCATACGACCAGACGTCGCTTTTGATGGAGAACCTTCCGTATATGATCGCTTCGGGAGCAGTCCATTTAACCGGGAACCGCGAACCTTGTTTGGGGCAATATTCGTTGTCTTCTATGACTCTGGCCAAACCAAAGTCGCATATCTTCGCTACGTTATTGTCCCCTATTAAAACGTTTCTAGCAGCTAAGTCCCTGTGTATTAACAGTTTTGATTCAAGGTAGGCCATTCCTGATGCTACTTGAGCAGCGATATACACTAAATCTTCGAATAGTAGAGTTTTTCCTTCTCCATTCCTGAGGAACTCCAGAAGGGAGCCCTTGCACATGTACTCCTGCACTATGTAAACGGGTTCCTGCTGGGAGCACACGGCATACAACGCGACGAGCCGCTTGTGTCTGAACTTCTTCATAATGGCTGCCTCCTGAAGGAATGCCTGAGTCGACATCGTACCCTCTCGCAGCGTTTTTACTGCAACCTGAAAATAATTGCATCACGTATAATTTTTATATAATAACATTCAAACAACAATACAAATACAAAGTGGATAGAAAGTATTATGATTCACTCATAATAAATAGGGCACAAAGCATTGATCCCCATCAACGTTGTACAGGTAATACATGTGGTCGAGCCACAGTGGTGCAGCTATATTATGGCTGTAGCATGAATCGATCGGGGAAGGACCACACTCTCATAGCCAATACATCTCAATAGCAGCGTAAAGTGTTGGGCCCCTTCTTTTCTAGAAATGAGGCATTCCATCTTAGTCTTCAGGGGTAACATCGCATCTGCATTTTTATTCCTAATCGAGGATTGATGTAGATGACTATGGGCCTCAGAATTTCCTATCGGAATGCCAGTGACCTCGACGGCTCTCGGAGTATGCGGGCTCGATGACTGGTGGAGTATGTCTTACCGGCGGTTGTATGCGACCACTGCTAATCACAACACAACGCACACCTAGGAGATCCTTAGTTGGAGTTACTATCGCCCTATACCCCCCAAAGCCAAAGACGTTTTCTCGTACGAACTGTGTGCTTGTTTGTTACTTATTTTTCAATAAGAAAAAGATAAAAGCACTAGACAGAAACAAAAGCAAGGTTATATATATTCTTATAAAAAAAAAATATATATATATATATATATATATATATATATATATATATATATATATAAATTACGTCTCACAGTGTTTGTCCTCGATGGACTCCTAAACTACTTAACTGATTTTAATCAAATTTGCACACCGTGTGCAGTTTGGTTCAACTTGAGGGATAGGATAGATTTTTGCGAATTTAAGGATTTTTAATAGGAAATGACAAAGGGTCGTCGAAAAGGGCAGAACAATGTCTGCCTGGCTAGCTAGTATATATATATATATATATATATATATAATATATATATATATATATATATATATATATATATATAAGCAGCATTGCATGCACTGCTTTCTTTGACCTGGTCTGAAGCATATACAGAGCCAGTACAATCACAGGCTGTGAGGCACTTCACCTTAGTCCTCAGTCCTCAGAGTTGACAAAGCAACTGTAGCCTTCTTTGTGCGAAGATTGTTATAGGTGTCTCATTGATCGAGGGACGTGACTAAGTTTAGAGAAAGCGATGACTATTATCTTACATTATAGCATTAATTTATATCCCTCGTAATATAGCTCACCTCAATGCTGTTGCACCATTTTCCATAATACACCTCTCCGAAGTTGCCCTGTCCCAGTTTCTTGATGAGCTGGATCTGACTCCTCGGTATCTCCCACTTATCCCTCAGCTCGGGTCCAAGGTCCCACATCTGGGGCTCGGGTTTTGGACAGGGCCGCGCTAGCACGTGACACAGACCTAACGCGTTCTCTGCAACGAGTGAGTAAACTTTATTTGTATAATGTCACTTGCATGGTTTAAACTTAAATATAAATAATTATGTCGCGAGACATAATGGTAAGAGCACGTAAGTATGATATAAACGTCCCGCTGGGTTTCTTACTGGTTCTTTCCAGGACAAAGATTTTTCTGGCTTTTAGTAGAAATAAAAAAATAATAACAAATAATAATTTCACAAGCAATAGCAATGACCTTTAAATGAAATGAAATGTAAAGTATTTCACGGCAAATGACAAATTTAATAAGATAATTTTCTACCACAAGTGCGACATTAAATATAAAGTTTAAAAAGTTTAATTTTATAGCAAATAAATGTTACATATAGGAAACACTGTATTTTCTTATTTTTATCTCTATCTGTATATCGTTATTTTCCCATTAACCACTACTGGTAAGCTGAAAATGCTTGTGTTAGTTGTGTACGACAATAATCGAATGGCGGATTCGAACCCAGTGTTTTAAATTCGCGGTCCGTACCTTGTCTTTATTGGACTACTGTCGCTTATTTCACTATATTCTATCTCATTCTTTCGCAGGCTAAATCCTATAGAAATACAAGTTTGTCTCATTTTAGTGTCGCATTTCCGTATCATGGAATTTCAAATCACGATTCTAAAGAAGTTTTCACTTCAAAAAGTAACTTTAAAAATATAGATATGATTTATTATAAATTTTTTGTTGAAAGGTTGTTGAGAGAGCCACGCTGCATCAAGAATGGGTCGATTTGATCCACAACAGACCGACCACGTTTGTGCAACGAGCATGCCTTCGGAAATTCTTTTGAGCATATAAACATAAACACTCACGCCTGTCACCCAGAGGGGTAGGCAGAGACTACGGACTTCCATTTGGCACGATTCTGACATACCTCTTTCGCCTCCTTTACATCCATATAGTATCTAGTACGCATACATGCTCGTCGGTTAAGGGTACTTCTAACGTGGCCCCTTTTCAAAATATCGCCAATTTGGTCGATACTTTTATAACTTTTTTCTAGGGCGTCCCTTCCCGACTCGGCCGTTCACATCTGCCATATAAATTTGCTTTGTCACTCTTTCCTCATTCATTCTTTCTACATGACCAAACCACCGAAGCATTCCTTTCTTAATCCTGGTCACAACATCATCTTGCATACCACATTTATCTCTTATCATGCAATTTCTCACCCTGTCATTCAGATTCAACCCTAGCATACTCCTTAAAGACCGCATTTTTACAGCATTTATTCTACTTTCGTGCTTCTTCTGCCACACCCAGCTTTCACTACCATACATTAAAGTAGGGACTAACACAGCATTATGAATTACCATACGTGCCTTTTTTGACACATTCTGGTTCTTCATAATAGAGTGTAGTGCCCCATATACTCTTTTGAGCAGTAACAAAGTATTCCATATCATATCTTTCACACTGTTCCACGTCAAGTTGATCAGAGTATATAATACATTTGTTATATCTATTCATCTTACTCTTCTTTTAATAGGAGTATGGATGGATATAGCAAACATAAAGAGGTTTTTTCTACCTCGCTTGGCAAATTACAACCTATGTAGCCGAGATAAGCGTTTACAGTTTACAAACTAAGCGGCAGACGAATGGAGTTTCTTAAAGGCCACCCCGCGAGCACGGTATCTTATTCCACTGGAATACTCAAAGTTTCGGGTGTCTGAAATTCCGATAAGAGAATGAACCTTTGCTTCCGGACACACTTGTACACTATAATCCTGCCCTGCGCAGATGGCCGGTCTTCCGCTATAAATGGCTGCTGTGACCGAAATTCAGTTTGGAGGATATTATTATTAACCTTCACTTTGATGATATTGTAACGATGCTGGCAAATTATTCCAATCCCTTGCTGTACACATGTATAACGACGAAGCGAACCATTTGGTTCAAGTGTGTATTAAGAAAGAGGTGGAGGCGGGCCGAACATCTGGTTTTTCGATGGAGGAAGGGAGAGGAAGGAATTCAGTCTGACGGAGTTCCGTGACCGTGCAGTGGCGGTGTAAGAATATCTACTATCCCATATCGTCGCATGGGTGTAGTAAGAAGGGGCAGATGGAAACATACCAGGAAATGGGCAGCAGCATATTCCTAAAAAAAAACTGCTAAGGTTGGCTACCACCTGCCTGCCAAGCGTGGCAAGTATGTAATGGTACGCAAGGCGGATTGAAGATAGTACACAGTACCTGACGTGTCCCCAGCCCGAGTCCACATACATCACATCTACATTACATCTGGCATAAAATCCATCCCTCTCCAAAAAGAGGGTTATTTTTTTCTGTCACGCTTGACAAGCAGGCATTTTTCTGGGATTTCCTTAGTTTCTTCATACACTGCCCACCCATAGGGAGATATTTTTAAGACCTACTTGTGTACGACATAACCAAGGCCGGCAGGCTCGGGAACGTCTGATTGGTCGCTATATAGAAGCCTCCGTTGTCGAGGGGCTTGATCTTGTAGTGCTTCACATGGTAGCCTCGTCCCTCCTCCCAGTCCTTGACGCTGAGGCTGAACCCGTGAGGGTTGTGTTCCGCCGGCCGCACGAGGAATGTTCCTCGTGGATTGATCTCCGCTAATAATAATTTATCCGCTTCCTTACGGGACACGTGGGGGAAGAACCAACTGGAAATAAAAGTTAAATTTGTTTGAAAAATTATTATTCTAGAGTGTTTTAACTTCCTTTTTGAAAATTGTTCTAAAAAGTTTGATACTTTAAATACAAATAACAACTTTCTAAAAAAAGTATAAATAATATTATCTCCACATTTAGAGGTCAATAGAGTCCGGTTCTATTTTTAAAAGATTTATATGTTTGACCATTGAAGTAATATGTACTTACGTACTAGAACAGCTATCTCAAACAAAAAATGTGCGCTATTCTGTGTTCGCGCGGTTGTTTTTTTTATCATAGAATAAACATAGGTAGAATGACCCGTAGGTAATAGTTAATTGTATTGTTAAATAGGTAAATTATATCGCGAACAATATTAAAATTTTGTCATTTATTTTGTATATTATATTGGCTTATTTAATATAACATGATATTATATCACAATTAAATTTCAATGATATTTATATCTCAATATTTTAAAAGGCAACTAAGTTAAAATAAAAATCATAATAAATGTATGTTTAACAAAACCTATTAATATAACATTTAAATTACAAATATATTTATTTAAATTAGAATAAAAGTCGTTCATAAGTCGTGCTGAGTACGCGGGAGTTAAAAATGGACGAATTTATACCATTTTGACTTTGATGTGGAAACATAAAAATAAGACAAAAGAATAATAAGCAGATTTGAAAAATTTTGCCAAATTATAATAACTTATATATGTTTCTACAAAAAAAAGTGTAAAATAATATATTCGTCCTATACTTAGGTACCCACAGAAATGTCGCATCTGAACATATTACTTTCATAATATATATTCCCTGACACGAGGTGGCGTCTTAGGAACAATTTGTTTTATTATTAATACATAATACTTTTTTTATTGATTAAGTATCTTATTAACTGATGAAAAGTAATTCCTTGGTTTTTACAGACATTTCTTGAATTATTTGTGCAATATCTAAGTACACACGAGGGCATATTTTAATCAAGAGATATTTTTTTAAAGCAACACAACACGTGACAACTCTATAAGCGCCTAGCGAGTGACTGAATAAAGTACGGTGTATGCACCGCAGTTGAGTGGAACAGAGTAGCTGAATGCAGTGGCGCCTCCAGTACGTAGTACATAATAGCTCAATGTGTTTGACGTTCTTATGTTTGTACTTACTATAATAAACTTTTTTCATTGAGCATATCTCGAGAGGCAGAGTAAGTACAGAATATGTAATATAGGAGGAAAAATTAATAAAAAAATCTCAAACATTGACCTTTTTATCTTTTAAATTCAAAATGCTTGGTAACTCATTCGTTTAACTGATTTTACTGCGAGGGTCGATCGGTAGTAAAACGTTGTTGCCCATAAAACACATTCAATTTGGGATAATTTCAAATAAAGGTGATGATTGTTTGTTTGGTGTGTCTATGGGTTGCATTGGATAACGAAATATCATGTCACTTGAAAGTAATTAAAGGGTAAATACTAAGTTACAACGAAATACCTAGATTTAGTTCAATGCTATGTTGTACAGGAACGTTGCAGCTATATTATGGCTCTAGCATGAATGAATCGGCTTGACCGGAGAACAACAACGCTCTTACAGAATACCAGCTTAAATAAGCTTAATGCTTTTGTGTTTCGTACGTAGAGTGTAGAGAACAGGAAATCCTTTTCAGTGGAAACGGGTCAATCCATCTTAGTCGTCAGGAATGACTAAGTATCTGCATTTTTATTCTTAATCTAAGATAGATGTAGAAAATCTGCTAGACAAAAAATAAAGATTATTTTTTATAGGAAAAGGGTGACAAGCGAGCACAGAGTCCACCTGATGGTAAGTGGTTGCTGCGGCCCATAGACATCTATCCTCGTTTGCGAATCAAAATGAAGATGCGTTGTCAGCCTTGAGGACTAAGATGGAATACCTCCTCCAGTAAAAAGGGTCTCCGGTTCTCTACACTCACCATACGAAACACAGCAGCATTAAGCTGCTATTTGACGCTGGTATTCTGTGAGATAAGAGATAATGTTAAAAACATAGTAATATAATACTAACTCTTCGCATTCTACTGAGCTCTCTTCGGCCACGAAGTTGGCAGGCACGAGCCCCTCTCGCCTGGTGGTGAGGTGGAGCACCCGCCACCAGTCCGGCTCGGCGTCGCTCAGGACTTCCATACGGTCGCCCTTGCGAAACGAGATGTCTGACTCCGCGCGGGCTGTGTAAGCGCATAGCGCTTTGACCACGCGTCTACCGCCATTCGTAATACCTAAAAGAGGGTAAAAACTTAAATAAAGATATTGAACCGTGTAGTAGCAGTGTGAGAATATCCACTACCCCATACCATCCCGTGGATATCGTAAGAGGAGACAGAGAGAAACAAATCAGATGGGCAGCAGCATATTCCTAATAACGAACTAAAATTAAAAAATGCCATGCCAACCCGCTTGCCAAGCGTGGCAACTATGGCAAATATCCCACATAACTGGGCAATCTATGGGGGAGGCTTACGTTCAACAGCCTACTCCTTTTTATAAAACCGCCAAAGCATCTGCAACTCCCCTGGTGTTGCAGTTGTTCGTGGGCGGCGGTAATCACGTACCATCAGGTGAGCCGTACGCTCGTTTGCTTCCTTCGCTCGTCTCCTATAAATAATGAAAATGTATACAAACAGGAGCAATCAAAAGTGTGTCACTAGACTTTACGAGTAAGTTCATTGTTTATGAACCAGAAAATAATTTTCTTTTATTGTCACATTCACAATGTCGTAGACAATTTCAACCGGAGCGAGCACTACCGGAAGTTATCATTAACGCACACGACAGTACATTAAACAAATCATCCATCCATTACAGCCTATAGTCCAGTGTTAAACATAGGCCTCCCCCATATATTGCCTCATAGCGGGGGGGAGGGGGAGGGATGCCGTAGTTACCGGGTTTGACAAGCATTCACGGGATGACATGGAGTAAACGATATTCTTACACCGCCACTACACGGTGGCGGAATATCCGGGACAGTCACAATAAATGTCGGCTTCGTCATACTTCGATCTTATAATTCTTGGAATTTGAAAACAAGACCCAAGGTTTGGTTATCAAAAAGGTACATGAGAGTCTGTGATTGACCTAATGTGTTTGCCATTTGTCTAGCAAGCTCGCGTATAAGGTTTTTGACATATTTATGCCTATAGCTTGTATTTTTCTTATATATCCGAACATTTACTGTTATGGGCTAATAATCATTCATCATCATCACCATCATTACAGCCCTTCACAAGTCCACTGCTGAACATAGGCCTCCTCCAAAGAATGTCACAAAGCACGGTTCTGAGCCATCTGCATCCATCGGCTTCCTGCATGTCTTACCAAGTCGTGACTCCATCTAGTGGGGGACGCCTCACTTTTCGCCACCGGTACGAGGCTGCCACTCGAGAACCTTACTTCCCCATTACAATTACAACCCCTAGGTTGTCGGTTCTTCGAGCTATATGACCGATCCATTGCCAAGTTACTAATCCGCTAGGCTATGTCAGTTACTCTGGTTCTACTGTAGATATCCTCATTTCTTAGTTTATTACGCAGAGAAACCTCAAGAATAGCCCTCTCCATAGCTCGCTGAGCGATCTTGAGCGTCCTTATACGGCCAGCAGTGAACGACCAAGGACCACAGATCCATAAGGGCTAATAATGACATTATCTAAGTAGACGTAACATCAATTGTAGTTTTATGAGAGTAAAAAGGAGAGATGTAGCAAGGCGGTATACTCACATGTGCCTGGATTGCGTGTGCGGACGATGTCAGCGGGGCGACGCGACACGACCCGATTGTTGGGCTCCCCAGTGTACCGGTTCTCCAGCGATGGGCACGTTGTGAAGCCGGCTTCATTTTTTTTATATGCCGGGTACACTGTAACATTAATATTTGGTTTTTAAGTTTAGTACAAGGAGGCACGGTGTTGAGAGAGCAACAAGAGCTTGTGAATGACAAGTTCTTATTAATGCTGCAATCAAAGTATAAAAAAATACGTGTGGCACTCGGTGACTGCCGCGGTAAAGCTATTGCATAGCATTTTTTATCAACTTATGCAATTATAATTATTTATTTATTTTATTTATGCAGTTAAGTCTTTGATATTAAATCAAGTTACACTTTTTGAGCGTGGTGATCGATAAGAAAACAATTTTTTTCTCTTATTGAATAAATGAGAAGTTAACATTGTTTAAAATATTTTTAATATCTTACAATACATGTAGGTTATTCAGGAATTTTTATCATTGCGTTAGCAGCTATTGTACACGCATACGTCTAGTCGCACGCACACAAACACCTCCCAGTGCCGAAGTCTGCCGAACTGAAACGACGTTAGACGATGCACGGCTTTCAACGCCTCACCTCCGTGCCCGTCGGAGTGGGGAGCGTGAGGTTTTTTTTCGTTACGGAATTTCTGGATTCGGTCCCCGCGCTCAAGGCCCGCGATAGAAGCTATGCAATAGCTTAAAAATCATGGGGTAATCATCACCATAATCATCATCATTACAGCCCTTCACAAGTCTACTGCTGAACATAGGCCTCCCCAAGGAATGCCACAAAGAACTTTACGTTGTTTGCGTGTTGCCAACACTCAGGAGGACTTGCAGTCTGTTCGCTTAGATACGTTCGCCTTTATCTCGCACAAGCTTGGTACGTGCCGCATCTTGTCAAAGGCGCCGCCGTGACATCAAAGGTGGCTGCGTACGGAGTACACCCGCAGGATAATTGGACATTTTAAGGCGAAGTGCCTTAGTAAAAGGTTATAATTGCTACCTAACTTGTGTTTATTAATTTTTTTATTTTATTACAATAACCATAAGAATAAAAGAATATTCTGTTTTATTTCTTAGAATTTAATTAATCTTTAAATATAATCATTTATGCGTCTGTTAGTAATCTTGTAACTTCTGACGACTTGACTGATTGAAGTCATTATAGGGAGACATTGGTTTTGTCGAGACGATGGTTCAAAGGTTTGCTAGGGTCCGATAGTCAAGGTAATTAACAAATTCTATATTTATTGACCAAAATGACTCATATTGACAATATAATATGGCAGTACATTACTACAAAGAATATCACAAAATCTGAACCGATAGGTGGTGCTGTGGTTGTGTTTTTAATAAGTGTTATGGTGTTTTAATAAGTGTTGTGTTTTTAATACGTATACTTTAAAGAGTAGAGTAAATTTGGAGTTAAACTCATTGCGCCACCTACTGGAAAATACAGAAAAACTTCTATCGTTATAAACTATAAAGTTATTTTTAATTAACATTTTACTCAAAACGGGTAAATAAACATCTAATATTGCAAAACCTTAAACCTAAAACCTTATCGTGCGTAACCTTAAACGCGAGTTACAAAAAGTTCGTTGCATGCTAGCACATTGATATTGCAGTGAGTGATTACACTTGACCGGGACTGAGTGGGTATTTGCCCTCATTTGAACCGCATTATCGTTAACTTTGTATACGTCACGCCTACGATACGATGCAGTACATGTATAGATACGATATCTCTATAGATAATGTCATAAAGATATAATATTATACACTTATTTGTATGTACAGAAGATCGAGGAGGACAATCACCACTTTGTCTTATTTATGTGGCCTATGAAAGAGCCTTTGATACCGTCAAAATTTGGTCTTTGCTACAGTTCCTTTAGCGGCTCAAGATGACTGTCGGTATAAAGTGCTGAAGTATTTGTACAAGAGGGCTACTATGGCTATCCGAGTACAGAACCAGAGTACGAAATCTATCCAACTATTATGGTTCCAGCACGAATGCATCGGCTCATTTGAAGTAAGACCATGCTCTCATGTAATATCAGCGTGAAATAGCAGAAAAATGTAGAGAACCGGAGGAGACCTTTTTACTGGTAACGAGGGATTCCATTTTAGCCCTCTTGTCAACGCAACTACTTGATTCTTAACCCTGTGTCACTAACCATTCGTCAAAATGACGACGCGTGCCTTACGTATGTACCCTGCCCGTTTCTAATACCTTCCTTATCCGCATCGCTGACCCGCAATCACTGCTTGTGGACGCACGCTCATTAGATCGGGATATATTGTGTGATCGTCGTAAAATTTACGAAAGGTTAGCATCTACGTAACTTTTTTTCAAAGTCATAGATTCCGATGATGAGACTTCACTGAGACCATGCATGGATCAGATGGATCCCGAACATGAGGAACCACCACAGCAGAAATCAATCGTTCATCCAACACAAAATATCCTGTACGGTAAGAATCACCACAAGTGGTCTATGCAACCTGGAGACCCGCGTACTCGCACGGCTGTTCGTAATGTGCTGCATATTGTACCTGGTCCCACAGGGCGAAAGAACTCTCACAGCCAAAAGATCTATTTTATCTTTTTGTAGAGGAGGAAATAATCGACGTTATCGTTCAATATACGAACTTCGAGATTGACATAAAAACAATAAGTATAAAACATCTAAGTATACTACTACACAAATCTCGGCTAACGAAATCAAGGCATTACTGGGTCTGTTTATTCAATCTGCGGGTCTCAAAAGTAACCATTTGCCAACGCGAACTTTGTTTGATACCTTGAAAAGTGCAAAAACATACAAAGCCTGCATGAGTGCTGAAAGGTTCGACTTTTTACTAAGATGTATGAGGTTTGATGACAAAAATACTAGACAAGAGAGAAAGGAATCTGACAGACTGGCGCCAATTAGAAATTTCTGGGAACAGTTTATAGAAAACTGCAGGAAATATTAGAAACCAGGTTCTTACATAACCGTGGACGAACAACTAGTCGGATTTAAAGGACGCTGTCCCTTTCGCATGTACCTGCCTAATAAGCCCAACAAATATGGCTCGAAGCTTGTGATGATGGATGATTCTAGTACTATGTCCTATATGGGAAAAAACACGAACACAGGTAACGAACCTTTAGCACATTATTTTGTGAAGGAGCTATCGAAGCCGTACCATGGGTCGAATCGGAATATAACCATGGATAATTGGTTTACATCGGTTCCTCTAGCCGCTGAACTGTTGAAACCGCCATATAAGCTCACAGTAGTAGGTACTCTACGAAACAATAAGCGAGAGATTCCCAAAGAAATGAAGAATTCTAGAAATAGACAAGTAGGTACTTCGATGTTCGGTTTCGATAAAGAAATTACTTTGGTGTCTTATGAATCGAAGTCAAATAAGGTTGTTTACTTTATTTCTACTATACATGATCAACCTGCAATCAATATAAATTCTAAAAAGCCCGAAATTATTGAATTCTAATAAAAAAATAAATTCCACAAATGGTGCGGTTGATACTGTAGACCAGATGTGCTCGATCATGAGTACCAGTCGTAAGAACAATCGATGGCCGCTGTGCTTAATCTACAACATTCTAAATCTGTCTATAGTGAATGCTTATGTCATTCACGTTTCTCATCGATTACGTGAAAAAAAAACCTATGAAAAGAAGGCCTTTTGCATTAGAAATGGAAGACGAATTGATGAAACCTTGGCTGAAAGAGAGACATCAGACTGTAAATTTGCAACGAAATTTGAAGTACATCATCGCGGAGATCTTGAAAATTGATGATACTCAGGAAGGTTCTAGTCAAGACGTTCCCAGAAACTGTAAAATTTGCAGCTACTGTCCTGCAAAAAAACGTCGTATGACCACTAACTTCTGCAAGAGCTGCAAAAAAGCGATTTGCAGGGCGCATATTGTCTCCATGTGCAATCATTATATAGTGTAGCTTATTTCCGAAACAGATTATGTTATTTGATTAAGAGAACACTAAGACTGCTAATATAGGTCGTATCATAAATAAAGTTTATTATATAAATAATTATCGATGTTTTAATTCGTCGTAAAAGTTACGAATGGTTAGTGATAATATATACATAAACAACATAAACACTCACGCCTGTCACCCAGAGGGGTAGGCAGAGACTACAGACTTCCATTTAGCACGATCCTGACATACCTTTCTCGCCTCTTCCACATCCATATACCTAAGCATACATGCTCGTCGGTTAAGGGTACTCTTAATTTGGCCCATTTTTCGTATATCGCCAATTTGGTCGACAAACTTCCGCCTAGGACGTCCCTTTCCGACTCTTCCATTCACTTCTGCAACATATATTTGCTTTGTCAGTCTTTCCGCATTCATTCTTTCTACATGACCAAACCACCGAAGCATTCCTTTTTTAATCCTGGTCACCGCATCATCTTGCAAACCACACTCTTCTTTTATCACACAGTTTCTCACCCTGTCACTCAGATTCAGCCCTAACATACTCCTTAGCGACCCTTAGTGATAACTCCTTAGTGATAACGTTACACGAAATTAACGTTAGTGAGCTAGGGTTAATCGAGGATAAATGTTGGTGTGCATAGGCTACGGCATTTACTTGTCATCAGGTGAACTGTGCTTGCTTGCCACCATAATTCTATAAAAAAAAAGAAATCAGATTGTTCATGTTCTTTTAAATTTCGAGGTGAATGCTTATCCCTTCTACTACGGCGCTCTTATATCAAGGGATCAATTTATTTATTTATATCAATATGATTGTTTAAATATTATATTAAAAAGTTAGACTGAGATTCAAACTCCGTAGTGTAATAAGAGTGGTGAGATATAGAATGTATTGAAAACTTCATTTGTGTTAACAAAAATACTTTTGACCTCAAAACAGTAAACAGTGGCAAGCGAACGCAAATTACTTAAACCACCATTTTAATATCGGGTGGGAGAATCAGGCCTATTGTTCTGTATTGTATTGGTTTTTCAATGCTCACTTTATCTCGTAATTTATTATTGTGGTGCTCAAACCATTTATCCATTCTTCGAAATACGATAATAATTCCTTTTTTTTTAGTAAACGTTAGTAATTTATTAACCCTAGTATTTTACTCCTGTATCGTGGACGCACTTTTCATAAATAAATTGCACAAGGACAAACATCCAGAATCGGATCAATTACTTGTATAGGTAGGCCATACAAATACTTGTTCCGTGCGGGATTCGAACCCGCGGCGTTCAGCTTCAGGGCCGTAATTCTTTGCAAAGTCACTGCGCCACATCGCCGTTAAATCAACATAAATTGAAATAAATGGCTAAGAAGACTCACACTGCAAAGTACATCCTAATTTGAATTTTTTTAGGGTATAATAGGTTTTATTAAGAAGTAAAAGAATTACTTTATAAGAAAGCCTATTATTCTGTGAATGAGCACTTAGAGGATAAAACGCTTTAGATGTCTGCGCCCTTGTCTTTCATATTGCTGGATCTGAAATGGTACATGTGTATGTATGTTCGTGCAGTGTAATGTTTCTAGTGTTAAATATATATAGTAACAATATCTCATGTATTGCAATTATTAAGTGAATAAACGAATATACTGATTATGATGATGATGATGATCACCAGATCATAATTATTATTACAGCTCATCATAAGTTCACTGCTAAACATAGGCCGCCCCCATGGAATGCCACAAAGCACGGATCCTAGCAGCCAGCATCCATGCATGTTTTAGTCACTCCGTCTAGTGGTAGGACAGTAAATATATACTAAATATTAGAGATAGGCCGAATATTCGTTTTATATTCGGTATTCGGCATGTTCGGCAGCTTTACCGAATATTCGTTTTCATAGTGTACAATGTTTTGAAATGTACGAATTGACTAATGCGATGTCTTTTACTGCTGAAAGTGTATTTTATTTATGGGTTAAATCTACTTACTCTAGAGTGCCTCAAATGCATAAATTATGTTTTTGAGGCACTGTTAATTTATTTCCGATTATGGTAAATTCTCTAGCCGCTCATTTTTATCATATAATTATCAATTTTCACTAAGAATAAAACAACGAAATACTTTTTATCACAAGAATAGTCAAAACATAAGCATGTGCCGGCAATTTTCTCAGTACTAGATGATGCAATAATTGTCAGGTGTGGCGGGGAGCGAGAGGCAGGCTTCGGCGCTAATCCCGTGCGCTTTACGGTAACAAGTTTCGACATAAATTGGTTAGGTCCCGAGGTTATCCTGCCGAATAATGTTCGGCCAAATATTCGGTTCGGTAAAAATTTTACCGAACATTCGGCCGAATATTCGTATTCGGTGAAATCCATATTCGGCTCATCCCTACTAAATAAATATACATATTATGTGACAAAAAAAGGCAGTGTCAGATATTTAACAGTCACAATGAATGTGTTTGAATATTTCATAAATTTTCTCCCAACGGACTGGTTTTGAAATTAACATGAATAAAAATAACTCTCACATATTATAGCTTAACACGTTCATAATATTTCGAGATAATTAGATACATATTAAAAGATCTTCAGTGTAGACTACTTATTAATTTTATTAAAAAGAATATACTGTAATGGTGCTACGTAGAAACGAGGCGTGCCTTTGTTTAAGGTTAAATTAAGCGAAGACGACCTCGGGAAGGCTTACACACAATGTTATATATTGCTGTTGCCACCTAATACTGTCGGAAACCATAAAGAGGATTATATCTACGGGGCACGGATACTTACAAACGTATACAAATGTTCGCAACACAAAGAATTACCTTACTTCAAACGAAAGTAAATAGATATTTACTTTCGTTTGAAGTAAGGTAAATATATGCGACGTAAGCAAATGTAACAAACGACACACACAGAGTACCTACACATAGTCTTCTTGATGGCAGTTGATGCTATGGCCCATAGACTACCATAACTGCTCTTGATGCTCTAAACATGAAATGTTTCGTTACCACATTTACGCCATCACGGCACGTTTGGCAGGCGGATGGCGATCTTACTGGCATTTTACATAGTCGCCTCTTACCATCAATGGAACGAAATGGAGTGATGGTTTCTCTCACACCATTACCTACTACTATCGACCGCCTTAATCGCAATTATTTACTACACGCTAAACACATTAAGAATATGTTGATGTGTCTTTGACGTAGAGAATGCATTGACGTAACTATTTAAGATTTTAAAAATAAACTAATCGGAGTAACCGACAAACCATGTCTCTGTAAAGAAAACTTAAATCGGCGCCATATTGGCCTATCAGTCAAGATGTTCAATAAACTTACCCAAAGTTTGTTTGTTGAAGTTTGTAAAAGAGAAAACTGGTGTAGACGGAGTGCAGTAGTCAAGTTAGTTTTGTTGAACCCTCTCGCCTACTTTACTACAATGTAAATAAAACAGTGAGTTTCAGTCGGAACAATAAAGGTGTGTTTATTATATATGTTACAGTCAAAACTCTTTCTGTTTCAAAAAAGTGATGGTTTGGTTAAAACTAGTTTTGACAGGAATTTCAGTTTAAAACTACTTTTAACCAAAGCTTGCAGTCAAAAGCACTGTGTTGTAAAGGCAATCGTTAAGCCCGTTTAAGGACAAATTACTTTTTCCTAGGCTAAACTAGTTTTGCCTAAGCCGGATAGGATCAACAAGATGTCCACAGCTAAGGCCCAAGGACCACCCAAACGCTGTACCTCAATCTTCTGTCTTTGATATTTGAACAAGGTATACCAGCGACAGTAAGTCCTGTCCTGTAATCCTGTCGGGCTTATAAGAACTCGTATAGTCTACGAATAACCAGTCTTTTCTCAAATCGACCGGCACTAAATGTTTTGTAAAATATCAAACACTTTTGTTTACTTAATACTCCTGGTCAAAAGTGATTTAACTACAAGTCTTAGTCAAAACTACTTGTAAACGTTATTTTCAACCAAATCTTCTATTAATCAATATTTAATCTAAAAATACTTTTGTCCAAATTAGTCAAAAATACTTTTGATTATTTTCGTCAAAAGTAGTTTTGACCGGGAAAGAGTTGAGTGTAATATAAACAGTGCAAAAATTATTTGTATGATGGATTTCCACCCTTGGATTTCAATTATATTAACTCCAATCCCAAGCATACCACTGCATGACTTCATTATACGGTAAGCTTATTGCTAGTAGATCTTACTAAAAATAAGTAATTAATAGCTGAAGCCCAAGTTAACAATGACCGGTGTCATCATGACCATAGATGTCTCAACAAGATACTCGAATAATTTCATTTTAAAATGAAATATACTTACGCGATAAAATTCGTAGAAAGAGGTCCATTCAAGAATTTTTAAGTACCACTTTTACAAAATATGTAAGTAAAAATAGAACCCGTAAAATTTGTGTTCTTCAATGTGTACATAAATATAAACAACGTTAAGTTTGCAAATCTTGATTATTGAAAGCAATGAACAAGATTTCTGAATAATTTATTTTCAAAATCGGTGAATCAGGATTGTGTATACTAACTTGATTTCTCCAGTTTCAGGAAATTTTAAAAATATTTCTTGATTTGAGATTAAAATTATTTTTCATAATTTTTGTCAGCGATACTTTTAGTGATACGGTAAGTAATAGCAATTTTTTTGCTAAATTTACTCATGCATTGCAATTACACTTGCTAGGTTTACTCAGGATACGGTGAAAAACTTGGACACAAAATAATGCTTAATAAGTTGTTTTTAAATGGAGCTTTTAATTACTATAAGACGAGCTAAAATTTATCAAGTTCCCCTTTTCCCCCAAAAATTTTAACCTCACGAGAATTAGTAAATTTCTATCATCTACATGAAATACTCCCGCAGAAAAACTTCTGTGACAGACAGACAAATAAAAAAAAATACTATAGTAATACATATCACACCAGATTCACTTCGGTATTTGTATGTTAGTAATGATTATAGCCTAGCGCCCACGAGATTCCCAACACGTCATTACGTGGTTCCGAGATAAAATATTATTTAATCTATATTCATTAATTTAAAAAATAGTATATTAGAAAAAAATTGGTGGCACAATATTATGGAAAAAACCGTTTGTTTTTATTATCATCAATAAGTTTTTTACTGCCAAGAGCGTACTAACGCCATCTTCTTTCTAGATAGATAAAACTGAAGAGACTCAATAATGCTTTTTAGTAAAAGCACAGTTTAAAGAGCGTACTTTAGGCTGTGGAAAAAGTATATTAGGTATCTTAAAATGTAAGTAGGTAGACGCTATAGACTAGAAGTAGGCTCGTGCTAGAAAGGGGACCGTGAATAGTCAAACTAATCACGGTCACTAAAAGGTTTGAAACGCTCTCACACACTTCGAGCATATGCGTCGAGTGTATTACTGAGGATGATATAAGTTCCAATGTTTTATTTCAAGACTTTGTTATTATATTACTTTACTTTTACTTTACTTTTATATTACAAGCCTTAATAGATTTTGAACTTTACGTAACATATTATGTTTATTGTAAATTGTAAGCCGGTATTTCGTTTAATTTGGTTTACTTTAACAGAAGCATAAAAATGACTTAGATGTTATTTTATTCATAATATAACATGAATTTTGTAAGGAATAATAATAAGGAATAACGGATATGTATACTTTTTTACAATCTTTATACATACTCGTATTATAATGCTTCTGTTACGTGTGTTTGTCACCAAATGGTTGGACCGATTTTGATGAATTTTTGTGTCTTTGAGTAGGTTCCCTGGGTAGCTTATCACTGGGCATGGTAGATGGCGTTATGATCGAAATCCAGAGACCACCCGGATCGCTAGTTTTCTATAAGATATTCGAGAAAATTTAGTTTTTTCAGTTTTGACTAACCAACCAACAAACAACATACAAAAGCAAGTTTTCCAGAAATTGTCAAGTGATAAAACACAAAAAAATATTGTTATTATCCTACGACATATTTTTATTAGTAAATAAATTGAAGATAAATATAAACAAGAAAAGAGATAATTAATTGTTTGTATATATTTGTATTTATTATTTGTTATATGCAATCATGTAATGTTTATAATTACATGATTGCATTTGTCAACATCATTACATGCTATTCCATTCACACCTAAATTACTAATAATCCATAATTGTCCCACACCCATAATTTCAAACATACTAACAACTATAGGATGCGATACGATGATACATAACTATGCGACAAAAACTTAATGATAAACATTATATTCTTTTCAATCATAGAATACTATAATACACAATAGAATGGATGTCAACTTTTAATTTTATCTTGATAACTTCATTACTTCTTATGTAACCTTCAGTCATAGACGACGGGAGTTACTGACTAGACAATGTTGAAAAAAATCGGACACCGCGTGGTGATTAAATTCCTCAAAAAAAATCCATGAATAAATGATGGACGTTTACCAAGACTCTGCTCCCTCGATGTTAACCCTACAGAAATAGTCAAGTGAATTCAAATGAGGCAGGGAAAGCATCAAAGATGACCCCTGCTCGGGTGGGCCAATCACAGATGCTAAAGGAGAAAATGTGAAAATTATTGAAACATTTGTATTAGAATTAGTTATTTTATGTGGTAGAGCCACGCTGCAGCTATATTATGGTTGCAGCAAGAATGGGTCGGCTCGACCGGGGAAGGACCACGCTCTAACAGAATACTAGCGTAAAATAGCAGCCTAATACTGCTGTGTTTCGTATGGTGAGTGTAGAGATCCGGAGACCCTTTTTTACTGGAAACGAGGCATTCCATCATAGTCCTCAGGGGTGACAACGTATCTGCGTTTTGATTCTTAATCGAGGATAAATGTAGATGTCTATGAGCCACAGCATCCACTTACCATCAGATGGACTGTGTGCTCGTTTGTCACCTTTATTCTACAGAAAAAAATTAGAAGATGCACGAGTAAGAATTAAGATGTTAGCAGGACTAACCTATCGGTTGGTACCGTGCACACATATTGCATGACTATCTCAACCTTACAAAAGTCAGTGCAAAATGAGTGCCGCGAAAGCTCACTGCACTTGCAGGCGCGGGTTGACTGTTGTAGGGAGTTTTTAGAGCTGTGTGGTGACGATCCAACAAGTGTTTTCGATAGAATAGTTACATGATATGAGTCGTAGGTTCACTACTATGACCCTGAGAGTAAACAGGAGTATATGCAATGGCTTAAAAAGTGATAACCCCCCCCCCCCCCAAGAAGTCCAAAGGGTTTTGAGATCGAGTTTACAAAAAAGGTGAAACCTCAACGTAGACATAATATACTCAGCCACTTTACGCCATTTGAGAGAAGCAATAAAAGAAAAAAGAAAAGGAAGACCAAGTTACAACCACCGGTTCTCACGGTGCGCTTTCAGATGCTATACGAAACTGAGAAATTAACCACCCATATCCCTAGTCCTTCGGGGGAAGCGATTTGCCGACGATAATGAGCACAACTCCGCTGTAAATTAGCATTTTTCAGGCCAAAACGAAGAAATTTTTAAGGGAATAAAATTTTTTTCTAACATAACCATACTTAGGGTAAATTGAACGCCCCCCCCCCTACAAATTAATAATTGTACCGGGTTTGGATGTTTGTCCTTGTGAAATTTATGTATGTAAACTGTCCCCACAATATAGGAGCAAATACTAGTGTTGAGGTAATGTTTTTTAAAAGAAAAGAGAAATGAAAGAAACAAGACATTCTACAAGTACACTGTCAACTATTAAGAATTAAAGTGGAATGCCTTACTGTCTGTAGTTATAGCTCTCTTACCCTACAACCCGGAACACAATAAATAGGTGTCTCATAGACAGGAAACTAGTTCTATTATACAGGTTTATTGTGAAAGAATATTAAAATGTATAAAACGTTAGAAGGTAAGCTAACGTATATATATATATATCAAAATATTAGCCAAGCAAAACAAATTAACGGACTTCGCAATTATTTGTTCCTTTCATATTTACATACCGCATAAGAGCAACTTCACTTGCCAACTTAACTTACTAAGTAACAAATAGGTGACAGTGGGAAACTCGGTAGACTGCGGTTGCCAATCCGTCTGCCAGGTGTTGTAAATATGGCAAATATCTTTCTATGAGGCAATCTATGGGAGACCCCATATTCAACAGTGGACTTTTAATGAGATGTAATAAATGAATGGATAAGTCTTACCAAGTGGTCGGTCGGGGTCATGCCGGCGGCTGCAGCACTTGTTACCCATGGCGCGGCCCGCCCGCTACGCCGCGCCAAGCCGCTTCTGTGAACAAGCAAAATATTACCATAGATTAAATAGTATCGTGTAGTGGGCGGTTTTTTATAGAATAAGGGTGACAAACGAGCACTCAGTCCACCTGACGGTAAGTGGATGCTGTAGCTCATAGACATCTACATTTATCCTCGATTAGGAATTGAATCACAGATACTTTTTCACCCCCCGAGGACTAAAATGGAATGCTTCGTTTCCAGTAAAAAAAGGTCTAAGGATCTCTACACTCACCATGCGAAACACAACAGTATTGAACTGATATTACAAGCTGGTATTCCGTGAGAGCGCGGTCCTTCCCCGCTCGAGCCGACCCATTCGCGCTACAACCATAATATAGCTGCAGCGTGGCTCCACCTATAAGAATAGCCACTACCCCATATCTATTCGTGGATGTTGTAAGAGGCGACAGATTTGTATCCCACAGACAAGAGATGGGCTGCAGCGTCTTCCTTACAACTAAAAATAAAAAGTGGATATTTGCCAATCCGCTTGCCTTTCCTATGAGGGACGCCTATGTTCAGTAGTTGACTTTTAAAGGCTGTTACGGTGAAAATGGTAGCGAGTTATCTGGCTTGTGACAAGCAAGCCGTATAGTTTAGTACATGCATGTGAGTCTAACAATAAGTTGACCATGGTTTTAGCTTGGTTTTTACGTCACTTCGAATGTATGCAGTACTTTGTCTCTTTTTTTTTGTTAGTCTGAATATACTATAGATAGGGTTGCCAGATTGTCGGGATTCGTCTAGATTCTCCCGACATTTCAAATGATCTCTAGACTCCCGAAAAAATTTAAAATCTCTAGACAAACAGTTACTCGGAAAGACAACGTGTGGCTTTTGATTTAATAAAAGCTGAGTTAGTAATTAGACTGAACTTTGAAGTAAATTGTTCGCTTTTTAAATCTTTTCTATATACTACTAAAGCGTCTAAATTGGTGGACTCTAGTAAAGTTCAATCCCAAATACATGTGGCAACCTAAAAATTAAGTGCACTTACTTTAACGTTTTGATTACTTTATTCATAATTACCGACAAAATTAAACTTTTTAATTTTAACTTCCTTTTCAATTTTCAATCACACCTAAATTCCGACATTTTCAAAATTTGTCCAGATATTTTGGTCTTCCGATCTGGTAAACCTAACTATAGAGTATACGTGGAAGATGGCCAAGGCCATGCTGTAGTGAATTACAGTTGCGACTCAAATGGATCGCTCGATAAGCGAAGGACCACGCTCTCACAGAATACCAACGTAAAATAGCAGCATAATGCTCCTGTTTTTGGACGGTTAGTGATAAGAATAGGAGAACCTTTTAACTGGTAACGATTTATCTTTGTCTCAAGGGTGACGACGCATCTGCAGTCTGATTACAATGTATCATTGTAAGTTCTCACGTCTGTCATGGCATCCATTTGGCACAATTCTGGCACACATCTATTACTTATTTCACATTCATATATCTACGCGTACATGCTCGTCGGTTAAGAGTACAATAAATTTGCGAATTTGGTCGATAAACTTCCGTCTAAGGAGTCCCTTGCCGCCTGTACCATTCAGTAGCTTGAAGGCATTAATAGTCAAAGAAGACATAGGTACATCAGGGGTTGCTAACATATATCAGAATCGAAATTTATCTTTATAATTGTACTTTTGGGCAGAACAGATATCGCGTATGCTTTGAAAATCCTTGACAGAAAAGTAAGATAAAGTAACATAAAACAGTAGATACAGATTTATATTATTTTTTTCATATAAATAAGAAAATATATAATGTGCAATTAATTAAAGTGTGTTTTATTTAGCACTACATGTTAATACCAAATACATAATGATCTTGACGCATATCAAATATATATTATATTATAATGTTCCAAATATCGGATTCGGATATTTTGATAATTATGATAACATTCGGTTTTAACTCAACCCCGTAATATATTTTTATCATTTCCATCAATGAGAAAACATCGGTAGTCCATTAAATGTATCTTGTCTAATCAGCGTCAAAATAAATACTGTTTTCCTGGAAGTTGAATGCCGTTATATGATTAAAAGATCAAATTATGATTACAGGAATAGGGTAAAAAATTAACAATAATATTTTTAAAAGGAATTTTGAGAAATATGAAATAAATTTGTCAAGAAACTCTGAGTTTTAAATGAAGTTGTTGCTGTTTTTTTCTGTATATAGTATTTTTATCATAATTTAAACTATTTTATATTTAATCATATACCAAAAAGTTGCTGAAGACCAATGGTTTAAAAATTTCACATTGCAATTGATGTCAAGAAACATGTTATAGGTTTTTATATTAGTATTTGCGCACACAGCCTACATGATGGTATCTGGATATCATCATAGACATGTATCGATGATTAAGAATCAAAATGTAGATATTACCTCTGAGATATAATATCGGATAATAAATTTACTATATACCAGTAAAATGGTTTCCGGTTGAAATTATTCATCTCAGAAAACACAACAACATAATTCTACTTTATATTGGGATTCTGTGTTAATGGCTCTGTGCAAGTCAGTAAAATGGTTCTTTCACCGATCGAAACAATCAATTCGTATTGAAAGCATATTACGCTGCAGCTTTACCTACTACAGCTACAGCTAGTACCACTTTGTACATACGACAAGATTATCAAAGTAATAAAACAAAATAAAAGTAAAAAACATAGGAAATGGATTAAGTCGAGGTCACAATTATAATCAAATGATTCGTATGATGATTCATTGTTATTTGAAAGTGCGAGTGTCGTTAATCCTAATTACATTAATCATAGCCTTATCGAATTTTCTCCAGTCAACACTTCGACGTGCTATCGACCAAATTCTAACTGGCCAGCGATAAACTTTGATATATCGACACGTGATTCGTATTTAGAATTGTGGATTAAACTTCCAAACTTTTTTATGCCTTTTAAAAATGAATAGGCAGATATGACGACCATAAAAACTACTTCCGATTTTTTTTGTTAAAGCTGAGATAAAACTTTTTATGGATAGTATTAATATTACTAAAATAAATGTGCCCTTACTTTTGATAATACCAGCATTGATGTAAGTGAATTTATGTAAAATAATACCGTTATTATTTAATATCCAAGCACACACTTTCCATCGTTTAGGAGGGTATTAAGGAGCAAAAAATATTTTATTTCACTATATTTAGGAAGAAGGAAATCGTGATTGTTTAGAGCCTTACTGCAGTTGAACATGGACAGATGCAATGGATATTTCTAGTAAACTGTTTTTTAACCGAAACGTAGAAACGTCTGAAGGTATAATATGGGTGACAAACATTCTGTCTGATATCTATATCACATTTATAATAGCACATCTACGCAGACTATGATGGTAAATTATCATTGACAATTAAGATGGAATATTCGGTTGTATGTAAAGTGCGGGCAATCCGATCTCTACAATATACACAATATAGTTATTTTGTTTAGTTACGGCTAGATGTATTGTGGCTGTAATACAAAAGAATACCCCCAAAAGTTTTTGTGTACAAGTTTGAAAAATTACTGGCTGGCTCCGGCTCCGTTTTATTTATAAAAAGGTAATGGAGCGGAACTCGTGGATTCGCTACTCTGATGCGAAATTGCAGAATTCAAAATATTCATAAAACTATTTTTATTTGATATTTTAATTTATTTCTGAACACATGATAAATCATAAATTGAAATAAAAAATCCATGATAACTTTTTTTTAAATACAAGTGATATTTAAAACTAATATTCTTCTTAACTATTTCAAATAAGTTTAAAATGTTTGTGATAGGAAAAGTTAACGACAGTAGCGAATGACGGATTCGAACCCACAACTTTTAGGTTTTGTAGTTCGTACATCTAACCATAAAGCTAAGCCACTTATAAGCCTATACCTATACTACCACTGCTACCTAAAATAATGATTAAATTATATCTATATAAACAAATAAAATTGAAGTGTCTGTAATATCAAAATAAATATTTATAAAAAAGACAAAATTTTTAAATTATTGTCTCTCTGTCTGTTTGTCTGTTCCTACAACACATGCTAATGCATTCCTGAATGTTCAGTAGTGGACTTAAAAAGACAGCAGATGACGATGATGATGAATAAAAACATTAAACTCTTTTATAACGACTTAGTGTTGTGCTTCTCGAGCATAATATATTTTCAAAAGTAATCCTTTACTTCCTTCTAATACGATATTTTATGTATTATTACTTCATAAACATTTTTACTCTCATCGAAGTTTTAATATGAGTTCGAGCGAGAGCAGTTTTCCAATAAATCAGTCAGCGCAAAGTTACTTATTAACAAGAACTTTCCATACCTAAATAACGTCTATTTTCGTAATATAATAACGAAATATTCTTTGTGGAATACTATGTGTGTGATATTTTTTCCTGAAGTTGCGTCATTAAATTTATATTTAGTCGTTTTGATCATAACACAGTAGTTAATAGGTTACAAGAGTGAAAGGAAATGAGATTATCGGAATCAATAGCTAGTAACCTGTCAGTTTAACTTCAAGATGAATTCATAGGTACTTACATATTTGATGTGTGTGTATTCTGATTATAGCAAATTTTTATACGTGGATATAACAAGCAAGGTTGATACTGTTTTAAAAAATCCAACTGCGTAAAAAACTAGTAACACTCACGATATATAAGAACTTTATCACAGCTTTATTATAAGTTTTTAAAATTTAAGCGAGAATGGTCGCTAACCAACTTTAAATCGTTATAGATACTAAATGGTCGTTTAAAATTAAAAATAACTAGAAAAACCTAAATATGATTTATTATTATATTTTTATTTTATATTTATTTATTATATTTTTAAGACTTAATGATACCCCACTTGGCATAGTTCGTCGACTTCCATTTTTTTCCTTTAAGCAATATGGCGTCTGGTTGTCGCCATATTGAATTTCGATTACTATCTTATTATCCTATAGTGACACTAGATTAAGACAAATCGATTGATGTAAAAATCATCAAAATCGGTCCAGACGCGTTTGGACTCCAGAGCGCCACAAAGGAACAAACAAACCGCTCTACTAATAATCTAAAAATATTATTCCGTTTGAGTTTTTATAACAGTAAGGGTTGATAGTCCTACTCATTCTCATGGCAAATGAATGCTGTAGTAGTCTATCAACATCTACATCTAATCTCGATTAAGAGTCAAAATGCAGACGTGTTGGCACTAAGTACGAATGCTTTGTTAATTGTTACCTGTAAAAGGTTGCGAGTCGCTTTAGAGTTTAGACGCATTCAAACGCTGCTTATTATCTGAACGGTTTTAGATATGAAATATTTAAAACGATCACTCCGCGTAGATAACACAATATACAGCCATTCCCTTCTTTGGCTTTAGCGAAAACTACGAAAACACATTTACATTGTGTTTACAATTTCAATTACTTATTTTAATTGTGAACTTAAAAGAAATGATTTAAAAATTGTCGCCGATCCGCCGGGAGTTCAGATAGGAAAACATTTCTATAGACTCAATACTTTAGTTTACGAACATAATTCTGATGTAAACAAAGTAGAATTTCAAGTTGTCCACAACAACCGATACTTCAAAGGGGAGTTTGCACCGGATTGGTTTCGACGTTTTGTCAATAATCTCTCCGCCTGTGTAACAAATGAAAGTACATACGAGTACAATAAGCTTCGAATACAATTTAACATACATAACATACATAAACATAAACACTCCCGCCTGTCACCCAGAGGGGTAGGCAGAGACTACGGATTTCCATTTGACACGATCCTGACATACCTCTTTCGCCTCCTTTACATCCATATATCTACGCATACATGCTCGTCCGTTAAGGATACTTTTAACGTGGCCCATTTTCAAAATATCACCAATTTGGTCGATAAACTTTTTCCCAGGGCGTTCCTTCCCGACTCTGCCGTTCATATCTGCCATATAAATTTGCTTTGTCACTCTTTCCTCATTCATTCTTTCCACATAACCAAACCACCGAAGCATTCCCTTCTTAATCCTGGTCACAACATCATCTTGCATACCACATTTATCTCTTATCACGCAATTTCTCACCCTGTCATTCAGATTCAACCCTAGCATACTCCTTAAAGACCGCATTTCTACAGTATTTATTCTACTTTTGTGCTCCTTCTGCCACACCCAGCTTTCACTACCATACATTAAAGTAGGGACTAACACAGCATTATGAATTACCATACGTGCCTTTTTTGATACATTCTGGTTCTTCACAATAGAGTGTAGTGCCCCATTGTGAATGTGAATGTAGTGCACTATTCCCTGCATTTACTCGTTCTATATCCCTATCATATCTACCATCCCTGCTAAATACACATCCCAAATACACAAACTCATCCACTTGCTCAATTAACTCTCCTTCTATTCTTATTTCACATACCGTTTTGCTTTCCTCTCTTTCAAAAACCATCACTTTAGTCTTATTTGTGTTCACTTTCATTCCCCTTTCTTTTAATGCCCAGTTCATTAATGTAACCATCATTTGCAACTCAGCCGCCGATGACGCAAATATGACTTGATCATCGGCATACAAAAGGCATTTGACGGTTAACTCGCCCATTCTTAACCCACATTCTTCATCTTTCAAAGTTTGCAAACACCTGTCCATAAATAGGTTGAACAGCCAAGGGGAAGCCACACAGCCCTGTCTGACACCTTTTCGGATGCCAAACCAGTCCGACTAGACCCCATTGATCCTAACACAAGCACTAGAATCCCTATAAAGAGACCTCAATGCCTGTATCAAACCAGCGCTCAACCCATATGAGTTCAGTGTTTGACCATTTCCATAACACATTCCTGTCCACTCTGTCATAAGCCTTTTCCAAGTCCATGAACGCACAAAAAACTTTCTGGTTTTTAGCCAAAAACTTCTCCGCAATCATGCGCATGGAAAATACTTGATCTGTACACCCCATACCCTTTCGAAAACCCGCTTGCACATCCCAAATTTTTCCATCAGTTTCTTTCATAACTCTTTCAATTAACACCTTAGCATACAGTTTACCCACAATACTAAGCAAGCTGATACCACGGTAGTTTTGGCAGTCCTGCTGTGACCCTTTTTCTTTATATATTGTTTATACAATTTAATACAACCATTATGATTTGTTTAAAATAAACGCTTAATGTAATCAAATTTTAAAATCTACTGCTTAATAGTTAAAAGTAGTTAGTTAAATTTAAAAAAAATGTGATTTTAAACATTTTAATATCCAGCATATTTAGCTTAGGTTAAGGGAAAAGCTTTTTAAACTAACCCAGTTTTAAAAGCAAGGGGCGTAAAATTATAACTAAAGAAAATTGAAACTTTTTTTATGTAATTGATGTGTCGAACTTACGTCCACCTGACGATACTTAAGACGCTAAATGGCAATTGCAGCCAATAGACACCTACCGTTACCGTTACCGTTACAGCCTTTTAAAGTCCTCTGCTGAACATAGGCCTCCCCCATAGATTGCATCATAGGGGGGATATTTTCCATAGAAGCCACGCTTGCCAAGCGGGTTGACAACCGCTACTTTATATTTTTAGTCGTTATTAAGAAGACACTGTTGTTCAGCTCCTGATTTCTTTCCCTCTGTCGCCGTTTACGACACCCAAGGGATGATACGGGGTAGTGGATATTCTTGGACACCCACAGCCATCTTTAAATGGCAGGCTACGCATTTGTTGTCACCTCTGATGGTTAAGAGGGAATGCCTCTCAGCCTGTAATTATACCAACGCTCTGTAACCTTCAGATCGGAACATAGCAGTGCATGCACTGCCAATCGACGGCAGAAATAGGAAAGACTGGTTATTGTACCTACCCAGCCGGACTAGCAGGTAGGACTCCTAGGAGTCTTTAAATGGCAGGCTACGCATTTGTTGTCACCTCTGATGATTAAGAGGGAATGCCTCTCAGCATGTAATTATACCAACGCTCTGTAACCTTCAGATCGGAACATAGCAGTGCATGCACTGCCAATCGACGGCAGAAATAGGAAAGACTGGTTATTGTACCTACCCAGCCGGACTAGCAGGTAGGACTCCTAGGAGTCTATTTGAAAATCAGCGCTACTGTCATAAAGTACAGCAGCAGTTAACTGAAATAGGGACCTAATTTGACTTCACAAAAATCCTGTTTTTTTTTTAAATATCTCGTGTTATTTTTTTCTTTCTGATTTCAAATAAAGTTTTTCTCCTTTCTTACCTCCTAGTAATAAAGTCAAATAAAAAGTAACGCCGACGAACCACTGAGCCACCTAGGGGCTTTAAACCGAAAAAAAAAAAAGGGGTAAATTAACTCATTACAGTATCTCATAATCCATTTCCTTTATTTACTTGTTTCAACTATAAATGTTTACGAATGGGATGTTACTAACTTCACAAGAAAATCTAGGGCATGGCAACACCTAGAATACGTTATTAGGAAAAGGTTATTTTCAACTCATCACATATATTATGTCTTTTTTATAGCATTGGGTGACAAACGAGCACACGGTCCACCTGAGTGTAAGTGAATGATGTGGGGCCCAAAGACATCCACATTTATCTTCAACTAAGGATCAAAATGCAAATGCGTTGTCACCCCTGATAACTATGATGGAATGCATCGATCCTACTAAAAAGGATCACCGGTTCTCTAAACTCACCATACGAAACACAGCAGCATTACGCTGCTATTTTAAGTTCTAAATAAGAAATAAAATAATATGTGACTTAGTTAACTAACTTATCATCATCATTACAGCCCTTCACAAGTGCATTACTGATTACATACACCTCCTCTAATGAATGCCACAAAGCACGGTCCTGGGCCACTTGCATCCACCGACTTCCTGCATGTCTTACCAGCTCGTCACTCCATCTAGTGCGGGGTCACCATACACTTCGCCTACCGGTACGAGGCTGCCACTCGAGAACCTTTATTCCCCATCAGTCGTCGGTTCTTCGAGTTATATGGCCGGTCAGTTGCCACTTCAGCTTACTAATCCATTGGGCTATGTCGGTCACTCTGGTTCTACTGCGGATATTCTCATTTCTAAGTTTGTCACGCATAGAAACCCCGATCATAGCCCTCTCTATAGCTCGCTGACCGACATTGAGCTTTCTCATACGACCAGCAGTGAAGGACCACGTCTCAGATCCATAAGTCATCACTGGCAACACGCATTTGTTATACTCGTTTTCAAGTTTTGAGGTATACCTGACGAGATGTGTCGTAATATCCCGAACGCTGCCCCGCCGAGTTGAATCCGTCGATTGACCTCTCGGTCGAAGTTGGACTTACCTAGTCGGACTATTTGTCCCAGATAAACATACTCGTCAAAAACTTCGAGCTTAGTGCTCTCAACAACTACCGGTATAGGTGTGACATGGACGTTGCACATGATCTTTGTTTTGTCCATATCCATAACTAACTTAAATATTATTTGATGCTTAATATTTTAGACTACTTAAGAAAAGTCGTACCCTTAACGAATGTCTTATGGTCAAAACACTTTGTCGAACTTTATGAGTAATACTTTCGAATCAGTTATGAATAAAAATACTAAATATTAAACACATTCTTTAACAAACAACGGCCTTACTTATAATCGTTGACTATCTCTTACTTAAATTAAGTTTTAATTATCTCTATACCTATCTCTTTCTATTGTTATTTAGTAAAAATAAGGTAAATTGACGTCGATTGAGTGAGACCGTAAATTATTTCTTTTAATCATTAATTATTTAATAATTTTTTGAACAGCTCCGTGGAACAAACACAGAACTGTATTATAAAATGTTTACGACGTTTCTATACCAACTACTTGCACAATCCTACATTTGAGCAATTTGTACAGGGGCTGTTCGCGATTTTAATTAAGAAACGAAAATGGACCATCTATATCAAATACAACACTCATTATTTCAGTGAAATATTAGACTTTATCATTGCTACATTTAATTTAATTAATTTACCGGTTTTGTGCGTATAATACAAATAATTATTTCGGGCCTGGATGTTTGTCCTTGTGCAATTTATGTTTGTAAATTGCCTCCACGATACAAGAGAAAATTCTAGTGTAGGGGTAACGCTTTTGAAAAAAAAGAAAGAAAGAAAAGAAAACAAAGAAAGAATAATAATAAATTACTGCGTATTGAAGGATACACAATTTGTAGCACTAATCGTGTGCCTTAGTAGTGAGCATTACTATTATAGTTGACTGTTGTTTTGATATTGGTGTCGATGTTTTGCGTAAATGGCATCTATTATCAGTATCGATTGTCACCCCTAAGACTATGGAATGCCTCATTTCTAGTAAAAAGGGTCTCCGGTTCTCAACACTCACCACAGGAAACACGGCAGCATTAAGCTGCTACTTTTAGCTGGTATGTCCTCCGGTCGATCCGACCCATTCGTGCAACATTCATAATATAGCTGCGGTATGGTTCTAATAGGTAAAATGGATGTGTAATCCACACACGAAAATACGTCTTTTATATTAATATCAATAAGTTTCGAGAACTCTACTTAAAAAGTAGAGTACTCAAAACATACACTTCTATAGAAATTTTATGAAAATATAGTTTGATGACCTTGCTGTAACAAGAATATAAGGTATGCCCTTTTAAAAAATGTTTTTGTGGACATTTCGTCTTGCATATCGCAAAAAAAATAATGGTATCATTTTCAATATTCGAATACCAAACCCCACCCTGTTAATTTCTTTTAAACTTGTATCTGTTATTTCGAATGCTGCAAAGGGGCGAACTTCAATTTTTTATAAATACAGAAGCGCAAGAAAACATTTATGTTTCCCCGATTACAAGCTTTTTTTATCAGAAAATTATCGTATTTATAGATTTCCATTAAATGTAATATTTTTAGTTAAAAGAACAAAGCGGTTCGCCCATTTGCAGAATTCCCGGCGTTTTGTTCCATTTCTATTTACCATTTGAAGGAGATTGATGTAAAACAAATAAATATTAAAATCATAGTAATTCAAAAATTGTACAAAATAAATTACTGTAAAGTGAAATATGTTTAAAAAAAGTCCCGCTGGGTTTCTTACTGTTTCTTCCCAGGACAGAGGTTTTTTTCCGAGCCAATGTTAAATAAAAAAATGACTTGCAATAAGTATTATGCAATATTCTATATTGAATAAAAATCATTCATTTCATTTCATACGCCCGGCCATTTATTTCTAAATGAAACTTTTTTCAGACGGATTTACTTCGCTCAAATAAACGAGTACTATTCGAGAAAAGAGGCTTAACTTAATTTCCTATATCCGTATAGGAATCTGCGTTATTTCCTACAAAAATAATACAGTCGTTTACACACATGCTTTATAAGCATATCGTTCATAAATATTTAAATAAGATAAAACCGTTACTGAATACGACTCAGAATGTTTTAAAAGCAGGCCGCAGTTTTAAGAGTCATAATTTGCATTAATAAACTACGATAATGTAAAGAACGGTATACACAAGTAAAAATCTAATATATTTTCAATGGGAAAGTACCATATCAGCCGAGGATACCAGGCAAAAATAGCAGCATGATGTTGCTGTTTCATAATGTGTGTGACGTGAGGTGGTGCCATTTATTCTGGTAACGATGCTTTTCATCTGAGATCTCAGAGGTGACATCGTATCTTGAGTATATCTTGGATTAAGTAACATAATATAGACGCAATATTTTCTTAATTGGTAGAGAGTAAGGGCTGAGGTCGCTCGGGGGCTAGCCCTCGCTATAAATTTCACAGTACGCGAACAACCAGAGTTCGATTCCCGTCGGTTTCAATGAAATTGTTGTGCTCTGTAGTGAAGGAAACATCGTAAGGAAACCCTCATGTCTAAGAAATAAAATATCTCGAGGACATGTGAAGTCAGCAAATGAAGCAGCACGGGGCACTAATTACTTCATACACGTCTCAAAAATGAGAGGAAGCCTGTACCCAGCTGCGGTAAGTATAAACTGTTACTTTACATTCTACGTATACATAAATTAGCAGTAATAATTAGTTATTGATACATTGCGAAGTGGCGACGGCTTAATTAAAAACTAATGTTGAACAAAAGAGCGGTATATAAAAAGGCGGTTTCGAAGTGATACTTCATAATCACAGTGCAATTGGCTAAGAGTCTTGAAACGAATGGAAGACGAAAGTGAAGTTTTGGGTGGCGAGAGACACGAGGGGTGCGGGGCGCCCCAGGCACCTGTTGGCACCAATCAATAACATCACCATCGCACCATTGTTTCCTAAGCCTTACTCGACAAACGTCCCCATAGAATACTTAATATATTGCGACTTAGAACACTATACTTTATATAAATCTAGATGCATTATAGTAATATTATGGCCTCATTTCACCTTGTTCCCATTGAGAAATAAAAAGCATATATTGGGTCCTTACATATGAAATTATCGTTTTGTCGTACTGACCACTTTGATCTCAAATATCTCCTCTTTGGTTAAGAATTCCAAATTCAAATTTATAAATTCATTTAGTTGGTACATTTGCGTTTTGAAAACAGTCATTCGTTTGTTTTTGCCTCATATTTTTTTTGGCGTCGCTTATTACCGCACAATGAAAACATATGTAAGGACCTATTATGTTAATAAGCCTTCCAATTTACGATTGTAGCTATTGACCCGAAATGTTTAGTCAATCCAAAAGCTTACTTTTTCACTGTTCGCCGTATGATGATGCTCAAAATCACTCTTCATAAAGAGTTTATCAGCAGAAGTAAAGTCTCTCACATAATCCAGCGGATCAGTAAATTTAAGCGGCTAATAACCGGAAATGAGCTCGAAGAACCGACAACCAATGAGAAAATAAAGTTTTCGAGTGGCAGTTTCGTACCAACAAGCGCACTGTTGGGTGATCTCCCACTAGATAGAGTAACGGCTCGATAAAACATGGAACAAGGAGATGGATACAGGTGACTCGGGAATATAATTTGACAATCTATGACGTAGGTAATTTGTAATTTGTATATGAGGTAACATGTTTATGAAGATAAAGACAGAAATAATTCAATAGCATGCACGCGTAGCATTATGGATCTGGAAGAAGCGAGAGTTATCAGGAACGTGCCAAATGGAAGCCGGTACTCCCTACCTACCCCACTGGGTGACAGACGTAAAAGGTTATGATTAATAGCTTTCCTTTTTATATCAGAGATATTGAGGTAAGTTAAATTATGTATCGTTCGGCCAAAGGAACTACTAATATGATGTTCAAAAGTTAGTTTGCTCTTACTAAAACTCAAGTAAACGGAATAACAGATTAAAATGAAATTTAGCATACAGATAGACCGTGTCCTAGATTAACAAACGGAACAATTTATACGGCGGAAAAAGAAAGGCAGCCACAGAAAAATGAACATAAAGTGTTTATGTTTACACGGGAGCAGAAACTAGTTTGTACATAAATCTGAAACGAAATTGAGAAATGATTTTCCCATCTTATATGTTATATAACTTTAATTCCCATTTATTTCAATAAACATCCAGACAGATTAAAGTTCAAGCAAATGAAACAATGTAAAATTTAAAACTATACAGAATTTATGGACAAACAGTCTGTCTCCGTTGAAAAATAATCCTAAATATAAATCATAGCCCGCACAGAATCGTTAGCAAATACAAGAGCGCAATAAAGGGGATTCACGAAATCGTGTTCAAATTGTAGCGCTTCGGATAAGAACAATCGATCGACCCAAATCGTTACAACAGCATTATTCATATCTATATGTTACCCAAACGGTCAAAACAAATTCGCGTCTTAATTTTTAAATATAACTTATTTATAAAAAATTACTAATTGAGGCAAGATATACATCTTAAAGTATTAAGTAACGTAATTAAGTAAGTAACATATGCTTAAATTACAACGTTAACAAAATTAAAGGCCTTTAACCATTAAAGGGACTCATAATAGGCTATAATTATTTTAATGTTACCTTTATTTTGTAAAATAAGTTTTTTTAGATTTTTGAGATAAGAAATAAAGTTTCATTATCTAGTATCCTTTTTTTCTAAAATTCAAAAAGGGTAAAAAATCGGTAAGTTTTTAATTTGTCCGGCTTTTGAAGGTTATAATATGGTACTAGCTGTTCCCCGCGACTTCTTTTGCGTGGAATTTATTACGGTTGGATTTCATGGGTTTGATTTTTTTGCGCGGGTCCCTAATTGATTTTTCAAAATAAAATAACTTAAGTTACTCCTTATAACATCGACTATCTGCCAGTGAAAGTCCCGTTAAAATCGGTCCAGCCAGCTGCTTTTTGAAATTAGCTGAAACAAACAGACTGTCTGATTTTTTTTATTTTTTTTTGTTTTAAGTACCGTACCTTTCATACGCATTTAGTAAAAAAACTGTCAGTTTGACGTTACAAACAGACACTTTAATTTTATTTATTTGTATAGATGTATAGCTTTCGCTCAGCGAGCTATGGAGAGGGCTATGCTCGGGGTTGACATAGCCCAACGAATTATTAAACTAAAGTGGCAATGTGCCGGCCATATAGATCGAAGAACCGACAATCGATGGGGAAGAAACTCCTCGTACCGGTAGGCGTAGTGTAGGGCGTCCCCCCCACTAGATGGAGTGACGACCTGGTAAGACATGCAGAAAGTTGATGGATGCAGGTGGCTCAGGACCGTGCTTTATGGCGTTCCTTGGGGAGGCCTATGTTCAGCAGTGGACTTGTGAAGGGCTGTAACGATATGATAAGCTTTGCAGTGTAGTTGTTGTACTTGGGCGTGGTAGGGGGAAATTATGGTATATGCCAAAAAGTTCTTATGGCTTTCGATAGACGATGATGAACCATCTTGTTTACGCCAGGTGTAAAATACCAGGCCGACCATGTAAAGCAACGTCAGAGGTTAGAAACGATTGGTACGATGAACGTTAATCCACCTGCCAAGTATGATGATGAAGGCAAACCGTTCCCACAGTGGGAGTTTACTTTTACAGAGTGATGAAGAGCAAGATGGTTTATAATGAAAACAAAAAGGATAATAGATTCCGTAGGTAACTAAAGCATTATCTATGATAAAACTACATTAATTGTATACGATAACATTTTATTTTGCCTTTTATTGTATCTTTTCTACATATATTTCATCATCCTGGTACGACGGGCAAAGACGGCCAACAAAACTCAAGTCGATAGTTTATATTTTTAGAAGGCAAATATAAAAAACAACGATAAAGTAGGACATTTCTAATGCATACAGTCCATATGGAGTCAGGTAAAATAACAGGTCCATCAAAGAAGCTGAATTTCCTCGTTGCGCATGTTCAAAGGCCGGTCAATAACCCGGCGGGGCGGAATCTTGAACTTGAATTTCAAACTAGACGTAGAGACATAGTTGATAACTGCGAATTAATTAATTTCATCTGTGCGTTGCCTATAACAGTAATATTATAATAAATGGTAACGAAATACCTGTGATATTTAATACGGTGGTGGTAGGAGTATTCCAAGGTAAAACTTTAATTTTTTAATAAATATCGTCATTGACATATTAAGACCCAAGTATAAGTATGTACTAATGGAGTTTTCTTCATTTTTTTATTTTAAACCAACTTGTACCAGCGGCTCCGCCATGAAGGAAACAGAAATGCCTTCACGTTGATTTTAATGTGGTATCTTTTATTTCCCCATGATAAAAAGTACCCTATGTTTTATTTTATCCAGAACATTATCTATGCGCGAAATTTCTAAATCTATTTAAACAACGAATTATGTACTGGTGAGAGATGTCTCAGCTTTTTGATAATTAATCGAGGATAAAATGTAGATGTCTATGGGTCGCATCATGCATTCAATTGAAACTTCATTGACGTATTTTTTTTTCAATTTTGTTAGTTTTAATAACAAAGATTCGAAATTTCAAAATGTTTATATGCACATAAATTTGTAAGAATATTTTTTTATAGGAGCAAAGGTGCCGAACAATCATACATACCACGCGATGGTAAGTAGATATCTCCTTGATAAGGAATGTGCGTTATTACCCCTGAAGTCTAAGATGGAATGTCTCGTTACCAGAGAAAAGGGTCACCGGTTCTAGTCACTCACCATACGAAACACAGCAGCATGGTATTTCTATTTCATGCTTGTAGTCTGCGTGTGTGTGTCCTGACCCGGTTGAGCCTGTGGTAGCGGTGTTCTCGCGTCACAAGCGAAACACATCGAAGACTAAATCGCACTATCAAAGTAAAACAGTATACGAGTATTATATAGAATAGCTTCGAACTACCACTCGGAGCATTCGCCGCAGGCAGAACACCTTGCCCGACAAGAGATTTCCGCTCTTTCTTTCACGGCCACAAGCCAACCTATTCGTACTGCAGCGTGGCTTTACCACGTACTTAGAGTTACTCTATTTAAAAGATAATTGCAATAAATAAAAAGCTACGATATTATACCAAGTCTTTATGTATGTAGGTACGTGGTTAAGTACAGTCGCAAGCATAATAATTGTTATTAAAAATCTAACTAGGGGTATGCACACGTACGTAAAAGTGGATATGTACAGTCGCCACACGTCCATGCAGTTGAACTTGACAATGATTTGTATTTAAGGATGGCGGAGTGCCGCCGCGTCTAGACAATAGCCTGGTTGGCGCTGAATGTTTTGATTAACGCTCTTACTAACACAATGCTGCCCGCTTTTCATACGGACGTTCTGTAATTAAAGAGCCTGGAGTTTTGTCCCAATTTTCAAAAAGAAGTGGCTATATTGTTTTAACAGTAATGAAAAAAATGTACGTATACAACGCTTATAAGTAATTACTAACTATATTTGGCGTTTAAGACCACAGTTTAAAGGTCAATAAGTTCTAAGCTCAGTTTAAAGCTTAAAGTGAATATGTTACCATATCCCACTTACACCCTTACAGAGAACGCGAATGATTCACTGTTATATCGGCTGGAGTCCTAAAAGCAGTAAATTCCCCGGAAGGGTTTCCGGCGATCACTGTGGTCAACCCAATTCCAAAGTAAAAAAAGTAAGTATAACGTCCATATATCTTTTTAGGGTTAAGTAAAACTCTGAAGTTGTACATTAATTTTGCAACGGAAAAACGTAAAAATAGAGATTGCATATTATTTCGGTCAGTAAATATCTATATATAAAGTTACGCTTGCCATTTACTTGTCCCAAAACCCACTCAGAAATTATAGGAGGCCTGAGGCCTTTAACCTTGATAAATCGTAATAGAAGCCGAATGTCTGAAAAAGGCAACCCTTTATTGCATTATATTCGTTACCATCATCAACATTAGCCTTTCACGAGTCAATAGCTGAACATGGGAGTTTTTTTGTGCGAAAACAAGGTGCGCCAACAATCTCTAGCAGTGGATTACAATAACTGATATGGACAGAACTTCTTGTATTCGGTAGGTAAGTATGCTAACAACTGATTCGAGTAATCGTAATAAGTAGTAACTATCGCTTATAGCAATTTTAAGATTGCGAACACCACTTAACTTGCCAACGAGTACTTTCTAACACCAAGATCCCATCGAGTAATTAAGGCTTAATTACCTCAATGTGTGCTTTATGGAACGTGTATGTGAAAAGTGATAGTTGCGAAGCATCGCCGACATGTAATTGGTCGGTGAAAGTTGAAAATTATATCTCGCGCAAATCTTTTAGCTGTAGCGAATGGATAAGCTATTTGTTAATAGGTTTCTAAATATTCGTAGTTGTTTTTATGACAGTTATATTAAACAGTGCTTGACTTCTATGCCACCTAATGGTAAGTGGTGATGTCTCCGAAAATGGTACAGAGCAACTTAATAAAAACTTACACTCTTGTCTTATTGACATCTAGATATGTGTCATTCATTCATTTCTAGTGACCCGATCATTTAAGTATTGATTCGTCTTACTCTGTGATCTGTGAGACCCGCTCGATTATGACGGTCGTCGGACATTACTACACTCTTTGGTCGTAGATCCGGAACGTTCAAATTAATTGCAATCATCAATACTTCGATGCGACCAGAGTCAAATGAACGAATCATTCACGCTTTACACATGTCTAATTCTACATTATAATTGAATGGAAAGATAAATGCTAGCGAATTATTCCAATCCATTTGATGAGCGTGTACGCAAAGCTAACCTTTCGGTTCGAATTCCTGTTATGGCGACAACGAGTAGATGAGCTGAGCGTCTGGTTGTCCAATGGTGGAAAGGATTTATGGAATCACAGTGGTTTTTTTCATAAAAAAATGAATAATAGTACACTAGAACTTTCTAGAAATTCTTGTTTTTTACAGAATAAGGGTGGCAAACAAGAACACAACCATCCTGATGGTGAGCGGATGTTGTGGCCCATATATATCTATATTTTCTAAGTTAGAATGCCTCGTTTACAGTAAAAGGGTAAAGAACAGTAGAAGGGAGGAGATGGTTCTGGACACACATTAAGCTGCTATTTCACCCTGGTATTGTAATTACGTGGTCCTTATCCGTTCAACTCCTACCATTCGTTCAATAACCATATAGTCGCAGCATGGCTCTACCAAGTAAAATTGTGGAGGCGTTTTCATATAAGTATTCGTAGACTATACAAACAATTGCACCTTGCGAATTCGCAGTCGGTAGCGCCGCATTTAAATGCAAAGCCACTATACTATCGAGGTGTCAAATTGAAAATTAAAAGTAAACAACATTATAGTACATAAAAAACCTACATAATATTACTACAGCATATTAAAAGCCGTGTCCCTTCTGAACTGCCTCATCATCATTTTCATTATCAAAACAGCTTTTTAAAGTCAACGGATTAACCAGACCTCCTTCTCAAATTGCATTCTACGGGAACATTAGCCATTGGAAGAGTTGCCACTCTTAACAAACTGGTTAGCAATTTATTTATTTATTTATTATATGGACAACAAAACAGAGAACCATCAAAATACATTATATATATATAAAAAAAAAAAAACAGATTTGCGCCAGATTGTTTTCTTCCCAAGTATGTTGACACATCATTTTCATATTTATTACAAGAGAGATCAAATTTACGCTTAACAATATTAACAATATTAATGCAATCACATCTTTTTATTATTTTGATTCAGAATTATACTCAGAATTATAATCAGAAGTCTGCAGTTTGTGATCATATCCTAGACGGACCCAACCATTACATCAGATTTGATAGACCACAAATCCTCGCGAAAGAACACCGATTCCTACCAAGTATGATACGTGAGGCTATTGAAATTAAAAAACATCCTAATTTCAATTGAGAAGGAGGCTGGGTACTACCACCTGCTTGGGATCCTATAATCAATAAAATTAAAACTAAACCAAAGCATACCACTGCAAGACCTCAGGACATAGTCAGTTCATTTTGCATAGATCGGACCATAAACAATAATTAAAAAAGCTGAAGGTACTCCGGGTTTAACAATGACATCGGGACGTCAGTCATCTCAGTCCCCCGTGACCATGGGTGCTGAAAAGCACCCGAAACGTCGGGAATTAAAAATAAAAGTAAATAAAAAGTAAAAAAAAATAAACGAGATAAAATCCGTAAAAGTAGTTTTAATCAGAATTATACTGCATATCTTTTTTTTAGTTTTACTCTGTCGCCTTTTTCGACACCCCCGAGATGATATAGGGTAGTGGTTTCCTTTACGCTGTCACAACTCGGCTCAATGCTATGTTGTATGATGAAATAAATGTTTAAGTTCTTATTATCAATTCATTTTTTTATTTTTGAATTACACCTTACACGTAGACCTTTCATTATAGCATACAGAAAATGCTTTTTGTCTCTATTTTCTTTGCAATTTTTACAGTTTGCTCCAAGCAAGGCTTTTAATATTTATGATTAAGCATAGATACAATACGTATTACTTATAAAGATTCCCATAGAACGGTTTCCGGCGGAAAGCGCTTCGTAATAATTCCATCGTACCTCCAGCGAAGCGTGCATGGTTTCTTAATAAGGCTTATTGTAATCACGATCCCTGACACTTGTTACTTGCCTTAGCAACGTTTACCGCATAATCAGTGTCGCTTGGCGCTTTCCTGAACATTTTTCGTTTATTACTTTGCTACTGACACCGCGCTCTGCTCTGAGAACCACATATATTGTTACGCTCTTGGAATACGCTTGATGTCAATACATAATCGCTTTTAGCGACAACGCCTTTTTTAAATTTATTTAAAGTTTTAAAAAACATAGATTATAACCACATATAGAACCTCTGTGATGATGATGATGATCTTCTGGCCAAGGCGAAAACTTCTAAATACTAACAAAGTACAGGCTTCATAAAACTGATAGCTCATTTTAGGGTAGAAGTATATTCATTTATAAAAAAGATTACAGTATAATCTTCACGCTCGTCACATATAGGAATAGGCAGAAAATATTGACTTTCATTTGGCACAATCGTGACACACTTTACTTGCTTCTTTCACATGCATATATATATGTACGCATATATGGTCATCGGTTATAGATGTTCTTAATTTAGTCCATCTTCCATATATCGCCAATTTGGTCGATAACCTTTCGTCTATGGTGACCCTTGCTGACTACGTACGTAGTATTTCTTTCTTAATCCTGATAACAATATTTTTGAAACATTTTGAAATAAAAATAATGTTAAATTACACCCATTTAAATTGTAACACAGGGCATATGAACATTTAGATCACTGAAGAGTTGATAATCACCTTTGCACATGAATACATCATAAATATTTACTGATTCTACCCAGCATTTTAACCTGAAATAACATTAACACACAATGTAGAATCTGCACATTAAACTTTGTGTTCTGAATTTTAAGAAACGTGTTTGTACTAAATAAATAGTTTGCATGAAATATCTCTTGAGTGGAACGTTACTTCTTATGTACAAAACATCCAGTGGTGCGCACGTGGCTAGTCTTTTTTTATACGATAGGGTGACAAACACAGTCCATCTGATGGTAAGTGGTGGCTGTGGCCCATAGACATCTACATCTATCCTCGACTACGAATCAAAATGCAGATGTGTTGTCACCCGTGAGGACTATGATGGAATGCTTTGTTTCCAGTAAAAAGGGTTTCCCGTTCTCTACACTCACCATACCAAACACAGCAGCATTAAGAGTGTGGTGGTCCTTCCCCGGTCAAGCCGACTCATTCGTGCTACAACTATACTGCTAATATAACTGCAGCATGGCTCTACCACGTATAAACATTAATTAAAAACCATAAGGTTAAAACGATCGGTGCATAATTAACACAACTGAAAAACGCTATTCGTAAAAATACTTTAATTGGATACTGCTCAAGATTACAACAACACATCATACGAGGTAGATCCAAGTGGCAGCAGTATTACGGTTGTGGCACGACTTTATGATTTATATTTCCGACGTGCATATCCCGCGACGGATGACGAATGTGATCGGATACCAGATTTTCCGCGGAGTCGTGTCGAATTGCCTACATTGAAATTGCTACCAAACTGCGGCACGTGCACAGTAAATAAGAAAATTTCCGGTTTTTCTCGCGCTATTAATCATTTTCATTATATATCCACAAAACGTGTAAAACTATATAATTCAGGAAACAACACCTTTAGAAGATGGTGTCGAAAACGAAGACAAAATTCAATTAAAAGTTTATAGAGTCTAGAGAGGGAAACAAACCAGTAGGTAGCACCGACCTCCTGATATCGACTATAGAATTTAAAAAAAAACGCGATTGCTAACTCGTCTTGCCAAGCCTGGCAACTATGGCAAATCTTTTCTTCATGAGTGAACTTTGATAGGCTATGATTGATGAATTAATTGATTAATTCAATCGTGAGCGCAGCATCTAATATATTGAAATACAATATTACAGACAATTCAAATTCTATAATTTACGCAAATAACGTTTTGAATATCAGTATTACAGCATGAATAATCCTTATTTGCATGACCGACCCAGTACGTCTTTAAAAATGTTTCAGCGGTCGGAACACTTAATCTTGTTTATCTGTTTTGCGGCAGAAGGCTTAGCGCACATTAGGGTACAATGTCCCGAGTACACAATAAAAGACGAGATAACAATGGACCCGCATAAGGGCAGTTTGTTACCGGAATCTGGCCAAAGCCCCTTCGGCTAGATACAGGTGCCATGAAAACGAGCGGTACGAGTGACCCCTATTGTTTGCTGAAATGGAAATAAAAGTTATATGTGAACCTTGTTGACTGGCCGAGTTTTGTATATACTTACCTACTTCCTTCTTATTGTGTAATTTTATAGTCACAAAAATCGGTCAAGTGCGTACTATACACAATTAGAGTTCCATGTCTGCAGCTCGCAACCTAAATTATACAATAGGTTTTTCATAAGACAGTAATTTGTAACCATTGTTTTGATAAAAAGTTAAAAAAAAACCAATTATTCCTATTTCATTTTCCACAAAAACACTTTTGAAAATACGGCTGTCTTCTAGTATTCAGATAAACGAAAAATAGAATTAAACAAAAATACATTTTTAAAATATTTTACACGAAGTAGAGCCATGTTGCAGCTATATTATGTATAATAACACGAATGGTCAACCCATTTCCACTCGACCAGAGAAGGACCATCTCTGACAGAATACCAGCGTATAGCTGCCTTGTTTTGTATGATGAGTGTAGAGAACTGGACTCCTTTCACCGGAAAAGAGGCATTTCATAGTTCTTAGTTGTGACAATGCATTTGTGTTTCGATTCTTTATCGAGGATAGAATCTACTTCTACTTCAACTTACTTCGAAGTCAGCGGGCAACAGCAACAACTTACCATCAGGTGAACTTTACGCTCGTTGATCATCCTTATTCTTTAAAAATGAACTTTTAATAGATATCACTGTATATAGATTCGGTGGATAGGGAGCAGTGGTTCGGATTGTTCGCCGCGCACGATAAACTTACGTTTTTGAATTACAGTAAAAGCGCTCGCCATAAATTTCACAGTACATGAGCAACCCATGTAATTGTTTATTGCAAGTGCTCCTTTACCATAGTCTGAAAGAAAATATCGAAAGAATCCTGCATGTGCATGGAATAAAATATTTCAAGCACATGTGATGTCCGCTAAAACACAATTACAACGCAATGTAATATTACGTGTATTCTATTTTTCTGTATCAAACCTGGAAATATCGATGTAGATTACAGCATTATTTACAAACCTTTGTGGTTTATAGATGCTAATTTACATGTTTTTGTATTCAACTTTTAAATGATAAACAAATGAAAAAATAAATTGCTCCAAACAAACCTGTCAGAAATAAGAGGAGGTATATGCTAGTAGTGGGACATTATATTTGGACTGTAAATTAACTTTTTTACTTTACTTAATTTATTTAATATTACAACTTATCAAAATTCCACCGTTAAATAGAATATTTGCAATAGTTGCCGTGCTTCGCGGGTGAGTTGACAATCGCAGTTTGTTTTTATTTTTTTTATAGAATAAGGGTGACAAATGAGCACACAGGCCATCTGATGGTAAGTGGATGCTGTGGCCCGTAGACATCTACATCTATCCTCGATTAAGAATCAAAATGCAGATGCGTTGTCACCCCTGAGGATTAAGATGGAATGCTTCATTTCCAGTAAACGGGTGTCCGGTTTTCTACACTAACCATACGAAACACAACAGTATTTTACGTTGGTATTATGTAAGTGTGGTCCTACCCCGGTCGAGCCGACCAATTCGTGCTGCAACCACAATATAATTGCAGCATGGCTCTACTACGTCAATATTTTGCATTGCTACCAATAGGATGCTTCTGCCAATCAGATTTTTTCGTAAATTATTATATGCCAGTTTAAGACTACAACCCCACCTGGTGGTAGTAGTGATGAAACTCTTGATGGTACTGTGCTCTTGGTCGCACTGTCTTAGCGTAGCAAAAGCCTGAATCACTCTCGCTAGAAGACGCCCAGATTGCGTTCGGACGGAGGAGGATTCGGTCCGAGAGACAGATGCCGGCAGATTATTACACTCCTTTGTTGTAAATATTACGAAGGACGGCAAATCGTTAGGTTCGAATGCGTGAGCCATCCACAACAAATTGGCGAAGACCCGCCAGCTACGTGGTAGTTCAACGGTGGAAAGTGAAGAGAGGAATTAAATCATGAATCAAAGAATATCGAGAAGATGTCTACTGATACTAACAAATGGTCTAGATCTAGAGGATATCATTATCGGTGGTAACCATAACTTTTTTGACGTATAACCATAGTCGCCTCTCACGACACAAATGGTACAAAATTAACCTATTTGTTCAAGGTAGTTATAATTCCGGACCAATTCAAATTTCACCATCAATAGTAATTACCACATTCAATTGAGAGCCATTCTCAATTATTTTAAGATTAGTAATTAGTAATTACTGAATTTCAGCGATATCTGCCACGATAACGAAATAGTTCTTAAAGTAAGATATCAGGTTGTGATACTATACGCCGTTGTGATAGTGTACGCCATTGTGATAGTATACGTCGTTGTGATAGTATACACCGCGTTGTTGTGATAGTATACGCCGTTGGGACAGTAATACATAACTTAGACTATTACTATCACTGAGGTAAGTTATTTAAATTTAAATAATGTACATGTTTGCCTGTCCTGAATTACGAAACATTTAAAATAAAACTGAAGCTATTTAACGCGTGTTTTAACTTTGGTCAACTCATTTCCTCCGCTACAACTGATTGAATTATATTTGGTTAGCCCACTTCCTTTGTTCACGGGGTGTTTATGTCGAGACCGCTCTCTCGGTGTTTGCATTCAAAACAACCGGCCACTGCCGACTGGGACAAGTCACGACGACCCGTGGATACTTTCAGCGTAGTCAAACAACTCGCATTAAACAGATTACACTAAGCTCGGAATAAGAAAATAGTGGTTTTAAACTGTTTCTGTTCTTTTTACTTACGTAATTTGATTATTGTTGATCGAATATTAATTCAAATTGGTCAGTTACACTCATAGGACAAAATACCACGGCAGGTATATTAGATGTAATGTCATAGCTTAGACGATGTCTCACGTAGCCTGCCTGTTGCAAGTCAATATTTCAGGAGTTTGGCGTTATATAAGTTATGCCGACATCAAGGCTACATAAAGGATTTAGTTGACAGAAATAATAGAGAATCGACCGTTTTAAAACAATCTGTTGATTGACAATGTAGACATATCGTAACCACGTTCTTTGTTGTATGCGTTACTTAATGGAAACTCATTATAAATATTTGCTATCATAAACACACTTCAACAATAAACACAGAGAACAGTAAACGTTCATACATTTGTTTACTTTTTACGTATATTAAATAGTAGGTAAATTCTAAGCAACTACATGAAGTAAACATATGGTAAAATTAAAAACTTTGTACAATCGACTACAATATAAATATAATGAGAACATCAATGTAGTCCAAGTCAAATAAATACGCATAACTCAAAAACTACTAGTCAGATCTTGATTAAATTTATATGGGACCATATGTACCAGCTTTCAAATAAACAAAGAATCATCAATATCGGTTCACCTAAAAAAAAGTTCTGAGATAACACACAAAAGAAATACAGTCGAATTGACAACCTCCTCCCTTTTTTTAAAATCGGTTGTAAACAAGTGGTAAAATGAAACTTTTGTACAACCGACTTTAATATAAATAAAAAGAGAACGTCATCAATGGAGACGAAGTCAATTGAATACGCATTATATATAAGGGTACCTCAAACATATATATAAGGGTAACTCAAAAAGTACTGGTCAGATCTTGATCAAATTTAACATCAGCTTTCAAATAAAAAAAGTTTCATCAAAATTGGTTCACCTAGAAAAAAGTTCACATAACTCAAAAAATGTATATTGTATGGCAATACATGTTTACAACAAATTCCTGTTTGTTTCAAAAAGATGAATATAGGAATTTTTAAAAGTAAATTATTTAAATTTCTTTTAAATAAATGTTATTATTCAATAAATTACTTCTTAAATGATAAATTTTATTCGAATTGTAATTATTGAATTGCTAAATTTAATTTTTTGAAATGTTTTAACTAAAAATATTATGAATTGATTGATACTCTTGTTTTATATAGATTTAGTTACCATAAGTATTGCTGCAAGTAGCTTTATATTATATAATAATTATTGTCTTAGTTTTACTACTTTATTGTAAAACTGAAAATATTTGTAACAACAGTAATGTACCATATTCTAACAAATAAAGCAAATTCATTATCTTATCCAACATATTTAATAAAATATACAGTCGGATTGAATCCCTCCTACTTTTTTGAAGTCGCTTAAAAAAAGTAAAAAAATACATTACACAATCTACGTATAATATACTCGTTACGTTCTTCGTTTAAAGTCCATCAAAGTCCATAGCTGGATATATTATGACCCCATAGAATGCATCTTAGGGGGAATATTTGTAATGGTAGCCGCCCTTCACAGGCGGGTGGACAATTGACATCCGCAATTTTTACTATTCTAGTTGCTGACAAGGAAATGCTGCTGCTCATCTCCCGTATCAGTTTCCCTCTGCCGACACCTACGGGATGATATGTGGTAGTGGATTGTCTTACATCACCACTACACAACGAACTCGCAGATTTAAATAGACAACGTTCTAATTTTACGCTTTTATTTTATATGCTTTCATCTAATAAATAAATAATAATAAAATGATCACGGCTTTTTTTATAGCATTGGGTGACAATCGAGCACAAAGTCCACGTGATGGCAAGTAGATGCTGTGGCCCATAGACATCCACATTTATCCTCAATTTAGAATCAAAATGCAAATGCGTTGTCGCCCTTAAGGATTAAGATGGAATGCCTCGATTTCAATAAAAAGTGTCTCCGGTTCTCTACACTCGCCATACGAAATACATTATTAAGTTGCTATTTTACGCTAGTATTCTGTGAGAGCGTGGTCCTGCCCCGATCGAGCCGACCCATTCGTGCTAGGACTATAATATAGCTGCATCTTGGCTCTTTTTTTTTTGCGCCCGAAGCAAATATGGGCAACCCTCCGGAAAGCGGGGGAGGGAGGTTGAGAATGCTCATAGCATACCACGCAGCCAGCTGCGTGGTTACGTGGTGACTTTTACCCACTAAACTCAACCTTTTAGGAATTGGCTTAACGATCTGACTAGAGATCTCTAAGCCGTATACGAACGCGACCCTCCTTGGCAGAAAGGAGGGCGCAAGCGGCGAATAGCCGCTTAGAAGTGTGCCTAATTAAGACAGATTAAGGGATGTGTTATGTAGGCTCGGCCTGAGCCGCCAGGAGGCAGTTCAGGTCAGCCGAAAGCTTGTTGGGGGTCCGAGAGAGAGTTTCTCGGTCTGCGCACACTATAGCGAGTGTGGATAGGGGCTGCATAGGCAGCTGTCTCACGAATGAGATGATTTGGGTGGGACTCTGAGGCTTTGAAAAATCTCTCAGAGAGTGATTTAAGGAACTGCTGGATTGTTGGAAGCTCTAAGTCTCGATGTAGGTCGGCATTACGGACATAATAGGGCGCAATTAGTGGCCCTACGACGCCATGTAATAAATACCACGCAGCTTTATGTTAAATACAGATATGTCATATCTCTCTCTTCTCAACCTCTCTTTTCTTTCTCTATCTACTCATCAGATCGTAAACAACCTAATGGACATAGGCCTTTTTAGGATTCACTGTAATTGTAACGTTGTTGGGTTATTTCGCGGGAATTGTATACTACTTATATAATACAGTTTCATGCTTATTTTACATTAAAATTCAATATGTTGTCAAACAACAATATTAAGCAAAATGCAAGTACCTATAGTGTTTTACTGTTTTAACGTTATTTTTTCCCATATTACATCATCATCTCAAATAAGCCGTATTTTTTGTATTTAATATTTCTATGCATGCCGGATAAAACAATTTTGTCGAGTAACATGTTTTTTTTCGTTGTGTACAAAAGTGTGTGAGCTTCTTACTTTTTTATATTAAACAAGACAAACAAACTTACAGCCCACCTGAGGATAGTTGGCTAATGCAGCCCCTGGACATCTATATCCTATTGCAAACAAAGAAAGTTACAGATGCGCTGTGACCTTTGAGAACTAAGATGAAATTCATCGTAATTTTTAATTATACCGACTCTCAATACCCTACACACAAAGACAGCAGTGCAAGCACTATTATTACATGAAAAATATACAGAGGTGGTCCCACTCCGACGGATTCCTAAGAAGAAAACGGAGTTCTACCACTTGGTACAATTACGTCATCTAGTAAAACAAATGTTAGCACAACCATTAGAAATTCTAGCACTTTTAAGTTAATTACAAAAAAAAAGACTCGAAAGAGAAAAAACGTAGCAACATCTTCGAAAGATGCAGATTTTCGTCACTTTTTAAAGTACCCTCCCCTAAATGGTATGTAGCCGACACTTTATTAGAAGTAGGCTTTAAAACCCTAAGAACTGATTTTGTCTTGACTTTATTACGCATATTATTATGCTCGCACCTTAAAATAATTCAATAACTTAACATTGAAAAAGGAAGAAATGACTACCATGCTAAAGAATAATTAAACTTTACTTGATCATTTACCACGTTCATACAAAAGTGTGCTCTGTAAATATATAGAACTTTCATTAGTTTTTTTAAAAGTCCAATATCATACGCAGATATTGAGGTATTCAATAATTTACATTATATCTGCTGACGATAAATAAAACATTTTATACAAAAGTAAAGTAAAGTTACAGCCTATATACGTCCCACTGCTGGGCACAGGCCTCCTCTCATTTCTGGGAGGGTTTTAGGGCAAGGAAGTGTCCGCCGCGCTGCTCCAATGCGTGTGGGCGAACTTATTTTTTTTCTTATTCCCCCGACATGCAGGTTTCCTTGCGATGTTTTCCTTCACCGCCGAGCACGTGGTAAATCAGCACTTAAAATTGCAATTAACAATTTCATTGGTTTCGGCGGGTTACTCGCGTTGTATTATATTTACAGTGAGCGTTAACGATCTGAGCTACCCACGGCTCTATATATTTTATATAAATTATATTATAAATACATTACTTTCGTACAGGCTATCCTTAGCACAGATATAGATATACATAACAGACATAGCGCTACAGTATTCGCAGCTTACAATAACGCCTACTGTAGTGTGAAAGCTAAGTGCTATGAGGGTGTGAAAGAACAACACAGATCCTTACAAAGGATAGACACGAAAAGGGCTTTGGATGATTAGCGCGAGAGGTCTACGATCTACTTCGCAAGCTGTTTATTGGTGAAAACCTGTTCCAATTTATAGTTAGTTGTTCATGTACATTGTACACCGCATCATTACATCACTATGACGATAACAATTTCGCATGCAAATTATACACGCTTTGATGGCAACGTCTTTATGAGATTTGAACTCGATCGATTGGGTAGACATTTTGTATGTGTATTTATGTAATGTGTTTAATGAATATTAATGTTCTACAATATGTTACAATTATCCTTATGTTCAGCAGTGAACTTGTGAAGGGCTGTAATGATGATGATAATGATGTCACAAATATCAGTCACGGTCACGTTGCCTTAGTTCTAAACTACGCATCGTAAATTAAATACCTATTTCTTATAGAATAAAGGTGACCTACGAGCACTCAGTCCACCTGATGTTAAATGGGTGCTGTGGTTAATAGACATCTACGTATATTTATTCTCGATTAAGATTCAAAATGCAGGTCTACATTCAACATGCGAAATACAGCAGCATTAAGTTGCTATTTTAGGCTGGTATTCTGTGTGAACGCTGTCCCTCCCGGTCGATTCGACCATTTCATACTTTTGTATACATTTACCTACCTAGGAGAGATGTGTTTAATGTATATTAATGTCCTAAGTCTGCCCATTTTTATTTTTATAATACAAAAACTACTGCAGTGTGGTCGCGGCACAAGGGAATCCATAATAAGTGCGATACGTCTGGAACTGCGATGTGACCTAGGTATAAGGCAATATAGGGGGGAGGCCTATATTCAGCAGGGGAATTTTGGTGGACTGTAATAGTAATACTTAAATAAAGCTGCGGTATTGAAATGTTTAGTATGTCATTTCCTCTATCAATAGCAACTTAATGAGAAAGCTGTGTAAAGTAAGATTATCCCAAACTTTCCTGGAACAGGTCACTTTAATAGGATTAATACAAAGGAAGTTATAATCTTAAATCTCTTCCGAACATTCGATATTGGTATAATAGTGTTTCGATTAAAATTTACAACGGATAATATAATTCCCACTAACCCCGAAAACTTCTGCAGTTTCATATAAACTACGTGTTTTTGTTCCATCTCCTAAAGTTTCTGGTTGCTCAACAACAAGTGATTTAAAAAATGTATTGTTTTTTTTAATATACCGCGTTTATTTAATCATATTCTTGCATTGATATCTCAATTTGAGCTACATACAAAATTTCAAGTCTTCATCTCATCGGGAAGTTAATTTAAAATCAAATACTAAATTCCACCCAGAACGGCAGACAGACAGACAGACAGACAAACAAGAAAGTGACTTAATAAAAACTTGGTAAAATCAAATATTTCATTGTTATTTTAATGGTTGGACAACTTTTTACACATTTACTAAATAATTATCTACTGAATCACGTATTGTGTGATATTAACTTACCTACTTATTTACGATCATAATTCAATTTGAGAATAAAGAAAAAAAAGTTGTTTTAAAGTAAATAATGGCAGCCTTGACCGGTAGGCGAGGTGTGAGACAGTCCCCCACTAGATGGAGTGACGACCTGGTAAGACATGCAGGAAGTCGATGTATGCAGGTGGCCCAGGACCGTGCTTTGTGGCGTTACATGGGGGAGGCCTATGTTCAGTAGTGGACTTGTGAAGAGCTGTATGATGATGATAACCGAAGAAAATAAAAGTTCATTATAGCTAACGTGAATTAAAAAGTTTCATTTAATCCAACCACTTTTAACTTTAATAGAAAAAAAATCTATAAGTGATAGAGCCACGCTGGAGCTATATTAGTTGTTGCACGAATGGGTCGGCTTGGCCGGGGTAGGACCACACTCTTAGAGAATACCAGCGTAAAATAGCAGCAAATAGTACCTTAATGCTGCTGTGTTTCGTATGGTGAGAATAGAGAACTGGAGACTCTTTTTACTGGAAACATTCCATGTTTGTTCTCAAGGGAGACAACGCATCTGCATATTGATTCTGACCGGAGACTCTTTATAGTGGAAACGAGGCATTCCATCATCTTCAATCTCTCTGTATTTTGATTCTGAATCGAGGATAAATTAATTCTACAAGTCACAGCATCCACTTGTCATCAGGTGGTCTGTGTGCTCGTTTGTCACCCTTATATTATAAAAAAATCTAAAGTTGTGATATGATGATTGAGCTATCTGAAAATTAGTAGTTACTGCAACCTATGGACACCTGCAAACCAACTTTAAACTAAGAAGGTCAAATATGTGTACACACAATGCTAAAAACTAAGATGGAATGCCTCACAGTTTCTAAACTATAGAGGCTCACGGACACAACAAAGGGTGCACTTACTGCTTAGCGCTAAAAATTGGTAAGAAAATTATACAGAAGTACTCCGTATAGATACGGGACCCTTCCAAAAACAAGTACGTTAAGTAATCCCTTTTAATCTTCATCATTTAATATAACTAATATTAAGCTAGCATAATTTATGTTGCCACCCGCATACCTCTTTAAATGTAATGAAGCATAAAATTAGCATATGCTTAAATATTACCGAGCTGTCATTGTCAGGCTTCTGGTATGGAGTACACATGTCGACACCTCGTCGAACCCGAATGTTTACTGGAAACCGGGTGCGCCCTTTTGTAGCCGGTGATATAGTCTCCATAAATAATAGCCGTAGAAGATATGTCCCAATATTGAAAATTCAAGAAGTGAAAAGCTAATTAATGACCCAATATGACAGAAATCGGTAACGAGAAGCTTTTCATAGGTAAGGAGGTGTAAAAAATAGGTTCGCCAAACTTATCAAAATAACTGTAATTCCTTCATTGGACAATGTATGCGCTTTTACAACAAAGTACCATAAAATATGCAGGACTTATGGGTATCTAAAAGTTTAAAAATTTTATTATGCAAAAGTTGTTTAAAATCTAAGAATTATTAAAATATTCAAGAATAGTTTTATAATAACCCCTGGAGATTATGTACTAAAACCATGTAGTTTCTAAATCGCTACCATGTAGTTTCTAAATAGGGTCCATATTGTGAAAATTGAATATTATTAATTTCTATATTATGGAATGCAAATAAATATATTGTATTGTATTGTATTGTAAATGATTTCATATTTAATTTTATTTTATTATAGTAAATTAATATTAAAAAATTACCCGATGGGTTTCTTGCTGGTTCTTCTCAGGCAGAGGTTTTTTTTCGGAAACAGTAGAACAAACAAAAATAGCTTTCAATAACTTTTCTTGTAATCTATATTGGATAAAAATTTTTATTTTTATTCAATATAGATTACAAGAAAAGTTTCATTCCATTCTATTGAGTGTAATTCTTGCATTCATTCATCACAAACCATCAAATCTCCTGAACACAGTAATGAATACTGCGATTATCCTGATTTATAACTTCAAAATATGTCGTCTCCCTATCGATGGTCATAACGCGTGGGGGGGAGCCCGCGATCAATACAACAGGGCTTCCCTGTCGTCTGCGATCCGTGCTGCCACACTCTCAGCGCCTCGCACGCAACGCCGCGCTCCGCTACTAGTTTCGTTGCCTCCGAAACAATTACGAAACCGTTTCACTTGGCTCAGACGGCGCAATTGATTTCCAGGAAACGGAACCCTTCGTTAGGACACAAATTTTTAATTGCTTTTGAATATTAAGTTACTTCGTTAATAATTTGCGAATGTTGTTTCGGTTTTGTTGTTTCTTACTAAATGTATTGAACACATCAGTACATGTACTTGTAGGTGTTGTATTATTATAAACAAAATTTCGTTTGTTAATTCGTTCGTCATAATCAGTGTTAGGGGATTACGACAATGTTTCAATCAATCACCACCGATGAAATAACAGGAAAATCCTAATTCAGACCCACGAAACAACTCTATTTAATCTCCACATAGTATAAAATAAAGTAGCTCCCCGCCATAGAATACTATAAATACACAATAGAATGGCTGTCAACCTTATTTTTGTACGAGGATTGGCGTCGCCAATCCCGGTTCGCTGTGTTGACAGACTGTGTAAATTTACACATTTTAGACTTTTGATTAATGTTCAAGAATTCATCATTAAAAAATTGTTTAAATGTTATTAGTTATTACATATTTACTTGTAAATAGGGTGCAATTTGGCATTTTCTAAATAATTTGCATGCGAAATTTGGAGACGATTGTAACGACAAAACACATCTCGTGTTGACATTTTAGTGGCTACGCGGGCTCCGCCTACTCCCCCGTTCTATTATATAATATGTATTATAGTATTATATGCTCCCCGCCATCTGTACGCTTAGATCTTTTAAACTACGCAACGGAATTTGATACGGTTTTCATCAATAGACATAATGATTCAAGAGTAAGTTTATATGCATAATATGTTGCAGAGATCCAAAAATCACCCGTGCGACGCCGGGGCGGATCGCTAGTTGTTGTGTGAAGTTTTTTCGAGGCCCCAGAGCATTACTCGGGAAACGTTATATACTCGTACGAGAATTCCCTAAAGTGATATACGAGATCTACTCTGCAAAATATGATATAGCTACTAATCATGCTACTTGCAAATACCAGCTCCATTTCCTGTGCGGAAAGATATTATACTTATAGTAATAAATATATGTTTGAAATCAGATTTAATGATATTTCTATTTCTGAAGAAAAAAGGGGCCTTACTAGGCTGCACTAAAAGTATCGGGAATGGAATATTTCCACTGTTCCTGTCATATTAAAATCTTTTTAATTGAAAACTCCTTGGTTCTAAAAATCGAATACCATTTATTTATTTAAGAAAAGATTCTCGGTCTTGTCACAAGGTTTTGTCAAACTTGTTTAGTCGTTGAGAAAATGGAATTGACTCGAGAAAATTCAAGAGCGATGATTTATTATGACTTTCGAAGTGGTTTAACACAAAAACAGTGTGTTAACCGGATGATTTCTGCATTTGGTGATGAAGCCCCATCCAAAACAACAATTTATCGCTGGATTGCTGAATTTCAACGCGGACGTGTCAAGCTCAGTGATGATCCCCGTCAAGGTTGTCCAAAAACTGCAGTCACTCAAGAAAACGTTGATACTGTGCGTAAGCTGATTGGGGAAGATCGACATGTGACATACCGCGAAATTCAGGCAACTTTAGACATTGGCATGAGTCAAATACAAATAATCTTGCATGAACAATTAGGTGTAAAAAAGTTGGTTTCCCGATGGACACCGCACTCGCTCTGTGAAGAGCAAAAAGCGGCTCGCGTTACTTGGTGCGTCAGAACTCTCGAAAGATTCTACGCAGGATCCTCAAATGCTGTATACAACATCGTATCAGGTGACGAATCCTGGATATACGCGTAAGAAACCGAAACAAAAAACCAGTTACAGTGGACAGAGATTTTCATCACCTGGAGAAGCTGTGGACGCCTACAAAACGGCCATTTTGGGGACCCCAACTTCCGAATGGAATAGTTGCTTCAATGATTGGTTCCATCGTATAGAAAAATGTGTCAAATTTCGCGGAGAGTACTTCAAAAAGCAATAAATACATTTTTAAATAGTAATGTTGTGTCACTTCCTTGATTCCCGAAATTTTCAGTGCCGCCCTCGTAACGTTCAACTATCGTGAACTAGAAGACCATAATATTATATTAATTTTAACAATCATAATACGGATAATTATATTATAACGTATCTAGTCAACGAATAAAACATAAGCATCGTTTCTTTAACGCATAATGTAAACAGTTTTAGCAAAATACGTAAAGACAAAATATAACGGGAGCTTTCGTAGGGTAGCAATTTCATTTGTCGTTATTAATGGTTATATCAATATTTAGACATTGAATTTAGCCATTTTCATACATTTTGAAGAGAATGCGCCAGAATTGCATGAAGTAACATATCTCCTATCTCCCTTCCATCATTGTTCAAGATCTTGACAATTTACCATCCTTTCGGATTTATCAATCAAGCGGACCGGATCAGCTTGTTAATCCTTTAAATTTTGTTTCGTAATGCGTAAATAAATTCTTACGCGTTTGCTTTTAGTACAAATCTTCGTGGATTTCATGTTGTGTTATATTTTTTACTGCACTTGGTCTATTCATTACTCAAACGAAAGTTTGGCCGAGGCGGATTGACGTTACAGTACCAAGAGTCTTGCACATTTTTCGCTGCTGTCCGATGCCGCTGGTTTGGGTATAAACAAAGTGGTTACACCGCCATCTATCGAAAGTCTTTGGAATTGCTTATGACACCAACGGATGTAATAGGATTATGAATTCTTTTTTTTTTGTACGATTCTAAGCCAGCGTTTAACTCCAATCCCACCTGATCGTAAGTGGTGATGTAGCCTAAGATGATGAAGCGTATTGACTTAATAAAAGCCTATTCACGCTTGCTTTCTCTGAAGCTGCTCCAATCCTGTGCCGCTGTCCGTTTGGTAGGAAATAATCAAAAACTAGCTTATAATTTATATAATATCACTAACAAAATTGTGACAACTCTAACGTTATAGGGCAATTTGGAGGTTTATAACGAACCGCATGAGGGAACGTCGCGTCCCGGGCCATGTGAATAAGAACGTACTTGTTTTATTAAGAACTTACCCCATTTTTAATTCCTTTCGATATACAACCAGTTTTAGAAAGTTAGATGTAATGTGTACAACACTTATTGATCGAAATCGGTAGTAAGTTGTTTAATTTAGTAAGTAAGTTTGATTCTAATTAAAAAGTATATCATGGTAAATAAAATAAAATCGAGTATAAATTACCCTTTAAAACATAATAAATAAAAATGCATTATTTAAAGTACCGAATATAATTTAATTTAGTATTCTCTACTTCTTTGGGAAAAATAGGATCATCTTATTTAATATTAAGGAATTTGGGACAAAATCTTATTTGTGCGCAAATAGCGTTATCTTATTTACAAGTCAGCCTATCTCTAGAACTCGGAAACTGACTGAGATACTAAAGGAAATATTAAATAAAAATGAAAAAAACTTATTTATATTTTTTATTAAGAACCATTTTGTTTATAGAAAAACACAGAAATGACAAAAGAACTTACAGTCCATATGATGATAGCTATACTGTAGCCCATGGACACCTGCTATCGACTTCACGCAAAGAAGCCTGCGGATACATTGTCACCTCTGAGGACTTACTTAGATGGAATGCCGCAAAGCCTGTCACTGTATACTGCGTTTTTTTAGAAAAAGGGTGACAAACGAGCACACAGTCTACCTGATGGGAAGTGGATGCTGTGGCCCATAGACATCTACATTTATCCTCGATTAAGAATCATAACGCAGATACGGTTATCAGCAATGAGGACTAAGATGCAATGCCTCGTTTCCAGTAAAAAGGATCTCTGGATCTCTACACTCACCATACGAAACACAGCAATATCAAGCTGAGCTATTTAAAGCTGGTATTCCGAGAGAGCGTGGTCTTTCCCCGGTCGAGCCGATCCATTCGTGCTACAGCCATAATATAGCTACAACGTGGCTATATATAAATATTTCGAACGAAATTTTAGTCAGTTATAAATGGAACCTATATGATTTTTTGACTTTTGCTGTACAATTCCTTTTCCCTTTATATAATGAAAAATAGACATTCCTGCAACTGTGTCTCCCTTATAACGACTAAAAATAAAAGCGGTTGCTAATCCGCTTGCCAAGCGTGCCAACTATGGCAAATGCAGCAGTGGATTTTAATAGGCTGTAACGATAACGGTAACTCCTGCAACTCGGTGCTAGATTTCGACAAGTTAAACAATAAGATTATAACAGCCGCTTTAAGCTTCTCAAGTTGAAAAGATTTGTTGTATGGACCTACTTGGCAAACGGATTGGGAATCTAGTCGCCACGCAATAGTTTATTACTTCTATACTCTCACCGCTACGGTCTCGATACTTTGAGTCCAAACATATAAGCAAAATAAACATCACAAGTATGTTTGAGTAACTTACCATCATCAAAAAGCGAATCAAAAATTACCAATGACAGTTACAATATTACTACTACAGGTAAGTAAAAGCTAAAACAATAAACGAGTAGCCATTGTAATATGTAATAATATTGTTGGGCGCCATAATTAATGCTTAGTACGTGTCGAGTGGTAACTCGCGCCATCTAGTATCGTGTAGCAGAACTAGGAGAGCTTTCTAGAAAATTCCATACTAGAACTTTCTACATCTAGTCAGTTGGGACCTGTATATACTGGAACATTCTTTTTATTTTTTTTTCAGTAAAAGAGGGCCTAGTCTAAGGAAAGCTACCGAGACAGTATTGAATTGGCGATCAAGCAAATACTTCGAAGCGATATCACTGCGAACTAAAGTGATTTATTATTAGTGTGTTTTAAGTTTTATTAATTAATAGAATCAGGCCGCTTAGCGGTCACCCACCGCCGAGTCTACATCACCTAAAAATTCCTCGTGTAGAAGCGAAACACGTGTCGTATTATCGTCAATGGTGTGTCTTTCCTAGAGAAGTGGTGTTGGCAGTAGTGGTGCTGGGATTAATGGTGACGGGATTAGTGCACGCAATTGAGAGAGGGTGGGAGGTGCTCTTTAAACTAGGTAAGACACATCACTTTATTTTATTGAGCGGATGGTTGCAAACTTCGATCAATTATATACTATTGATCGAAGGTTGCAAAGTAACTATTAATATCTTAAGTAAGTTGTAATTGCTGTTCCATAATTAAAGTGTCAATTTCGGTAATTCAATCGGCAGGTTTTATTGTCATGAACGCCAAGCTCGTAACAATATAAATTAACCATTCCGTAAACAAAACCATTCAAAACTTGCCTACTTACTTTTATGTGTAAGTATATTCAACATTGTTTCTGAAAGACCGTGTGTACCAGTGTTTACGGGTCAATCAGAAATCAACTCGTGTGAGGATAAGGACGTCATTTACATGAATCATAATCATTATTACAGCCTTTCACAAGTCCACTGCTAAACGTAGGCCTTTACGCAAGGAATGCCATAAAGTACAGTCCTGAACCACCTGCATCTATAGACTTCCTGCATCATTATAATGTCGTCGCTCCATCTAGTGGGGGGTAGCCGCCCTACACTTCACTTACCGGTACAGGGATGCCACTCGAGAATCTTTCGTCCCCATCAGTTATCGATTCTACGAGCTATTCGTATATGGCCCGTCTATGGCCACTTTAGCTCACTTATCCGTTGGGCTATATCGGTTACTCTGATTATACTAGTAATATCCTCATTTCTAGGAATAACAATTCAGTTAAAAACATTTATATATAAAAAAAAAAACCATAAAAGTCTCTCAAAGGAATAAATAATGAAAAATTATTTTGAATTCCTGCGAAATAAAACATTATGTCACCCGTAAACTTTTGTTGCTGCCAGATTTTGCTTTTTAAAAAGTCGCAATTCAAATAAATAGTCCGCCTTCATGGCAAATATAAACGTGTGTCTCATAATATTCGGCTATAATATGGTAACTTTATATTCAGCATGTAGTACATGGTGCGGCAAATTTATTTTCTACCTAGGTCATCATCTGCCGTTAAACGATAGTGCTTACAGATTGTAAGGCATTTCGTCTTAGTTTCTTAAGTTAATATCGTATTTGTAACTTTCTCTGACGGTCTATGGGCCGCTAAGAGACAAGCAGGTCACTCACGTGAAATAAATCTGGTAGACTATTATCTCGTCTATGATAGTGATACTACACACAATGGCACGGTGCAACTGAAGAATAGATTATATTAAATGAAAGTTTTGACAGTCTAATCACTTTTTGTTCTATTGTAAATAAAATAACCTAATGTACAAACCTATAAGCGGTCTAGTTATAACACATATAAAAACGATAAATGTTCAAAATGTAAAACAGAAGTAAAAAAAAAACTATTACCAAATTCACAATTAACGGTGTAGTCAGCGAATCACTTTATTGCGTCGTTCATAAATAAGATTTTTGAATTACGAAAACAATATATTTAGTGTAAAGATAAAAAGCGTAAAAATAAGTCGATCTGATTCATAAAAGATCATAAAAAAGGCAAGAGTAAGGAAGCGACTTGTGGAAGAAACTTACGGTCGCGTGCAATTTATTACTGGCTCCGACAAGACTAACTGCCTGCGCCCACAGGCTGGAACTTTTCGAGTTGTCTTTACCTACAGCCATGCAAACACGAACTGCTGGGTTGAATCGAAAGAAAATTTCAAGATTGTTTTCTCTAAATGGTTAAAACTGAATTCATCGTGTTTTAGATGTTAATTCCGGGATTAGGAATTTTTGTAAATAGCTGATTGCATATATTTATACTACCTATATTATTTATTAGAAAAATCTTACAAAGGAAGAAAAACTGAGCTCCGAAGTGACGCAAAAACCAGGACAAAACCATACTCAACTTATTGTAAGAACATACATATAAAGTTATTTGCAACAAACAATATAATAAAGATATTATAATTTAATTCGTAACTATCCGCGTAATTAAATTTTAATATCTATTAAAATTAAATTAAGAATGAAGAATTAATTAAATTAAGAATTTGAGCATGGTTTCCGCTTCACTTGAAATGTACAAAGCGCTTCGACTATCTATTTTTGTCGGTGTGAGATAAAGATGAAATCCTTCTTACATCTTTATAACCATATATTGGTCACCTTACTTTCTAAGGTGTGATGAAATCTTGAATATATTCTGGCTTGGTGCCAAACTAAATGTCACACTTTTATAAGCTATTTGACTTTAAGGCTGCAGTAGCGAACAGTACTTAAAGGATAGAAAGAAACTTTGGAAGGTCATAGACAACTGATTACGAGCGGTTGTACTAGTATAAACAAATTGGTTCATAATGTTAGTCTACCTTAAAGCTTCCACAATTCCAACGGCCAAATACGTAACATTTAAATAAAATTATATGTAAACAATATTATTTCGCTTTATTCTTATTGAGTCAGCCTCGTACCACCAGAATGAACCTCAATACTAAGTATCCTTTGGATATACGCTTTTACGCTGGTATTCTGTGAGAGCGTGGTCCTTCCCCGGTCGAGCCAACCCATTCGTGCTGCAACTATACTACTAATATAACTACAGCATGGCTCTACCATGTATAACTACTAAATTAATTTTTACTGCAAACAAGGCATTCCATCTTAGTCCTCAAGAGTGCATTTTGATTCGTAATCGAGGATACACGTAGGTGTTTTTGGGCCACAGCAACCACTTACCATCAGGTGGACTGTGTGCTCGTTCGTCCACTATCCTATTAAAAAAAGGGTCTGCGGTTCTCTACATTCACTATACTCGTAATATTCCGTGAGAGCGAGAGTGGTCTTTCCCCGATCTAACCGACCCATTCGTGCTACAATCATATCGATTAAGAATCAAAATGCAGATGCATTTTGATTCTTAATCGAGGATACCATAGGATACAGTATCCACTTATCATCAGGCGGGCTGTGTAGTCGTTTGTCACCCTTCTAAAAGAAACCCTACTTTCCCTACAAAGAGAAAGCACCATGACCAGTGGTGGACAGTAAGGTACTGTTGAAGAGGTAGAAAAAGCAGCACAAGCAAGTGCTAAATATACAAATTGTTAAGCTTTTGGATGATTTATTGTTTTTACAGTATGTATTATAGTCTTAGGTCACGCTTTCACTATCCATACTAGTAGATCATCAATGTAAGTTTTTCATCAAAAAACGGATAGAATAATTGTTCAACTATAATATTTCCTAGAGTTAACAATTCCCGATAATATCCTTGAGTTGTAGTTTTGATGGTGGTCGATATTAACCCGGATAAGATCATTATATTTTTACAGTTTATAGCCTATATATAACCTGAGAAAATCCATTAAGAAACTACCTAAAGCAAGCATCACAATAAGCCGATTTAATTTCCAACGAACGGGCAAAGGATTGTGTTCAACCATGTCCTTTGATAGCTCATTTGCAATCGTTTGGATTACTTTCCTTTACAATTCTTTAGACATTATTTTCACCCTCGGGGTAATATCTGTGCCTCGGAACGAATATTTAATACAAACAAAAGAAACAAATACGTACAGGCTTTTATATTTTTTTATGTGTTTTGGTAAAAATATAATACAATTTATTTTTACAGATATAGACAGGGTATCAATCCCTATTGTTTTTAACATCTTACTGTTAGAATTCACAAATCAAATTTTAGTTTTCAATTGACAACTCAGTGTAGGACGTAAGGTCAGCTACCTTTACAATGACCCTACTAGGGTTATTAAACAAATAAACCATTCGTTTTTATTATTCGATAGTAATATTACCGTGAACCGACAAATTATAGGGTTTGAAAATTTAATAGCCACAAATTAGTATGAAAAACAATACGATGTGTAAAAAGTGGCCCAAATTAAATGGATACTTTGTTGACGTCGTTTTATGTTAATTTTTATTGACAAAAATGAAACGCTAGCTATTTTACATACCTTTTTATATCATTGGCATGACAAACGAGCTCGCAGCACGAGTGAGACTATCGGAGTCCATGGACAATAACGGATAATTTAAAAGAAAAAGTGTTATACAGATATTTTTTATGTCTGAGGCATAAAATGAAATCACTTTTTTATGGTATAAGGGTAAAAAACGAACACACAGTCCACCTGATGGTAAATGGCTGCTGTGGCCCATAGACATCTACATTTATACGAATGAAAATGCATATGCGTTGGCACTCGTGAGGACTAAGATGGAATGCCTCGTTTCCAGTAAAAAGGGTCTTCGGTTCTGTACACTCATTATACGAAACACAGAAGTATTAAGCTGCTATTTTACACTAGCATTCTGTGAGAGTGTGATTCTTCCTCGGTCGGGTCGACCCATTCGTGCTACAACTATACTATAGAATATAGCTGCAACATGGCTCTACCACGTAAAACCTTTACAAACTTTATGGCAACAGTTAGTGAATATACCTTCGATCAACATTGTTGATCGAAGGTATATACACATAGCATGGGTTGCATAGCGTTGTTGGTTTTTTAAGTTTAGCTTTTTTTTTAAATTGAAGTAAGGTAAACGACCACACAGTCCGCATATCTATGGTAAGTGTATGCTGTAGTTTATAGACACTTACATCTATTTTCGATAAAAAATTAAAATGCTTGTGTGTTGTCATCTTTGAGGGTTTAAGGTAGAATAAGCCTATAACGATAACTATTAATAGTAAAAAGGTCTCCTGCTCTATAAATTCACCATACGAAATACGGCAGAATTATGCTTCGATTCCATACTGGTATTCAGTGGGGGCGTGTTCCTTCTCTGGTTGAGCCGATTGCATTAGTGCAGCAACCACAATTACGCTGCAAAGTGGTTGTGCTACGTTGGACATATATGCGTGCAAGTATTTCTTGGAAGATTTCACCATATTCACCACACTGACCAAACGGATTGAGGGTGCAGAGTTGACATTTGACATCGCCATCAGTCCGTGTCACCAGAGCCGCGTGAACGTGAGGTTGGCATTTGGAGAAAATGTTAGCACATTCCCCCTTACGACAAAATGTATAAGTTCATTATATATTTTAAAGGTTTTGTAGATATCGTGAAAAAACAAGTTAGGATAAAAACAAACAACAATAATATATATAATGGATATAAATAATATATAACAACTATATATATATATATATATATATATATATATATATATATATATATATATATATATATATATAATGGAGTCTCCATTAAGATATTTTTTATGGAAGAGGCAAACGAGCAAGCGGCCCACCTGTCGAATTGTAGAAATTACAGGTGCGTTGCCGACTTTTTCGGAACGACTTTTTTTTGTATCTACTTAAGTCATATCGGTCCGCATAAACTACAAGGTGTATATTCCATAAAGTGATCGTGCTGGACCAGAAACTCTTAGAAAGATGCAAGGTGAAACAACCGCGAGTTGGTAAATCAACATGTTGATGAAATTTAGAATTATGTCGCTGAGCACGATGGTGATGCACTCCTAATCGTTTATTGTATTTGTCACGGGAAGAGATAATATGTATCTTTGTAAAGATCAAGAATAAGGTTTATTAAAACAATCAGTAAGATACTTTTCGTTGGATACAAAAAAATTAAGAAATTAATAGGTACTGGGGTATAGAAGTATGTATTTCAGTGTAAGAGGTGGACCGCCATGAAATACTGTTTTTCTCTACTTCCAAGATTTTAGGACTTTTAATATTTAAATAAGAGATGGGAATCTGTAAAATTATTATTCTGTTACTGACAACTTCAGAACATAAGCAAACTATGGAATATATACAGTGAACATAAACTAAAAATTGTCAAAAAGTATCTCAGAACTCTATAAAATATCAATTGAATAAAGTTATCGTGTAATATAAAATAAAAAGGCAGAAGTACGAGATATAACTAACACAAACTATATCAATCCGGTTTACAATGCCTATCATGTAAAATTTTATTACCACTGTTGATATCGCTTACAAATTTTATAATAAAACTTCTAATGAGTCATGAAATTCACTTATCAATAAATCGAGCTGTCAATTTAATGCAAAATTATAAGTCTTCGAAACTAGCACCCCTACTTATTTTTTAAAATAAATGTTTCTAAGCGATAAATATAAGCAATAAATTTAAGATTTTCGATTAACATTTAGAATGGATTCTGAATCATCCGCTAGAACACGGTTACAAAAACATCCGGACACGGTAATAATACACTTGCTCGATAAACAAAAACCTAACGAAACTCCTTCGACAATTAGCGACCTCAAATTACGTTTTAATGATTTGGATAAAGGTGTTCCTAAAAGTAATTAAGGGTAATGTATTTAATTGCAAGAATTACATTTATTTTAATATTTTAACACCTCATAATAATGTTAAAACACATGTAATGATATTTTAAAATGTTTCCTGTACATCACTCGTGTTATGTTTTTGTAACAAATCACTACAGCTTCCGTGTTCTTTAATAGTTCGTTTTGTTTAAGAGAGCATAAATATTTATTTTATTCTTAGATTATATAATAACGTATATGTAACACTGGAAAGAAAGTAATAAGCTGACTACAAATAGAAGTCTTTGGCAACGCTATTTTTGTTTTTGTTTCTCACGAAAACACCCAACAACCAACGGACGAATGCACATAAATAATACATTCATTGTACAACGACCCCTGAGACTGAATAAGTACCGGTAGTGAGGACCGCATAAAGCTAAAACCATAAAAATTCTATCCTTTGTATCGCGTTTCGTCCCTACCGCTTAGGTTACACTATGGGCACTACTTTAGACCCTTCGAATTCAGTGGCTGCTTCCGTAGGCAAAAAATAGAGCATTGCCGACAATGTGTTTGTTAAGTGTGTTTGAAAAGCTACGTGATTAAGTGCAAGCTTATTATTTAAATGAAAAAAAAAACAAATATGCTACCTGCTTGCTGATTTTCCATTCTCAATTTTATTGACTAATTTTAGACACAACACAATATTGCTTGCATTCTGGTGTAATAAAAAAAATGCACACTTTCTAGCTTGACTGTGGGTATGTTATCTATCAACCAGACATTTCAAAGACGTCTGAGCTTTCTGAAATTTTGCGGACATATTAAGAACTAATGACAATACAACAATTACATAGTTATATTCTGATATTCTCACTAGAATCATCAAAACTAATGATCGTGCGTGTTGTTTAAGTTTTCTTAATCTCTAATACGCGGACTGAGTAACTAGGTTCCAGCGATCGACTGATTATATGATAGGTACTATACAAATAAATCAAGCTCAATTTGCAGACTGTTGAAGAGGGATTACCAGTTTAAATATATCATCTCTGACCTAACGAATTACCTTACCTAATGTTATGGCAAATCTTTCAAGTAATGGAGCCAGGCCAGCAAGAGACCGTTCAGCAGTGAACTGTAAAAGGCTGATGACGATGATCATTTTATGCACAAAAACCTCATAGTATTGTATTTGGATTATTTAATTCAAACGTTTCAAAAGGAGTTTAGGAGAGGCAGTTCACATACATAAATTAAATTGCATTCAGACCTGGAACAATTAATTGTAGGCCGTACGAATACTTGTTATGTGCGAGATTCGAACCCGCGGTCCTCAGCGCCGTAACTCATTTTTATTTATATACGTGGTATATTATTAGATTATTACATATACCTAGATATTATTTATATACGTGGTATATTATTAGATTATTACATATACCTACATATTATTTATATACCTGGTAGAGCCATGCTACAAAGCTATATTAGTAGTATAGTTGTAGCACGAATGGATTGGCTCGACAAGGGTAGGACCTAGAGGATGCAAAACCGGCCCGTATCTAAGAACCGGGTTTTTCGGTTCCGGGTCCGTACAGAACCGGGTACCCGGTTCTTTTCGGTTCTTAAATAGTAAAAAATTCCTTAGGGCAAAATAAAACTACATTAATTTGGTGCTAATGATAATTGATGATAGTGATGTGTAATTGCTAATTACTATAAAATTGTATATATATTATATAAAAAATCAAAAAAAAAACTAGCTTGTCTTTCTGAGCTTCATACAAATAAAATTTAGAAAAGTAATTCAAAGAATTAAAGAACAAAATAAAATCAAAGATACAAAATCAACGAGATTTATTTTCTCACAATTTCTGGATTCTCTGGTAATAATAAAAAGATAAACACTTTCTGTCTCTCTTTCTTAAAAAATCAAACAAACAAAAATAATTAGATTTAGTCACAATCAACACTTCCTGTCTTTCTTATTTTCGTAATAAGAGCGTAAAAATGAGAGAACGTTTAAGCTTTTATCGTTTATTAAGGAGCGAAGACGATCGCAGATAAATCCTAACGAAGAAAATATGCGTTCTGACTCGACGCTTGTTGCTTGTATTTCAATATTTTAATGATGAACCGTAACATATGAGAGTCAAATAAAAATAAAATAAAATTGCTTCAATTTACCCCAGTGAACAAGAACCGGGTACAATTTTGGACCCGGTTCTTTTACCTAACAAGGAACAGGGTATACCCGGTTTTTTGGAACCGGGTAGAACCGGGTGCATGCTCTAGGACCACGCTCTCACAGAATACCAGCGTAAAATAGCACCTTATCGCTGCTGTGTTTTGTATTGTGAGTGTGGAGAACCGGAGACCCCTTTTACTGGCAACGAGGCATTCCATCTTAGTCCTCACGGGTGACAACGCATCTGTATTTTGATTTGTAGTCGGGGATCGATGTAGATGTCCATGGGCTACAGCAACTACCTACCACCAGGAGGACTGTGTGATTCTTTGTCACACTTCATATAAAAATAAAATAAAACAAGTGGCAAAATTAAAAATTTTGTGCAACCGACTTCAATAATACTGAATCAATGTATTCGAAGTCAATTAAATACGCATTGTTCAAGATAACTCAAAGACTAACGTTAGATCTTGATTATTATATAATTTATATGGGACCACACGTGAAGCACCAGCTTTCCGGTAAAAAAGAATCATCAAAATGGGTTCATCCAGAGAAAAGTTATGAGGTAACACACATTAAAAAAAAACATACAGTAGAATTGAATACCTCCTACTTTTTGAAGTCGGTAAAAAATAAGCCACTGCGCCGCCACGGAGCTGTCAGTGATACCCGATTACTTCGCTGGGCGGAAATTGAAGATAAGTTAGTATTTATATTATAAAATAAAAAGTATTCTTTTCGTATATCCTTTTCCACGATATAATTAGACTTCTATCTCAATCAAGCAAAATCTTTGCAGCCGTTAAACCTTTAACCCTTTAAGGGCATCTAAGGTAATGTTAATCATTACCTTTACATTTATAACAAGTAAGGCTGGTTAAATAGCGTAAATAAAGGTGACTAGGGGCATAATTTTATGCTGTTATTGTTAGAGTGCTATGAATAACTTTACAAGCAAGCCATATTTTAAAATTAACATAAAAAATAATTTTGTTTCTTTAACTTTTAGGTCCAATTTTAAAACTACATTTGAATCTGGCCGCTTATAATTCCCGCATACGCCTCAGCACATACTCGTAAAGCGTCTTATTGTTGCACTCGCGAGGGCTCTTGAAAGCATTTTATGCTTCAGTTTACACATTGTTTACATGTTACGGAAAAAACCTTTGGATTCCTATGCGACGTACAAGTCTTTCGATAGTGTAAAGGATATATAAAGCCGCCAGCGGTAACATTCGTAATATGTCTGTCAAATGTTACTTACGTTGCCTTTAACCCTCAGGGACGCACTGAGTGTAGAAAATGTATTTGAAAGTGGGTTTTTTATTTTTATAATAAATAATCTTAAAAATCTCGATCTCGAAATATTTTTAATACCTGGGACGTGAAATTTCTCTTAGCACTAAAAACTGCTACTAATGTAATGTAGATATAAGCTAACCCTTAGCCGCTGCGCTACCATAGTTAATCTCATAGAATACCTACAACATACAAGCGAAATTTTAATTTTATTGATGTATTAAAAACTTTCTTTTACCTCATTGTACAGTCAACTTTATAAATAAAAAGAAATCAGCTTAGTTATTAATAAACTTAATTTTAATCGGATATCGATTTCAAACAACTCGATTACTATTTAGTATTAATTTAATCACACACTTAGTAAAATTATGTGACAGTTAATTACATGGAATGTTTGTCGTCATGTTGAAAACTTAAACACGTCCATAAATAAATATACAAACTTTATATGCTATATTTATATGTGGTAGCACCACGCTGCAGCTATATTGTGGTTGTAAGGAAGTGAAATGAAATTTCTTTATATTTTGACGTAAGAAAATAAATTTTAGTTTGCCAAATGTCATTTTTTTAATCTATTAAATCTACTACCTTTTCGAAATGAGATTCCTCTGACCGGAGAAGAAATAGCGAAATAAACTCCATAGATGTACAATTTTTTGTCATATTTGTATACAGATTTGAAAATGACAACAGACCGACACGACGGGCATTTCATCTTGTATTCAGGGGTAACAACGCATTCGCCATTTTTATTCTCAATCGAGAATAGAACAGATGTAAATGTCCATGGGCCCCACAGCATCCACTTACCCACAGATGGACTGTGTACGTTAATAGAAAACGTATTAAATACTGTTGTAAGATAGCTCCGTGTGCGCAGTGGCTTAACGATGAGTTGCAGCGCTAAGAGCCGTGGGTTCGAATCCCGCACCGGATAAGTATTTGTATGGCCTACAAATAATTGTTCCGGGTCTGGATGTTTGTCCTTGTGCAATTTATGTAAACTCCCTCACGATACAGGAGAAAATCCTAGTGCGGAGGTTTTGTTTAAAAAAAAGTCTATTCCAAATTTAAATGCAAACCAATTGTTGACTTTACTTGCAATTTAACTCTTTTTGCACTTAAAATTTTATAAGTCGTTATTAATATAATGCCGCAAAATAATAGTGACGTAAGTTAAAATCGCAAATTGATCACTGTCAGTGGACGCTGTTAATAATTATTACAAAACATGGGGAAACACTATGAGGTGAGCACTACTTCTTTATAATATACATAAATAATTGCTATAACAGTAGCGAAACAAAATAAAAATATCAGTGAATACGTTATACGGATCTGTGGATTTGATTACGACTGACGTTACAAAAGTAGTTGCTTTTTTTTGACAGCATCGTTGGTCTAGTGGTTGTAGTAGTGCGACTACTGATCATGAGTTCCTGGGTTCGAATCCCGGGTCGGACCAAAAAATCAATTATTGAGTTTTTACGTCCAGAAATTCTCAGTAGCCGCCCAGAGATGGAAAGTTGGCGGTGTCTCACCCCCGGGCCTCGGAAAGCACGTAAAATCGTTGGTCCTGCCGTCCTGCGACTAATCTCTCTCCGGGCGTGTCGGTTTACCGTCCCTTCGGATTATGAGAGTGAGAGAATAGAGAGTGCATTTGTGCTTGCGCATACACTTGGGCACTATATTTGCCCCGTTGAGGCTTGCCGCTGTGACCGAAATTTGGCCTGGAAAGCATTATTAGTTGTGTTTTGTTAAGATAGCTCGAACAAATAATTAAATCTTTTTCAATATCGCTGTTATAGTTACAAGCATTTATATTTAGCTATCAAAAAAAATGCGACGTAGACCTAAGCTGCTAAATTATGGTTGTAGCACAAATACGCGTAGATCGGCCCGATCGGGGAAGGACGACGCCGTCACAGAGTACCAGCATAAAATAGCAGCTTAAAGCTGCTATACTTTATTAACATGAAACGAGTTACACCATTTTAATCCACAGGGGTGACAACGCATTTGTACTGTGTTTCTTATCCGAAGATAGATGTAGATGTCTATGGGCCACAGAATCCACTTACCAATCAGGTGGACTGTGTGCTCCTTTGTCACCTTTATTCTTTAAAAGATAGTATGAATGCAGCCCGGTACCGGCAAGCAGAGTGACGAGCTTGTAAAACATGCAGGAAGTCGATGAATGCTGAATACTTTAATATCATCCATCTGTCCTCTCCGTGACGCAGTGGTTTATCAATTAATGGCTGAGCTGGGCGCCCCGGGTTCGAATCCCGCACGCAACAAGTATTCGTATGGCCTACAGATAATTGTTCCGGGTCTGGATGTTTTCCCTTACGCAATTTATGTTTGTAACCTGCCTCCACGAAATCCTACGTGTATTTTTATTAATCCTAGGTAACGTTTAAAAAAAATCCATGTCCAATTTAAACAGAAAAATAAAAACAAGAGATATTTTTATAGAAGTATGTAAATGTGACGATGTACATATGGCACCAGCACACAGTTGACTTGATGGTAAGTAGATGCTCTGGCTCGTTTACACCTACATCTATATATCCAATTATATTATCACTCCTAAAGAATGCTTTCCATCCAGTAAAAACTAATTTACTTTACCGATAACCGGTATGTACTATATGTATGTATGTTAGTACAATCAGTGGTATTCTAATATCTTGGTCGTCTTTACTTCCCATCCACTAAGGAGGTTCTGATGACACATGCGTTGTTGGGACAAAGCCGCCGTCTTACTTGCCAGCATTATTTTGTAATCCATTTTTAAAACCATTTAAAGGATGAATAATTGAAACCCAAGTAATCACTTCAATCAGCGACTTCAACCGATCAATTACGGTCAAAGCTCCGTCGACCAACTGTCTGATGCAACCATTGTAATGTAAACAGGTTTCAATAAAATATTAAGCATGTTTTTGTTTAAGTAGGGCAAGCATAAGCATAATTAAATATAAGTAAGTCAGTGCTCAAGTATAATGACATCGATTGCAAATTACCTTGATCATATTATAGAAATTTGTTACTGTTTCTTCGACACTTAAGCTTTTAATTTTTTTTTAATTTTAATTAATAACCAATACCACTACGGTAAAGCATGATGGAGCTCGACCTATTTTTACTAAAAATCTGCATTAATCTTTTAATTGACAGTGGGATAGCGATCCTTTTAAATAAAGTCTACTGACCCAGATAAAAACAGAATAAACGTAAATAAGAATGCAGGCGAAGCAAATATATTTTTTAAATACAAAAAAATATACTTCATTATAAAATGTGCAAAATCTAGATCGAACAAATAAGACATAAAGTATATTGGCTACTAAATTAAGGTAATCTGAAATGTATGTACGTACAATAAAATATTACAGGTCCTAAGACAAATATAAATGTCGTCAATAAATGAATGTCGCTTTTACGTCTAATACACCACGAACACATGTTATTTGATCCTCAATCGTCCCTGAAGTAGAACTATAGACTGATAGTTCTAGATATAGGGTGCGTTTGGCAGAAAAAAGCGCTAGCAAGCGCTTGTAAGCAAAATGGCTAAACTAAACAGTTTCGGCCAGGACACGTTTGCTAACTTCAGAAGCGCTGACACAATCCGCCAATTATGCTTATTTAATTTGTTTGTTTTGAAGTAGAGTTTATTTTGTTTTGTGCAATATTAGTTTTAAGTAATATAATGACATGAATAGACATATACATGTTATTAAAAATTCATGATTGGTAAGTTTTTAATATGAATACTTTACAAACATATATTTAAATTAGGTTAGGTTCCCCGGTTAAAACTAACTTCGTGTCCTAGAGGAAAATAGCTACTTACGATTTGACAGCGCTTGCCGCTTACGATCACCATTTTGCTTACAATCGCTTGCTAGCGCTTTTTTCTGCCAAACGAACCCATAGAATGCACACGATGCACTGCACCGAAGTTCAAAGACTGCCTGACGTCGCGTCTAGAACATTTCAAGAGTGAACTGCTACTTCACTGCACAGATTATTATAAAATAAGCGTCGCGTCTGTATATTCTGAATAAGAAAACGACAATCATAAATAAAAAAATGTATGCTTGTTATGTATTATGTAGTGAAACTTACAAAATACATTACAAGCTCCGCACGGAGAGCTGGCCCCTCTCAGGGCTAAGCACCATGTTCAGCTCCAGATCTCCCCATTTCCATAGACGGTCAAAAACTTTTTATAAGTCAGTTTAGAACTAGCACTTTGTGATAGAAGATAGAGGTTCTGATATAGCCGCTGATGGTAAAGCACACTGGTTTATTTAGTCAAAATCCTATTCACCTAGAAGTTACCCATATTGTAATCGAAAGGAAAGACCCTGGCGAATAATTACACTTCTTTATTGTGCGCATCATGCACGACAAAGCGTGGTTGAAAATTATGGTTCTGATAGTGCGAAAGGGCGATGGCGGAATTATCTCATGCTGATTATCATAATTCTTAAAGGAGACGATTTTTTTTGTATTGAGTATGGACCTACCACAAATTGTGTCGTAACTTAATTAAATAAATGTCAATTTATTGCTTATAATCTATAGATTACAAAAGTAATGTTAGTTTATCCATATCTAACGGGAATACTGAAACATTTAAAATTAAAATATGAATATCATAATAACGTAAAAACAAACTTAAAGCGATTGTTTAGTAGTTATCACCGGTATTAGTTAAAATAGTGCACCGGTTAATAATTAATAGTATAAAACAAAGTTGTATATACATTTAGGATTAAGAGTTACTTTAAGATTGATAGAAAATCCTTTTAATAATTCGTTCTTCGTTACACGCATTTTTTCATATTATATAAGCCAGAACACGAATATAAAAACAACTCTTTTTTTTTTCAGAATTCATGATTCAGGTTAGATTTTCATAAAATATTTAGGCCGTTTACTATAGCAAATTGGTGTCTTTTTATGTGTAATAAAATAAAGTTAAGCTAAAATTTCTATTGGGCCCAAAACCGATTGTCTCCTTTTGATTGAAGGAAAAGTAAATATTTTCTTTAAGGTTTTAAGTTACTGTCAAGAGTTATGCATCGCAAAATTTAAACTTTCTAAATTTGTTTTAGCACATTCAAATTATTAACAACTTTCAATTGTGTTGTCTAAGAAACATGATATCGTTCAAGCTGTCAATAAAATATTGAAAATTGACGTAGATTGAGTTTCTTTTGTTTTATATCGGCACTTTGATATAACTTGAAAAATTTACAACTAAGCTTCATTAAATAAATGAGATCGACGCGTTCAGTCTTTATCGAAATCGCCAATCGTCTCGACAGACGTAGTTCAGCAACGATTCATAGAATTAGGCGTTACTTTGCGGAAATCTATTATATCATAGATGAGTGTCAATCAGGTAGGCGAAGACGAAGAGAATCAGGTCCCCTCTAGATGCAGACGACCTGGTAAGACACGCAGGAAGTCGATGGATGCAGGTGGCTCAGGACCGTCCTTTGTGGCATACCTTGAGGGAGGCCTATGTTCAGCAGGGGATGTGAAGGGCTGTAATGATTATGATGATGATGAGTGTCACTTATCGTGTACTAGCATAGCTATAAACCGTAGTCTCAACAAAAACATGTAGCTTGAATATGATCTTAATCAGTCGTCGTTCAAAAGTTATAAGATCACTTACATGCGATGTTTGATAGGTAAAGAAGATTGAAAAAATCTGAAAATATCATGACTTTATGTGATGAACAAGATTTTGAAGTATTATAATTTCAATTACTCTTCAGGTTTTAGGTCCCGAATTCTGAATGTAAAGTTTTTAAAAGGATGCCCGTATGTAATGACTAATGATGCACATGCATAATTTTGAATTAATATAGCTGCTCTTATTTTAGTAATTTAGTAATCCACTAACGACACTACTAAAAAGATAAAAACATAACAAACGAAATTATACATTGTTTTAGTTATGTTCAGTTACAGCCTATATACTTCCCACTGATGGGCACAGCCCTCCTCTCATTTCTGAGAGGGTTTTAGGGCAAAGGAAATGTCCGCCGCTGTCCCATTGCGTGCCGGCGAACTTCACATGTGTTCAAAATATTTTTTCTTATTCTCAGACATGCAGGTTTTCCTTCACCGCCGTGCACTTAAAACTGCAATTAACAATTTCATTGAGCCGGCGGGGATCAAACCCGGGTTGCCCGCGTACTGTGAAATTTACAGCGAGCGCTAAACATCTGAGCTACCACGGCTCTTATATTATTTTAGTTATGAGGCTTACGTACAGCAGGAAATAATCAAAGCTTATATAAATTCAACACTACAATTAAGACATCTTCCGACACTGAAGCGCTTCTCCTCGCTTACGACCGTCAACACAGATTACGCATAACCTCATTTATCGGTCATGTGGGTCGTTTACCATCGTCCGTGAACGGAAAGTTATTTTTAACTGGGAACTCGATAGTCAAATGATGTATTGCCGCACGCGGCTTACGCCCTTAGCAAAGAGTGTATCGGCGAACAGTAATATCCTTAGTAGATTGAGTATACACGTAATGTTGACCGCAATGTTTATATAGGCACGTTTTTCATCGTACTTCCTCCGGTTTCTGACGTGATTGATGCGATAGTACGCTACAATATTACTTTAGTAGCTTTTCAATTTGTATGGGGTTAGTTGTGTGACCTCAATCTTCTTAGAATAACCATTATTTATAAACAGATGCATAATAAATATGGCAAAAATAGCATGCATTTCTAATAATATTCGACCACCAACCCGTTTTTCCCGGCATCGTGACCATCAGCAACTTTCCAAAAATGCAACCAGGTGGCTTATTCCTAAATGGTCTATGAGTGAATATAAATGGCGACATATATTAGGTAGTATGTAGTTATTGATAAAACTTAATAGAAGAAATTTGTTGGTGGAATATAATATTATGTCCCAAACTATTAACTTCTTCTATTTCAGAAAAAAATGCAACATTTTTCCCAAATTGCAACCATTTGCCAAGATAACTCATTCTTGAGAGGTCTCTTAGCAGACTTAAAAGGCGACAAGTAAAATTGTTATAAACCTTATAGGATGCAATTTGTAGGTGAAATTAAATATTTTCTCTTAAACTAATAAACTCTTTATATATAAACCTATAGGTGGTCGTTACAACTTTGAAGGTGAATTTATCGTAATGGCAATGGCAATAAAAACAGTATGGAAATCAAAATGGTCAACACTGTATCATACATCTTGCACCTTAGCTATGCTGCTTTTTTGATCGCCATCAATGTTTATGCCTGTCTAATTTTGAAATAATCTATCAGGGTCATCTATTTTTCAGAAACATTTCAAGTCGATTTTTAAGACTCTACTAAGAAGCGTAAACATTATATACTATATAATATTTATTTTTATTTACTATGTTATTTTAGTAAGAGGCATTGCATTTTAGCCCTCAGCGGTGACAATTCATCTTTGGCTTAATTTGTTAGAAGTTAGAAGCAGGTGCCCATGGATTTTCGTAGCACTTGCTTATGTAATGGCCACTTGCTTATGTGTTGTCGTAACACTTGCATGAGTGATGGCCAAATATTAAAACGCTAACTACTTTTAAGATGTCTCTTGTTGTCACAGTTGCTCTGACTTAGTGATAGAGAGCACGAGACTTAATGGCATGTTAAAATTGACAACTTACTAACATCTATATATATAATACTATTACTATCATTTTACTATCATCATCATCACCTGGCTTTCTCACTTTAATTATATAAGAAAAAAAATCATAATTTCACCCACAAACTAAGGTTTCTTAATAATGTTCTCCTGTTGTCATGTAAAAATAATATAGAAATAAACGAAACGCATTCATTTCAGCGGTGACCGTTGCACGTGCATATTATCTGCCAAGTGTTACTGCACGCCTGGCTAGAGTAACTCTACACGCTTGCACGTTTTACTTTAGTATTTTGCGACACAAAGCGCGGACAGATTGACCACATGCCTCGTCCCGGGTAAAATGCGGTCAACCGTACCCCGGAATGTTAATACAGGGTTATCAATTAAAGAAACTTCTAACTAGCTAATAAAATGTATAATGTTAAGAACTTAAACAGGTTCGTCTCTCATACATTCATCACACGAATAAGATGAAAGATAGAGTAAAGTTACAGCCAATATAAGTCCCACGGTATGGCACAGGCATACTTTTAATTCAGAGAGGGTTTTAGAGCTGGAAAAGTCCACCGTGTTGCCCAAATGTGTGACTTCACGTCTTTTAAAGTGCAATTAGCAATTTTATAGTCGCGACGGGAATCGAATCCAGGTAGTCTGAAATTTACGACGAGGGCTTAGCCACTGAGCTAGCACGACCATATCATAAGCTGCATACGATGTAGGTAATGAAAAACTACATTAGGTCAAGCAGAAACAATTGCAATCAGTGATAATACTAATAGCCTCATTGTTTCAATACTTATATAAATTACGCCAAAAAACTCGTTTTTAAGACATTTTGTAGGAATAAAGTCCAAATAAGTTTTCATAATTTAAAAACATTAAATAAAACACTGAATAAATTATTTTGGGTCAAACATTCGTACAAATATCTGTACTCGTAACAATCAATAGGTTGATATATATTATATTGTCGTCTGCTTAATGCCGTTGTACAAGAAAAGACAATTGAGAAGTCTAGTAAGAATGAAAGTATGAATCTAGAATTTTAAAGACACATACAGACGACAATTTCACTTATCAATAATTTAATGCATTTAAACGACGGTTATTAAAAAAAAACACACATAAGTGAAGATGGTAAATATTTTCAAGCAATAACCACTTGTAAAAAACCCACACTTCGTCACAAGAACAATGTAAAATTTTGTGATTATTTTTTGCAAATATATGATTATTACACACATAACGTTTGTTTAAATTTATGACATTTACCAAATCATTGTATTTTGGACTTTTGTATTCTTCAATATTAAAAATTCTATCATTCGTCGTCAACATTTTTAAAAATTGTTTTTCTGTTGAACCACCTTTGTATGCGAGGCGAGTACTATAATGTTTTTGGGAAATCGAACAAAATTTATGACTAATTTAAAATTTTATTTTCAAGCAATAACCACTTGTAAAAAACCCACACTTCGTCACAAGAACAATGTAAAATTTTGTGATTATTTTTTGCAAATATATGATTATTACACACATAAAGTTTGTTTAAATTTACGAAATTTACCAAATCATTGTATATTGGACATTTGTATTTTTCAATATTAAAAATTCTATCATTCGTCGTCAACATTTTTAAAAATTGTTTTTCTGTTGAACCACCTTTGTATGCGTGTACTATAATGTTTTTGTGAAATCGAACAAAATTTATGACTAATTTAAAATTTTATTTTCAAGTAATAACCACTTGTAAAAAACCCACACTTCGTCACAAGAACAATGTAAAATTTTGTGATTATTTTTTGCAAATATATGATTATTACACACATAAAGTTTGTTTAAATTTATGAAATTTACCAAATCATTGTATTTTGGACATTTGTATTCTTCAATATTAAAAATTCTATCTTTCGTCGTCAACATTTTTAAAAATTGTTTTTCTGTTGAACCACCTTTGTATGCGAGTACTATAACTAATGTTTTTGGGAAATCAAACAAAATTTATGATTAATTTAAAAGGGGATATTAAGATATTAATTTTAGAAATGTTTTAATTTGTCTTTTGTATTCGGAGATGCTGTAACTTAAAATCTCGAAGGCTGACCAACCCTGTATTCACTCGGGCCGGTCACAGGCGGTCAACTCGAGAGACATATCATACGCTCAATTACACCGCCCAGTAACGGACCGGATCGTTGCTTCGAACCACATACAACTTTGACACAGTGCATTGAGTTTGATTGAATTTATCTATAAGACATAGCAAGAGCACAATGCGAACTGTAGAAGTTAGTTTTGCAATGCTGTCCATAATTATCGGTTATTAATAGAAAAAAAAAAAATTACACTACATGACAATTTGTTATCTATTTTTACGTGGTAGAGCCATGCTGCAGCTATATTAGTAGTATAGTTGTAGCACGAATGGGTCGGCTCAACCGGGAAGGACCGCGCTCTCAGAATACCAGCGTAAAATAGCAGGTTAACGCTGCTGTTTTTCGTATGGTTATATAGTTAAAGTTTTTAAGGATTCTATCGCGTATATTAACTGTGAACACGTACAGAATCGCCCCCGCGACTGCATCCGATACAGAAGATTTAAATAACTATAATCATAACATTCATATTATAGTCATAATAGAGGCTTGAGAATTTAGATGGTCCCGGAACTTAATTTTCATAAACACATTTTAAATATTTGTAAAAAGCCTTTAAGAACCTCGGCTTTATCTTAAGGCAGTGCAGGGATTTTCATAATTTCTTACTATTCTATTTTTATATAATGCTCTCGTAAGAAGTCAACTTTAAACGAATGCAATTATTTGGAATCCACACTTGAAAGCAAGTATAGTGTCATGGTCGAAAAAAATCAAAACAAATTACACGATTTTTATATTTCAAGCAGTACGAAATCTATCCTTATTTTTCACTGATGTATCCGAGTCTATTTGAACTGAGTACGGTTGGTTACAGCCGCCTGAAAGTGGGGAGAAACATAGCGCTTATTAAATATATGTGGAAACTAATACGTGGATGGATATATCACCCAGATGTGCTCTCTGCGCCAAAGCTGCGGGTACCTACTAATTACGAGTGTTCTCGTCGTCGTCTCTGGTTACTCCTCGTGCCCGCGACGTGATGAAGGTGCTTCAGAATGCACCACTGTCACGTGCTATACACTATGGCTATGCTAAAATCATCTCACGGGATATTGCTATATTTACATGCAGTAAGACGGAATTCATTATTGCAAGCATGCGTTGAAAACTGTATTTTATTTAATTAGTATTTTACTTTATATCATGTTGATAGTTTCATTATTTATTAGTCAGTAGTTTTCTTACATTTAGGTTAATTATAGCATCATGTTATAATTATGTAATAAATAAAATAAATAAATTCCATTCAAAACCAAGTTCGTCATGGCATTGCATTATATATTTTATCTATTGATAACTTTAATATACGATATCTAGGCAATGTATGTAATACCTAGGAATAATATCTACTTAGTATTGGGAGATCTAAGTATAAATAGATATACAATTAAAATCTGTTTTTATATCATAAACTCGTTAAAGGAAATGTATAAAAATATTGCCGTAAAATTGAATGAAATAACTTTTAAAGGGAAAACCGACTTTAAAACATAAAAGTAATGAAATATTTTCCACATTATACCTTCTGAATTCGATGCTAAGGCTATTTTACCAAGTAATTTTTATATTAACTATTTTATCCAAGGACACTAGCCCAGATTTCGTAAGCTACTTTGAGAGGGTTATTTTATTCTTTTTTAGGTTTAAAGTCGGTTTTAACATTTTATATAACTAATGTTTATTTTTCTACCATTTTTAGATGGTTAAAGAATATGATAAGTTCAATTTAACAACTAGAAGAGATCTAAATAGTTAATTAAAAATATTCATGCCGTATTTCTGTATCCTTAGGGATAGAATAATTTCTTTGAACTATATTATATGGGACTACTACTAAAGTAAAACCTATTTATAAAAAAAGTATCATTTAAATCGATCCAGCTGTTTACGAGAATGCCCGCACCGAACACTTTAGCATAATGCGTAACTTGTGTGGGCCGCAGCAACCACTTACCATCACGTGGACTGCGTACTCGTTTGTCACCCTATTCTATATAAAAAAAGATATTTCTAATGCTTAGCTTATATTAAACTGAGTTATATATATATCAATTACTAGTGTAAACTTAGAAATAAGGATATCCGCGTTAATACCAGGGTGACCGGCGTAACCCAACCCATAAGCTGAAGTGGCAATAAACCGGCCGATGGGGAAAAAAGGTTCTCGAGTTATAGCAGTCTCGTACCGGGCGGCCCCCCACTAGATGGAGTGACGACCTGGAAAGACATGCAGGAAGTTGATGCATGCAGGTGGTTCAGGTCAGCGTCTTGTGACATTCCTTGGGGGAGGCCTATGTTTTTAGCATTTGAGTTGTGAAAGGCTGTAATGACGATGATGATGATGACCAATGTGCGACTTAATGGAGATGTGACACGTCTGCTAAAATTGAAACAAAATATATTTAAAATATATTATCACAAATATATATATATATTAGAGTTGAGCCGATTAGCCGCCGACTAATCGGTGAAGCCGATTAATCGGCTTTTTATTTTATTAATTTCAGCAAAGATTTTTCGTGATTTTCTGCCTAGTAACTGCGGCTATATTGATATGAGTAAAGCTTTAAATTTAAGAAAAGTATAGTTTCTCTCCCATGCGTAAACTTACGATAGATGTATATGTAAGTAAATTAAATAAATAATAAAATAAATAGGTTCATACATAAGTACATAACTTTTATTGAAAAATCAGTCTCACATGTTTTAATGTTAATTATTCTGTACATAGGAATTTTGGTAAAAAAAGAAACTGAGGTAGCTATTTAAAACTAAACAAAAACCTTACTTGAACTTACTTACTATTTTAATTTTACTTTTTAGCTTTTTCTAATGTGTGTGTGTGTAGTGACACAACAAAATAAAATATTAGTAATATTATTCTTAATAAACCTTTAAAAAAAAAACAAATTTTAAGTCTCTCCCTTTGCATAACGAAAAAAGCATAATTATTGAATAAAGATTGTTAAACTACACGCATGTAGATTTTAAAAGACAGAAAAGACAAATAGAATATACTTGTTCCTGTACTGAAAACTAAATTGTAATTGTTTTTGTAGTAAAAGTTAAATCAAATTGTTATTTTTTTGTACTTAAAATTACAATAAATTGTTTTTTTTCCTGTTATGTTATTAATAAAGAATCTATAATCACCTAATAATTTGTTAAAAAGAAATACTTCATTTGAAAAAGTATTGAAGGCTTTTTAGAATAATATTTAATTTATTTGTTATTTTTTACCAGTGACAAATTGTGATGCAAGAAGGCCAAAATCTCAGCCCTTTCTAGTTGAAGTCGATTTCTTTTTGTTTCGTAGATACTAGATATTCTCTGCCTCAGAAAAAAGCCAAAAGTACTAATCGGCCCAACTCTAATATATATATATACCAGTGATATTCTGCACGATAGAGTAAGTAATAGCAATAAAATATAGAAATATCTACAAATAATTGAAAGAATGCATATCATGATTTTGAATCCAGTATATAGTACGTACTGACGTTTAGTACTGACAACAAAGAAATCAGTAATTTGTAGGTAGGCTCCAGCAGTTATTTCTTTTTTATAGAACAAGGGTGACAAACGAGCACACAGTCCACCTGATGGTAAGTGGATGCTTGGCCCATAGACATTTACATTTATCTTCGATTAAGAATCAAAAACGCAGATGCGTTGTCACCACTGAGGACCACGATGGAATGTCTCGTTTCCAGTAAAAAGGGATTCTGTTCTCTAAACTCACCATACGAAACACAACAGCATTAATTTACTATTTTACGCTGATATTATGTGGGAGCGTGGTCCTTCCCCGGTGGAGCCGACCCAGTCGTGCTACAACCATAATATAGTTGCAGTGTGCCTCTACCACGTATTAAAAAGTTAGGATTAGTAATCACAAAGAATGAAGACTCTTACCACGTAGCTTTTGAGAATAATACCATAAAAGTTGGGATAAGGATCTATGAAGTCAAGTGCTTATTTTTTACTCTTTTGAGAGAACTAAGCAATATAAAATATAACTCAAGGTATACGTACTTGTACATTATCTATTCTGTGTTATACGCTTATAAGCTAGAATGTCGTCTAAATACTTACACTTAAAATTGAAATTTTGTCATTACAAACTTATAACCTATTTAATGTAAAATAATCATTGAAAGCGTTCGTAGTTAGTAAAAATGCGAAGTTATTTATAAATCGTACTTTTATACTACTGTTTTTAACTTTTAAAATAATCTACATAATATTACAGTTATGTAAAGTTACATGACTTATGACTTCATCAGCATTTGCATTATGTTCACACACGCCATTCAATTGGCATGCAAAGAAACATTTATATTACGTTTGTTAAATAAACCGACAAGGTATTCCAAACAATATCGTTTTCCTCCAAGAACTAACCACATGGTTGCGATGCGTCTCAAAATCACGCCTGTATCAATTACCGTTGCAACGACGGATGTATACTTCTTTAGCTATTTTGAAGCGACTAGTTTTGCTTAGCTATGTAACAAAGTTCTTTTTTAAAAAAAAATTACGTCATTATTTCACACATTCACTACAACCTACCACAGGCCACAGTACATAGTACTATGGCATAGTTGATCCGCTTGACTGAAGGGTTGGCTGCTCATTAACGTGATTACCTTAAAAGGTACATTGGACGAGTGTAGGGCTTTTCAGACGTGGTAAAGCCACGCTGTAGCTATATTATGGTTGTAATACGAATAGGTCGGGCCCGACCGGAGAAGGACCACGCTCTCACAGAATACCAACGTGAGATAGAAGCTTAATAATGCTGTGTTTCGTATGGTGAGTGTAGAGATCCGGATACCCTTTTTTACTGGAAGCGAGGAATTCCATCTTAGTCCTCAGGGTGACAGCGCATCTGCGTTTTGATTCTTAATCGAGGATAAATGTAGATGTCTATGGGACACGTATTCACTTACCATCAGGTGGACTGTGCGCTCGTTTGTCACCCTTATTCTATAAAAAAATCATTCATTGCCACTCTCAAGGGAAATTTCGGGAAATTTTCCACGAGGAATGGACTTTTAGAATAGAAACTTTTGAAAAAAAAACATGGTATGATAATGAAAGATAAAAAGTTTAAGTTACAGCCTATATACGTCCCACTGCTAGGCACAGGCTTCCTCTCATTTCTGAGAGGGGTTTAGAGCAAGGAAGTGTCCGCCGCGTTGCCCCAATGCGTGTTGGCGAACTTCACATGTCTTCGAATTTTTTTTTATTTCTCAGACATTCAGGTTTCTTAACGTTGTCTCCCTTCACCGTCGAACAACATGGCAAATCAGCACTTAAAATTGCAATTAACTTCATTGGTGCCGACAGGGATCAAACTGGGGTTTCTCGCGTACTATGGGATACACAGCGAGGGCTTATCCCCTAAGCTACCACGGCTCTTGAAATGAAAGATAAAAATTATTATTAATAATTGACTGTCATAATAATAAATAATATGATACACAAATGACGTGTTCAAAAATTAAAAAATAAGGCACTAAAAATTTGCCTTCTAAATTGTTCAAATGCGCAAAATGTAGAGTGTAGTAAAACATTAATGTGTTGTGAGAGAGGGCGAATTTTAAAAATGTACGCTCCAGCTCCACCTAGATGTTTGCTTGGAGGAAGCGGCCCGTGAGGTACGGAGGGTACGTCCTCAAAGGCCCCGGCAGTCACCAGTTTGTTTTGAAGCGCGCAACGGTATTTATTAATTTCACTCACGTTACATTGGCTAACTTTATATAACATCGTGCCCCAGTATAAAAGGGTTGCAATTTAAAAACACAATGCTGTTATTGGAATGTTAAAGTTTATTTTCAGGACATAGTTTAATTGCTTACATAGATTTTTATTTTAGGACAGGGAAATTGAAAAAAAAAACGTCTCACAGCTTGTTTTATCTACTTGTGACGAGATCACCTAGACATTTCTTTGTGTCTACTATTAGTATTACATTTACGAGACAAGTTTCACTTTGATTACGTCTCTACAGCGCTTCAATAACTTTATTTATTGAGACATTTCTTACTGAGTAAGTCTTTGATAATAGAATATTTAAAATATAATTATTTGAGAATAGAAATTTAAATTTATAAGATATAATAAATAATAATAGATGTGGAATATTCTTTCAAAAGGCCAGCCAGATCGTGCCTCAATTTGTACAAAAAAGGTAAATTTATGGAAAATAATCTTATGAATATTGGACTTTTTCGTAATAAATCATTATTTTGCACAACTCGCGGTAAAATACTAAATATTAATTAAAAAAAAGGAATTCAATGGTCAATACTTTATCATTTCAAATAACATCTGCGTTTCTTTGTACAAATTAGTAAATACTCACGCTTAAATTACTTATATAGTAATTAATATTTTTATAGGCTTTATTTATTTTATGGGACTATAAACTGAAACTGTTAATAAAAAATGGATCATCAGTACGCAATTGACGAAGATATGGCATATAATATACATACAAAAAAATACACCGACGAATTGTAAACCTCGTTCTTATTCTAAGTCGGTTAAGAATTTATATATATTTACTTTACCAACTATCTTTAACTAGATTATGACCAGGTCGCTGATTGAGCCCGAACTACGTCATAATGAGGTATGATAGTGCCACCACAAAATAATAGGTACATTTACTTACAAAAACTACTTGATCGAAAAATATCAAAGTGTATTTCCTTTCTTTATTATCATATACTCGTTTAGACAAAATATATGGGTAATGGAATCTTTATTTCGTTATGATCATTATTTTTGACAACAAAGACGATCTTGAGAGATCAGAAGGACTTTTTAGTCTTTATATTTGCGATTCAGTCATGTAGTCAAAGAAATAAAAGCAATCCATTGTAGGTTTTTTTAAAGTCTACAGAATTTTGCGTTAACATGAATATGTAAAATTTGACATTTTTTAATTTTGCTAAAATACTGCGTATATGCATTTTTTTGAATTATACAAAGGAAATATGACAGACGCAAAAACTGGCTAATAACTTTACTTGACTGTGACACATTTGTTTGCGCCTATCAAACACACCACTGAAAAATGCGTTAATATCAGTTGCCTCGAGAATAAGAAAACGCTTTTAATGTGGAGACGATGGATTCGTTTCGCTGTTTGCCTAGTTGGAGCAAATTGTTTTTATTTAATGTAGGTAAAAGAGTAAAAAAGGATGACTCTTCATAGTGATATAATTATACTAGATACATTTAACTTGGCATAATATGTTATTGTTACGAGCTTGAGGTTCGTGACAATAAAAATTGCCGATAGAATTACCTAAATTAACACTTTAATTTTCTTTACACAAATTAAAGTTAAAAACACTAAAAATTTATCACACTGATTCACTTTATTTCGCTCCGAAGCTTCGCTTGTCTCGCCCAATTCAATACTTCCTCGATCGCATCTTGCAGCGCCTATTTATATAAATTAGCACGGAAATATCCAGAATATTCAAGTAAACACGCGCAAGGTACCGAGAGTTCAAGTTTCAACTAGGCGCTAGTGCCGTCGACTAAGGCGCGTAACACTGCCCCCTCCTAAGACATGCTCGTCCCGAGCATTATCGGCCCCATAATAACGCGCCAGGCGATCCACATGGACGATCTTAGGAGTCCCTCTTGCGCCTTTCTGTATCCGGTAGGTTACATCGTATCCTGAAATCCTGGATCGACCCAAACCCTTGCTGCGGACGGGATTATGCAACCACACTAGTGTACCTTCGTCGAACCCTTTGTTGTTCATTTTGCGGTCGTACCGGGTTTTCATCTTTTCAGACATTTGCTGGCCCGATTGTCTGACGTGCTCATAAATGTCATTCATTTTGTTCCGCAAGTCATTTGCATAATCGGTTATACTACGTGGAGCATCAGGTGGTATCCCGGTGATCAGGTCCGCAGGCAGCCGTAATTCTCTTCCAAAGTTTGCGAAAGCTGTCACTGCTGTACTTTCGTGAACAACGCTTCGATATGACAACAAAAACAGTTGTATGTGCTTGTCCCAATCTTGTTGCCGATTGTCTACAACTTTTGCTAGGTACCTCTCCAATGTCTGATTAAATCGTTCTACCATTCCATCAGATTGCGGGTGATAAGAAGTCGTTCTTGTTTTATGAGTACCCATAACTCGGCAAGTTTCCTGGAATATTTGAGATTCAAAATTCCTTCCTTGATCGCTGTGAATCTCTAAAGGTACTCCAAAACGACAGAAGTGACTTCATGAACTAGTTTATCTGCAACTGTTGAAGGTTCTTGATTTGGAATGGCGAAGACTTCTGGCCACTTAGTGAAGTAATCCATCACAACCATGAAATACTTGTTACCGCTTTCACTCTCCGGAAACGGCCCCGCCACGTCAATGGCTATTCTCTCCCATGGTGCACCAACATTGTGCAATTTCAATGCACCTCTACTACGAGTCTGAGGTCCCTTTACAGCCGCACAACTTGTACATTTGCGACACCAGTCCTCGACATCGTTTCGACAGTGGACCCAGTAAAATTGTTCTCGGACCTTCAGCAGAGTTCGTTTAACTCCCAGATGGACTCTTGAACGACCACTATGGCACAGCTGTAGAACATTCGGCACTTTAGCCTTAGGGACAACCATTTGCAAACGACAGCTGTCTCCTCGACCACTGTCCCATTTACGACACAGGACTCCATCCTGAATCAGCAAGCCGTCCCACTGGGCCCAATAGCCTCTAGTGGTCGAACTCATCGCTAACCGCTCCACTTAGGCTTGGTAGCACGGGCCTTCATCCATTCCAGAATTGGCTTGATGTCCGGATCTTCCTGCTGTGCATGTCGTAGGCTGTCCTTCCACTCGTTGCTGAGGTGGTCTGTCCTGAGCATCCTCACGGATACCACTTCCTTACTCTTTTGCCTAGTACAATGGTTGCAATCTTCAGGACAAGGTCTTCTTGACAATGCATCTGCGTTGCCGTGAGATTTTCCGCTGCGATGTTCGATCTCAAAGTCGTATTCCTGCAGTAGTTCAATCCACCTCGCAACTTGTCCTTCTGGATTTTTAAACTGCAATAGCCATTTTAGTGCAGCATGGTCAGTTCGTAAGTAAAATTTTCGTCCCAGAAGATATTTGCTAAAATGCTGCAACGACTTTACCACAGCTAGCAATTCGCGTCTTGTGACACAATAGTTCCTTTCCGGTTTTGACAACGACTTGCTGAAGTACGCTATCACGACCTCTTGGTCACCATTCCGTTGAGACAACACACCGCCAAGTCCTATATCACTTTCGTCTGTGTCAACTATAAATTCTTTGCTTGCATCAGGGTATCCCAAAATAGGTGTTTTGCCCAGACGGTCCTTGAGCTCCTGGAATGCGATATTGCAACTTTCATCCCAGCAGAAATGTCGCTTCTCCTCGGTTAGCTTATGCAGAGGTTTGACTATATCTGCAAAGTTCTTCACAAATCGCCGGTAATAGGAGCACAAACCCAAAAATGCTCTAACCTGCGTCTTGTCTTTTGGAACCGGCCAATCCTTGACAGCGGCGATTTTCTCTGGATCTGTGCGGATACCCTCTTCCGATACTACAAACCCCAAAAAGTTAACTTGCCGTTGGAATAGTGAACATTTCTTCGGGCCCAACTTGAGGTTGGCACTCTGAATCTTCATGAGCACGCGTTCCAGGTTTTGAAGGTGTTCCTCAAACGTACGGCCTACGATGATGATGTCATCCAAGTAGACCAGACAGGCATTGCCAATTAGCCCGGTAAGTACAAGTTCCATCAGCCTTTCAAACGTTGCTGGAGCATTGCACAACCCAAACGGCATTACTTTAAATTGCCACAGACCCTTTCCCGTCGAGAACGCGGTTTTCTCCTTGTCCTTAGGGTCAATTTCAACTTGCCAGTAGCCACTTTTTAGATCCAGCGTGCTAAACCACTTTACTCCTGTAAGCATGTCCAGCGTGTCATCAATCCTTGGCAAGGGATAGCTGTCTTTCTTCGTAACGTCGTTCAGACGGTGGTAGTCAACACAAAACCGCATGCTGCCATCCTTCTTCTTTACCAGCACTACGGGTGAACACCATGGACTAGAGGAAGGTTCAATAACACCATCCTTCACCATTCCTTCAATCATGGTTTCTACTTCCTTTTCACGTGCTACCGGCAGTCTTATAGGATAGGCAATTCTTCTCCTGTGTTTATTTTGTGTTGAACTAAGCCAGTCTTTCCTATGTCAGCATCGTTTGATGAGAATACATCGGCGTACTTGAGTAACAACCTTCTTTGCCTTGACCATTTCGTTCGGGGAGAGAACGCTGCGACAGTCTTCCATAAGTGTGGTCACTCTCGTTTGTGCATCCTTGCTAGGGGTCTCACTCGATAGATATCGGCACCGACGTAACCAATCCACTTCCTCACAAGTATCAACCAGCGTGCCTTTTTCTATAATCTGTTCCCGGTCACAAAGGTTCAGCACACGTACTCCTGAGATGTCAGTGGTCCTGACCAAGGTTCGAGCTACTTTTCATGGAAGGTCATTGTTTACCCTTTCCACAAGTACACAACGGTGACCTTGCCCAGCGTTTCGAGGAAGACTAACCGGCACAATCGTTTCTGATCTCGGCAGAAGAACAATCTTCCTAATGCTGTGCACGTTCCCTGGTAACGCACCTTCCATAAAAAGTTCCTCCTGTCCACATTTCAAAACACCTTGCTTAACGTCGATCTCACAACAATTATTTCTCATAAAGTCTAGGCCAAGGATGCAGTCGTCCATTATATCAGCCACGATGACATTATGCAGGTAGATCACGTTGCCTAGTTTCAACTCCATCTCCTTCTCTCCTCGGACGGGTATACGCTGACCGGTGGCTGTTACCAAATTAATGCGTTCTCGGTTGTATGTGGAGTCCCCAAGGAACTGACTTATTAGTTGGGAACTAACAACCGTACGAGGCTCCAGTGTCTATGGTCAGTTTACACGGCATTCCGTTGACCTCGCCCTTGATGATTAGACTGTTCCCATCGTGGGTTTGTGAGATCGAGATCCTTGGGGCTCTTTTAACATCAGCCAGCACCCGCCCCGCAGTTCTGTTTACTGTTTCCCTGCTGCTGCTGGGCGGTGCTGTTGGCTGCACTACCCTCCTGAGATCGTTCACCATCCCTTTCTAGGGTTCGCTTAGGGCAGCTGGATCGAAGGTGGCCCTTTTCCCCACAGCCATAGCACCTAGGGCTGTATCCTTTGTTGCGGTCGCGAACTGTAGCTGCTGCAACTCCCTGACGCGATGGGAGCGAAGATCTTGCCGCACGGCACCTCCAGTGCATGGGCCAAGGCGTCCTTAAGCGTCTCGTGGTGCCCGAGCCTCACAGCAGCTCTGACTTCCAGGTCGCGGATGCCGTCGACGAATGTCTGCACCAGGTTCCCTTCAATGAGCGCAGGTACAGACCGGTATGCTTTTCGCACCAGGTTCTCCACCTCTAGAGCCCACTGCTGCAGATTTTCGTTGATGCGCTGCGCGCGATCTTTAAGCTGCCCACGAAAGGCGTGTTCCAGGTGAGCGTCGCCATATCTCGCCTCCAATGCCTTCAAGGAGTTGCTCATAAGTCACTTCCTCACCGAGAGCTTCCAGAACTGTTAAGGCCTGGTCGCGCAGGCCTAGTGTGAGAGCAGTCATGGCCTCACTTTTATTCCAGCCGTTCGCCTTCATAACAACCTCGAACTGGATCTTGTAGGCTGACCAGGAAGAGGTACCGTCGAACGGCGGCACTTTGAATCCACGTAGCGAAGGTGTTGTAGCTACTACGGGAGCTGTTGTTCCATCCCCAAGTTTGAGGTCGTCCAGCGTTTTCTTCACGTCAGCCATTTTTCACGTTGTCAACCCGATTGCTTACTTGGTCGATTCGGGTTTCGGCCTCCGACAGGCGGTTGTAATGTTGAGCAACCTTATCCTTCACCTTCCGTATCTCTTTTCCGAAGATAGCGTGAAGGTCCTTCATGAGGAGCATCTGCTCTTCCTTATCGCGTTGGAGTTGCTCTTCTAAACGACGGGCCTGTTCCTCCTGCCGGCGGGCCTGTTCCTCCTGCCGGCGGGCCTGTTCCTCCTGTCCGCCCCGCAGCTGTTCTTCCAACCGACGGACCTGTTCCTCCTGTCGGCGGGCCTGTTCATCCTGTCCGCCCCGCAGCTGTTCTTCCAACCGACGGACCTGCTCCTCCTGTCGGCGGGCCTGTTCCTGCAACATCACCATCAGAGCACCTAAGGCGGGTGCTGCAGATGTAGGAGCTACTGTCGGACCTGCAGCCGGTGGCTGGCCCTCCGACGTCTGCGGCGTTGCACCACCAAATCTTCGTTGGTCCGTCTCCTGCTGGCGTTGACTTCGGGTACGGACACTCTCCGTATCCTCCTTAGGTAAAATCGGCATGATTCTATCCCACTTCTGACACCAATTGTTACGAGCTTGAAGGTTCGTGACAATAAAAATTGCCGATAGAATTACCTAAATTAACACTTTAATTTTCTTTACACAAATTAAAGTTAAAAACACTAAAAATTTATCACACTGATTCACTTTATTTCGCTCCGAAGCTTCGCTTGTCTCGCCCAATTCAATACTTCCTTGATCGCATCTTGCAGCGCCTATTTATATAAATTAGCACGGAAATATCCAGAATATTCAAGTAAACACGCGCAAGGTACCGAGAGTTCAAGTTTCAACTAGGCGCTAGTGCCGTCGACTAAGGCGCGTAACATTATCATTTACTCTTAACCGTGTATTGGTGGTTAAAAAACATCGACTACTAATTCATCCCATGGGTGTCGTAAGAGGTGAAAGAGGGAAATAAACTAGGAGATGGGCAGCAGCGTCTCTCTAGTAAAAACTAAAAATAAAATACTGCTCTTTCCTTCTTTAATCTTCCTTCCTTCCTTCTTTAATCTATGGGTAAGGCCGATGTTCAGCAGTGGACTTTATATGTTATAAAAGAAAAGAATTTATATCTGCGACCTGGGGGTAAAAGGGCCAAAGTACGTTTTTTCAAAAATGAGATTTTACAGCCATATTATTAAAAAAGTATGATTTTTTGTGCTAAAAGGGCGTACGTTTATTGACAGTCTTTCAAAAGATACTACGTAAAAAAATGTCCAATGTAATGTGTACTTCCATACTGTTTAATAAAATAAAATATGTGCTACTGTACAATACTGTACTGTTTAATAAACACGTACTTTGGCCCTTTTAGCACCAGGTCACAGAATATATATATATATATAATATATTAAAAGATGAAGAAATTTCAGTGTGGTTGCGGCATAAAAGCAAAACTATCAACTATAAGGTAGCCTTCTGTACACGTGGCGGTATATAAACTACCTCGCTTATGCAAAAGGTAAAATACATAGACCTACAATCGTGAAAGCGATACGGCTGTTACTGCGTTCGACAAATCGCTTGACAAGTGATTGGATTAAACAAATAATGTTTTTGCAGTGCCAATCCATTCCGAAAAAATCTTAAACATCTTTAAGATCTACATCTAGATCAGCTACACACAAATTATTTACAGCAACAAAATTCAGCCGACCGGAAAAACATTATCTCACACATATAAATTATAGCAAGCTGAAGTTAATAGAAAGTAAAGTAGAGAAGTCAGGACCATTATACATATATGGTCGGAGGTAGAAGAGTCCGTTAGCATTTCATTTATGTCAACCACATGCTGAAATCATTTTAAGAGACTAATTTAGTTTAGTTTCTTAAATAAAATTTATCTCCTATATCATGGATGCAGTTTACATACATAAGTAAATGTAATGTAAACACTATTAACCATACAAAGTAAATTTATTAAAAAACAAAGTGTAGTTATAAAAATAACACATTGTAAGCTATACAAAGACTTGTTCCGTGCGGCATTCGAACTTGTGACCCTCAGCACCGCAACTTATTCGTCAAGCTACTGCGCCACGGAGTTGACCCAGTTTTACAACGTAATGCGATAAATCTTATTCCATAAGACTTAGCAAATTTAAGATATCCCTATAAAAGGTTGACTTAAGCTAATAGCCTAAGAGCAATTATTTTCACCTGAAGACCGTGAAGTTCAGTACTAAACTTTGACTGAGACTTTGGTGTATTAATGATTTAGTGAGTGTCGCTTCCCTATGGTTTCAATTACTGGCTCGTTCCGGTACTGAATCATTTAAGTGTCCACACGTTTTTTTATTACAGGACAGTAGCTAGGTCCAAAAGAAAGAGCAAGGTACTCGTAGTACTAAACTTGGTGTAACAATTTTTTTTTATATTCCCCTTAACCACTCGTGGTAAGCTTAAACTGCTTGTGTTACAAGTGGTTCACGCCAGTAGTCAAATGGCGGATTTGAACCCACGACCGTTTTGAGTTCGCGGTCCGCGCCCTACCATTAGGCTACTGTCGTTTCTTATTATATTTTACGTCCATATATATTCCATTTCTTATTACAATTTATGTCCATTTCTACGTCCACTCTTGTCGAATTTCGGCAAAACTATCTCAATCGCTTTTTCACCATTGCGCGGGTAACATAGACTAAAGATGTCAACTTGTATATGGTGGAATAAATGTGGCGAATGCGCTGTAAAAATGTGAGACCTTGGACCTTGTGATGGAATAAGAACGAAAAGAACCCCGATGAAATGCACGTCTAGTTAAAAATCTAATCACTTTAAATCACTGTGGAAATCACACCAGACTGATGTTAATATTTACTTATAACCTATTATAGAAACTATCTCGCATAGAAAAGAACTCTAGTGTACGAATTAGAATGCTTTTTTGAAAATACCAACAGATAAAAACTTCACGTATCTTTTTCTGGTATATTATCTTAGCTCTATTTTTATATAGAATGAGGAAAGAATGACAAACAAGCCCATATTTCACCCGATAGTAAGTGGATGCTATGGCCCATATATATGAACATTTATCCTCGATGAAAAATTAAAATGCAGATGCGTTGTCAGCCCTGAGAACTAAGATGGAATGCCTCGTTTCCAGTAAAAAGCGTCTGCGATCCTCCACACGTATAGTTACTCCGTTCATATCAATAATAATAATAACATACAGCAGCCTATACTTAACCAACCGTTCGCTCCTACTCTGCTGCCAATTGCAGTGAAACGATCCTTCACGCTAGACTAAACGGCGCAGTCGATACATTACCAGGTCCATGAACTTGAGACTAAGCTGGATTCGATTATTTTTAGCGCAACATCCGTGCAAGTTAATATCGCACAGAGCGCGTGAGTAAGCAAAATACAAGTAACTATACATGATGATATGCTTCATCAAGCTGAAAATTATGAAGTAACATAATTATAATGACCGTGAGCTTGCGATGTACATTATAAACTGTTGTGGACGTCAGTAACAGAACTGTAATTATAATAGATGGTATGATTAATTCTCTTTATCCCTTTTCAACGTTTTAAGAAAAAGAGTAAAGGAATACACTACTACCGCCTCCTCTCATTTGTGAAACAGTAATGGGGCAGGTAAGAGTTCGCCGCTCTCTGACTCTGACGGAATTCACATTTCTTTCAAATAATGCTAATTTCTCTTTATGGTCACTCGAGCTTCTCTGAGCACGTAAAACAGCACATTAGTTTATTCATTACTGACTACATTGTTGAACATAGCCTCTCCCGTAGACTGCCTTAAAGTGGGGGAGGGACGTATTTGCCATATTTGCCATCCAACTAGCAGCACATAAAATTGTATTTTTTTGTAGAAATGTGGCGACTGGCGACAAACGAGCACACAGTCTACCTGATGTATAACTCTACTACTCTACGTCTACCTGTATAATATAGATGCAGCATTGCTCTACCAGGAACAAATTAACAATTTCATTGGATCCAGCGAGTATCGATCTCAAGCTTGCAATCTGTGAAATATTAAAACGAGCCCTCCTAGCCACAGATTAATTAATAATGTTACTATGTCTTAGCTAACACGGCTATATCTGTCTGCTACATCTACATATATCGTCTTCGTATTACTGAGTTGAAAATAGGGAATGTACTTCTTTAAGCATTAGTAAACGTACAATGTTGTTACTCAATCCTATGTACGGAATACAATGAGCAATGACACAACTGGCTTACTGTGCTGGCACAATATATTCGTATTGAGAAATACCGCATGCAATTGATCGACCAATAAACATGTTGCGTGTTGCGTGCAACGCAGCAGGCGAGTGTCGGCAGCTCACACAGTATCAAAGGTAAATTACAGCTGGTATTTTTTTTGATTGTCATTCAAGCAGAGCGGACTGGTAGAGCCACGCTGTAGCTATATGTATAGTAGCACGAATGTGTCGGCTCGACCGGGAAAAGACCACGCTCTCATAGAATAGCAGCGTAAAATAGCAGTATAATGCTGCTGCTGTTTCATATGTTAAGTGTAGAGAACCGGAGACCCTTTTGACTGAAATCGAGGCATTCCGTCTTAGTCCTCAGGGGTGTCAACGCATTTGCATTTTGCTTCTTAATTAAGGATAAATGTGGATGTCTATGGACCACAGAATCTACTTACCATCACGTGGACTGTGTGCTCGTTTGTCACCCAATGGTAAAAAAAAGCTACTAGTAGTTTTTAAAGTAGCGGATTAAAAATACATGTTCCTCGTATTATGTACACAGAACAATTCAATTTAATGTAGCACAGCATTTCGAAACCAGTATCAATACGCAGCCTTAAAACTAGGTCATATTATATATATATATATATATATATATATATAATAATAATTTATTCATCTTAAGATGAACATGGACAAAACAAAGATTATGTTTAATGTCCGTGTCACACCTATGCCGGTAGTTGTTGGGAGCACTATGCTCGAAGTTGTTGACGAGTACGTTTACCTGGGACAAATAGTCCGACTAGGTAAGTCCAACTTCGACCGAGAGGTCAATCGACGGATTCAACTCGGCTGGACAGCGTTCGGGAAATTACGACATATCTTCTCGTCAGGTATACTTCAATCTCTAAAAACTAGATTGTACAACCAGTGCGTTTTGCCAGTGATGACTTACGGATCTGAGAGGTATTCCTTCACTGCTGGCCGTATGAGGACGCTCAAGGTCGCTCAGCGAGCTATGGAGAGGGCTATTCTCGGAGTTTCTCTGCGTGATAGACTCAGAAATGAGGATATCCGCAGTAAAACCAGAGTGACCGACATAGCCCAACGGATTAGTAAGCTGAAGTGGCAATGGGCCGGCCATATAGCTCGAAGAACCGATAACCGATGGGGAAGAAAGGTTCTCGAGTGGCAGCCTCGTACCGGTAGGCGTAGTGTAGGGCGACCGCCCACTCGATGGAGTGACGACCTGGTAAGATATGCAGGAAGTCGATGGATGCAGGTGGCTCAGGATTTCTTTAGAAACTTCACTGCACGTTCACTTCACGCACCGTACACCCCACGGACCGATAGTCTCTACAGCAAATGGCACAAATATGTAGTCATTTCTCAAAGACTCATATTTGCGCCACTTAGTAAATTCGGCTGCCTCTGATGCCGCCCCGGCTCTAAAAGAGATATCCTTGAGATGAGAGGATATATATATATATATATATATATATATATATATTCTCCTCTCCTTAAATATATATATATATATATATATAAAAAATATATATATAATAGACGAGTAGAAAATATTGAACAATAATCGACGTTTTAATCTGAGCAAGTAACACTGTCGAAACTGTAACAAGACAAACAAGATGTCCCTGTGTGGATCGACAGCATTCTTTCTGTTCGATTAGTCGTGTCGTGTATACTTTTACTGCCGGGTGCCAGTTGTTACACACATTGAACAGTGACCTAAGCATGAGTCACTCGACATTACGAAAATGAGGTAATAACTAGAGGCTCGAGACAGAAACAAACTTAAGCAGGTTTTATGATTATGACGAATAACAAAATTGAAATAATGACATCCGTTTTTGACTGATCCTCACAAATGGTAAGTGGAGTGGTTCGAAATATAGTATTTTATAAAATGTTTACGATATTTTATTTATTATGTTGAAATACATTTTGATCTTATAATATTAATTAAACATTATTTCGGCTGGTTCTAGAGAAATGCGGATAATCCGCGTGGAGCTCCATTGCATTGTGCGACGTAATCTCATAAAGACACATCCACTACAATATTTTCTTTTATAGAAGAAAAGGTGAATGACTAGCACAGAGTCCGGTGTGGCCAAATGACATAATAGGTCTTTACCTACGAAATTGCCGTTCAGCAGTACTGGCCATTTCAAATCAAAATAATTTTTGTTAGCCCTAGAATTCTAATTTCAAATTAATTTTATTTTAAAAACATGGTGTTCTTATTTCAAAATTAGTTAATCTTTATTTATTAATTAGCGCTATGTTTTCATCGCATTTGAATCTTTTTCGTCATCATGGATAAAAATTCCAGTAATTATGAAATATGAGTACCGTCGTGACAGCAACGTAGCACAAGCGGCACGCAACATCACCGACGTTTACGGAGCTAATACTACAAACAAACGCATCGCCTGTTTTGGTTTGCCCGCTTCCTTTCTGAAAACTTCAACCCAAAAAGTGAACCGCGTGGTCGACCGAAAACTTTGGTCGACAATGACGAATTAAGGGCGATTGTGGAAGCTGATGATACTCAATCTAAGACTGAATTAGCAACAGCTTTCGACGTTAGCATCAAAATAATATTGATCCATTTGCGTTAAATTGGTAAGTTAAAAAAGTTTGACAAATAGGTGCCCCACAAACTCAATGATCGCCAGCGCGAAGTACGCGTCGAGACGTGCCTTGCACTGTTCAACAGTCACACTAACGAAGGAATTTTGAACCGCATTGTTACCTGCGACGAAAAATGGATTCTGTGTGACAATTGCAAGCGCTCAGCAAGTGGGTTCGATCCTGGTTCTGCACCTAAACAATGTCCTAAACGAAAAATTACCATTCGAAAGTTGATGGTCACTGTTTGGGTGTCTAGCGCCGGTGTAATTCATAGTTTCTTACCAAACGGGATGAATCTTACCGCAGATGTGTACTGTAAAGAACTGAAGACAATTACGGAGAAGCTCGCACGTCTCCAATCAGCTTTGGTCAATCGCTCGTCGCCGCTGCTCCTGCGCTGCAACGAGCGACTTCATACTACACAACATATGGTCTCCAAGTTACAAGAGCTGGGGTTGGAAGCTCTCCGTCATCTGCCGTACTCAACAGACCTTGAGCGTACAGACTTCTACTTTTTCCAGAATTTGAATAACTTACCTTAAAGGGAGTACAAAATGCCTTCGAAGAATTTGTTGCCTCCCGTCTAGCTGATTTCTTCAAGTAGGGCATCAATAAACTGCCACTGCGTCGGCAAAGATGCATCTATTGCATGGGTGATACTTTGATTAATAAAAATATAAAATATAAAAAAACCCATAACTAATTGTAAAGAAAAAGATGTTGATAGAATCCGGCGTTACTTTGCGGAAATCCATTATAATAAAGATATTAATAGTAACTTTGCAACCATCCGCTCAATCAAGTAAAATGATGTGTCTTCCCTAGTTTGAAGAGCACCTTCGGCCCTCCCTCAATTGCGTGCACTAATTCCGTCACCACTAAACCCAGCACCACTACTCCCAACACCACTATTCTAGGAAAGACGCACCATCGACGATAATACGACACGAGTTCGTATCGATTCTTGTTTTATAAACCTCGCAGAAAAAAGAGAGGGTGGGCGAAATTTTCCTTCATTTCTTAAAAAATCGTGAAATATTTCTTAACTTACGCACCTCGTAATCTAGGTCGACAAGTCCCGTAATGTATCGGTTTCGCCTCTACGAAAAGAAGAGAAATTCCTATAGGACCCAAGAGAAATTCCTATAGGAGCGCTATAGGAATTTTTCTATGGACATAGTAGTGAAAAATTTCGTATCAATCGATTGGATCTTGGAAAAGCAAAAATTTACTATGAATTAAAGTCAATATGCTTTTTTGACAATACTTATGAAAATTAAAATTATTCTACTTTAGAAAAAATGTATAACTTATTATCTCAAAACATCAAATTAAAATATTAGTAAATTTTTTAGCCCCGTCATTTTTAAAATGTTATCAGATCTCTCTAACTTTTAAGAAAATTTAGCCGAATGTTGTTCTGGATGAAGGAGTTTGTGTTTTTTAATTTTGCATGTTGTGGATGGTTGATGGTTACTGCGGTGCGGATGGGAATAAACAATTACCAACAAAGTTTTATTCCTCAGTTTTATTATGACTTCGTTTTACCTATAATATAGTTTCAAATGATCTAAGCTGAACATAGCAGCCACACCAAAAGTACGATGACGTCACGATCATAGCACAAGTAAATTTATCGTCAGTAAATTTTCTGGCTAATAGAACTATAAAAACCGCAAGTCACTGTACTCAACGGTTGATATTACTGCCATATTTCTACGAAGTCCCTTTATAGAAATCCGAGGAAGGTATCAAGGAAGAGCGCAAAGATCGGCTAATGAGGTTCTTGACCTTGTCAAATAATAAGGTAAACAATTGCGTGGTCTTTTTGTAGAAAGTGTGACGTTATCAAATAATAAAAGAGGAAGAAAGTATGTTGTTAATTGCGTTAACATACGCCCCTCTCAAGTGAGTAACATGTAATATTGGCCCATGGCCCATTGGAAATATTGGCATCTAAGGCTGTACATAGCAGTACACTTTGGATGATGATGTAACAACGGTAACGTGTATAAACACTTTTTTACTAATCTCATCAGCTAAACTTTCACACAAAATTTACGTCATAAAACATCGTAGTACGTGAATCAAAAGATTGGTTTTCAAAGTGCACAAACATAATCGCAAACAATCAACTTTACATTGTTACGACGAACGTGAGAAATCTCCCGTTTCGAGTTCCACGGCTTCACATCCCCATTGTGCTGGCAAGTAATGACCGGTGTCTAGCGCAATGACTGCGATTAAATTCACGTCGCCACCTACCCGACCCTGATGCATTGTGAACTGACTGAGGACCAGATATTATGACACAACCAGATATCAGAGCTAAATAAGCGCACTGCTAACGTTCATATTTCTGTCTTGACAAGATGCTCTGGAGCTGCCAGTAATAAACAATACTGGTAATATAACTCAATACTTATCGTATTAAACGTTTTTTTTTTAATAAGTTAGAAAGAAAGCTATTATTTTATTATCATACATAGGTAAAAACACATTCGATTTTTCAATATTTTATGTTATTCGGACATTGCATATTCAAGTTATTTAAAACGGATATTGAATTTTGTAACCGATTTGTATAAAAATAGTAAACATACCTAGTTTTAAACAACAGCTACAACAACTGATCGCAACTGAAATTAGTTGCGGGTCTTAGATCGGAGAAAACTAACAAACTCGCTTTGTTTAGATCTAAATGTATTGTTAAATAGTCCCATGTCATTGACACAGCATAACAGCGCACGTCCGATAGGCACGTAAGAGTTCAAGTAGGTAAGTTAGGGCGAGTTAGTACATAGCAACAGTACCTATTTTCATGCAAATTGAAATAGATTCCCACCCATCATATTTTGATTAATAGTCTAATATAAATCATAAAGTCAAAATGTAAGTTTAAAGCCCCCAACTACACTCCATCTATACAATTTCGTGACGATATTGAACCTACGTCCTTATTTTATATTCCTCGCATGAATCAAGGTTTTGATTCTGGTAAAGCCTTGATAACGAAGCATTGTTGAAACTGTTCCACCATAAATAATAAAGGTCAAAGTCCGCTTCACTAGTGTATAGTTGGACGCGTAGGCTTTCTTTAACTGTGGGTCGACGATCCGAGCTTCATACTCGTCACGCACGGGAAACCACGTAAATGGTAATTCTATCGTTTAACTCAACTACTGGATAGTAATTGTCTTATGTCTCGGACTGATCGGGAATGAAAGAATGCTCCTTTAACCCACTAAAATCATAAATTTTTCATGTAACGTAACATGGGTTCCGTTTAGCGAATCAGCACTCACTTGCCAGTCTATAAAAGATGGTAAATTACTCAGCAAAAGTTATAATTAAATGTCAATCCAATGTGTTGAAACATTACAAGGATTGAAAAATTTTTAATTACTTTTATGAAAATAGATACAGTAATTTTATTTTCTATTTTCCCGACTTATTTAGAGGTACTTTATTTGATAATATGTTTGGGATGATAAAGGGTATGAAGAAAGTTCGTTAATACGCTCACAAAACCATCTATCTAAATAATATAGTCACCACCTAATTTAGTTAGGTCGGACACAAGTTTCTCGTTGTTAAAATTGGGAGTGTGTCAACGAGGGTTGCGAACCTTATACTCAGAATCACCAATAGGTATTCGCTGACGGTCATTACAGGTTTACGCGCAAACCTCGGCACCTCCTGATGAGGAGGAAATTTTTGAGGTTATATCTAGAGACATGCATGCCTCCAAAACTCACAGCCATAAGAGAAAACGATAAGCTGAAGGTAGGAAAATTTGGAATAGTGAGTGAATGAAGTCAACGCTCCGTCCCCCCTGGTGCTCTAACCCAAAGTCCAGAAAACTTTCAGCTCGAGTTACAAAATCGTTTTCTATGCCATGCAATGCCTGCCCAGCTGAGTTGAATCCGTCGATTGACCTCTCGGTCGAAGTTGGACTTACCTAGCCGGACTACTTGTCCCAGGTAAACGTACTCGTCAACAACTTCGAGCTATGCCCCAACAAGAAAAAAAAATAGTGCTATATATATATATATATATATATATATATATATATATATATATATATATATATAAGTAAAGTATATTCATTCATAAACTGGAACACGAGATTGTACAACCAGTGCGTGTTGTCAGTGATGACTTAGGGATCAGTTACGTGGTCTTTCACTATTGGCCGTATGAGGAAGTTCAAGGTCGCTCAGAGAGCTATGGAGAGGGCTATGCTCGGGGTTTCTCTGCATGATATACTTAGAAATAAAGATATCCGCAGTAGAATCAGAGTGACCGACATAGCCCAACGGATTAGTAATCTGAAGTGACAATGGACCGCCCATATAGCTCAAAGAACCGACTACCGACGGGGAAAAAAGTTCTCGAGTGATAGCCTCGTACAGGTAGGCGAAGTGTAGTGCGACCCCCTACTATATGGAGTGACGATCTGGTAAGACATCTAGGAACTCGATGGATGCACGTGGCTCAGGACCGTGCTTTGTGGCATTCCTTGGGGGAGACCTACGTTCAGCAGTGAACATGAGAAGGATTGGTGAGTGCAGAATCGATCCCATCACATTGGTGATGTCGCTTGCCAGTCTGTTAGATTTACGATTGGTATAATTTGAATGAAATTAAAAAGAAATCATTATTCGGTCGAGTCAGACCGTTGGCATTTCGAGTTGTTAAATTCTACCATACACACAATATTACAGCAAGCTACTAATTAAAGTTAAAACTAAACCTTCGTATGACCCTGGCATTAACAAATTTATTGCCCCCTGAGTAATTTATAATTAATTATAAAATGTACTTACTCTACTCAAATGTATACGTACATTAGGGAATTTGTAATGTGACAGTTGAGAAACAATAACTTAACAGGACTAAAGAATAAAATATAATATTACATTACCTAAAGACAATAAGTAATAAAACAATAACTTACACAATACACGCCCCCAGCACTGGGCAAAGGCGTCTCATTTCTAAGGAAGGAAAGAGTACGGTGCGCTGCTTCTACTCGTATAGTGGACTTAAATGTACCCTAAAAACTTCTGATTTCTCAGACCACGCAGGTTTCTTTACGATGTTTTCCATCACCACCGAGCGCGTGGAAAACAATAACTAAAAACTGCATTTAACAATCTTATTGTTACAGTCGTGTTTGAACGGATACGAAATAATAAAATAAATATGATATCGATTAAAATATCTTACCAATTGAAAACAGGAATTACATGTCTCGTACCTGAAACATAAGATAAATTTTAAATTAATATACAAGCTGTAAATGAAATAAAAATGGCTACATAGTAATGGTATTCGCTGGAAGGACTCTTTTCATGACTAGGAGTCTGTCTGGGTAAGTACCCTCTCCCCCATTAATCTCTGCTGTCTATAGTTCCGCTCTATAGGGTATAGAAAGCTAGTGTAATAACCACAGAACACCTAATATAGCTCTATTAAGTGTTCTGTGGTAATAACAGACTGTGATGCATCCTATCTTAGTATTCAGAGGTGATAACGAACGTGTAGCTTTTTTTTAAAGTTGGTTGCAGGTCCAAGGGCTGCAGTAGTAGGCTTGTGAAGGGATGTTCCTATATCGATGACAGGCAGCAGCGACAAAGGAGCGTTACGTCTGATGCTGCAATCGTCAACCCGCCAGCCAAGCGTGATAATTAAGACTAAGTCAACCTGCTGGAATACAGGTCCATGTCCCGCAATAAACTTTAAAGGGCTGATGAAGAAAGAAAGATCAATATGTTTATTTTTTTTAAAAGCAGGGGCAAACGAGCATCCGGTTCACCTGACGGTAAGTGTCGATCGCCGCCCGTGAACAGTTGTTTGTATATGTTGTTGTATATAAAAATGTGTGACGTGCGTTAGTAATTTTAAGTCACTAATAACATCTTAAAAAGTAAATGTTAATCATGAAATTAATTTTCTTCATGTATGTTGTCATTTATAAGCAGAGAAGGTCGCATCCATCTATTTCCATTCCAAAGTGGATATACGTGGGTGAACTAATCATTAATAAATGCTAATTCTCTAATGTATTAATAGTTTTTTTATTCACTACCAGTAACTTTCAAATAGATGGCATTAGAATAATGCACGTTATGCAAAACATTTTAAATAAATAACTTTTCATGACCTTAAGAAAACTTTCTTTTCTCTATTTTGTCTCTATCTGTCTGTTTTATCGGATTTCGGACATAGAGATCGGACAATAAGTTTTCAAGAAGTTAAGGCGAATGTGAAGATAAGGTGAAAGTAAGGTGAACGTACTGTGGTCAAATATTTTTTAACTTTATTCTAATAAACACGTCGTATGATGCAAAATTACAGAAAAAACGTTACAAATTTCTAAAACTCGTTCAAAATTCAATCCATTGCCAAAATTGATATTTACAAACGTGATGAATATTTTCGATATTTTCCAAAAAAAACATAGTCAAGCCACTCTGTCAAAACTGATAAAGATGGCACGGTTGACAGAGCTTGTCAGCTGCTACACTTTTTTTTTGGTAAAGCGTATTTTAGCCGTGTCTTCGTAAAATTATTCCTTATTGACAACAAAGCTAAAATCAGGACTGACCCGCTCAGAGCAAGACGTTTTGTCACTTTAAATATACCACGTATCATTACTGGTTTAGTTGAAATAATTTTAGCACGCAGCAATTGATTACATTATGATTTGTCGAGGCAACAAATACATGTTGGCTAACAAGTTTTAGGCATATGGCAATCCAAACTGCCAATAACGGTGGTTATATTTAACGACTTCTCCGTTGAGTTCAGAGCTTGACAAACATCGTAGATGAAGTAACTTTTAACTTTATAGTTCTTTAACGCAATGACATAGAAAATGACGTCACGATTTATTGCTATAGCATTCTGAGATAATTTCTGGCGTAGTTACTTGTATATTATGCAATAGCTTAACAAAATGTAGTTTATATCTAAATATATTTAATTCTTCTGTACGTGTGTTTGTCACTGAAGTCACTGAACTCTTCCAAAAAGGCTGGAAATTTGTTAGTATGTGAGTGAGCCTTGGACGGCTTAGATTCATAATAATTTTACCCGGTAGGTGTCACTGCCACCCGTGCAAAGTCAGGGCAGATCGCTCATGTAAAACTCTGAATCAAGAACTCAAGACAGCAATCACCGAACTAATATTTAAATAAGATAATAGAATGAAATAAGTTAAAGCGTAATATGGTGTATATAAGTCACATATGATACTGTGGCGACGGCTCGAACCAAATCCATCACCCCATTTTGTACCTTGGGTGTCGTAAATGACGACAATAATATGTGTTATTTCAGAAGGATCAAAAGGTGTTATAACAATTTAATTGCGCCAGATCATCGACGGGGAGCAGCGTTGATGGTACAAGAAGTCTGATGATGATCGTCGATTACTCCAAAAAATACCAATCTTAAAGGTTAAAACAAATCCGTCCGGCAACGGTGTGACCGACGTGCAACAGTGGAACTTTAACGGCTAACGAAGAACATATATAAGAGCTTATAGTGTTACTTATATAATTGCATATATGTGGGACCCATTCTGTATATTATTAAGATAGCACTTAGCGCTAATTAGGCACAGACCAGCGACCGCTCGTTGAATGAAATTAATAGGGTAAGTAGCCTATAATATAATTTTATTCTAGGCTGTTAACTGAAAAGCTAATTGAGCTACTTGGATACGAAAGTTATGCCAATAACTTGGAATACAGATAAAGATTTATATGTTTTAGTTGAGACAGCTTAACGACACAAGTAAATAATCGACTTTCCTATACACGCCATTTAAAATGACTGGAACGTCGTTCCGTTATGGGAACTAGAGTTCTCCCCATGCCTCTAATTATAGTTTGGGACTATTTTTGTCGTATTTTCGGGGACTTCAAAAGCGGGCTTCACATTTCAATCACAAGTCACAACTGGGTGTGTTAATTAATAAGCAGATATTCGGCACCCCATACGTTGAATGGAGCGTTCTTTGAAGATTAACTTATGAGATTAGGGTCGCCAATAATATAGATTTTTATTATAGCCTAACTCTCGTAAATTAACTTTATAAACAAATATAGGAAGTCTATTTATATAAATTATAGCATCCCTTTACACTTACAAAATATTATAAATAGGTAATTTCACTGTACGCAAGCAACATGTGTATGATTTCTGCCAGCAGAGATACTGATTTATCTGTTATTTATATGTGTACTCGGTTTGAATATGCAATGGTTGACTCTCGGCGGTGAAGGAATACATCGTGAAGAAACAGGGTGTGAGGAATTAAATATTTCGAGGATATGTGAAATCCGCGAATAAACACTGGTGCAGCCGGGGGACTTAACGCTCCATAACCCTCTCAAAAATGAAAGAAGACCTGTGCTTAGCAGCGGTACGTCGTTTAGATATAGTTACTTTATTAGTAAAGTAACAATTTCTAAAAGTAAAGTAAACCAAACGGTGATTATATAATATGTCTTATAAAAATAAAAGAACTCCCAACAGTAAAACGTGTATTGAGGAACTATATTTCTCATTAAACAACGTCATTATTACATGAGAATATTTAAAAGAAATGCGCTTACAATTATTTTTGTACGTATTTTTTTTTACTTATTAGAGTTATGCAATGACAATCAATAACTTTATAATTATGAGCAAATTTACGACCTTTAAAATTAATCAGTCAATATAAATACAAGGAAGGTATACTTTTTATCTAGTGATGAGTTGACAGCCCTACACAGAAATGATATACTCGTATACGGACACTCTCTTACTGAAATCTTACGTACGCTCTGTTAAATTTTCAAATGTATAGCACACACTTTAAAGTAAAACAAGTAAATACAATACGACGATATAAACAAAATTTTCATGTTGTATTGCAGTTGCAGAGTTTACTAAATGTTTTGATCCACTTATTACATCTTGCTACATTGCTTTTTGGATATTAATGAAATTTCTCAGCTAAAAACGATATACAATATTTTGGATTTGTAACAACAAACATTGTAATACGTACATTACGGGTAACTGATCATTTTTTTTTCCACCCGGCTTAGAAGCGGAAGGTGTGGTGTGGTCTATCTACAAATTAAATATAGAATTTCTCATCTGGCGTTAGGGTCGAAACGAGAGTTGAAAACGTTTTGAAATATAAGGGAATGTTTATAGTAAATATAATTATTTTATTTAAAATGATTAAGTAAGTTTATTTAAGAGTTTTATTAACAAGTTCAGTATTTTAAGAAAAACGCTTTTTTTATATTCTTACGTCGTCATCCGATCCTGAGGAATGTTCAAAATTTCAAGTCCCTAGCTCATCGGGAAGTTATTTTTACCTCAATTACTAAATTCGACCCCAACAGACACACACATAAGGGAATTAATAAAAAAGCTTAATGAAAACCTGAATCATTCATCATTATCATCATCATTACAGCCCTTCACAAGTCCACTGCTAAACATAGGCCTTCCCCAAGAAATGCCATAAAGCACGGTCCTAAGCCACCTGCATCCATCGACATGTCTTATTTCCTGCAAGTCCATTTAGTGGGGGACGCCCTTCACTTCGCCTGCCGGTACGAACCTGCCACTCGAGAACCTTTCTTCCCCATTGGTTGTCGGTTCTTCGAGCAATATGGTCGGCCCATTGCCACTTCAACTTCCCGTATGAAGAAGCTCAAAGTAACTCAGTGAGCTATGGAGAAGGCTATGCACGGGGTTTCTCTGCATAATAAATTTAGGAATGAGGATATCCGCAGTAGAACCAAAGTGACCGACATAGCCCAATAACAATGACACTAGGATTTGTTGTGTTGAGTTTATAAAGTTGTCAACGATCTACAGTGGCCGTTTATCATCAACTAGGCTAGGCCACGAGATCTTATGTCACTTAGAATAAAATACCAACCAATAAAGAAAATCTTTAATCAAAAGTTTTCAAACATCTAAATAATTTACAATAAATATGTATAACCAGTCTCCACAACGTGTTACGTAATCGTTAACGTGCCATATATAATCGCTATTTGCTAGCGTTGCCGGGTCTAACGGTTCCCGTGTCTACAGAATCAAGATGGATGTGGTTTACCTCAAATCAATTCTTTTGATTATTTCTCTACGGTGTGGTTTTACCTGCCGGTGCGTATTTTTTTCCTAAGATAGTAGCCTACGGTGCCTTACAACTGTTTTTTGTTCTTAAACTAGCTGATACCAGCGACTTCGTCCACGTTGCTTGATATATTAAGAAAGTTTATCTTTGTGCGAAGGAAAAAACATCAAAATGATCGCAAGCAAAATTATACTTTGCTTACAAAATTTCTTAGTAAACAGTGTTATTCGTTGCTCCGTTTGTGGCTAAAATATATAAAATTATCTAGGTTAATAACAGCTAGACAGCAATGTTCTCTGTTATCAGCAAAGTTATAGTTGAATTTATATATTTGTAACGGTTAACACGGCAAGAAAGCATACATCAATGAACACATAGTGCTTATAAAATCGTTGTTTCTTAAAACTTTAATAACTTTGTATTAAAAGAAGATATCGTAATATTATTTTTAAGATAAGGGCCAGTGTTTAAAAAATAAAACTTAGAAAATCTAACTGAAAGCTATCCCATAGTATTCCGTGATGTCACAACTGCAAACCTCTAACTAACCTCTCCTTGATAAATCTATTTATATAGATTTATCAAAGTAAAAAAATATTAACTAAACATTATATAAATAAATAACAGTGTTAATCTTATGGAAGAGTGAGTGTTTCAACTCCTCAGAAGCAAGAGGGATAAATGGGCGAAAGACATCGTTATGTTTCCAAAAAATCATAGTAATTAGTACTCGTATCAAGTGGGTAATGTCTCCTCTTCTACCTCATGAGAATGACTAAAATGTAGACGATGATGAATAAATTAAAAGAATCATTAAAAAATACCCAAAATCCTACACAGAAACAATCTCAATTGCGTTGTTCATAAAAAAAAACTTAAGCGCACTCCTGAGTCACAAGGGCTTTAAGCCAACAAGTTAAAAAATACGAGTGTTTGAAGGACTTCTTTAAACTTTTTCATTCGCCATAATTTTGCAAGGAACGAATATTGTAACACAGAATATTAGTGTAAAGATATAGAGCAAACCGAGTTCGGTTCCCGCTCGCATGCCAATGAAATGTCAATTTCACTTTAGGAGTGCCGATTTTCCACGAGCTCGTCGGTGAAGAAAAAAAACGTGAGGAAGCCCGAACATCTGAGAAATAAAACATTTCCAAGGCATATGAAATCCAAGCATACATTTTCTGCATACCATTAAGAACAAAACAAACATTAGTGAATGAAATGCTAAAAAACCTGACTGTAGCCTCCCCAGTCTAGATCAGGGCTATGGCGTCGTCACCTTGGGCAAGGACAGGTCATAAACCCGTACCGTACTTAAATAAATGAATTCCCATGATGTTCCCACCTTTGCCGCATATCAGACTCCCATTAGCCACATTACCAATATATATATATATATATATATATATATATATATATATATATATATATATATATATGCTATATTATATTTTCTTTTATGGATCTTTGTGTCTGCAATAAAGGTTATTATTATTATTATTATTAAACCGTATTCGCATCTCTTAGCATCTACAGCCCCACTAGTTCCAGCCGTCGGAGTTGACGAGCTATGGGAAAGAAAAACCCCTAGCTCTGTATATCCACAGATTTACATATTATAGAAATTAAATTGTCAAAAAGATTGCAAGCACATGTATTAGAGCAAGTTTAAAACTTAATACTTGAGGAATTTACGTATAGCTTAAGAGACATTAATGTAACCGAAAAATATCACTGGCAATAACATAATAACAACAATAAAATAACTGGCAATAATATAATAACAAGTACTCTATTGAAAACATTACATAATATTTTCAATAGAGTACTTGTTATTAAAAGTAAGATTATTAATTTCTTTAAACATATCTCTCGAGAACGCAAATTACAAATTGCACATTAAAATTACAAATACTACGCGCTTTTGGACACCCCCGAAGTTTGTTGTCGCCTGGGTGATAGAACCACAATATATTATTATGTCTGCCACGAAAGTTATACATGTCACATAATACTATCAATAATATTTGCAATTTATATAATTGCAACTTTATTGAAATATCGTAAATGTATTTTATATTTCAAACTTAACGTAACTTTTATTGTATATTTCGAGATGTCAAAGCGGCAAACTTTTGCTATCACGTTTCTTTGGTAATTTTTTTACACCTTTAACACCTGAGCGTCTCTATATCGACCGCCGGTCAAACTTAAGAATCCCCATTTCATGTACCTCAGGTATAGGGGCATTAACTGAAAAAATGAGAAGCTTATTGAAATACCGCAAGTCTGCCGCCCACTGGCTCTTAAGCTAGTAGAAAACGAAGCAAATATATTCGAATACATTGATAATTTTATTAAAAAACATAAAGTTCAACGATTTTAACCTAGTCCTTGTGCTCAAGGTCGGGTAAAAGCATTATACGTACGAAACTTGCGTGTAAAACCTTAAAACTTTTTTCCACCTATTGCTGTAAATAAGCATGGAAACAGTAATAAAACAAATTAAAGTCACGAAGAGATAGATTATATTTCTAAGAAATATTTCAAGTAATGCTAAGTATGTTTATTAATATACGAGTATAATTATGAGGTCCGTCCACCTGGCCGGCCGTAAACGGGTATACCTGATGCGTGCGAAACTTGCGTGATTTACCGTAAAACTAATTTCCCACCCATTATTGTAAATGAGCATGGCAACAGTAATAAAACAAATTGAAATTACAAAGAGATGGATAACATTTTAATAACAATATAATTATGACGTCTGTCCGCGTGGCTGCCCTTATAACGACATACAAATCCACTTAGACCACTATATTCTTATCTTAAAAGTATACAATGTTATTTCGCAACAATTTTTTAATAGTATTTGGTGACAAACGAGCACACAGTCAACCTGATGGTAAGTTGATTCTGTGGCCCATAAACATCCACACTTATCATCAATTAAGAATCAAAATGCAAATACGTAGTCATCCCTGAGGACTAAGATGGAATGTCTCGATTCCAGTAAAAGGGGTCACCGGTTCTCTACACTCACGATACGAAACACAGCAGCATTACGCTGCTATTTTACGCTGGTATTCTGTGAGAGCATTGTCTTGCTCCGGTCGAGCCGACCCATTCGTACTACAACTATAATATAGATGCAAGGTAGCTCTACCCTGTATTCGACCAAATAATTTATTAATAACTTATTAATTTGACCGAAAAAAGCAGAAATGAATTTATGCATGTACTAAATCTTTCTATATGTACGAGTATATAATTGTTGGTGCATCTGTTAGGGATCGTGTAATTTTTGAAAGACCTACTACAGATCGATAAAACATATATTTTAGTTTTGTCGAGAAAGAAGATGTTCCATATAAAAGTAAAGTAAAGTTACAGCCTATATACGTCCCACTGCTGGGCAAAGGCCTCCTCTCATTTCTGAGAGGGTTTTAGGGCACGGAAATGTCCGCCGCGCTGCCCCAGTGCGTTTTGGCGAACTTCACATATCATCGAAATATTTTTTTTCTTATTTCTCAGACATGTAGGTTTCCTCAGGATGTTTTCCTTCACCGGCGAGCACGTGGTAAATCAGTACTTAAAATTGCAATTAACAATTTCATTGGTGCCTGCGGGGATCGAACCCGGTTTGCTCGCGTATTACGAAATTTACAGCGAGCGCTAACCATCTGAGCTACCACGGCTCCAAGCACTAACCATCTGAGCAACCACGGCTCCGAGCGCTAACCATCTGAGCTACCACGGCACAAATAACTCCGAGCGCTAACCATCTGAGCTACCACGGCTCCGAGCGCTAACCATCTGAGCTACCATGGCTCCGAGCGCTAACCATCTGCGCTACCACGGCTCCATATATGTAGATATAAATAGCCAGCGTTATAAAACTGATAGGCAACGCTGTAGTCAAGTCATTAAAATTCACAATAAAAATGGATTAGCTCCAAAAAAGAATATCATGAAATAAGACATATCGATATTTGAATGTGTGTTTAAGTAATTTATAAAATTTTATATTTAAACTCCAAAAAGTCTCGGGTGCATTCGGAGTGGAACTAATCGCGCAACCTACCGAAAAGGGCAGAACAAGGTCGACCAGATCAACTCAATACATTTTAAATTGAATAGTATAATTTTTCTAAACTGTCAAAGGATTATCTCCAAATTTTCAGACTATTGCTAGCTATAAAAGATACGAATGCGGCCTATAGTAAAGAGTTTATTGTCATATCACCCGTATGGGTTATATTATATATTAGTAGCATATGTGGTGATCCCGCATAAAGGGGATTTTATTACGGGGCCATGATGGAGCAGATTAACTAATGGACCGTTCGAAACGTTAATTGAACTTAACGCGATACACGCCTTTAACATTATTAATGTTGAAATGTTTGATTTGATGTGACATTTTAGCGAGCTACATCACTTTATTATGTGAGTGCCTTCAAGGTAAGAGTGACCAGGCTTTTATCAAGGACTTCCGAATGTAGAAACAATTTAATGTTGATGAAGAACTTCGTCTATTGGAAGGACTGTCCCTTTCTTGCATTGCGATCATAAGCCGCGTACATATTGTTACGAGCTTAAGGTTCATGACAATAAAAACTGCCGATTGAATTACCAAAATTGACACTTTAATTGCCGAACACCAATTAAAACTTAAAACACACTAATAATTAATCACACTGATCACTTTAGTTCACCTTATTTCGTTCCGAAGCTTCGCTTGAATCGCCAATTCAATACTGCACCAGTCGAGGCCCTCAACGGCTTTAAATGGGTCTTTTCCACCGAAGCATTCAGAATATTCCAGCAAATACCGGCCACGACCGATCAGGTGCAGAAAGTTCGAGTGTGGACTTTTCTAGAAAGCTTAATGGTTCTATACGATACTGGATGTACTGTTGAAAGATTTTGACACTCCTATTTCTGATACTTGATACCAGATGACGCTGGTGCCATCAACTGTGGCGCGCAACAATATTATAGTATATAACTACCACGTAGTGTTGACATATCCACTCTACCTCATGAATTGGCAGTTTTTAACATATTGTAAGCCAGTGTCTGACTACAATCCTATCTGCTGGTAAGCGGCGAGGAAGACAGTGCGATTCACCATCTAGGGCTTCCTCTAAGTGGTGAATCGCACTATCTAGCGTAACAAAAGCCTTTTCACTTTTCTTCATTTTTGTTTAAAATATCCCCAGCCAGCAAGTAATTAATAAAACCCTGCTTAAAAAAGTTTCCTGAAAAGTGGAATTTTTATACCCTTTGTCACTTCCACAACTGGGGTGAATTTAACGACACCCCATATGTCAAATCCATCAAGCTGTTGCGGCTACAGAGCATGCCAAAGAAATAGACAAACTTACATACATACATTCATACACTCGAAAAACATTAGACTCATTCTGAAGAAGTAGATAGAGTAAAACTGAATTTAAATTAATTTTTAGGTTGTTGGTTTGTTGGTTGAACTAATTGCCTAATGAACACTGTTATAGATCTGCATGTTTTTGTTAAGTTCTACGCGAAAGTCGCAGGTAAAAACTTGTTAGTTACTTATTAATAACTATTAATATGTGTGCACATATTATAAGGAAACAGTTGTTTAAATGAAAGTTCAGGCGGTTAAACAAAAAGTTAAGGTTTTTTTATCGAATAAAAATGTTAGACAACTTTAGACAGCGAAAGCGTAATATCAATTGCTTCACGAAATCTGTTTTCGTAGTCCGATACATAATTAGATAACACAGATTATAAATATTAATGTAGATATAGAAATAATGTTAACGTAATTATAACTACTTAAATAAATAATCGAATATTGGCTTATCTTATCCATCGATCTAATAATGTTGATGTATGTAATAACGTCTTTGAACAAACGACGGTAGTGTGCATTATTTAATTTCTTTATATACCTATGTGTGCATATCCGATTCAGTAAATAGTAAATACATTCGAAATGTAAAACCGAAAACCTAGTGAATTATCTATGTATATAAACATCGTTCTACAAAATCAAAAAATGAATTCACGAACACATTGACAAGTTTCCTCAAAAACATTAAGTATACAGAAACGTTTTCAGGATCTTGTTATATGAAAATTGTAAATTGTAAATGTTAAGAAAATACTTAACATTTAAATGCTAAAGATTTTGATAAAGATGGAGAATAAAAATGTATGTCAGATAACAGGCGAAGCTAGAGTTGCATTCGTAATAAAGGCTTGAGGCGTCAAACTACTTAGCTAAAAAAAAATTCATTTGCAATTTAATTTATTATTTCTCAACATCTAAAGTATTTTTACAAGTAAATACTCCTACTAATAACAATACATTTGACATAAATAGTAGGCCACTCGGGCTGAACAGACGTAGTAACTGAATTTTAGCACAGATAATATATAGTCAAGTAAAAAAGATATATTTTTGTCCTAATTTCTATCCTTTAGTATTGACACCTTCTTTACGTGAAAAGCTAGTTAATATTAAACGAAGTTGTTTCACGCCTCGGCTTCAACGCGTTATCGCGTCGTTAGCTGTCTTTACAAGCTTATTTCTTGAGTATCGCCACAGAATCCTACTAATACTACTTCCTAATATTATAAATGTGTGATTTTCTTTAGATGTTTGTGCTTGTAGCTCAAGCACACAAAAGCTACTGAATGAATTTTGAGGAAACAATAATAATGAGGAGGCAATAATAATGAACCAGATAAGTCATGAGCTATATTTTTGCTTTATAAGAGTTTGATAAAAGTCTAAATGCATTGTCACGACAACTTGACTTCTAATTTAAACAGAATTCGAACACCAGACTTAACACTAAATTCTCAGACCTGCTGACCGAAAAGTGTAATAGCAGCTGTAGGATAAAAGCTACATACATCAATTAATGCATGTGTAACGACTAAAGCGTTTTTTTTTTTCATTATTTAAATACGGTATCTGTGTGTTTTGACAAATTTTAAATCACTAAGTCGATTCGACGTATGTAGTTCTTTAATGTTCCCAATTCAACTCTGTGCCGTTAAATCATGACTACCAGTCTTTATCCTTATCTCACAGCTGCTACTCCACTTTACAATCAGCAAGTCTAACAATTTAATCTGGGGTCCGGTGTTCGAATTCTGATTAAATTAGAAGTCAAGTTTTCTTGACAATTCATTTAGACTTTTATCTAACAGAGGCCAGAAGACGGGCGAGATTGCGAAGACGTCGGCGCAAAACTTGCAGAGATAACAATTCTTGTTAGCTATATAAAATTATCGTCGCAATGAAATTGGTTTGGAAGCCATTTTATTTACAACCCGCAAAAGATTTAAAAAAAATGTGTTCTTTGCGCCAACATAGTGCAGGATATGTCTAAAAGAAAATTAATTCTACAAAAAATATGGAGTGATAAATTAGCTAACAGTCCACCCGATACTAATGTCCACAGCAGCCCTTACACATCTACTTTCACACCTGACGTTAGTCTGATCTGAAACGTCTCACAGAAATATAAATGAACTGTAAGTTTACTGGTTTTCTTACTCTTCAAACTGGTTCACAACAGTGATCGAACTTTAATTTAGTTTGAGAAGTATTTAAAAAAATTCGTAATATTTGTTTTTTTTTAAGTGTAGTATTCGTTTGAACTTAAGAAATAATTATGTAAACCACGCGTTTACATAATTATTTCTTAAGTTTAAACGAATACTACACTTTAAAAAAAAACAAATATTACGAATTTTACCGCGTTTCATTGAAACTTTGTTTTGTGAACCAGGAATTAAAAGAAGTGATAAAATGAGTTTCATTCATTTAAAGGGTGATGCCAAATCGTACAGTGTGTACATAAAAGAGAATCACTAGCTGATTGAAACTGGTGCGATCCGCGGAAATTTCACATTACAAACTTCTCAGTCTTAGGCCCGCCACGTACTACATACGGAATTCCGTTTTGGAATTCTGAAACGGTACGAACGGGTCGGCCACACACACACGGAATCCAGTTTTGCCCACAAAATTTCGAACGGGAAAACTACCGTAGGTGTGTGACGGGACCTTAATTGTACATGGTTTTGCTGCGCTCGGAATCCCGAATCGGACTTCCGAAACGGAATTCCTTATGTATGTGGCCACCTTACTGAGATGTTTGTAGTATGAAATTGAGACCGAAAGTGAGACCAAAAGTAAATATATAGAGGAATAGGAAACCTAGAATATGAAATAAGCAAAAAGGTATACCATTAAACTTTAACACCTTAAAAAATGCTCTGAGCCTGTATGGGTTTATGTTACAGATTATCAAAGTGAAAAAAAATCTACTATAAAATTTTGTTAGATTGCCATTTCGTCAGTTAATGTATTCATAACAAAAAAAAAACTACTAGATCTATTTTAATATAAGCATAATCAAGTTTCCATTACATATTTGTGTATTAAATGAAATCATGTCATCATTATTTATTTGTTTTCTAGACATGCGAGCCGAAAAATTAACCTTGCATGCAACCCGTGCATACATACACAGACATCCTAAAAGTTTTACTAATGAACTCTTACCGAACTTGAAACGCGGAGATAATTTGGGTTTTGGAAAATCTAACCTATTACAATAACTTTCTTCTGGAAAAAGAAGGTTTAAGTATTTCTAGATAGGCATGAATCATTAACATAGATACCACATATAGATACCAAGATTTATAACGTATCGGGACCTAAATCACAGCCTAAGAACAACTACAGTCAGTCATTGCGTTTGATGTTGTCGGAAAAGCCGACATAATAAATTACAAGAGTTGTCAGAATGAGAAGTAATAAAAAAATCAACTGTTTTATTTTATTTCACGTTTAAACAAATTAAATAACTTAAATCAGACAATTATTGTCCCGAAATAATAAAAAACACCGCACCGCACGATTGCCCCGTTTAGATGCCTACGATGACCGACGAGTAGTACCGATTAGTAGTAGTTAGACTGTGCCTAAATCCTACAAATTCTCATTTTTACACAAAAGATGACTCAGAGTGGATTCAAACCTCTTAGTCGATCAGATACTATGAGAGCTATGATATACAGTCGGACCAACACAGCAATCATTTTAAATCCACCTTGCATTGTAGCGGTCATTTAATGATAAGTAATCCAAAGTCCATAACATTTACAGAGATTATCAAACGGTAATCGCTTCAAGTTCCGAAAGTCATCACCGAGGCACGATCAACAAGTACGCTAATAGCAGTAATCTTCCGTTGTACGTGTTCATTGGAAGTGGGAACTTCCGTTCCGTATGCAAACACCTATCCTATTCTTCAGTTTCAAACACATAATAAAGCAACTTCCTTAATAAATTTTGATTTATCGTCAAGGTTTAATTGCACAATTGCTAATGTCTAAAATCAATGTAAATATGATCGTTGCTACATCAACGTTACTTTAAGTTCACGTCAGAACATTCATTCAATTGAGACCGGACGAAGATGGGACGAACACGACGATAATTTATCTTTAAGTTTTATCGAATGCCAAGTATGCATTATGTTAACGTCGCATTCTAAATTAACTGACGGCTCATGAATAAGAACCCCATCGCAGCAAGCGACATTGTGCTGCCCGTAGTTAATCAAGGCGTGTATTAAAATATAAAGTTACATTTCGACAGTTATCGCGCCGATATTATGTTGTATCAGTGACTTTTATTTAACTAGTATTAAACATACCGTTGACTCTTCTTTAGGAAATTGATTATGAAAACATGCCTTTAGAAAAACGTGTAAACGTGTGCGTACATGAATCGCTGTCGATATTAGTGTCAAGATTACTGATTCTGAATGCGTGCTTAGCGTCAGGACCATTCGTGGAAGCTTGTAAGTTTTGCAACGAGTAACTGACGTCTCATGGTCCGCCTGTCAGCGCTGTACTCTTTATGATAATCAAATACAAAGTCGTATTAACCGCGTTTATTACACAGTGAATCTTCACAGTAAGAAAGTTATAAAAGCTGAGAATTTGACCAATTGACGTCACCAACTTTATGATGAAGTCCTTTCTCAAACAAGAATATTTTAGAACTCGAATTTGTTATGTGTACATTTACCGACGCGTAATATGTATTGTGAGTGGCTACCATACAATTAATTACCTACTAGTCATTATTAATTACGGTCGATATGCGTCCCACCGCTGGGCATAGGCTTTCTCTCATTTGTGAGAGGGTTATAGAGCGTGTAGGCCGCCGCGATGGTTCAATGTGAGTTGTCGGACTTCACATGTCCTCGAAATATTTTATTGCTCATACTTGTGATGTAGATCTTTCTTCACGGCCACGGCCACACGGTGTTTTCTCTCACGGCCAAACTGTGATAAACTAGTACTTAAAATTGCAATTAAAAATTTTCATTGGTAGTGTTAAAACGCGGAGAACCCTTCGCTCCTGAACTACGTAAATTTTCAATTAGATATATGCTATTCTTAAACAATTTTTGATTACATGAAGAGTCTAAAAAATTTCATAAGAAATTATTATAGGAAATGGGACAAGAGACGAGAGTATAAAGCAACATAAGACATTTTAATGGGATACGTTCATGTCATGATGCAGATAAATATTGTTAAAAATCAACCTGTTCGCCGTAAGTCGGTAATTAACGATCATATTCCGCAACGATCTCCGTAAACCATTGATGTACAAAACAATGCTGTAAACACGCTTAAAATAATATAAAAATCCCATCTCCTACCAACAGCAACACATTAACGAAGTCTAACTCAATCGTTTCGAAACTAACTTATAGTTGAAATTTAGTTATCGTTTTTAGTACGATAGAAACAATGGTTACTTTTGCTACTAATTAACACATACAAGTTTCTGAGGATAAACGCTAAGGTTACACTTCGCTGAAGCACTAAGACCGCAGCCCATAAATATTAATGACAAACAACTACGCAACGCCCTGCATGGTCTCAGACAGGTCACCGGCCTCCGATACGATTGTTTGATGCTCATTTCTTAGCCGTAATTAGGAATGCCTAGTGTACTCGGGAGATGGAATGCTTAATATGAATAATGCATGACACAATAAAATGTGAAGTTTCTGTGCCAACTCCGTAATTGGGGATATGGAGATATGTAAAATATGTAAATAATAAGAGCAGATTACGCATTGAGGAGGTAGATAACTTTGTACAATATTCGAGCTATAATTGGAGAATCTCACAATGAACAAAGTGTTTGTACGGCCTACAAATATCGTTGTAGTGTCTTAGTGCAATTTATTTACGTAAGCCGCCTTAACGATATAGGTGAAAATCCTTCTATGGGAGTAACCTTTTTCTTTAAATTAGAAATAAGAAAAAAGATTTTCAAATATGTGTCCGGACTACTCTGTTTGTCACATGTATTAAATTAAAACACTTACTGGCACAAAACAAAGAGAAAACAAAAAAAAAACATAAGCCTTTAAACTGTAAGTGTAGTTTATTTAGTAGACTAATATTTAGTTGAAAAAACATAAATAAAGTTAACATTGCACTGTACAGATGTGAATTCAAATCAGTTTAATGCCATCTTTGGCAAAACCGAATGTATTCGTAAATGGTTTGAAGTTTTGCAAAAATATTGGGCTACGACTGGAGTCAAACCCATGACAAAGTATGCAGTCCTGCTAATCGATATGCACAAATATATTAAAATTAATTTGAAGCTACAACGTAATTTACTTCCTTTATTGTCTGTGAGAAACTCTCTCATTCAATATACAGGACACTGACCCATGCAGACTTGTTTCCGATCCGCGTTCCCCGTCGATATCAATATAGTTAATAAAGTCAGACTGCCTGTCTATGATTATGTAGTTGACTGATGTTATAAATTGAACCGAACACTGTTTGATATTTCGATTTGAACCCTTGCTACACTGTGCAATGCCCTTGTAAATTTCACGCATTGTCACCAATGATAGTATAGGTACTTATTTTCAAAATATTCCTGTTTTTATTTTGCGACAATGAAAGGAATTTTCTTTCAAAACACTTAAACAATTACGCGTTTTCCGTCGGCTGCTTGATTCTTCTAAAACTCATTGTTCGGTTAATAAAGCAACGAAAAGAATTTGCAATTCAAAAGATCTTTATTAAGCGGGCTTGTCACACTTTTGCTCTCATCTGATATTTCCCTCGGAACGTCTATATTTTCGCCGTCATTAACTATGATGACTTCCTGAACGCTGTTTCTAGTTTCGTAAATTTGATTTAATTTCACCGCTTTGAAGTATTTATTGAGAACTTCTTACTTTCATCATCTTAATATAGTCTATTAAAATATTGAATTACTAATGCAATCAAGATTATAATACGAAATAGTATGTACATAAAGTATAAGTTAAAAAGAATGTGTGGTTAATTATAAAGTATACGTGTAACACTGCGTCGTTGGTCTAGTGGTTGTAGTAGCGCGACTGCTGATCATGAGGTTCTGGGTTCGAATCCCAGGTCGGGCCAAAAAATTAATTACTGAGTTTTTCCGTAAAGAAATTTTCAGTAGTTGCCCGGAGTCAGGAAGTTGGCGGTGTCTCACCCCCGTGCCTCGGAAAGCACGTAAAGCCGTTGGTCCTGCGCCTGATCTCTCTCCGGTAGTGTCGGTTTACCGTCCCATCGGATTATGAGAGTGAGGGAATAGAGAGTGCACCTGTGCTTTCGCATACACTTGGGCACTATAATCTATAATCCTGTCCAGCGCCCAGGCTGCCGTGGCCGAAATTCGGTCTGGAGGACATTATTATTATATGTGCAACAATAATATCTACAAATATACATCTGTTATTAACCTAATAAATCTATTATGTTTTTCTATACTTCACGTATTTATAATAGGTACTCTACTTATTGCTTACGAACAATTTTCATTATTCTACTCGATTATGCACGGCCTCAACGTTATAATAGTAAAATACAGTAACTAAAGTTTTAACCAATATTTAACTGCTCTTTTTTTGCTACTCAATATGTCTATTAATTTTTTTTTTCTTTCACTAGAATATAAGTGTATCTTGTTTTATTGTTCAATTACGAGGAAAATCCACTATCGTAGTTTACTTCGTACACGAAGATTTACAGAAGACCTGGTGACCTAAGATAAAGATTTTACCTTATTTAGGCAGCAGTTTTTCACCTATCAAAAGTGCTGTATCAAATGTAAGCATGTTATATCGATTGTTGCTTACTTTATAATGTATATTGTTGGTGGAAATAAATCAATAAATATTTTTTTTATGTAGAGAGGGCAAACGAGCATACGGCTCACCTGATGGTAAGTGATTACCACCGCCCATGAACAACTGCAACACCAGGGAAATTGCAAATGAGTTGCCGGCCTTTTAAAAAGGAGTAGGCTCTTTTCTTGAAGGTTCCTAAGTCGTATCAGTCCGGAAAAAATATTCATTCATTAGATTGTCACTCATGATTGAGACCTATTTGCCTTAAATGTTACTCAGTGTTAAAATATTCACTTATTTTACAAGATATGGTGATATAGAGGTGATTTAAAATATTGATTTTATCTTAAGAGACTTTCCATATTAGGTAGTATTATTTGCTGCACTGTCACGTGCGGCAGATGGATTCGTTAACACGGTACGAAACGTCAAACAGCTATGATACAATTTTTATCCTTATCACATGTCATAATCAGTCTAGCCATTATACATCATACTTATAATATAGGAGATGGTTATACCATTCATTTCTAACCTCAAAATCGACCAGACATTTCCAATAGTCGATGTTTATAACTCCTACAGGATGAAATAGTGCATCGGATTTTCTTTTATCCCTATCACATTTCATATTTTACATTTCCAATGTTGGGTAAGGCCACCTATTGTTGACACTCCACCAATTTATTGGCATGCTGCAGTTATTTTTCAATAATAAAGTTACCAGTTTCCGAATACAGTACTTATTCCGGCCAATAAATAGTAGGTTTAATCTTCTATACTACTGGCAACACAGAAACTGTTCCTTTTTAAAGATGGCGTCGCAATAAAAACGATTTTTTCGTGTTCGGACCTGCGTAAAGAAAACATCAAAATTCCAGTGTTTTTGCTAAGGTAAGAGTAATATTCGTAAATCTTTTGAGTTTTGGTTACAGATACTGTTTAATTCGATTATTTAGTTGTTTAGCTTTCATTTCCAACATTGATTTTGAACGTTTAGGCCCATTTACAATACTTTTTTGCGGTGCCAACATTTGGTAAACATAATATGAATCAAACCTTTTTATTGGCACATGTGTCAATATTAGGTAATTTATGATAAATTTACTTTTAAGACAAAATATACTTTATGTCCATCATTTTTCGATTCAGATTTTAAAAAAATGCACAACTTAAGTTAAGAACATATTTTTCCAAATTTTGGCCCACTGCCAATTGTAATAGAAACCATTTATTAGCAGCAGTGTCAATAATTAGTATTTGGGGTGCCAGAAATAATTTTTAAAAATAATTTTCAGTTATCTTCAAAATGAAGCCTCGTACAAAAAACATTAATAAAATAAAGACTGATAAGGTAAAGCGGAAGGTTTATTCAGAAGAAAATTTGCAAAAAGCCCTTGTAGAAATAGCTAAGGGCATGAGTAAAAAACTTGCTGCTAAGACCTTCCAGGTGCCGCGTTCGACCATACAATTCCGATTAAAAAAGCCAGAACATGGCTCAAAAGCAGGCCCTCCCACAATTTTAAATAACGAAGCAGAAGAGGCTTTAGTCAATTGGATCAAACTCAGTAGCCAAAAAGGCTTCACAAAGCGAAAAGAAGATTTGATAAAGAGTGTTTCGGAGTTTCTAAAAAAATCTAATCGGGCGTCTTCTTTTAAAAATGGTGAGAAATGGTTTAATTACAGCTGTCAGCTCAACAGTGTCAGAAAATGATGTTAGAGGATGGTTTAGGCAAATCAAAGACTACTTTGATGAAAACAATTTATTTCACATACTTTCTGACCCAAGACGAGTATTTAATGGAGATGAAACAAATTTTGTTTTGTGCCCTAAAACAGGTCTCGTTTTGAGTTCGAAAGGAGAAAGAAACGTGTATGAAGTTGATCACGCCCAGGCCAAAACTTCTTCTTGACTTGACTTGAATTCCAGCCTCCCGAACAAGCCGTTTCCGAAAAGGCTTCAGTACCATAGACCACATACATACCCTGTGGCAGATTGTACAGAAGACCGAAGAGTACAATCTGCCATTTTGCCTGGCGTATGTGGACTATGAGAAAGCCTTTGATTCCGTCGAAATTTGGGCGGTGCTACAGTCCAATTAGCGGTGCCAAGTTGACTGTCAGTATATCGAAGTGCTGAAGTGTTTGTACAGTAGGGCTACGATGGCTATCCGAGTACAGAATCAGAGCTCGAAACCTATCCAACTGCAGAGAGGTGTAAGACAGGGTGACGTTATATCCCCGAAACTCTTCACCACTGCATTGGAAGACGTTTTCAAGCTACTGGACTGGAAAGGAAGGAAGGAAGGTATTAACATCAATGGCGAGTACATCACTCACCTTCGATTTGCCGACGATATAGTCCTTATGGCAGAATCGCTGGAGGACCTTAGCACTATGTTCAATGACCTCAATGGTGTCTCCCAACGGATAGGTCTTAAGATGAACATGGACAAAACAAAAATCATGTTTAATGTCCATGTCTCACCTATGCCGGTAGTTGTTGGGAGCACTATGATCGAAGTTGTTGACGAGTACGTTTACCTGGGACAAATAGTCCGACTAGGTAAGTCCAACTTCGACCGAGAGGTCAATCAGAAGGGATCAAGAAAAGAAAAGAAGAAAGGGAACGAAAGAAAATAGAAAATGAGAAACGACCGGCGCCAAAGAAACAAAAAAAAGGCTAATGAAGAAATATCAAAGATATTATTTTCTGAGAAATTTTATAAATTTGATAGTGAAGATACCATTGTTGAAAATAAAGAAAATGATCAGGAGTTAATTGATATCTTAGTCAGACAGCATGGAGGAGGGAGTATTGGTAATAGAACATACATCACTGCTGAAATAGAAAAAATTTTGACTGAATTAGATAATTGATACAAAGATACAACAATCTCAAAATGTTGACTGAATTAGATGATTATTACGAGTATGAACGATCTCAGTTAATTACTTTTTATAATTTTATTATTATTTTGTTAACGATTACTTAATTTTTATAATATTTTGTAAGAAACTTAAAAGAAGTTCCTATTTTCTTTGATAAAAATAAATATCAGTTTTTAATACTCTTCTAGTATTTTATTTCTGTAACCTGTGCCTAAATTAAAAAATCCATTAGAAGGAAATCAGTTAATATCACATAAATCAACCTGGGTATGTTATGCTCATATTGTAATACGTATAGGTGAGCCAATAATAGGTTATGTTCTCTGCCAATAAAGGGATTTTATATGCTAATGATTGGTCTTTCCACTCAACATCATTTAATTTTAAAAAAATTAAATCAAACTGCGTAATCTAAAATAATGTGTACTGAAAAACGTTCTTTAATAATAATAATAATAATAATAAAAATGACTCGACACGTCAGCCAAATAATAATAAACAAGTACTTGCCAGAAGCCGTGCTCGAAAATGACCGCGCCAGGCTCTACTGGGACCGGGCCATCATCACAGACAGGACTATTCTAGCGAATAAGCCTGATATTGTGCTGATGGACCGGGCACAGTCAAGGATATTTTTGGTCGACATTACCATTCCGTATGACGAGAACCTCGTGAAAGCCGAAACAGATAAACAAACAAAATATCTGGACCTGGCTCACGAGGTGACCGACATGTGGGGTGGTCTGCCGGCCGAAATTATTCCTGTAGTCGTCTCTGCAAGCATGCTAATCCCAGTCAGCCTCTCGGGTCATCTGAGGCGGCTGGGACTCCGTGACGGACCGCTCCGGGCTCAAATGCAGAAGGCGGTGCTCCTCGATACCGCCCGCATCGTCCGCCGGTTTCTTTCCCTTTCCCCCTAACCTTCGGCCGTTTGGTCTCCCCTGCCGAGGGCTTCCATCTGGTTGGGCTTTTACTTATTTATGTACTTTTGTATTTATTTTATTTTATTGATAATTATGTATATTTATCTTTCATTTTCATTTATAATTATATATTTATAGATCCCAACCAGATGAGAAAACTATATAGATATTCCACAATAATAATAAAATATTTATTCATTGGCCAAAAGTAATAAAATATTTGAAAGTTAAACTAATACAAAAATAATATTTTTAGAAGGACAATGAAAGGGTTCTGACTCAGCATGTGTTGCAGAGAATCTACAACGCTGTTATTCTGTCAGCACCCATATACCTACTTAGTGAGCTAAAGTATAACAGTACGCGTACATCACCGATTATATAACAAATAGCTTTTACTGTTAAATTATTTATTTATTCATTCAGCCAGTACAAGAACTTTTCTTCACAGGGAGGACGACTCACTGGCCCACACCGCAAAGGAGAAAGCCGATCTTCTAGGCTCTTTCTTTGCGTCTAACTCGACTCTCGATGACGGGGGGAGTACGCCGCCGACCATCCCGCGGTGTGAGTGCTCCATCCCCCTCCCTGGACATCCATCATGCCTGACGGAATCCCCCCAATTGCGCTGAGGACGTGTGCTCCAGAGTTGGCACCGGTTTTAACGCGTCTTTTCCGGTACTCCTACTCCCTAGGCGTAGTCCCAAAATCATGGAAGACGGCTTTCGTCCACCCGATCCCTAAAAAAGGCGACCGCTCAGACCCGTCCAACTACCGGCCTATCGCCATCACCTCCTTGTTCTCCAAAACAATGGAGTCCATTGTAAACTGCCAGCTCGTGAGGTACCTTGAGGATCACCAGCTGATTAGTGACCGCCAATACGGTTTTCGCCGTGGTAGGTCAGCTGGTGATCTTCTGGTCTACCTAACTCACAGATGGGCGGAGGCGAGTCCAAGGCGGCAGGCATTGGCCGTTAGTTTGGACATTGCGAAGGCCTTCGATCGGGTTTGGCACAAACCGCTTCTTTCGAAGCTCCCTTCCTATGGGCTTCCCGAGAAATTGTGCGATTGGATCACCAGTTTTCTTGCAGATCGGAGCATCAAGGTCGTTGTAGACGGTGCAAGCTCCGATTGCAAGCCTATTAATGCTGGTGTTTCACAGGGCTGCGTGCTATCGCCAACGCTGTTTCTTCTGCATATCAATGATATGTTGCAAACCCGAAGCATTCATTGCTATGCAGATGACAGCACTGGTGATGCTTTTTACACCGGCCGAGCCAATATTTCTCGGGAAAACGTCTCTGAGTGCCGGGACAAACTTGTGTCTGAAGTCGAGTCTCTGCTGGACAGAGGAGCAGTAGTCCCCCAGAGACACCGGTAAAAAGGCAAATGGCCTCAAAAAGCTTGGCGTCTCACAGAGGGGGACAGTATTTCATGCCGGCACACCGCCTGCAACTTTACAAGGCGCAGGTTCGGCCGCGCATGGAATACTGTTCCCATCTCTGGGCTGGGGCTCCCCAGTACCAGCTCCTTCCACTTGACCGCATCCAGCGCAGAGCGGCTCGAATCGTCGACGACCGAGTGCTTTCCGATCGGCTCGATTCACTGGCGCTGCGAAGAGATGTTGCATCTCTTTGCGTATTTTATCGCATCTATCACGGGGAGTGCTCTGAGGAATTGTTCGGATTAATCCCAGCCGCCAAATTTCGTGAACGCACTACACGGCAAACGTCCCGATACCATCCACACCATCTGGATGCTTGGCGGTCCACGACTGTACGTTTCAAAATGAGTTTTCTTCCGCGTACAACTTCTCTGTGGAATAATTTACCTCCGGCGATTTTTCCGGACCGATACGACCTGGGGACCTTCAAGAAAAGAGCTTACTCCTTTCTAAAGGGCCGGCAACGCACCTGCAATTCCCCTGGTGTTGCGGTTGATCATGGGCGGCGGTAGTCACTTAACATCAGGTGAGCCGCATGCTCGTTTGCCCCCTCTTCTATAAAAAAAAAAGAACTATATAATTAACCAGTACAAGTTATCATAATATTTCTATTAATAATTTGATAATTAATATACATGTACAAGAGATAAAACATAATATAAACAAAATATAAACGTAATATAAACAAAAACATGAAAAAAAATAGTATTAAAAGTAAGAGCTACAGTAGTGTTTTATTTATTCAGACTAATTATAATAATTATGCTAGAACAACGTAATGGTTATTAAAAATAATATTGGTAGTAAATGTAAGTTACATAATTGCATATATTCAGCCCCTGCCGAATTTTTTTTTTATATTTATGACATTTTCTGTGTACTTAATAAATACTCTTTGTATTTTCTCTTAAAACTGTTCTTATTTGTTATGACTCGTAATTGTGGCGGAAGATCATTCCAACATTTTGTGGCCATAAATTTGTAACTACCACGAAATGCTGATGTCCTATGTTGAGGTATGCAAAGTACTTTTGCACACTTTCGGATACCGTACATATGTTGATTTTGTATCCACTGAAGCTTTTCATATAGGTATTCTGGTTTCTTTGTGTTTTTATCACTCCAAATAGCAGGGAGGGCATAAAATAATTTGAGACGTTCCTGCATTTTAAGCATATTAGAGGCATTAAGGTAAGGTGTAACATGTGTTCGTCTTGGGATGTAAAAACAGTAACGAGCGCAAGCATGTTGTACCCTTTGATTTAAATTTTTTGATTTTTTAAATAGACAAGGTCCATACAAAGTTATACAACAATTTAGTTTAGACAGAACTAAGGTTTCACATAATTTAACACGTAAGTCTACAGTGATAAACTGCCTGATTGAATATAAAACTTTCAATCGGAAAAAACAACTTTTTACGACATTAATTACATGATTTAATGATATTAGAAGAGTTTAAATCCCTCTTCTTTGTTTAAATTTATATTATATGAGCAAAATTAAAAGTGTTTGTGGGATAGCCACTTAAAGTGCAATAAATGGGTGTTTTACCCTTGTTGGCATTTAACAAAAAAAAATTTAATTGATGATATTAGGAGATCCCTCCACAAAGTTGATAAAGGAAATTTTATCGTGACTGAAACGCTTATATATGCGTGAAAAGCAAAAACATATAAATTTTTAGACATGAAATTAACGTAGGTATGTATGTGTATCAATACCTATAGTATATTATTATATACAACAAGTATCATCACATAACCAAAACATTTCATCAATTTCATCAACGCATGAGACTTTATCAAAAAGTCTGTTCCTTGCGTAATAGAATTCCACCGAGATAAAAAGTAATATTTAATTATAAATGTGTCAATTATCAGTCGTTATAATTTAGTTTTTTTTTTAAATATTAATTTATGTGTGAAATATCTTTCCACATCAAAAAGCGGTGTGTAACATATTCAGGAAGCGTTGACATCAATACGTGAAAGGAAAACTTTTGTACCCTTTTTTAAGATTACATATTAAATATATGCGAACACGAAGGACTGTGAAATTTGGCTAAGTTAAAGTTTATATGAAGCAGTGCAGAAAGATATAATTTACGTAAGCTATATAAAACATATAAAATGTCGCGTGGGCAAATTATGTCGTTTGTTGTCATACATACTGCCAATGTCTCAAATACCAAAAAGTATATGGTCACCATCGAGTTATAATGTACTACGAAGTACATTATAACTCAATGATGGTCACGTTTTAGGCAAAATAGTGTATATTTTGTACATTAGATATCTAATAGATATAAGATAGATAGAAAGTGAAATACAGCTAGCTTAATATTTTATGAACTACGGTCGAATTTCGACTACTAGGCATCCAGTATTTAGGATAAAAACATATTCCCCCAACTAAAATAAAAAATCATGTAAATCACGAAATCAGGCTTAAACAAATGCAATAATTAAAGAATAATAGCGCTCAATTGTATACTCTCCTTCACGGTACACAAAATATAAAATGACATGCAGTTCACTAGTTCCCTAAGAGAGGGTACTTGTGATGTGAAAGCCATTACCTCTTTTAGCACCCATAGTGGTAAAGCCACGCTGCAGCACGAATGGGATAGGATAGTTCGAACGGGGAAGGACGCTCTCACAGAATACCAGCTTAATAGTGTTGTGTTTCATGTGATGAGTGTAGAGAACCGGAGACCCATTTTAATGGTATTGGCTTTCTGCTTCAGACCTCAGAGATGACAACCAATCTACATTTTGACTCTTAATCGAGGATAGATGTAGGTGACCACAGGCCACAACCACAACATCCACTTACCAATAAGTTGGATTGTATGCTCGCTTGAAATGCTTATTCTATTTAAAAAAAAACGATTATACTTTTAGTTAATAAGTAATAACTCTATTTTCAATTCATATAGTAACTTGTAATGTTTTTTGTATAGACCGTGATCATTCTTCATAAATACTGTGCATTATTAAATGGAAGAAAATTCACGTCGCATGTTGCTGCAATAGCGAATTCGTCTGCCAAGGAAGACTCACGTCCAGAAGTGGGGTAAAAAAGATGAATTATGCATAAACTATCGCTATTAATATAGAGTTGTAATTTTTAGTAGTGAGCGATACAAATCGTATATAGACACAACATATAATATGTATATCGGGCAACACATAATGACTGGTAGAGAATGGGATTAAGTCCGTCCTACTTTTTTTCTAAGGGGACGCAATAAAGTTTCTAAAATAAAAAAAATAAAAAAAATACCTCTGCTGGACAGCGGCATTTTACAGAACATCTAACATCGTACTCTAGGCAATAATAATAACGTAAAATATCTATGATATTACACCGATTCGAAATTCGAACGAAACATAAACTCGTAAAAGATTACGAGATAATATCTATATCTAATATATAAAAATTTATGTTTGTTTGCTCGCATTTTATGCGCTGCCATACCGTTCATCAGATTGCGCTAAAACTTTGTCAACTTATTTCTTGCACTTACTGAGAAGGGTATTTTTTTATAGGAAAGAGGAAGCGAGCAAACGGCTCACCAGATGGTAAGCCGTTCTACCTGGTCTACCTAACTCACAGATGGGGGGAGGCAGTAGAGTCCAAGGGGGAGGCATTGGCCGTTAGTTTGGACATTACAAAGGCCTTCGATCGGGTTTGGCACAAAGCGCTTTCTTTCGAAGCTCCCATCCTATGGGCTTCCCGAGAAATTGTGCAATTGGATCACCAGCTTTCTTGCAGATCGGGGCATCAAGGTCGTTGTAGACGGTGCAAGCTCCGATTGCAAGCCTATTAATGCTGGTGTTCCACAAGGCCGCGTGCTATCGCCAACGCTGTTTCTTTTGCATATCAATGATATGTTGCAAACCCGTAACAATTCATTGCTTTGCAGATGACAGCACTGGTGATGCTCTTTACACCGGCCGAGCCAACATTTCTCGGGAAAACGTCTCCGAGTGCCGGGACAAACTTGTGTCTGAAGTCGAGTCTTTGCTGAACAGAGTCTCGGATTGGGGGCGACTAAATCTAGTCCAGTTTAACCCCCAGAAGACACAAGTTTGCGCGTTAACCGCTAAAAAGAACCCCTTTGTCGTATCTCCTCAGTTTCAAGGCACTCTCCTTGTTGCCTCAGCCAGTATCGGAATACGTCGACATATCGAGTGACGTGCAGTTTCGTGGTCACTTGGAGGAGAAAGCCAAATTGGCCTCTAAAAAGCTTGGCGTGCTCAGCAGAGCGTGACAGTATTTCATGCCGGCACACCGCCTGCAACTTTACAAGGCGCAGGTTCGGCCGCACATAGAATACTGTTCCCATCTCTGGGCTGGGGCTCCCCAGTACCAGCTCCTTCCACTTGACCGCATCCAGCGCAGATCGGCTCGAATCGTCGATGACCGAGTGCTTTCCGATCGGCTCGATTCACTGGCACTGCGAAGAGATGTTGCATCTCTTTGCATTTTCTTTCGCATATACCACGGAGAGTGCTCTGAGGAATTGTTCGGATTAATCCCAGCCGCCAAATTTCGTGAACGCACTACGCGGCAAACGTCCCGATACCATCCACACCATCTGGATGCTTGGCGGTTGGGAGTTTTCTTCCGCGTACAACCTCTCTGTGGAATAGTTTACCACCAGCGATTTTTCTGGACCGATACGACCGGGGGACCTTCAAGAAAAGAGCGTACTCCTTTCTAAAGGGCCGGCAACGCACCTGCAATTCCCCTGGTGTTGCGGTTGATCATGGGCGGCGGTAGTCACTTAACATCAGGTGAGCCGCATGCTCGTTTGCCCCCTCTTCTATAAAAAAAAGTGATTACCGCCGCCCATGAATAACTACAACACCAGGGGAATTGCAGATGCGTTGCCGACCTTTTAAAAAAGAGTAAGCTCTTTTCTTAAGGGTATAGTACAATAAACTTGCAGTAGGCGGCGCGCATATTGTACCGACAAGTTATTTAAAAGTTATATAGTATCATTCCAAATTTGAAACGTAATTTTCCACAATTATTTCTTCTGCGACAGCAACGCGCGGGAACCAGCTAGTTATATTATTCTTCGAGCTGTATGGAAGGCCAAATATGTAGTTCTAAGAACCGACAACTGATGGGAAAGAAAGGTTCTCGAGTGGCAGCCTCGTACCAGCAGGCGAAGTGTAGGGCGTCCTTCCACTAGATGGAGTAACGACCTGGTAAGATAATATGTAGGAAGTCGATGGATGCAGGTGGCTCGGAACCATGCATTGTGGCATTCGTTAGGGGAGGCCTATGTTCAGCAGTGTACTTGTGAAGGGCTCTAATGATGAGTAAAATAGATACACTCACTCCGATTCCTCGTTATAGGATATTGTCGTTTCAGAGTATCATAGATATTAACCAATAGCTATTAACATTACTTATACTTATATAGCAATTAATCTTTAAATCTAAGCAATTCAAATCCATCAAAAATCACCTATTAGAGTTATAGAATCATGTAGGTATATAGATATTGAAATATATAAATTCAACATCAGATATTCAAACCTAATACACAGATACGACTTAATATTGGGTAAAAATGCTATTAACCACGCCTAGTGATTTTAGTTCGGCACACGCCCATCATACACACTGGTCATACAGTTTAAAATGTAAAATACAAGAGAAGAACAAAACATATATAAATATATAAGATGATATTAGATACGCAATAATAGCTTAACTAGGTTAATCTTTCCATTTCCATTGTTTATCGATAACACTGGCGCGATGCGAGCCATTGTCTTGCTAAAAGGAAAGAAATATTTACTTGGAATGCTGCCCGGCTTTTTGGCATATTTATAATGAGCAAAATAAAAGAATAAAAAATAATAAATGTATATGCTTTCGATAACCTTTTGATGAGGTAGATCAACATCATCAGTCATTCAAAATTTCTGTCGCAGTAGACAGAAATGTGTGAAAAAGACACAAATGTGTTTATATAAAACTTTTTCAATTCACTTAAACCAAACTAACTCAGGTCTTGAAATGAACACCTACTATGTTAGAACTTTAGTTATTTAGTCATATCTATGAAATATAAAATATAACGTATACATAGCGTAACGCCTGCAATCCCCGAAGGAGTAGGGTAAAACACCCGGTAGTCAGCCCTGTGCCAGTACTCAGCATTTACAGACATTATTTCCTTATAAATAGTGCTGATATTTGTCTACACCTTTAAAATAACGTTTAATTGAATCCATGTCTACTTATTGGTTAATATGCACACCTACGAACCAATAGCTCATCAGGTTGGTGATCTATACTTGTTAATTTACACTGCTGTCAAAGACATGACTAGACGCATCGCTTTTGCAATTTTTTTCTTAAGGAAACGCGCTCGAGTATTCGTTAAGTTTTTGGGTGCATTTGCTGTAATTTATGGTAGATTGTTGTACTGTTTTACACTAAAATGATTATTCTGTCATAAAGTTAACTATTAAATACATTTTATTTGTTTGATATGTTGTAATTTAGGTGGCCGACTACCGGGTTTCGAATTTTTAGGGTAGATCCAGTACTCAGCCTTAAGTGGCTGACTACTGGTTTTTTCATGATTTTCTTATATGTGGTTGAGATTGCCGAAGCGAATAGTCCCAATTTTGCCCATTACTTTCGGTTTAACTCTTATGAGACGAAAAGTGTATTTTACCAGTAGTCGGCCGCGTACGAATGTAATTGCATATCGGGGGCCGACAAATGGTTCTACAAATCCAGTACTCAGCCGTTAGTCTTGTTGCATAAAATAGTACCTTAAAGTCTTTTAGTTTGGGTTGAATTTATGCACGGTTATTTTAGCGTGAATATCATTTGTTTTAGAATTCCATAATGTCAAAAAGACCAATCCACCAATACAAAGAAGAGCAATTAAAACAAGCTATGACTACGAAAAATACAATATGTACAATAAACAGAATAAGATGCAACAACTGTGAAGAAGAATTGACTAGCGATACAGAAATTAATGACTTAAAAAATATTGGATGTGACAATTGCCTTGCATGGTATCATTTGAACTGTACTGAATTCGCTGGAGAAATATATGAAAATATATATAATAAAGAATTTTTATGTCAAATATGTATGTAAGAATAAGTGAGAGGCTGACTACAGGGTAAGACATGGCTGACTTGTGGAGAAATGAGGTTGACTACTGGTGAAAAGTGCCATAATTTGTTTATTACTGATTTTTTATATAATTCTATTATAAATATATTTTTTTGTTAATTTCTTTAGTAAATTTAATAAACAACTTTTCCAAAAATAATGATTGTTTTTGTTCATAGTGTTCAATATTTAAAATACAATTGAATCAAATTTTAGTCCTCACTAAAAGGCTGACTACTGGGTGTTTTACCCTAGGCAGAGTCGGAAAATTGTGCAAAAAGATAGTAACACCGTCTACGCAATTACCTATAAACCTAATATTCTATTATTCGCCTTTTACGACATACTAGGCAAGTAAAACAATTGGCATATTTTTTGTTATAACTTATAAGTTACACGTAAAAATGGGACCTACAAGTCCTAAACCAACATGGGACTTATAAGCACATGTATAGATATAGACACATCATAATTTAATTAAAATAAATTAAAAAAAGCATTTGCTTACAAATTCAAATACGCTCCATTTACTTAACTTTTCACTGAATAGTTAGTTAGTTAGTTTTGTTAAAATGAAAGAATGATAATTTTATGTTTTTGTCAGACAACACGCGGAACAATACCTCACACACACACACAAACACACACTCGCATCCATTATGTCTGACAATAGCAATCTTGCTTATTATTTGTAGTGCACGCTGTATGCCACACGTCCTAGTGTCACAATGCTACATTTTTATTTTGCTGAGGAATTTCTCAGAAGCACTTTGCTACGAAACGTAATTCTATCTTTGTGCAAAAGACAATGATAAAACAATTTTATAATAAAATCTCGAGGATCAAACATATCTAGATAAAACATTAACTAAATTCAAAATTTTGTTAGTTATTTATATGCATACAAGAATGGCGCACATAAAGTATAGGATACATAAAGATCACATTTAACAAAACGAATAGACAAAAGGCCAACAAACGTTCCATATATTATTTTTGTATAAGCCTTATATTGTACAATAAAAAATAAAAACGATATCGTAGATGTCCATTTGAATGACTTCGATTTTTATCGGTTGCCAATTGCGTAAGATTTTTTTTTATTACTGCTAGGGTACACACAAGCACCTCACGCCCACGAATCCGATGTAACGATCACGCAGTGTGATTAGAAGTAGTGTCAGAGACACATACAAAAAAAAAAACAGAAAGGACAATCACAATACAATGCCTGGAAATCCAAATTTGTCTACAAGATATGTCAAATTCGAAAACCGGTTATCTAAGCTGTTTGAATTTGCCACTTCATCACTCAGGTAAGCAAAACAGGTACATCTATGTATGAAAAACTAAGAAACGGTAAATTGGATTTGATGAATGGATGGACGGGAGGACTGGTTTTTTTATAAAATATAAAATATAATAATGTCCTCCAGACCGAATTTCGGCCACGACGGCCTGCCTCAACGGAGGCTAGTCATCGGCGCAGGACAGGATTATAGTGCCCAAGTGTACGCGCAAGCACAGGTGCACTCTCTATTCCCTCGCTCTCATAATCCGATGGGACGGTAAACCGACACGACCGGAGAGAGATCAGGCGCAGGACCAACGGCTTTACGTGCTTTCCGAGGCACGGGGGTGAGACACCGCCAACTTCCTGACTTCGGGCAACTACTGACAATTTCTTGAGGGAAAAACTCAATAATTAATTTTTTGGCCCGACCCGGGATTCGAACCCAGGACCTCATGATCAGCAGTCGGATTACTACAATCACTAGACCAACGAGGCAGTCAAATAATAGTAAAAATCATATAAATTAAACGCGATTATAGTCAACCAAATCTAAGAAATACATTTTGACAGCTGTCAGACTTATTGCACCAAGCATGCCAACCAAAAAAATCGATATTGATTATTTAGAGTTGGTAATCATTTACAGTTTGGTTCGAATAATAACAGAATAAATTAGAAACGGATAATTTAAAACACAAGATTTATCAGTTTCTTCATATTTTTTGTTACTGCTTATTTCTAGAGGCAAGGTTATAAAAATTTAAGATTGAAACTAGATTAAAAATAAATTTATTCAATAACATTCAGTTCAACTAGAACAGTCGTTGTTTAGATTAATTCTTATTTGATTTTAATTAATGCAGTCAAAATTAATGTCTTATATAGAAAAAAAAATTATTATGGATGACTTTGAAAGTCATCCATAATAATTTTTTTTGTTTTTCCTACCACTTTTACCCAATCATCCCTTGTGACATGAGCATATACTTCAACGAATATAGAAGAAACAGTCCAAAAAGTTAAAGCCGAGTCACAAAATAAGAAAACAAACATAAAATTACGCACAGTGTGATCCCAAAATGGCGGGAGATTGAAATTGCGTATTGGTTTTTTTAACGCGGCCTTGTATATAACTTATTTTGCCTACACAGGATTACGTTGATAAAGTAAAAAAAAAATGAACTTGTTTTATTCACGACTCGTGTAATTTAAGGAATTAATTAATAAAAATAAAAATTTAATTAAACATAATACATTAAAAAATTAATGTTTACCTTATCTGAATATTTTTACCGATTATTTTAAATTTTAATCAACCAAACACTACGGTAAGGTACATAGCGAAATATCATTGATACGACGTCAAGTAAAAAAGTTGATACTGGTTATTTTTTTAATATTTTGCTTTGTTTGAAAGATTCAAATTTAAATTAGTGATAAAAAAACTATACACTTTGTAATGAAATAAAGATAACTTCATAATTCTTCGGATTTACGTAAAAGTTATTGCGGAATGATTAATGTGAAACGTCAAAAGGTATTTCTTAGATTTGGTTGACTATAAATCCGTAAAATTAGTTTTAATCAATGGGTGCGTTTGGCAGAAAAAAGCGCTAGCAAGCGCTTATAAGCGCTAAAATAGTTTTCGGCCAGGACACGATTGCTACTTCAGTAGCGCTGACACAATCCGCCATTTTGCTTATTTAATTTGTTTGTTTTGAAGTAGAGTTTATAAGTTGTTTTGTGCAATATTAGTTTTAAGTAATATAATGACATGAATAAACATATACATGCTATTAAAAACTCATGATTGGTAAGTTTTTAATATGAATACTTTACAAACATATATTTAAATTAGGTTAGATTCCCCGGTTAAAACTAACATCGTGTCCTGGAGGAAAATAGCTACTTACGATTTGACAGCGCTTACCGCTTACGATCGCCATTTTGCTTACAAGCGCTTGCTAGCGCTTTTTTCTGCTGAACGCACCCAATGTGTAGTGTTTGCGTAAATATATGAAATCATTATTATTATTAAATTTTCAGTTTTATTGTAAATTACTGATATGTCATGTAAATCATAATCTTGACCGATAAACTGCGCGTCATACATATTAAGCCTTGTTTATTTCTACAAAATGTCATTCGATCTAACATACAATGCCTCGTGTAATTTTTAATTCAACACGATAATGGATAAATAGAAATATGACTGAAAAGGTGATAACGAAATAATTTCTATAACAAATTTAAGATGTTTATACTGTTTTAAGTAATTTCAAATTAAATTTTAAATTATCCCAATGTGTATTCGTATAATTTAAAAATATTAAGGCATTTTTTAATGTGTTATAGTAAACTTAACAATTATAACTTTCTTGTTACTCTTACTAACTTGACTATTCTTAGATCACAGTCTTCAATTATTAATCGTTGATAGATAAACGTGTATATGAGCCACAGCATCCACTTGCCGTCATGTGGACTGTGTTCTCATTTGTCTCTCTTTCTTCCATAAAAAACGAAGATACGTGAAGGTAGGTTTCCTTAGACAACCTTCTCTTTTTATCAAAAACATTAAGTCCACTTTGATGATCTTCTATATAAACATACAGCGACTGTTATCTGTTTAAAACTAGGAAACCAAACTGTATTGTGAATGTCAATATTGTTTTGTCAGCCTTTTCCAAAACCATTGTGTTCGGTGATAAGAAGTGTATATAATGTACCTACTGTTGTAATTTTTATTTATAAAACTGTCCACAATTAAGCGATGTAATTAGCATTGTGGTTCAAGGTGATAAGCACGTAAGAATACGTGAAAGTCCATTCATTTAAGTATTGTTTTGCTCTGACTAATAGCCCTTGCCCCATAGAGGGACATTAGCCACAGTTGCCATAGTTGCCACACTTGGCAGGCAGGTTGTCAACCGTACAGTTTTAGTATTTGGAGTTGTTAGAAAATGCTGCTGCCCATCTCCTGTTTCAGTTTCCCACTGTCGCTTATCACCCTCGCCACTTACTCACGGAGTGATAAGGGTTAGTGCATTATCTTACGCCACTACTTCACAGAACATCTGTTGTGGTATCATACATTTTAATTTATGTACCAACATATTTTACAAATTTCTTTTTTTGTAAAATAAGTTGGTACATAAATTAAAATGTATGATACCACAAAATCAATAAAATATATATATATATATATATATATATATATATATATATATATATATATATAGGTAACCATAAGTTATAAAATGCAGAAATCACGCGCAATAGAAAAATAAAACATTTATAATTGTGGTAATATAACTAAAACAGTAAACGAAATATTGTTTAAAATATTCTCATAAAAGTACCTCCATTGTAATCGTAAATGCACCGTGTTGGCAACCCCTCGCCTAACGTTGAATGCGCCCGTCAGTATTATTTCCCCATACCCGAACGCCAGCCCTTCGTCCATAGATACGTGGGATAATTAAATATTTATGTCATACCAGACGGCACTAACAACCTCCAGGAGTTAATTAATATTAAATTGTGATCCTACTTTTTTAACAGATTTCAGTTAGTTACCGTAACAATTTCTTCTTTTAACAATGCTCTCTTGCTCTACATAACAACAATTTTCAGCGTTCAAAAACAAAACATACCTGTTAAATTATTAAGATCCTAAGCTCCTTGAATCATTCCGTTGATTTATATAAACACGATCACGAACTTAGTTAAGAAAAAAACCACGATGATGTGCACACTAAATACCGTTAACGTTGACCGAAAAACATAAGACACGAAATTAATCGTACACAATTCCACAAACACTGATTAATTGTATTCGGTGAACAGTGAAGCATAGGAAGCGCGATAACACTAATATAAATTGGGAGTGAAAAGCTCGAACTCGGCAAGCTTACTCCGTAAACAAGAGACGTCCGTTCTCCTAAGCAGCTGAATGGAGACTAAACAGTAAACAGGGTTACAGGGCTTACAGCGGGCGGAGGGCGCGGGGAGAGCACAGCAGGGGGCGCTCCAAACGTTCACTGGCGTCGAACGAGCCTTGTGTGTCTGATATGATAACGATTGTATACAAAGCTGATAGCCCAAGAGAAAGATGAACGCTGAACGCCCATATATTTTGTGAACGTACCACGAACGTGTCTCATATCAAAAAGTAAATAATATTTAGAAAATTGTTATGTGTTCATACTTAGGCAACCGCTCGAGTGTGATGAAATAGGAATAATGAAATGAATATAAATATGTACGTTAGTAAATTGATGTTACGTAAAGGAAAGTAACGACAATGCGCATGCCTGAGCAACTTTTCATTGATAAAAAATTGACAATCAACGTTCAAAGTTTTGAATGGAAACTAGAATTAACCGAAATATTTAACAATTTTATATTTGACATACTTGACAATTTACATTTTTAAGCCACGTTTGCAGCCATGTAATGAATGCAGCATGAATGAGTCAGCTCGACTGGGAAAGGACTACGGAATAGTAACGTCAAATATCATAATAGCATAATGCTGCTACATACCTAGTGAACTAGGAAAACCCGAGATCCTTTTCGCTGATAACGAAGCATTCCATTTCAGTTCTTAGGGATAATAGCGAAACAAAAAAATTTTTACTGTGTCCTCATTCTATTCAAATAAAAAAAGTGAAAAAACAAATTCTCGGCAATTTACGAGGAGGTTAATTGTTAAAGATAATAAAGGTGTGAGAGCGAATGTTCAAATTATTGTTCTGCTTACACAATTAATCATTATCAGTACTTAATAAAAGAGCTTACTGTACTATATATTCCATAGAATACTATAATACATACATAATAGAACGGGGGAGTGGGCGGAACCCGTGTAGCCACTAAAGCGCCACTAACACGTCAATTCACACGTATAAATGTCAACACGAGATGTGTTTTGACGTTACAATTGTTTCCAAATTTCGCATACAAATTATTTAGAAAATGCCAAATTGCACAGTGTTTACATATAAATATGTATTAAAATTTAAACAATTTTTTTAATAATTACTTTGAACATAAAAAAGTCAATGGTCTAAAATGTGTAAAATTAATTAATTTGTCAAAAAAGCGAATCGGGTTCGTAGTAGTGATAATACGACGTATTCGCTTGTATGTGTGCTCCCCGGCGACGCCGAATCTCGTACAAAATAAGTTTGACAGCCATTCTATTGTGTATTATAGTATTCTGATATATTCAGTATAATACAACTACAGTTCGACCATACCATCATATTATACAGTACACACAGCACAATTACACAGTAGTGTAACACGAGGGACGTAATTACATGATAGCACCAAAATATGAAACCAACAGCAACACTATCCATCTTATTGTAACACAGAGCAGCCTCTCAACAATACCTTACAAATGACTTAAGCGGATCTCTCGCTCACGGCGCCATAGCGGAACTTTATACTGCACAAACAAGTGAAGGTTTCCGATCAACCCTCAATTCTACCTCGCCACCATCAATATTACGCTCCGCTAGAGTGCTGAAACCTCTCGCTTACTCTCGATCCATCCGGTATTTTATAGACGCGCCGTCAAATTATATTAAGACATAACAAATAAATAATGTGTTGTGCTGTCACATATCTATGAATGTCGTTTGTATTTTGTGTATTTAATTCTAAATATGATTCTATCATAAAATTTCTTTTTAATCTGAGCAAATAAAATCAATCGTCGTCGTTTCAACGTTCACCATATTGTAGGCGAGCAACCCCAATCCAGTTCAGCAAACGTAAAATTGTTAGTCGAATTTTCATGTAGAATTATCACTGTACCATGATGTAGGATATCATCGTGAGAAAGCTACATGTCTGGTGAATTTAAAATATTTCGAGGACACGGGAAGTCCACAAACACGCGTTGAGATAGCGCGGCGAACGCTTCTATTCCAAGAACCTTACAGAAACAAAAACAAAACATTTTAGACTAACATAAACTTGCTTTAAACTTACAATAACAGTAACAGTTGCATAAGATTTCGGAGGCTATGCCGAAAATAATAAAATTGTAACATGCATTTGAAAGGAATCTGATGAAACAACTTCACAAGTTGAAAATATAAAAATAAGTATAAATAAAACTACTTATACGAAAACTTATAATGGTGAAATATGTAGAAACACAAAAACCAAATATAAAATAGATGATAAGAGATGAAAACAAACATCTTCACGACGGATGTTGAAAACTTGATCGCCTTCTCCTAGAGTCCCGCGGACTCGTGCCAAAGCAAACAAAAACAGAAAACGACAGTTTCGTTACGCCTTACGTAATTAAGTAGCATATGGTTGTCGTTCAAAGGAGCGGCTCTGAACTGTTACAAGAATGATTTATTTGAGGACGAAAAACGTTTTTGAAATATTTCAAATATGGAATGTTATATTTTGGTCAAACATGCATACCGTTTTATATTTTAACATGCCTTTATTTAGAGCCGTGGTAGCTCAGATGGTTAGCGCACCAATGAAATTGTTAATTGCAATTTTAAGTGCTGATTTACCACGTGCTCGACGGTGAAAGAAAACATCGTGAGTTTCCTCACGATGTTTTTCCTGTATGTCAGAGAAATAAGAAAAAAAATTATTTCGAAGACATGTGAAGTTCGCCAACACGCATTGGGGCAGCGCGGCGGACACTTCCTTGCCCTAAAACCCTCTCAGAAATGAGCGGAGGCCTGTGCCCAGCAGCGGGACGTATATAGGCTGTAACTTTACTTTACTTACGCCTTTATTAGCTTCGCGTGTCTATCTATCTATATATCTATCAAACTATCTATCTATCTATGTAACGAAACCTTTTAATGTAATTTTCACCAACTTGTAGACAGCCGGACGCCAACAAAACAATAATTTAATAACTTTAACCTAGTATCCTGATCAGGATCACCAGGCAAAAATAAAGTAATTATCAGGATCACCAGGATAAAATAAAATAATTATCATCAACTACACAGCTCACGATCAACGCGTGTTAAGTTTTTTCAAACTCTTATATTATTTAAATGTTTTGTGTGCAAAGAATATCTATATACCAATACGAATCAAGTCTACTACAAAAATTGTGTATTTTACTCTGCATTTGGAAATATATATAAACAAATTTTCTATTTGTTTTTGTATTGTATAAACACTATATTTTATTTATGTGTTATATTTAAGGCCGCGTTCACAATTGATCATCACGGTGTAACGTATCACGCAGACGTGCGTCATAATCGCTAGTTTGGAGATAAAATCGTACGCGAATATGTGATATGCCATTGTTATGTCGTATCTTACACGTCCCGTAAAAACCAATGCTGATCAGCTATTAGCTTCGAAGTTTTTCATACAACAAGAAGCTATGTTAGCTGTCATTAATATCAAAACCTTAAACTTTTGGAGCTAGTAAGAATCGATAGAATTTACAACAAAATTCCTATCATACAAGCAAATCAATTTAAAAAAGGAATAAAAATAGACATAATCGAAACAATATCTGGAGGGTCTGAACCCTAGACAGAGACACAATTTACGGATGTAACAAACGTAGGAATAGGATCTGGAACATTCTCAAAAGAACCAACACAAAGCACCTCTAGGTATCCATGATACGGTCCATAATTATGGGTATAATTCAGGTGGCCATAGCAATGCTTAGCATCTAGGCAGACAAATGACTACTCCATCCGAATAATGACCTCCGCTTTGGAAAACCAAGATTGCAGTCAAGCTAAGGAAGCCCTGTATGCAACAAACAGAAAAAACAAAAACAAACGACAGGTTAAAGTAGCAACAGCGCTATTACTGGACCCGATTCTTTTAACAAGCATTTGTTTACAATAGGTGTTACAGACAGTTCCCTATGTAGGGCATTTATAAGAAAAAAGGAAACGCAGGCTCACTGGTGTATCCGGAGGTCGCCACATCTTGGCACACCGAGATCGATACCTGGGGTCTTCGGCAATATCAAGGGTGGTGATAAGCTGATTCGGGGAGATTTTATGGCTTGAATCGCAATCACACGCAAAATACGCGTGTGACGCAAAGTTGTGTGCCGTAAAGTTGCTGAAAATAGCCTATTGCAAACGCACGAAACTTTTATGTAGTATGACCGGTACCGTAGTATTTACGTATTTTGGTACTGTATCACGATACAACACGGGCATAGCATACCAGATACACTGCGTCCCATTACTAATCAGTTTTTTGCGCGGTAATCAAAGGTGATAGAAACTACTTACCGCTATACGGTCTTGAAAAGTTTCGACGTGTACTCGTAAAACATAACAGTCCACATAATATAAGAAACTAATACGTAACAATATGGTTAAGTCTGGACGCGTTTTATGACACGATACGTGTCCAGTGATATGAAATGGGCGTGCATAATTAAGATAGAAATACTCGATTCAGTACGCCTAAACAAGATACGTCAAGATAATCAAATGTGAACATATTGAAACAAACTGGTATAATATGCCATACCATTGATGAATAAAACCGTTAGTGTGATAGCAAGATTTGTCCCAATTTGTTTGTTTGTAGTTATTATGAGGGGTTAAACAAAGATTTGAAACCAATATAGCAGCCAAGAGTGGCAATTACTGCACATTCCACTTGCTGCGTAGACGACTTTATAGAATAGATGACTTGTGTAGTGTAATAGTAAAGATGACCTTAGTTAGATACATGTATCTGATTTGAAACCATCCAAATTTTCGTATTAATTTAGGAATACCTAAATTCTATGCACGACAGAGTACAGTATTTCGTAGACCACAACTTAACCCAAGATGGTCCTTGTTGTGTAACGAAAATTTAAATTCGCATAACCTACACCACCTGCTACAATTTTTCATATCAACCTTTTTTAATTGGTAGACATTTATATCATCCTATAAAAAATTCACTTCAAATATTCACATATAAGGCAACCTATAGGCCTTTCCTATAGATTACCTTATACCTATATGAATATTTGCCATTGTTACTAAGCTTAACTGGCAGGTCGGAAACCGCAGCGTTTTTTTTTAATTTTGTATTGGTATCAGGAAGATGATATTACCGATCTCCTGTTTATTTCTCTCTGCGGCCTTTCACGACACCCATGGGATGAAATGGGGTAGTGTAACCCTTAGTTTTGTATTTAGTACCCGGTTGACCGAGCTTTGCTCGGTATTTTTCGGTTTTTTTTTAATTCGTGTTTTTTGGAAATTATATTTAGATACAAATTACATACTGATGAAATACGAATAATATTTTTTGATCTTAGCGACATAATAGAAAAAACTGAACTGGTTATTTGAATAAAAAATCATGAGTGCAATTAGTTTAATCTAAATTTTCATGTTTTTAAAAAATACTAAAAAATGGCTCGAAAAATAGATTTTCTCAAAAAAAGAAAGAAAATGAAAAAAATAATTAAAAAAAGTCGGTCGGTCGGTCGGTCTGGGCTCGAACCATGTTATAGACGCCCAATATACCAATTAAGCTATTTGTAATCATAAATAAATTGTCAAAATTTACATTCTTATTCTAACGATATTGTAACAGTTTTACATTGCCTAAAAACACGGACAAAAAGCCATTTTTCTAAAAATAAATCCTTAGCTAGATCGATTTATTGCCCCCGAAACTCCAAAATCGTTGGAGCCTTTTCCGAGATTCCGATTATATATATATAATATATATATATACACACACAAGAATTGTTCATTTAAAGGTATAGGATACTAGTGATGTAGTGACTGACACCTATCGGGTCCGAGCACAACTAAGTACCATCCAGGTGACTCCATAAATACTCCATAAAAATTTCATCAAAATCGGTCTAGGGATTTGGAAGGAAAACAATTATGAACAAACGTACACTGGAATTTTATAAATAAAGATAAACGGTAAATAAATAATTGAAATTTAATTCACAAAATTTAAGAGTAATATACATAAAAGTGATATGTACTTACGCACAATATATAATAGCTCAATAGTAATACATGACTTTTTGACTTAAATGATATCGCTCACGGAAGCAAATCATCATCAATCATCAGAGGCTAAACTTACATCAAACGGTGTCAGCAATATTAGAACACTTTAAAAAGTTTGGAATAATCATATTAAAAGTTGCAGAATTTGTAAGCGATCCAGTTAAATTGTTATTTTTACCCGATACACTCAGTTAAAAACAACCGGGATGCACTCTCCTGCTAACATTTTGTTACAACGCTAAATATAAATCATGAATATCCCACTCTTGTTACCGCGCTTTGGAGAAATTCACGATAAACCGTTGTAAGAATTGGCCAAATATGATACCGAACTGCTTTTATTTATTTAAAGATTTAAATCGTTCACATCTTTTTACTAACCCGAACTATTTGAGACTTGAACGATGACCTTATTTAACAGCTAAACAAATAAATCGTACCCGACTAGAAAGGAATAGATTTTGGTGTTATCTGGATATAAATAAACAGTCAACAACATGAAAAAGGAATTCATAATGTAACAACTAGAAGAATCAGGCTTTACTTTGCGAACATCAATATAAATCCTATCACTTTCTTTCCACAAATAGTTACAAAAATACTGTAATTTAGTAGTTTCTTACATTTACGCGAACACTATAATATATACATTGTATAAAAACTTGAGCGTATCGCGTTTTTATCTTATTTTAAACTTCCGACATTTCGAGTATTCTGCAACACCAATAATCACGGGGGCCTAATGCGTTGAGGAGTGATGATGAGAATGAGCTTATAACCTCATTCTGCGTGGATCGGATCAATACTAACAATTAAAAGCTATTTCATTTATTAATTTTGGTCCGATCCACGCCATCATTTTGGGTTAACTATTACATCAGGAGGTTAAACACCTTAGTAATCTCCCGAATCATGGGTGATAAAAAGAACTCAAATCGTCAGGAATTAAAAATAAATTCAGCGAGATAAAATCTGTAAGTGGTTATTTCAGCTTTTATACACGTTCGCACTATCAGGATTTTTAATTTGTTTAATTTTATTTAGTTAAAAAAGTAAACAAGTTTGGTGCAATTAATTAAAAACATTTACAAGGACAGAAGACAGAGCTTAGTAGAGCTTAGTCATCAGACACAAGCGACGTACAGAGGAACATGCGAGTGGACAAGATACATTCTACGGCGTCCCGTTTTAATGAATACCCCGTCTCTGATTCATGTTACAAGTCGTAAAATCAAAGCGCCTAGTGGACTGTTAAATAACTTCCCACTCGCGTGTAAATAATGACTGATTAAGCTTGTATTATAAGTTATTACACATCGACGCTCTTTCCATTTTTGATTCACAAATAAATTGTTAATATTATTAAACTAATGCTCATAAATCATTTAACGCATTGAGTCACAAGTCATTAAGGAGTTAGCGTATCGGACACAAAAGGAATGGGACCAAAGCTCACAATAAATTATAATACCCGGGAACAGCCGAAACTAAGAACGGACTATTTTTTCTCTACATAAAGATTGAAGATTAACCTATTTTGTGTAGGTTGATTCACTCGGTGTAGTGTGAATGAAATAATTATTGTTACTCCAACCAACACGAGTCCAATGTTAATTCATACCTCTTCCGTAGATTACCATAAATCGTAGGTGGTTAATTTATTAGTAAAAAGATAAGTCAATATTACCTGCCTACATGAGCAAATAGATTGCATATAGGGAGTGCACCTATTAATAATAATGCGTATGTGCGTTATAGACAGGTTCAGTACATATCGAGGGGAGGCACCTTCCACAAACGATCCTGAGCCACCTGCATTCATTAACAACCTCTGCATGGCTTACCATCAGGTTGTTATAATTTTAAAAATAAGTAAAGAGACAACTCTTCAACATTTCAGCTTATTGCTACTGAACTCGTTAAAATCTTTATCTCATAGATAAACCCCACACATTGTTCTTTCTATAGCAACCTTAATGAAATTCACTTTTTAATACAACCAAACTTAACAAAGAAGACAGGTATACAGTAATACACTAACCTATATTATAGTCATCGAGATTTAATGGAGCCTAAAATATCATTAGTAATTCTTATTCTGACGTCACTCACGTTGCAGCAGGATAAGTGTTCTGGCACCAGTGTTCAGCAGCGTAGTTTGATAGGTTATATTTAACGAATAGATGGATGAGAAATGTAAAACTTGAAAAGCTTTAATGATTTTATGGGACCATAATGTGAGACTTAAAGTTAAGGTTATACCTCACTCGGACAAACTGAGACAATAAATTACAGTTGATACCGCACCCTCGCGTGTACAAACGTGCCGATCACTGAATGCACTAGTTGTATTTTCAGGCGACACTTGGTAAGCAAACATTTGGAAGATTTATTGCCAACCGGCGTGTGCGGTACGTTTCCCTTTGAAATCTCCAAACATCACGTCATCTTTTCTACATTATATATTTTACGATACTTAAGGGACAACATTTGTCATTTGAAGTAATATTAAAACAATACAATGTATTATTGTCGGTGCCACTTTGAAAACCTCAGCTGTTTAGAATCTTATGAGATTCGTAAAATCCATTGCGGATTTTTTTTCTATTTTTTTTTTTTTTTTTTTTTTTTTTTAAAGAAACCAGCGAGGAAGCGGTTTATTTGATGTTATGTGACGACCACCACCCATGAACATTTGCAACATCAGAGGAATTGCAGGTGTTTTGCATACCTTTTAATAAGAACATGAGGGTGGAATTATAAGCTGTGTCATAGTGCGGTGATAGAACTTAGCGGATAATTTATCCGAACAACTCCTTTACGTTGAAATTTCATTAATTATGCAATGCAGATGAGATAGAATAAGCCAGTGGATCAAATCGACCATAAAGGACTCAGACGTCGACGATTCGAGCCCCTCTTCGTTGTACCCGGTCAAATGGAAGAAATCGCTCTGTGTTCAGTTAAATTATAGGTCCGTAAAGTTAAGTGCGTTTTATCAAACTAAGTAAAGTATTCGTTCATTCATTATAGCTTATCAAAGTCCAGTGGTGGACATAGTTATATTTCTGTCGTCAAACTGCATTGGATGTACGGTTGTGTTTCGGTTTGCACGGCAAGTGAGTCAATATATTAAAAAAAAATTATCAAATTATTAAAGTAAAGTAAAGTAAAGTTACAGCCTATATACGTCCCACTGCTGGGCTGCAGCCCCCTTTCTAAGTTACAAGGAGTGTCCACAGCAGCTGCCCAAATGCGATGTTGACTGAACTTCACATTACGAAATATTTTTTTTCTTATTCCTCAACATGCAGGTTTCCTCACATTTTCCTTCACCGCACATGTAAATCAGCACTTAAAACATAACAATTCTCATTGCCGGGATCGAACCCAGTCACTCGCGTTCTGTTATATTTACAGCGAGCGTTAACCACTGAGCTACCACGGCTCTCACGCACACAAATTATTAAAGCTGTGAAGCATTTCATCATAAAGCCTTAAGTGGGTTGCAGTTGTTCATGAGTTCCAATAGCATCTAATAAGATGGACTATAAATTCCATTACAAGAATATATAGGTTTTTTAACATTATTAAATCTAATTAAAAACGATTCACTAAATTGATCTACATGTGTTTGGTAAGCTATAGCCTGTACTAGTAGATCGTGTAGTGGCCGTGTAAGAATATCCACTTCCTCATATCGCCCCTGGGTGTCGTAAGAGGCACAAAGTGACAATAATCAGAAGATTTGCGGCAACGCAGCAACGTCTTCACAATAACACCAAGAAAACTAAAACTGGGATTGTCAACCCGCCTGTGAGGCCCGGCATCAATGACAAATATCCCACATAAGGCGATCCATGGGGAAGACCTATGTTCAGCAGACTATTGACAGTTATAGTCATACTGCTGTTACTGCTGGATCCAAAACATTATTTTATTGAATAAAAGAATTAAACGCGATAAGATCATTAATCTTTATAACATTCATGTTGAGTAGAGCACTATTTTATTTAACAGTTTAATAGAATATACTTATGATCTCATACAGATTTTAAACATAATAATATAAAATATTTATTACATTAAAAATTATAACTATCGATCCCATTCCCCGCGGTAGTGTCAAGAGCCCTGGCCTCGTTTCCTCGTTAAACAACGTAGTCAATGACTATAAATGGTATTTCAACCATATGCCAAGAAACACCGGTTAAGCACATCAACCGTGAATTACTCTTATCTTATTTGTAAAAGTCCACTATTTTACATGGGCTTCCTACTAGTACGAAAGAGTTGCCAAAATCGGCATGATTGGCAGGCATGTTCGCGATCGTAGTACTATTAGTAAGTAGTAATACATACAGGTATACTTATAATCAGAATACATAATAGTATGTCTGATAGCTTTGACGCGTGAATAGCGTTTCCCATCGCCAGCCTGGGTATTTTGCAACCTAATAACTTTAGGATTACTATGTGGCAATTCAAACAAATCTTTTTCTATAAGTTCTACTTTTATTCAAATCTATTGTGAATTTATATTTATTTTTTATATTATACAATATGTATTACAAACAAACACAAAGTCCACATGAGGGTAAGAGAATGCTATGATCTATCTATGACAGACGTAAGTAACTGTTTATGGCTCATAGATCATATACCACCTGTCATAGATATTAGGAATCAAAATGCAGTTGCGTTGTCGCTCCCGAAGACTAACTTGGAATGCGTGGTTACCAGTAAAAATTGTATCCGATTATCTAGTGTACACTCACCATGCGAAACACAGCAGCATTAATCTGCTGTTTCACGCTGCGCATTCGTGCTGCAGTTATGTAAAACTAGCATAGCTCTAGCGTGGTTCTATCACGTAAAAAATATAATGATATCACACCCTTAATTAATAGCGTAATAGATTAGAATAAGGAATAGTAAGTGCTTCTATCGAGATGATACTCGGAAATTACATTACAAGACGTATATCTACTTGGTCGAAATCTACCAGGAAAACATAATCATCAATTGTTTTGTTTCGACTATTATTGAATATACGAGTATGTGGTAGAACAATGCTGCAGTTATTTTATGGTCGCAGCAACCGAACGTCGTTTTAACCGAAGTAGGATCACACTAACATATCTCCATATCATCTGCATTTTTTATTAATCGAGGATAAATATGTGCTCGTTTGTCACACTTAGTCTATAGAAAATTGTTTTATTATAGGTAATTGAAATTCTTTTTATCGATCCTGTCGTTAAACAATTTAACTGAGCCAGTATAATGACAGCCTATCGTTCCATTTTTTGTCCGCAAAAGAATTTTTTATATTTTAGTTAAAGATAAATAACAAAAAAATTGAAATTTCTTTTTTAAATTTATTTGCATGCATTAATGATCTCACTATCCACTTCTATAAAAAAAAGTTTAATATATACAATCAAAGGCTTGAATAAGCACGATATACTAATTGTAATATAACATCAATTTACACAGCTACTTGTAAAATTAACTTCGCAAATGTTAATTAAAACCGCAGTGTATATTGAAATATAGTATTTCATTATTCAAAAAGTAAAATGTTGCAATACATATTATAAAGGGACGTAAATATTTCAACCAATATTAGTCTCCCGGGTATGTTTATTTTGAAACGAAACTATTTATAAAGTATGTTTTCGCTGCTTAGTTTGCATTTGTTTACGAGTACAAATACATGTTGTTATTATAAAAAATATTTTTATCGTGAAATCAATTTTGTAGAGATTACTAATTGCCCTCATATGAAACGACCTAATAATTTATTAGTCTTGGTGCCGTTCAACGTATCAGTTCAACGGGTCAGGCGGAGAATTTTACAATGTACATATTATACGTATAGACACAGAATACTTAAAAAGACAAGACATAGATAACACATAGAGCCGCACAAATTTAAAGCGGAAACTAGTATCGTATATCCAATGAAAGCAAGGTACACGATTCGAAAAAACATGTATAAGGAATACGTCCATTCCCTTGTATAACTCCCATTCTCGAGTAATTTGTAGCGAAATCTCTGAACTTTTAACAAGATTATTCTATGTTATACTGCGTGTAATGAGTGGCGGCGTAAAAGAATCCGCCCGTATCATTCCGCACGTGTCGTTAGAGGTAACCGATGGAAATGAAGCATATGGGTAGCAGCATATTCCCGGTAACAAATAACAACTCAATTGTTTCCCCAAGGGGAAAATGTTCGGCCGTGGACCTTTGACCTGTTATGACGGTGATGACGGTAAAGTTACAGCCTATATGCGTCCCACTACTGGGCACAGGCCTGCCTTTATTTCTGAGAGGATTTTAGTTTAGGGCAAGGAAGTGTCCGCCGCGCTGCCCCAATGCGTGTTGGCGAACTTCACATGTCTTCGAAATATTTTTTTCCTTATTACTCAGACATGTAGATTTCCTCACGATATTTTCCTTCACCGACGAGCACGTGGTATATTAGCACTTAAAATTGCAATTAACAATTTCATTGGAGCCGGCGGGGATCGAACCTGGGTTACTCGCGTTCTGTTATATTTACAGCGAGCGTTAACCGTCTGAGCTACCACAGCTCGAGTTATAATAGCCAGTTTAGAGTTTAATTCTACAGTATTAAACTCTAAAGTCGAGTAGTTTTAGCCTCTTCGACTTCTATACTTTACAGTGGCTGAATAGCACGACAACATTTTATAATTAAAAGAATAATAAGTACATATAAAAACTATACGACATCAGCTTCAACTTGGAACAAAAAGTTTTGCAAAAACTAAGAAATAAAAACAGTTAACGTTGATGTAAAAAAGCACGTGCTCAAAGGGTATTCGATTAACGTCTACACGAATAATATACAGAACACAGTGAAGTAAACGGCGACAGATGTGAAGCGAATGTGCACCCCCAACTGTTAGCAAGGTGTTTTCACCTTGCAATTCATTCGCCAATACCGCATGTGCTTATGGAGGGAATTCATGTATGTTTTATTTTTATTTTTCACCTTATAACTTAGGTTGCTTTGGGGTTAAGTGATGATAAAGTATTGTCGCAGGTGCAATAATTGATAATTAACGAATCAACTTAAAAAAAATATAAATACTTAATACATACTCATCCAAAACATATTCATTAAAATGTTTCCAAAATTGAACCCGTTACCGTTACCGTTATAGCCTATTAAAGTCCACTGCTGAATATTGGCCTCCCCTATAGATTGCCTCATTCGCCATAGTTACCACGATTGCAAGCGGGTTGGCAACCTTTTAATTTGTTTCCATCTGCCACCTCTTACGACACTCACGGGATAATACGTGGTAGTGGAAAAATTGCATCATTTATTGATATTTTTGTCGTATCAATAAAATATCATTTTTTAAATACGAGGGTGGATTGAAAAGTACTCGGCCTAACCAAGAAAATAAACACTTACTAAATCAGTTATATTTTTATTTTTCTACATAATCACCATCAAGTTCAATACACTTTTGCCACCTCCCCTTCCAAGCATTTAGACCGTTGAAAAAAAATGATTCTTCCTTAGAGTCAAAATATGCGTCTACAGCTGCTTTGACCTCGTCGTTTGTCGAAAATCTTTGACCTCCCAAGTGCTTTTTTAGGTTAGGGAACAGAAAGAAGTCTGATGGTGCCAGATCAGGTGAATACGGCGGATGCGGTAACAGTTCAAAGCCACAGTTGTGAATTTCAGCCATTGACTGTACTGACGTGTGAACACGGGCGTTATCTTGATGAAACAGAACTTTTCTTCTGAGCATTCCTCGACGTTTTTCTTTTATTTCCTCTCGTAAATGACGTAGTAAGGTGCAGTAGTAATCAGCGTTTATAGTCTGACCCCTTTCAAGATAATCAATCATAATCACACCTTTCGAGTCCCAGAATACTGAAGCCATCACCTTATTTGCCGACAAAATCGACTTAGCCTTTTTTAGGGGGTGGTGAACCAGGTCTTCTCCACTGTTTTGATTGTTGTTTTGTTTCCGGTGTACAGTAATGAACCCATGTTTCGTCCATAGTAACAAAACGATTCAAAAAATCATCTGCATCGGCTTCAAATAACTCCAAACAGTCGCGTGAAATAGTCAATCGCGTCCTTTTTTGTTCAACTGAAAGCAGTCGCGGAACCCACCTCGCAGACACCTTGTGGAAACCCAACTCGTTGACAATGATGTTTTGAGTTCGTTCATAAGAGATGCCTATAATCTCGGCTATCTCTCTAATTTTTAATCTGCGGTCTCCCATTATTAAATCAAGTACTTTTTTAATATTTTCGTCAGTAGTTGACGTCGAAGGCCTTCCAGAGCGGGGTTCATCTTTCACACTCTCTCTACCACGCTTAAATTCTGCTATCCATTTTTTGACGGATGAATATGACAGAGCACAATCGCGTAATGTACTGACCATGTCATCATGGATGGCTTTTGATGATAGCCCCTTCTTATGGAGGTACTTAATGACGGCACGCTGCTCGATTTGCTCCATTCGCGGAAATTATGTCCGATTACTTTGTTAATAAATTTATAAAATCACAACTAATTATCGCACACGTTTCGAACTTCACACAATGAACTAGTCTGAACTGAACTAAATAATGTGGGTAGATTTGATTTTTAGAATTCAATGGATCTGTGTTAGGCCGAGTACTTTTCAATCCACCCTCGTATCTAACCACACTCGCCTGTCAAACATTTAACATGTAGATAAACTATAGATTGTATACTCACTACACGGAAATCATGTTTCATAATAAAACTAAGACCGATTATGCAAAAACTAGCTAAAATTATCACGATAATTCACCGTGACGGTTTTATAAAACCGATCCTATCATTACCAATTCCACGCTCGAAAAGAACATTCAATGGTTTGCTTGACGGCGTCACATTTAAAAACCTATTTTGTTACCAAAATGATAATAAAATGAATCAGACTTTGATTTGATGTTTATTGATAAAATTCATCTTAAGTTACTTATTTAAAGCAAAATCTTAATAAATTCTTAAATATTTTCAAAGTTCACGACCTTTAATGTCACATGAGGTTAAAAGGTACAAGGAGTACAGAAATTAGAAGACTGCAGATAATATTCACACACCGATTAAGTAACATGGTTGACAGAGTTAATTAAAATATTTTGGACAGACAGTAGTTCAATGTTCTTTAAGTTAAAGAGGGCAAATATTAAACACCGCTAAGACATCTAGACGAAATTGTCAAAAAATAAATTCAAATTCATTTTAATTATGAAACCAAATAATAATAAGATTAAAAGGTTTTTTTTGCGAACCCGAAATTTACTGGTGCACGGGACTCTGACAGCTGATTTAATACGTGGTAAAGCCACGCTGCAGCTATATTATGGTCTAGTTGTGAGTGGGTCTGCTCGACCGAGGAAGGACCACGCTATCACAGAATACCAGCGGAAATTAGTAGTAGCTTTAAGTGCGATGCGGCGCTCTCCACCAACCCTTCATTTCGAGCCTTCCTTTCGAATGTGTCGGACGCATTGTTTTTTGTTTTTAAAATGAACAAAGAAAAACTTACAGAAGAAGTTCGGAAGTATAATTTATTGTATGATTTAAGTTTTAAGGGTCACTCGTTGATCACGCGAGGTCCGCTCGTTGACGACGCGAGGTCCACTCGATGACCACGCGAGTTTCACTGGTGACAACGCGGCGTCCACCCGTGGTCCACCTGTTAACTACGAGTGGACGCCTGGCGACGAGGCGGTGAGGGTCGGGATCCGGGTGGCTCTAATGAGCTGTGACCCTAATACTGCTGTGTTTCATACGGTGAGTGTAGACATTCGGAGACCCTCTTTTACTGGAAACGAGGTATTCCATCTTAGTCCTCAGGGGTAACAACGCATCTGCGTTTTGATTCCTAATCGAGGATAAATATCGATGTATATGGGCCACGGTATCCACCTAACAACTGGTGGACTGTGTGCTCGTTTATCACCCTAATTCCGTAAAAAAAAAAAAAAACGAATCACATACACTGGTCATAGATAGAAGTATTATAAGCAACCAAGCGTGATGTTTATGAGCGAATCTTTCAAGTAATTTTTACAAGAATGGTTGTTAAAGTAAAAGTTACAGTCTATATACGTCCCACTGCTGGGCACAGGCTCTCATTTCTGAGAGGGTTTTAGGGCAAGTGAATGTCCACCGCGCCGTTAAAGACAATAAGCTTTGTAAAGTAAACTTTAAACTTTGTAATAGTATCTAAATTATTTCCATTACTTACTATAATTTCTTTGTGTTTAAGAATCAATTCCATTTTTATCAATAACAAGCTACCTGCCCCGACCTCGCCTGGGAAGGTTCTATTAATATGTGGCTATTTAGATTTAAGGTAATCATCAAAGACTAAATGTGTTGATGAAAGTGATCACTTACACTTACTTACTTACCATCTAATGGTAAGTGTAAGTGGATGCTGCGACCTATACCTACACATCTACATCTATACTTACTTGGTTAGGAATCAAAATACAGATGTGTTGTCACCCCTGAGGACTAAAATGGAATGCCTCGTTTACAGTAAAAAGAGTGCCCGGTTCTCTACGCTCACTACTATACAAAAACACACCAGCGTTAAGATGACTACACTGGCATTCTGTGATATCCTCATCATGGTCCTTCCTCGGTCGAGTCGACCTAATCGTGCTACAACCATAAAATACAGCATGGCTTTACCACGTAAGACACTCAATTTTATTTATATACGTATAGAATATGGATGATATAGATTTAATGATTATGGCCAAATACTCAAACGCTACTTAATTATAAGATGTCGTTAAGTTTCGTGATGTATAACATTGTTTTGTGTAACGGTAAATTTTATCTATCACGTTATGTTGACATCTGTATTCTGTATACGCTTTATATACGACATGAAATAATAATATACTATTGGAAAATTGATACAAGAAAGTTTGTTGCTTAAAAACAGGACGGCTCCTCTGGGAAGAATACTTCCTAACATACATACACAATAATGTTGGCAAAGAGTTTCATTTTCAAAATGTTAACTTATTTTTTATTATATCGTTTACAAGTGACCAATTCTAAAAACGTTCAGTGTCGTACTAAGTCAATCAATTGTTTGTTACATACAAATTATGAATTCGAAATTAGTTTAAGATGATTGCGAATATAGCCGGAAGATATTTGTATAACTCTAGATTTCATTAAAACCTGTTTGATATTAGATAACTTCGTTTAATTTAGTTGTGCTTGTAGTTTTAACTTAATGTTTGTATTATACATATTGTAAATTCATATCTTACAAAGTAGAAAGATGTATAACTTAAACATATTTGATTGAATATTGTTTTATTTCATATACCGATTCCAGGTACAAATCTACCGATATTTGTGAGGCGCTCTAACAATCGTTCGAGGCCACTGCATTACGGAGGAATTCAGGGCACCTTGCCTTGCGTTCTCTCAGTACTCCACGTGTGCTAAAGCTTCACATATGCAGAATTTTTGTTTAGACAAGCAGAATTTCTCACGAACTCACAATGTAGTATTTTACTGTCGCGCATGTGGAAAATTTGCCTTATTATGGACTGCCTCGTCGGGCTAGTGTGTTTGTTGGTGTCAGAGGGGATAGAACGGGGATTGCTCGCGTACTGTGAAATTTACGAGCACTTAGCTCTGGGACAAATGTGTTGACACCTCTCAGGACTACCTGAGGTGTGTCAACACATTATTTGTTTGAAGTAGGTTGCAGGTGTCCATAGGCTACAGCAACTACTTCCAATGAGGTGGACTGTAACTTCGTTTCTCACTTCAATTTGATTAAAAAAAACGTTATTACCACAGATAGAAAATAAATACAGTATAAGACAGTCCACCTGATATAGACATAGACATCTATGTACATCTATCCTCGACTACGTATCAAAATGCGTGGTCACCCATGAGTACTAAGATGGAACACACCTTTCCAGTAAAAGGGGTATCCGTTTCTCTACGTTCACGATTCGAAACAAAACAGCGTTAAGCTGCTATTTTACGCCGGTATTATGAAACAGCGTGGTCCTTCCCCAGTCAAGTTCGACCCGTTCGTCCTACAACTATACTACTAATATAGTTGCAGCACAGCTCCGCTACGTATAATTTTTCTTTATCATCAGCTGGAAAATGTCCACAGCTGGACATAAGCCTACAACACGTAAGGACGTACTCCAGTGCGGAGGTTATGCTTGAATCCCCACGCTTGGCAGAAAGATAGGCAATCCCAGTACCAGATATCTTGCAACTTGGACGCTACTCCATGTCGCCGGTCTGGGAATTTTTACGTCTGACAAAAACGAATTTATCGGAAACCATGAGACTTTTTTAGTATTTTCAATGTCGTCTTTTACAACACCTTGAATGAAACGGGGTGGTAGATGTTCTTACGCCGTTATCACACGACAATAACGATTAAATACAGCTATTAAAACTTAATGAAAAGCTAATATATGAAGCGAATGACCTCATAAACATAAAATACATTGAAGTTTGCAATGAAACATAAACCCTAAACGTAACTGCAAAATTGTTGTTTGGTTACTAGTAACATCTAGGGATAACAAGATTTTATAAAATGTAAAAATTATATTGTAATATGTTTTTAATGTGCAACCATATACATAAACATGCAATGCGGTCGTGGTACAATACGACAAAACAATCTATTAAGTGTAGATAAGATGATAGATCGATGATAGAAGAGAAATGTAGAAATATTTCGAATTTTTTACATGTAGCACAGTCAGTTTCATAGAGGGCGACCGTAGAACACATCAGAAAGATCTCACGGCTTTCAATGACGTCATATTCATCCAGACGTAAACTACTCAAATCGACGACGGTAATCCGTTTACCAATCCACCTGTGTAGTGTTGTCGATTGTGATAAAACCTCCAACTATAACGTGGAGTTCTAGCTTTTCAGCAGTAGACATAAGAACTGTCTTTAAAGCAAAGTAGACTTTCTAGCGATATCCTGATTTACTGGTATTTAAACATATAAGTACATACGCACTGAATCCTTAACTAAAATAGACGGTAGTTAATTTATTGAGAAGCGCGAAGATAAACGAAGCGTTGAAGTGATACTATCAGACTTAATCGATACCTTCCGCCCCTCAAATTACTCAGTAATCTCAGGCGGTAATTACTCAATTTACCGAAGACAGGAAGCGATACCTTCTAAGATCCGCTTCGGAAAATTAAGGAATGACTGTAATTCACAACAGAGTTTAACGAAAACCCTTGATTTGAAATGTCATAAAATCTATTTAGAGTTTAGTTTTATCGTTCGACCGAAGCGAGATGCAGTGCCCCCGTAAATTACGGTCCACGTTCTGAAGCAAAATAAAATACGAACTTTGTAAGAGAATAACCCGTAGTTTAAAGTTTCCATAAAATAATTCAATTTTAACGACTTATATCTCGCGCCATTAAATTGCTTTAATAAATGTGTGTGTGCAACATATTATTAATAGCGGTCCACTTTAACGATTAACAACCAAGTGATCCATAGATACACGGTATAGCCACGCTGGGAAGTATATACTGCAGCCCATAGACACTTCTACATCCACCATTGGACAATAATAATGGTGATTAAAGGCATTTAAGTAAAATCACAGCCTGCATATAAATTGACGCTAAACGCATTCAACGCTTGACACGATAATACCGTACGAAAAATACTGACCCGATGCCCATAGACACCTACATTTATCTTCGATTACGAATCAAAATGCAGATGCGTTGTCACCTCCGAGGACTAAGATGGAATGTCTCATTTCCAGTAAAAAGGTCTCCGGTTCTCTACACTCACCATACGAAACAGCATCATTAAGCTACTATTTTACGCTGGTATTCTGTGAGAGCGTGGTCTTTTCCCGGTCGAGCCGAGCCATTCGTGCTACAACTATACTACTAATATAACTGCAGCATGGCTCTATCATATATTATACCTCATGTTTGAAGGTTTAAATAAAAACTACTTCAGTACACTCTCCAATATAGAGTAGATCAGCAATTAATTGTAGAACATTAGTCTGTGTTTATTTACTTTTTGTACCCCTTGAACTCAACAGTTAAGATTATAGTACCAAGGCGACCGAGTTTTGTTCGGCGTTAGCAAAAAAAAACCTAACGCTAAACACCTATATAGATAAGCTAGATACCTATATAAAGATGCCATATAGCCCACTTAAAAAATTAGATTCAAAAACGCTACCTCATAGCTACAAATATGTTAACTATTATAAACGCATTAAAATCATGTCGCCTACAAAGGGACTATCCCTAGCTCTATTATCAGAGTTATGAAGGATAAAGTAAGGCAAGCATATGATAATTATAAACGACGGACGCGACCTAAATACGTTAGAAACTATTTCCAGACAACGGAGGTATGTCAGGTAGGTTTGGAAATAGCACCTCAATACGATGCGCTCGTTACACACTCCCTAATTTAAGTTTCACGGAGTTCACGGAGCCAGTCGAGCGCGAGTTATTCTTAGTCAAAATTACATTTGAGTATTTTACAAAATGATAAATTCATATTATATATGTATACATACATACAATAATCATTTATTATATAATAAATTATTTTGTTTAACAATGCCATATTTTTAGTTTTTTATCCTAGAGATAGGAGTTAATAAATTAAATAGCAAAATTTGTGTTAAAATAAGTGCTAAAATAAGATATATATAACGTTCGAAACTTTTATTTGTCGTAAAATATTATACGTATATTTATAATAATATACATATAAATATGTATTATATGTAAATTAAAAAAAATATGTACCATATATATATATTATACATATATATATATATATATATATATAATATATATATATATATATATATATATATATATAATTTCACTATCATGTTCGACAATAATTACATTTAAAAACATTTTGCTAACAAAAAATATAAAATATAATAACCACATACAACATAAAGTGCATGACAAAAACATTTAAATAATACAAAAAAACTTAATTTATGAACCACAAAACAATACAATACAAAAAGCACGACGGACTGAGAACAACAAAAATTCTGCGAAATACAGAAGCGTTGCCCTAACATTCAATAAAAGCGTCCACATAAAGGAACCACAATTGGACATCCATCCAACAATAGCCGCAGATACACAGGAGTGCAGACGCGATGCAAATAACAAAAATCAATACAAGCGGGCGGACGCGGCCTGCCCGACTTGTACGAAATTAACTACCTATACTGCAATTTAAGCACAATTCATACTGGAGAACCACAAAACACCTAATACATATAGCGGAATATATTAGGTGTTCTGTGTGGAGAACTGATGCGATAAGAGGTACATTTAAAAAGAATAAAAAGTCTTAAAAATTACATTAATGACAATGATTTTCTTCGCATTGATTTTAGACGTTTAAGTTACGATAATACGCGTAAAGAAGAGTTAGATCTTAAACACGGTCAGAGGTAAAATCTAATAAGACATAAAAGAACGGGTAGGGATAAAAATAAAGTCATTTTTATAACATTAATATTGCTTTCAGTTTTCTATTAATCTTCGATACCCGAAATCGATGATTAAGGAGAACCGACTGAAGACGTAAAACACTTACCATGTTCATAAAGTAAGTAGGGTAAAAGCTTAAAATGTGTGTCCGTCATATCAATAGGAACGACTGGAATAAAATTTATAAAATATTTTATATATATATCATATATTATTATATATATAGAAGAGGGGGCAAACGAGCACGCGGTTCAACTAATGGTAAGTAATCGCCTCCGCTACTAAATATATACAAACAGAAAAATCGCAGGTGAGGCTTTGAGGAAAGAGAAGGCTCCTGATGGTTCGAAGGTATTTCTCGGAACATTCCCCGTGATATATGTGACAAAAATTCGATAACTATGTAAGCAAGCAGAATTAATATCTTTATGAACCTATATTTTAATTATCCTACATTTTCACACATTTTTGATCCAAAAAAGGCAAAATTTCAAAATATCATAAAAGCATAGAACGATTTCTTCCTGTATAAGATTTTTCCCCCTTCGCCCAGACGGCACACACAAAAGACAATAGATCATCTGACATCCGTTTGGTTACACCGGCTGCTTAATAAATACATACTTTAGACAACAATAACGACGTGTTCCTTAAAATAAGTTGAAAAGCATATTAATAGATTATTCTGTACTAGAGCTATACTCTTACATTGTCCCCGTAACGGTAAACTATGTATCGTGTGGTTAGTGCTTATACGAAATCTCTAAGTAAGTAGTTGAGAGGCTCCAACGTCTCCCAGCCGGCACTTGAGTGAACCTTTTGACCCAGTGCGCAGCGCCTACGGCAGAAACTTCGTTGCTACCTGCCTCAACTAATGTTATAAACGCCTAATATGAGCCGCCTTGTAACTACGCGAATTAATTGAGGTTACGTGTTATACCGGATTTATTACTTTATAAAACCATTTCCAACTTTCTTTATTTAGTTTTAGTTTATGTGATCAGCCTCAACATAAATACTGATGCAGCATGTATTCTGAACAGACTATGAATAAAATGCTGCAGCGTAGCATGGCTGAAGTATGAATGGGTCAACTAGACCGGTTAAGGACTTCGCTCGGATAGAACACCACAGAACCAAAGACCAATTTTACTGGTAACTGAAACATTCCATCTTTGTGGGTCAAACATAACAAAAAATAAAGTTTGTTTCTTTATATCTTTTCATATTATTTATTTCCATCCCATTGGGTGGACTGCACGCTCGTTTGTCACCTTTTGAAAAAAAAAACCTTGATTATTAGACGAAAAATAGTAGATAGTAGAACCGTATATAAATTAGTAAAAATACTATTCACTCTCATCCATGATTATTCTGAAATTATTAAAGTTATTTGTGATTATATAAAGAAGGCGAATAAGACAATTTCTGCAAAAAAAATTGTGCTGTTAGGCATTAAGTTTCCTCTTCAGTCCATAAAAGATGGCCTCTCCCGTTGTATGGAAGCTTTGGGAGACCTATTGTATCTTTGATGCTGCTAAACACCGACAGTCTGGTAATTTTATAACTGGCGGTAAGTGCGGTATAAAAGTTGGTGTAAAAGGCGGTATAACTCCTGCCATCTATGGTAAGCCTGTATCTATCGTAATCATCCTGGCAGTCTCATAGTCGGCATGACACTTAAAATTGCAATTAACAATTTTATTGGTGCCATCCATGCCATCAGAGATCGAACCTGGGTTGCTCGCGTACTGTGAAATTTACAGCGAGCGCTTATATTTCATATGCTTATAATTAAAATAAATAAGAAGCTTGTAGATAAATAGCACGGGTGTACAAATATAAGCCGATGTTTCTCAGGGAATAAGCTCTCGGCATAAATTATATCGCCATTGCTCCTTCAACTTCAAGACACCCGGCCACATACTAAATAACAAAATAAAGCATGAGAGCAAACCGAGTTCTATTTCCGCCGCAACCAATAAAATTACGGTATTAACCTCTCAAACACCAAGCGGCCAATTTTGACCGCTTCGATATTCCGTCCAAATTGAAGCGGTCAAATATGACCGCACCCATCCACAGCACTTCAACCCATAAAAACATATATTTAGAGACTACCTTTCTATGAAGAAGTTTGGCATTATAGAATCAATAGAAATTTTCTATCAATTCAATATTTGAAGTGCTGTGGATGGGCCACAGCACTTCAACCCATAAAAACATATATTTAGAGACTACCTTTCTATGAAGAAGTTTGGCATTATAGAATCAATATGAAATTTTCTATCCTGTAATGGAATAAAAAAATAGTTTGTCTATGGATATCAATTTATATTCTACGTTCATTACGTACGCCATTTTCATTTGGATGTTGCTGTGTTGATTTTTGGACTTTTCTAGTGTTTTATTAGTGTTTTACTATAGTGTTTTATTATAAAATTGTTATAAAAGTTTTTGTGTGAATATAATTTATCTTTATACGCAAATAATTTCGAGTAATATATAGAAATAATTGTGATTTTCACGCTGTCGATATATACCGATATATGCCGATAGATAGATGCTTGGTATATTTATTTTTTGTTGTCAAAATACAATAAAATATTTTTGTAATGAAGTAAAACCTGACTTTTGTTTAGACCACAGGATAGAGAATTTTGTATAGATTTTATAATGCCAAACTTCTTCATAGAAAAGTAGTCTCTAAATATAAGTTTTAATGGTTTTACGTGCTGTGGGTGGGTGTGGTCGCACGCCACGGCTCGGGATTTGCCAGCCGCATGCGACTGCATGGGAATTTTATGGGGGTTGAAGGGTTAATTGCAATAGGTGGTAGAAAAAACATTGCGAGGAAACCTGCTTGCCTTAAATCTTTATTAAAAATCGCAGATATGTAAAGTTCACCAACACGCATCACAAACCGACGGACTCTATCAAAATCTCAGAAATGAGAAGGGGTTCGTTGCCAGCAGTGGGACGCATAAAGGCTATAACTATTTATTACTTTACAAGTGATTTGCTTTTCCAATTAAATTAATAATTTACTTTAACCAACAGATAAGAATTGCTAGCACTTTATGCTCTCTAGTCTCATAATTTTTGTGTACGACCAGAGTGGAATAAAATATAATAGAAATTTCTAGAACTTTCTACGATAGAAAACAATAGTACGGCGAAGATTAAGAATAAGTATTCCTATACAAACATTATCATGTATAAAAAGCATGAAAATACAAGAACTAGAATTTTACTTTCAACAACATTTCAATGCAATCGTTAGAAAAATAAGACAGATTTTTTTTAAATAACAGCTCATAATAAAAATAACTAGAAGTATTATGAATTTGATATATATTGAAAGCAGAGTAATTATGACCACGCTCTTACAGAATACACGTTGTGTAAAATAGCAGCGTGTTTCGTATGATGAGTGCAGATAATCGGAGACCGGAGACTGAAAACAAGGCATTCTATCTTAGTCCTCAGGGGTGACAACTCATCTGCATAGAGGATAAATGTAGATAGATGTCCATGGGCCAAAGCATACACATAACGTTAGCTGAACCGTGTGCTCGTTTGTTATTCTTATTTTATAAAGAAATGTAAACATTAGTATTAAAAACTACGAGTGCATTCGTCCTTTTCAAAATCTTTTGTAAAATTTTGAGCATGAGGAATTTTGTACAACTTCAAAATAGATTGAGACAATAATAAATAATAAGTGCCTATACAATTTTAAACCTGTGTGGACCTCATTATTCAAAGGCAATGGAACTCAAGGTCGCTGAATATGATGTCGCATAAATTGATAGCAAAAATTTCCATTCCTAGTATTGTTTTGATATATTACCGCTTGCAGAGGAGAATTACAAGTGCTGCAGCATCAGTCCTTACAAACCGCTTCGTCTAGACTAGTTTATATTAATGAACTTATATTACAATATTTGAAAAGTTTTTCATTCCACGTTTAATATGAAGTCTTAACTTACTCGTACGAAATCTGCTTTTTGTTGATCTAGCTACTTTGAACTGCGGTTCACATAGAAATTCTAAATTTAAATAAATTTCACATTTAAGGTATTATTTATTTTAAAAATCAGTAATTTATTTATTTTCGGAATTTTATTAAATGGAATATCGCCATATTTAGAAACTATGGACTTGAAGCCCATGGTTTCTAAATATTTAACACGAGTTGTGCATTACTGGTTCAATCCCCAGAAATCGAAATAATAAGGCAGTGTGTGTGTAAGTGCCTTATTATTTAAATTTCTGTGGTTCAATCGCTTTCTTGTGGGAAATTTTGACCTCACCAATGAATTTCGGGGCGGGCTGGAGAATCAGATTGACAAAGACAAATTAAAAGCGATAGTAGAAGCGGATCCGCCTAAAACTATGGCTGTGCTAGCGTGGACTTTTGACAAAAGTGTCAAAAATGGGTACCTAACGAACTGCACAGCAAGAAACACACGTCCAAGTTTGGATCATATTGATGAATCAGCATAGAATAGAAGGAACTGTGAGTCGAATTGTTACCTGCAATGAGAATTAGATTTTATACCTACGACAATCACAAGCTTTTATAGTTATGGTTAGATCCTGGTACCCAATTGAAACTGAAAAATCGAAACGAAAGATTAGCCTGTAGATGGCAACACTTTGGTGGTCAACCGATGGTGTTTAACTATATAGCTTCTTACTATCTAGCGCCACAGTCACTAAACACCATTATTGTCAAGAATTTCAAATGATAATGGAGAAGCTGGCCCCCAAACAACCGAGATTGATGAGATGCTTTTCGACATTGGTTCTTCAAGACAACGCCCGGCCACATACTGCACAACATAAGCAGGCCATACTAGCAGAGCAAAAGCTAGAGACCCTTTCTCATCCACAATATTCTCAAGGATTTTCGAACTTAGATAACGTTTTAACAGGCTAAATTCCGAAGTTCATTGATCCTCGAGCAGCAGACGTCTATGAAAAGGGCATAAACTAATTACCCATAAAATGGCGAAATATAGCTTTAGCTAAGATTCTTATATACCCTGATGATGTGAGATGTGAAACCGGTAGGTTTTATAATTATTATAGTAATAATAATTTATACATTTTTGTGTATGAAAGTTAAGTTAGAAAGATTACTTTTGAATTTATATTATTATATTTTTTGTTTATAGATAAACAAAACACACGCAAATGTTTATATAATAACTGTCGCTGTTACATTACCTTCAATATTGCAATGAAGTCTGGTTTCATAAGCGCTATATATTGTGCAAAAAGCCGTGCATATTATGCAGAAGTTAACAGAAATAAATGCATAAATTCTTGCAAAGTTAGGAAGTATGGCCACTTTGGAGCCTGTTGACCTGTAACCGAGGGCTTATTCACCTACGACGAGGGTAGTCGATTAAATGACGCTCAAAACACGCTGACTAAGAGCTTGTATCCCTAAGGGATCTTTATCAAACTATACCGATAGTCTTTACTTAATCAACTAATAAATAAGCAGCTAATACTCTAGCGAATATTAATAATTGGAGCGAACTATTTCAGAAACCAAACGACTGAATTTACATAAAATAATTCACTATTGTAAAAAATTCGGTACCTATAACATATTCATCCTTGTGAAAAGCAGTAAAAGACGAACATAGGCAGTGGTCATTGACTACAAGTCAGTCAGTTTTTCAAGTGATTTTAATTTGTACTACACGTGCAGTTATAGAATGGGATTTAAAAGGGCGTCACCTCTTGCTCGCACACTGTCGCTATCTATACTCACACCCACCGGTAAAAACTGCAAAAAAATACGTTGCGATATGCGTTTTTCGTACGTTCTATAGCTTCAGTCAACTTTTTATTGGAATCAATGATAACAAAATGCCATAAACTACAAAAATAAATTACGTCTGGTTTCGCTAATTTGTGCGCGACAAGTTTCCTTCAAAATTATTGTTGATTTTGTTTGTTAATATTTTTGTATAAAATATTTACATGCCATTGAGACATGAGTAACCTTCGAAACATTTTCGTTTGTCTGTCTGTCCGAGCTCTTCAGAACGGCTGTAACTTTACAAACAAATGGAGAGTACTACCAGGAATAATCTAGACCAAATTTTATCCGGAGAATTTAGACTCTTCATTAAAATATAAATATTGATAAGATAAAATTAATGGTCTTTAATGATCAAAGTATTGTTTTCTTAGTTGGTTTTGTTTCTATCCGATTGGCGCATTTTAAGTTCAATTCCCAGTCAGCTTATATGCTATGGCCATCAATCAAGCAAAAAGTCAAACACTGAGTGTCGCTAAAGAATAACAACTAAAATAAAAAAATAAAAAACGGGTGAATCGTTTTGACCAATGGAACCTTTTTTCCGCCAGCGCCGATTTTTGTAAATGTAAACCTGTGTTGCCTTCACATCATCTTTACTAGTTTAGTGTTTCTTTAGTAATAAGCCTGAATCTTTTGTTCATTTATTTAAGACGATTTTAATATTATATTACATTCAATACATATAATAAAATCGTCTCTCTATTATAATAATAATGTTAAGAGCACTGTGCCCAACAGGGCACTTTACTTTTCTAATTTACGAGTATGAGTGTTGTGGAGCAACTTGGCCACCACGCAACTTCAGTGGGCAGTACGCACTGCGCACGTATGGCATGTAAAATAAAAAATCAGTTATTATATGTTTCTAGTACACAAACAGTTTAATTGAAATCGCGAGCACAGATAGTTACTACAATATAGATCACGAATGGCACAAAACAACTGACACAAATGACACACATACCAATCCAATCAAGCACAATAGAGCTCAGCTATACGAGTTTCTTTAATTTCACGCTTAAGCGCTTTTTAACAACTATTGTACGTGATGTACCGGATCATAGCTCATATCTAAATGTGTAAGAAATTGCTTAATGTAAATAATACAAAACATGCTATAACTCTTCCTTCTTCTTATACGGTGTTGATGTGAGACTTCAATGCAAAACCAAGCACAAAAGAATGCGGTGAGTTGTAGTTGGGGAAATTTGGAATAGGGCAACGGAACTCTAGGGGCCAGCAGCTGGCCGACTTTATGGAGAAAGAGGGACTCTTTATAATGAACTCTTTCTTCCAGAAGTGGCCCCACAGGAAGTGGACCTGGTCGAGCCCCGACGGTTCAACAAAAAATGAGATTGACTTCATTATGACGACCAGACGCCAACTGTTCAGTGATGTCTCAGTTATCGCGAGGGTAAAAACTGGCAGCGATCACCGAGTGTTCAGAGGCACACTGAACTTAAACGTTAAGTTGGAGAGGTCTCGTCTAATGAAGTCAACGCTCCGTCCCCCTCGTGCGCCAATCCCAGTTGCTTAATTTTATTTTGTGTGCGACGGGCATCGTGTAGTAGCGGTGCAAGAACGTCCACTACTCCGCTACCTCCTCGCCGCGTCAGTGTCGTAAGAGGCGATGGAAGTAAACAAACCGGGAGATATGCAGCAGCGCTTCACTAATAACAACCATCGAATAAAATCTGGCAAATATTCCCTCTAAAGGCTGTAACAGTAACGGTAAGGGTAAGCGTACAATTTCATGCAACAACATACAGATATTAAATGAATATTCGCATAACCCACAATGATAATGTATTCACGCCCACTTAAATACTATCACATAGCTTATTATCTTGGAATATGTAACCGCAGAAAATTTACATGGAATTTCAACGCAAATTAAAATACATTTCGATCGGTCGCCAGTATGCAAATTCAATACCGAATTGTAACAATATTACCGGCACAGCTTAGTATTTAGTACTACTCGTATTCTAGAATCGTAGGAGGTGATTATTCGTTATGTTAAATTCTTTAAGTTAGTGATGAAAAGACAGGACAGGATTACTGTACTTAATGTACTATTTAATGTACATGTGTCACATTGACTAAATGTTGGTCACGAAATCTGATTCCGATAGGTTGTGCTGTGGTCAAATTATTTTTTTTTATATTTACACTGAAAATTTCGGGAATAGGATTGAAACTCATCCCACCACCTACCGGAAAGGCTTAAACTATAAACATGTCTGGCGAGTTAGCTAGTCTTTATTTTAAAATTATAATAAAGCAACCTAAAGCAATAATATGTTTCGGATTTAATTCGGCTGGGCAGCGTTCGAGAAATTACGACACATCTTCTCGTCAAGTATACCTAAAAACCTGAAAACTATATTGTACAACCAGAGCGTGTTGCCAGTGATGACTTACGGATCTGAGACTTGGTCTTTCACTGCTGGCCGTATGAGGACACTCAAGGTCGCTCAGCGAGCTATGGAGAGGGCTATGCTCGGAGTTTCTCTGAATGATATACTTATAAATGAGGATATCCGCAGTAGAACCAGATTAATAGACATAGCCCAAAGGATTAGTAAGCTGAAGTGGCAAGGGGCCGGCCATTTAGCTCGAAGAAGCGACAACCGATGGGGAAAAAACGTTATCGTGTGGCAACCTCGTACCGGTGGGTGAAGTGCAGGGCGACCCCCAATAGATGGAGTGACGACTTGCGGAATTTATGCGGACTATGATGATTTGTTTATCGATAAAAATTCGCCAACCTTGTAAGATATGCAGGAAGTCGATGGATGCAGGTGGCTCAGGACCGTGCTTTGTGACATTCCTTGGGGGAGGCGTATGTTCAGCAGTGGACTTGTGAAGGGATAATGATGATGATGAAAGCAAAAATCAAGTTTCTGTACAATATTGACCGTGGCTGGGACTCATAAACAGGATTCCTGACTCAATAGTGAGTTAGTTTTACAGAACGATTAATAAAACAAAACTAATGTAAAATCACAAAACAGACAGATGCAGTGAATGATATACTTTATTATATTGTAGTGGATTATCTTTGCAAACTACGTGTATACAGTATAAACTGCGCTCTATTCGCACCAATTCACTAAGCTGTGAATCTTCACCTGTATAGGCTCGTATTAAGGCCAATGGATGTAGATATGATATTATATAGCTTTCATATCGATCGCTTGTAACCACAGAATACAATCATTTCTGGAATCAAAACTTATACAAAACAAAATCGTTTACACCCATTGACCAACTACTAAAGGTGGTTTACTGATTTTACACTACACTTTCTCATAAAACTTTATCAAATTTTTACCAACCCATGAACAGTGGCGAAACTAGGGTTCCAAACTAGGGCAAGCCCAAGATATGGTTTTGTTGTTTTAGCAGTTTTATAAAAATACACTAATCTTGATTTGTCTCCACTCTTCAGTTTCATATTCAGTGCTGTCAAGGACGTGTTTAACAAACCACACAGAAGGCATACTACCGCTAAATCGATGTCGTGTTCTTTTGACTGCAGAATGGCCTCACAGCCATAATAGGCTGTTCATTTTTGGTCTTCGGAGATGACAACACATCGGTGGTCTTTTTGTATAAATTTGGTTTCAGGTGTCCATGGACTGCTAATCAAATGTTAGTTAAACTTAAAAAAATCGCTATTCCAGACTTTCACATCTTTGATTGTGCTCCTGATCTCAGTAAAGTAGATACATAGATTTGTGGAACGGGTGCTGGAGTGCTAGTGCGTCCGGCCGGCGTTACGTTGTGAATGAATCGTCTAAGCAAACGAGCGTTGTCTCATTTAAATATAACATATAACTAAAATAGGTTTATCGCCATCTTTCGACGCCATGAGATTTTTTCGTTTTCCTTAGAAGTATTTACTAATTAAAAAGAAAAGAAGACCAAGGAGAAAAGTCACTTTAAGCGCATGCGTTACATAGTGCGAAAAATGTGTACCTCGCTGATTTACGGACAAGACCCTGGTGACCTACTGATAACAGCAAAACAATAAGTTTAGGAACCAAAATTTTATAGACATATGGACACCAGCAACACTTTAAAAAAACTCAACCTCACTCTAGAAGTTCTCCCTTAGTATAATGATGCCCTCCTGAACAATGGTGAAAAAAAGGTTTTTTTTATAGAAATAAAGCAGACAAACGAGCACACAGTACACCTATTATTACGCTGGTATTCATCGTGAACCAGGTGCTTTTCCAGTTGAACCCAACCAATCGTACTGCAGCCAGAAAACGGATGCAGCACGGCTATACATTTATTCCAAAAAAATTGTAAAATCTTCTGCGCATGAACAATTTATTTATTTAAATTGAATTGTTATCCTCTTTATAATAAGGTAAGAAAGAGCCAGTCAACCCGTGGTGTGATGAATGATTGATGATGAAATATTGTGGCCGGTGCAGTTACATATATGCATACCGCGATATACATATATTATACTAAATATTACATAACTGTGCATGTGTCAGTATATATTATACATACTCATAACACAAAGATATAGATATATACTCGTTTTATATAATTTATAAGAAAATACATATTATATTAAAATTGAAAATAATAAAACATCTAAATAGGATATTTGTAAGTCCTAACCTACCCGTGCTCAATGTTACGCACAAGCTAACAAATCATAAATAATCGACTATATAACTGATAAAATTATATATATATATATATATTATATATATATCATAATTTCCTTTTTTTGCGACTTAAAACATTGCATTTTAAATTACAGAACCCCGGCTTCGCTTGGGTTGGATCTATCAAATGATATCATTTAGGTTTAAACATACCACAAAGACCATTTTTTTATAGAGTAAGGGTGACAAACGAGCACACAGTTACCTTTAAGTGGATGCTGTGGCCCATAGACATCTACAATTATCCTCGATTAATAATCAAAATGCAGATGCGTTGTCACCCCTAAGGACTAAGATGGAATGCCTCGTTTCCAGTAAAAGAGGGTATCCGGATCTCTACACTCACCATACGAAACACAGCAGTATTAAGCTTCTATTTTACGCTGGTATTCTGTGAGGACGGGGTCCTTCCCCGGTCGAGCCGACCCATTCATGCTACAACCATAATATAGCTGCAGCGTGGCTCACCACGTGATGTGTTATTTATATAACAATCCTTTCGATTTAAAAAAAAAACTCCAGCCATTCGGAAGATTAGCCCGGACCGACAGACGGACCATAAGCTAAATAAAAAGCAGTTATTTCGATGTTACAGATAGTCATATCAATTTTAATTAAATGTCTCTGAGGTTAGTTAACCGATAAAGCTGAATTTTTATATTCCGATTGAATGTAAATTCACAGTGCTCCCATAAAGATTTCCTCTGTAATGATTTTTGATGTCTATTTCATTTATTTATTTTATTTATTTATACTTTCATGCACAAAGTAGTACATATGGCGGACTTAATGCCATAGGGCATTCTCTCCCAGTCAACCATTAGGCTAAACAGAGATAGACATTTTGGAGGCGGTGCAACAATAATAAAATAAAGAGGATAAAAAAATAATATATAATATACAACACATATACATATTTTATATATATATGTATATATATTTATTTAAAATAATGTAATTATCCCTGAATACTATCACTACTGGTTTATATTATAGCTCCTGTATAAAGCCCTATAGCAATAACAATTAAGTACATAGCAACCACGTAACGTTTTTAAGCAGGGAATACGAATATCTCGTTACTCTGGTTTCTAAGTATCTTACCGATATGGCTTAAGCTTCTTTGGCAGCTGTCAGCTGTACTGTATTTATTTACGGCATTATAACATACAAATTTATAGGAACTAGCAACTTTTATCAACTTTTTATCACTGGTGTACTAAAAGTTTTTTTTAAATTTAAATTGTATTATGTCCATTGACCCGCGTGAGTACACAATAGTGTGGGGGCTTAATGAATCATCCACGACCTAGTTGTCGCTCTCCCGTTTCAACAATGGGGATGAGGTAATTATTTTTTTAAACATGTACTAATTAAAGGAAAAATAACTAAATATGTTATTAACTTCCCAGTGGGAAGTTATTGTAATAGGTCCGATTTTGCAAATTGGAAGTTTTAACATATCACGTTACAAGGTCATTAGAGTCGAATAGTATGGTTTTCAAGAGGATGTCCGTGTGTGCACATGTACGTATGTATGTATGTACGGACTTAATTTTCGCCTCGTGTATCTCGAGAAAAAAGAGTGATATTGACATGGGACCAGTTGCATTTAACGCATAATTATGTAACTTAGACTTCATTAAATTTTGAGCAAAATCGGTCAAGTCGTTTTTTGTGCCGAATGAAAAATTGTATAAAATATTAAAACATACGATATTTTTTTAACCTTTTCACTGGGAAGTTAGTCGTGTGGACCTTTAGGGTCGCACGTAGACCGCTTTTTTTAGAAGAATACTAAACGAGTTTATGTACCTGCATCTTGATTTAGAATCAAAATATAGATGCGAGCCCTGAGCCCTGAAGACTAACCTGGAGTGCCTTTTTAACAGTAAAAAAATCTACCCTCCAACAGCGTCATTCTACCACAAAAGTAGTATTTAAATTCTCACCACTTTCCTTTTGTCCATGTTTAAGAAAGCAAGCTAGTTAATTCAAATAAAATAGGACTGCATACATAACACGCAATAACAAGATAAGTGCTTAAGCGGCTTGCGGGAATTGTTATGCTACAGTTTGCAAATCGTAGCATAATTCGAGTAGTTAGTTTCATATGTCTTTATTAACTATCATTATAAATTGTTCTATTATAATGCAATTTTATATCTCTACCTAATTTAAATTAAAAATTTGTATGATACGCGTTGATAATGTCTACTATCAAATTAGTTTTAGAAGTCTGGTCAATCTAGTACATAAGTTCGTATGATTTTCTAACAACCTCTTAGGTTTTAAACGTTAGACATTTGAAATATAACGAATGATGTATATAGTTACATGTCATAGTGTATGGCCTGAACACGGAACAATGAAGCCGAGTCACAAGCTCTGTTACTATACGTGGTAGCAGTGTTGTGAAATGTACAATAATTATTGGATTCTTACAATAATTTGTTACACGAAACTAAATTGTACCATAAAACATAGCTTACTCATTATTGTACGCTTTTATACAATATTTTCCTATTTTTACACGATATAAGTTCAATACTAGACACACGCAACTTTAAAATGTATGAACGAACGCATTACGTACTTATACCAAATAATGTAGTTATCGCTTCTAAACGCGCAAAACGTCTTGTATATGAATGTATATCATTTGAACCCACGAAACAATAGGCAAATCAAATTGTCTCCATTGTCCTATATGCAACAACTTCTTAGCAGTCAAATCCGTCTACATCTACACGTCGAGATTTCGAACTCGAAGAAGAAGGCGACTTCAAATTTTCCATTCCTGTTTAGTTCATATTGTATAATTCCGTGCCCTTAGTTTTATTCTTTTAATTAAAAAAAACATTTAATAACATATTTTTAGTTTATGCAAATATAACGAAATAGCAAAAACCTATTAAATTTGGATTTAGACAGCTTAAATAAATAAATAAAATCTTTAGCAAAAAATGCAATAATTCTACCCAAAATACAATATTTTCTAGCTTGGCAACACTATAATTTCGCACCAACTATTTCCCAACACTGCGTGGTAGAGTCACACTGCAGTCATACTATAGTTGTAGCACGAATGGGTCGGCTCTACCGGAGCATTTTCACTCTCTCACAGAATACCAGCGTAAAATAGCAGCGTAATGCGCTGCTGAGTTTCGTATAGTAAGTGAAAATCTGGCTTGTGGAATCGTGGCATTCAATCTTAGTATTCAGGGGTGACAACGCATTTGCATTTTGATTCATAACAGAGGATAAATGTGGATCTCTATGGGCCACTGCATCCACGTACCGGTCAGGTGGACTGTGTGCTCGTTTGTTACCCAATGATATAAAAAAAAATTACATTAAGACATGATTCTCAAGAACGGATCCTGTTACAAATAATGACGCTCTGCATAGCAGTAAAACCCACACTGCCATTGTTCGATAACATCGTTTTAAATCTGTGTTTTTTAATGTTTTCATTTATGGAACATAACGTTACTAATTCTTTGCATTTGCATAAGATTACTTGATTATCATAGTCATAGTTAAGGTTTGCTCGATTTTGAAAATTACGCAAACATCAATATAAAAAAGAGTCTTTCAAAGGCTATAATAGTGAGATTGTACGAATATATATAATATATATATATATATATTTATATATAAATAAATAAACATATATATAATGTTTCTTTTTTCGTGTTTTATGTGCTGCCATACCGTTTATAAGATTGCGGTAAAATTTTGTCAACTTATTTCTTACACTTGTGCGAAGGTTATGGGCGTAGTACAATTAACTTTCAGTGGTGGGCGCGCGTATAGTATCGACAATTTTATTTGAAAGTTATATGTTACTCTACTTTAATGAATGTTTTATCATTCCTAATGAAGCAATATAACTCCTGCAAATTTAAAACGATATACTTATTATATACTGTGTATGATGACTATATACTGTCGTATTAGTATATTATGTTGTTGAGTTTTTTTTGCTTTAACATATTTAGCATCCTTTTAAATGTGTTTCTTTTGAAATATAAATAATTATGTTTATTGATATAAAGATAAATTTTCAACACCGATTAATATGCCATTTTGTATTGATAATGATTACAATGTTTTACACCAAATTAGTTTAAGGCGAGGTCTATTTAGTACGGTACTAAAATTTAATATTTGTAATATGTATTGTTTTTAATATACACACAGTTTTTTTAAGTCCGTAAGGTTTCATAGCAGCCACCACAAGAGTAGAAACAATACCTAGAATTATCACTATAAAAGTCAAAATTTATATGATGTTTATCAGTTATTAAATAATAATACATCAACCAATCTGATTATAAGTGTGCAGAAGGGGTTTCTTTTTTAAACATCTCTGTTTATCTTGGGAAGAGATGTTTGGCGTGATTTTCCGACCTTCATTATAAAGGTTAGCGATTTATAATCTAATAAAGTGAAAGTTAAGCAGTACTTTGGCCTATGGGTTAAATAAACCGGTAGTTTATTAACGTATTTTGGTGTTTCGTGTTTGTTAAGTTTTTATTTTACTGTTTAGAAAGTAATTTAGTTACATTGCAAGCTATTGAACTATATTGTTTTTTTTTCGTTTCGTTGTTTTTAGTTCGTTGTCATCTGAGAACCTACGACCTTAAGGTATAAGGCTCCCACTGAATGTACGGTGGAAAAATGAAGACGTTATATGCTTCAGACTTTTCAATAGAGTAATACCGTTTTTGCAGCTTGACTAGTTTATTACACCTACAGTCAATTCGAACAAGTATGCTGACATCGCTAAGGACTGAGATGGAATGTATGTATTCTAGAATATTTTACCAATCTGAAAACGGAAAATAAACGGAACAAAAAACCATAGCGCCAAAATAGGTAGGGATTGGTACTTTCCAGACTTTCTGCTGTTTTTGTTTAGCAGAAAAGGAGTGGTACCTCCTAATAAAAAAAATATTGATTTCTTATATTTAAGCGAACACTATACATTGATTAAAACTACTTTTACGGATTTTATCGCGTTTTATTTATATTAATTTTAATACCCGACGTTTCGGGTGCTTTCCAGCACCCATGGTCACGGGGGACTGAGGTGACTCCGGATTCCGGAGTCACCTCAGTCCCCCGTGGTTCCGGGAAGTCTGCAGTTTGCGATCATATTCTAGATGGCCCCAACCATTACATCAGATTTGATAGACCACAAATCCTCGCGAAAGAACATCGATTCCTACCAAGGATGATACGTGAGGCTATTGAAATTAAAAAACATCCTATTTTCAATAGAGAAGGAGGCTGGCTACTACCACCTGCTTGGGATCCTATAATTAATAAAATTAAAACTAAACCCAAGCATACCACTGCAAGACTTTAAAATACAGTTAGTTCATTGCGTGATCGGACCAAAGACAAAAAAAAACGAAGGTCCGACGACGCCACTCCCCGGAAAAACAAACGTATTAAAATTAATATAAATAAAACGCGATAAAATCCGTAAAAGTAGTTTTAATCAAAAAATATTTTCTCGTCTACACTCTCTTATATAATAAAATAACAACTTTAATTAACGAATATTAAAGCCAATAATATACCAAGGTAAAAATATAAAAATTGTACAAATAACAATGTTGATCTCAGCGCGATATCAGATTGTAGCGGAGCCGACATCTGTGTACCAAATAAGGCTTCTGATGTTGCGATAGGCCATTTTGGGAACTAATAAATGCGAGATCGTTGACTCGATGAAGTAAGACGCTGAGAGAGTTTTGTATTGGGCAAATGCACATAAACACGGCGAATTATTGCGATTTTAAGGGTTTTAGTTGTATTACTTACATGTGTATATACACTTTTATTTATTCATTTTGTTTACGTCGTAATTCGTGATAAAATTACACAACACAATGCGATTATTAACTTCGGACATATTTTCTGTCTGGAAGAAACTGCTGTCAGCAATAAGCCCATTGCATACTTTTTTGCATATAATATAATCTCCACAATTTTTGTATGGTGTGCAATAAAGAATATTAAATAAAATAAATAAATATTTTCACAGTCGGTTTTGGACACAGGCGACTACATCCGAAATGCTAGCGGAATCATAAATAAAAATATAAATTTCTTCGCAACCTTCCGCCAAACAAATACAATGATGTGTCTTCTTACCTGGATTGAAGAGCACCTCTCGCCCTCCCTCAATTGCATGCACTAACTCCGTCACCACTAATCCCAGCACCACTACTGCCAACACCACTATTCCAGGCAAGACACACCATCGACGATAATACGACTTGTTTCGCCTCTACACGAGGCATCTTCAGGTAATGTAGACTCTACGGCGGCTGACCGCTAAGTCAGTGCATGCAATTGAGGGAGGGCGGGAGGTGCTCTTCAATCCAGGTAAGACACATCATTGTATTTGTTTGGCGGAAGGTTGCGAAGAAATTTATACTTTTATTTTTTATTATAATGGATTTCCGCAAAGTAACGCCTGATTCTATCAATTATCTAGCGGAATCAGTAGGCTGTGCAGGAAATATCAAAGTGTCTTATGGCTAGGGATGCCAGATGTCCGGTTTTCGACCGGACTATCCGGTTTTCTTTATGCTTGTCCGGTCACAATATTCTTGGTAAACCGGACAATAGATTGTCCGGTAGTAAAATAATCATTCATTATTTCTATCGCACTGCACGAGCGTTTCGTAGGATTTTTTTAACAACGATGCAGCGCCAAATTTATTGAAAATCGTACAGTATGTATTTAGTATTCCCATATCTAATGCTTTTGTGGGACGAATCTTCAGCATCAAGGGAAATGTATGGACCGATGAAAGAAATCGTCTCGCCGTACAAACTGTAAAAAGTGAATTGTGCGTTTTCTTTAATATAAATGTTGGTAGCACTGAATTTAAAGATGCCATCTCAGGCAATAAGATTTTATTAAAAGCAGTCGAGTTCTAAATATATAAAAAAGTAGAATGGCTGTAGTTTAGTAAGTTTCCAGTACAAAAAGTATATTAGAAAAATACATTTAAGTTCACTTTTTTATTTATTTTTTTGTATTAAAGTACATTTTTGTAAGAAATGAAAACAAATAAAAACTTGTCCGGTTTTTTCATTAAACACTTCTGGCATCCCTACTTATGGCACCTACGGTATTATATTTTAATACCTAATGGTAATTAGGATCAGATAAACTACGGTTTTTTGCTAAAGAATTGTATACAATATGTTGTAGAAGTTCTTTAAACGTCACAAACATTTAAAAAATAGATAACCCATTGCATTCATAGTTACTTATACAAATGTTTTCACTCTATCTTTTGCAAATTTTGTTCTGTTACACGAATATAACTTTTTTTGTATGCCATATGCAAATGGGCTAAGCATACATCTCGACTTAGAAATATTAATGTATAACATCTAACCCTTAATTAACTAATGAATTTGTATTTTATAAAACTAAAGTTATTTTGCAATATATATTGAGTTAATTAATACAAATCATTTGGTCAGCGCATGCCATTAAAGAAAACAATCGTGTCATTTTTCTCCGACACAATTATTTTACAGATATAGGTAAGTGATTTTAAACTTAAAACCGACTGTGTCACACGAAAATAGTGTGGAAATTTTTATCAGTCATAGAATTTTAAGAATCAGATATGCAGTTCCCGAAATTATCTCCAACAAACAATCTTATAAAAGACTTTCCATTTTTATAATATTAGTTTAGATAATATTATCTGTTATAATAATATATATGTCAGGTTATAAAAAATAACTGAACGAAAAAGATATAAGTAATTAAAAATATGTTTATAAATATATTTTTCTCATATATTACATACATAACTTGTACTACTTACTCTATTACTCTAAGAGAAAAGTAAATATATTGAGCATAGCGTTTCTAATATTTAGCACTTGCATATGTGGGCACCATTGATTACTATTTACTAATATATATTACAGAGTGGGCATAAAAGAAAAGAGGTTTTTTACGTCTTGATGCCACAGTCAAGGTTTATGCGACGTGGATTAATTATGGAAGTGATATTTCACATTCACAAAAAATATGACACAATGTGTTTTGGAAAAAAAAAAACACAAAAAAGTTATATCAAAAAGTCGATTATTTAGAAATGTTTAAATGGCTATATATTTTAATTAATTACTTAGTCATTCGACGCAGCTATATTTAAATTATCTTTAAAAAATTATTATTTAGAAATGTTTAATAGCTATAATTTTTGAACGCGTCGTTCGATTTTGACTTACTTGGCGGCATTCGGCGCAGTTTTTCAAGTACAAAAAAGTGTCTTCCATGTCTGGAGTTGATTATTAAAATATTTTAAGAGCTATTTAGAAAAAACCTTGACAATATTTTTCTTTTTGGTTTTTATAAACTGCTCGACCGATTGCCTTCGAAACCTAATCAAGTCGAAGTCTCAATGAACACTTTCGACATCGCACATCTATTCTCGAATAAGAATCAAAATGCAGTTGCGTCATGACACCTCATGATGGAATGCCTCGTTTGCTGTAAAAAGGGTATCCGGTTCTTTCGTACGCTCAGTTACGATATTTTTCGTTAGTATTCTGTAGGATCGTGGCCCTTCCCCGGTCGAACCGACCCATTCGTGCTACCACCACTCTACCACATAGAACATGACTAAAGACAAGACACTACAATACAAAGCGTGTGTTTATCATGAAGCCACGCTGCACGCTCCGCCAAAACGCTCTCTACTGAAGCTAATGCTTGTGACGTGATGAAATCGCACTTTCGATTTCAATACCCAGACCAATAATCAATAATATAACCAACATTCACGACAAGATTGGATTCGTTTCCAAATCGCGTCCCGTGGTTCTTTCTAAACTCGGACCAATTAGCGTCAATATTTTTTTTTATATCAGTAAATGAAACCAATTAGTTTTGACGTAAAATATATTTTCAATTGAATGGAAAATTTCTAATCCGTGTGCTGATGATGTAAGAGGCATAAATCTTTACGGTGCAGTACAAAAATAACGTGTACGTAAAATCATCACGTTGTGTTAATTAGACGAGATTGCATATTTGACCCGGTTCGTGCAGTCATTTACATCGCTTCGAATGTAAATCTGGTTCCGGAAATAATCGAAACGGTCACTGGCTGTGTACGTATTAGAAATGCAAAGCTATAGACTTTTTTTCTCGCAGTCTTATTCTCTATGTTCAGATTTATAAATGGAAATTCAGAGGCTGGATGTTTATATTAAGTTTTATAATTCGTAAGCATACGAAGTTCGATCCTTGCTGGCCTATTTTTTTAACTGGGGTTAGTTTACCGATAGAAATCAGTCCGCGATTGGGTTATGTTTTTTCATTATGCTAACATTTTGTAACCTAAAATAACATATTAAAATTAAAAAAAAACCGGAAAAATTGATAGTAAGACTTGCTTCCTTAGGGTTCCGTTTGAATTAATAAAATGCTAGTTTTTATAAACGACGATAATGTTTACATAATGATTTCTTATATTTACGCGAACACTATACATTTTTATTTATATATTATTTATATTTATTTTAATACCCGACGTTTCGGGTGCTTTCCAGCACCCATGGTCACGGGGGACTGAGGTGACTGACGTCCCGATGTCAAAGTTAACCCGGAGTACCTTCAGCTTTTTAATTATTGTCTTTGGTCCGATCTACGCAGAATGAACTAACCAACGTAGAGATTGGCTCAACACTTAGCCAAAATATTATCACCACTCAGAGGACACACAAGAGCACATACTAAGGATTCATACCATTTTGTCAGTGACATAAAAGACCTACGTCTTGCTGACAATGAAACCATGGTCAGTTTTGATGTTCAGTCTCTATTTACATGCCTACCTGTTGAAGACTGCATCTCAATTATAACTAGGAAACTAGATGAAAATAACATGCCACCAGAATATGCAGTACTACTAAGACATTGCCTTACATCTGGCTATCTATTGTGGAAGGAAGAGTTTTACAAGCAAGTAGATGGTGTTGCGATGGGCTCGCCTGTATCTCCCATTGTCGCCGATATATTCATGGAAGACTTTGAGGAGAAAGCCCTCCTTACTGCACCTGTTACTCCAAGGTTCTACAAGCGGTACGTAGACGATACTTTCACAATTTTACCATCAGACAAAGTAACTGCATTTTTTAGAACATCTTAATTCCATAAACCCTAAAATTCAATTTACTATGGAGTTAGAGGCAAATAATTCCTTAGCTTTCCTAGATGTGTTAGTCATCCGAAATCCTAACAACACCTTAGGTCACACTGTATATAGAAAAAAGACCCATACAAACCGATACTTAAATGGTGAATCTCACCATCATCCTTCACAGTTAGCTACCGTGGGCAAATCTTTGTTTCAGAGAGCACGAGGGATCTGTGACAGCAAACACCTGGCCGCCGAGCTTCAGCACGTCAAGCAGGTTCTGCACGACAACAAGCTTCGGGTCCCGCGCCTCCGTCACAGTGACCGAGTGAAGCTGGCCACAGTCGAGCGTGTGCCTGCTATACTACCATATGTCAGAGGTGTCACAGACAAGATTGGCTACATCTTGAAGCGAGCTTCTATTAGAACATTCTACAAGCCGCCGAAGAAGATTAGTCAGTTCTTACCATCCGTCAAGTGTCATATTCCTCTACAAGATGCAGGAGTGTACAAGCTTGATTGTGATTGTGGTCTCTCATATATAGGGCAAACAAAGAGATCAATTAGAACCCGCGTAAAAGAACACATAGCTGACGTGAAGCATCAACGTTCCGGGAAGTCTGCAGTTTGCGATCATATTCTAGATGGCCCCAACCATTACATCAGATTTGATAGACCACAAATCCTCGCGAAAGAACATCGATTCCTACCAAGGATGATACGTGAGGCTATTGTAATTAAAAAACATCCTAATTTCAATAGAGAAGGAGGCTGGGTACTACCACCTGCTTGGGATCCTATAATTAATAAAATTAAAACTAAACCCAAGCATACCACTGCAAGACTTCAAAGTATAGTTAGTTCATTCTGCGTAGATCGGACCAAAGACAATAATTAAAAAGCTGAAGGTACTCCGGGTTAACTTTGACATCGGGACGTCAGTCACCTCAGTCCCCCGTGACCATGGGTGCTGGAAAGCACCCGAAACGTCGGGTATTAAAATTAATATAAATAAAACGCGATGAAATCCGTAAAAGTAGTTTTAATCGACGATAATGTTTACTAAGGAGGTAGCACTCCTCTTTTGCTTAGAAGTCTAAGAAAGCACCAATCCTTACCTATTGTTAATGATGAGCAAAATCGGCCTCGGTCTTGCGATTTTGAAAGAACAAGACCAAGTTCATGGATACTCTAGCAAGGCCAAGATCACGCTCAAATGAATAAGAACAAGACCGAAACCAAGACCGAGACTGCAAGACCGAGACCTAAGTGCAAGACTAAATTGAAAATTATAACTTCCGTTGTAAGTAGGATGACAATATTTGTCATAACTTCAATATATGTTTTTATACAAAACATTGCATAAGCATTGGTTTTTCCCTCACCGCTCAGCGAATAAACAAATAACTTCTACTATCTGTCGCCTTCACTTGTCCATTCCAGTACACCAAAGGCAGAGAAAACCTGACCATTTATTTTGTGCCTGTCCTAAACTTAAATTCCCCTTACGAAAATAATTTCAATTCATGATAAAGTTTAAGCTGCGTTAACAGTAGTTTTATGGCCTTTTTAAAAACCTGAAGCTTGTATTAAATTACGTGAAAGCAAAAGTGATCCTGGATATAGGAAACGCTCGTCACAATGGTAAGCGTACTGAACAATTGTTGCAATATAAATTTAGTAATGACGGCGAAACTAATGGCAGCTCCTGTCATCCACCATACTCGCCTGACCTTAATACCTGACCTAACACCTAATGATTTTGAAATTTAATTACTTTTAAGAAGTTAAAGAATTCGATTAGGTGGTAAAAACACTCCTTTAAAGAATTTATCGATTCTCGTCCCCAATATTTCCATAGCAGATCCATAAAACTTTTACGTAATAGAGCAACATGCAGCTATATAATAGTTGTAGCACGAATGAGTCGGCTCGACCGAGGAAGTACCACGTCCACGGAATACCAGCGTAAAATAGCAGCTTAATGCTGCTGTGTTACTTATGATGAGTGTGGAGAAGCAAAGACACTTTTTACTGGAAACGCGGCATTCCATTTTTGTTTTCAGGGATGACAAATCATCTGAATTTTGATTCTTAATCGAGGATAAATGTAGATGTCTGTTGCCCACATCCTCCTTTTGGTGTTGCTATGTGCTCGGTTATTCTATTAAAAAAGGAAAAAGAAGTGCACTGAATATAATAAGTTCCACTAACTAATTGTCTTAAAAGAAGTTAAATTTTAAATAAGTATGGACCTAATATGATTCCTGCAAAGAAACATCTGATTACATTAACTATATTTTATAATTATTTGTTTTGTTGTTTTTAAACTATTACAATTGCTCGTACAACTGTTTATATATATATATATATATATATATATATATATATATATATATATATATATATATATATATAAAACAGTAACAAAAGCGACGTCAGTAACCACAGTTACAATCAAAACAACAATTGCTGCAAACCTCTCGATACTCAGTTATGAGAAAAAAAACATTTGTCAAAACTTAATAAAAGTCGAGCGGTATTTACTTTTTTCGTTGACAGACGTGCAAATCTAATATTGTACACTCTAAAATTATAACAAAAATATAATATATACTTGTGGTTGTTGTCACTTATTCTTCGTATGTAATTTGGATGAATACATCAAAAACGTATTTCTTTGAACTGAATTTAAATTTATTCACTACTAGCTTTTACACGCAACTTCGTCCGCGTGGAATGAAACAAAAAAGCTGCATATCTTTAAAAGCGGCAGTACTCTTTGAGCATGTAGTTCAGTTACCGAAATACTGCTTTACACTAAGTTATGTTGCTATTATCCCGAAAACTATGTGACATATGGACATTGTCATTGCGGACGAAAATCTTAAAAAATAAAAATGTAAACATGTGCGCACCAAACGCGGTAGAGGTGAAACCTTTAGAAAAACACTGCATACTGTATTCTATCTCATTTTCTCGCAGGCTAAATACTATGAATGTATATGTTTGCCTCTTGTAGTTTTTATAGTTTTAAATCACAAGGATTCTAAATAATTTTTCACTTCACTATAAATGTATTTTACGTAATTTAGCTTATCACTTTATCATTTAACACTTATAGTTTTGTTATAAAGTTGAGTTGAAGTAAAAAAAATTTTGATGTGAAATGTTAAAAATCGACCTCACATCAAAACATTAAAGAGATAGGAGATAAAGTGAAAGGATTTTCCTTGTGTGATATATTTAACCAAAAAAGTTTTGTTAAGTTTTTTTTATTCCTGATAACAGCAACTGTACGACAAAAAAAAACTGCGGTTGCCAACCCGCTCGCCAAGCGTGGCAACTATGGCAATATACCCCCCCATGAACAATTACACAAATAGACGGCCCCCAGTCCCCGGCGGCCCCGCTATTCCTGGCTACGGTGGCGACCATGGTAACGGCGGGGAAGGGGGTGCTAAGAATCTCCGGTGGAGGTTCGGTTGCCACCTACGACGACTCGACCTGGCAACATTTAACGCACGCACACTGAGGACTGACGAGAAGATCCTGGAGCTGGAAGAAGAGATAGACAAGTTGCGCTGGAATATTATAGGATTATCCGAGGTCCGAAGAGAGGGGGGAGGACACGGTGATTCTCGAATCCGGCAACTTGTTCTATCACCCGGGAGGGCGACCATCTGTCCCAAGGAGGTGTCGGATTTATCGTCCACAAGTCTCTTGTCAACAACGTTGTAAAGATTGGGAGTGTGTCGACGAGGGTCGCGTACCTGATACTCAGAATCACCAAACGGTATTCGCTGAAGGTCATACAGGTTTACGCACCAACCTCGGCACATTCCGATGAGGAGGCGGAGGAAATGTATGAGGATATTTCCAGAGCCATGCATTCCTCCAAAACCCACTACACGGTGTTGATGGGAGACTTCAACGCAAAACTAGGCACAAGAGAAAACGGTGAGCTGAAGTTAGGGAAATTTGGAGTAGGGCAACGGAACCGAAGGGGCCAGCAGCTGGCCGACTTTATGGAGAAAGAGGGACTCTTTATGATGAACTCTTTCTTCCAGAAGCGGCCCCACAGGAAGTGGACCTGGTCGAGCCCCGACGGTTCGACAAAAAATGAGATTGACTACATTATGACGACCAGACGCCAACTGTTCAGTGATGTCTCAGTGATCGCAAGGGTGAAAACTGGCAGCGATCACCGAATGGTTAGAGGCACACTGAACCTAAACGTTAAGTTGGAGAGGTCTCGTCTAATGACGTCAACGCTCCGTCCCCCCTCGTGCTCTGATCCAAAATCCCGAAAACTTTCAGCTCGAGTTACACAACCGCGTTCAGTGCCTACAAGATTGCAATGCAGTGGACGATATGAATGACAAGCTCGTGGAAACTGTCCATGCGGTCGGAGCCAAGTTCTGCTAGACCCGCCGCAGAAGAACACAAAAACTCTCCGATCACACTCTTAATCTCATGGCTGTTAGACGGGAGATGAGGCTGCAATCGTCAACAGATTTGACAGCATACAGGCAACTGAACAGACAGATCTCCAAATGCATGCGGCGAGACTTACGCAACTTTAATAGTGCTCGTATTAAAGAAGCGATCGAGCGGAACCAGGGCTCCAGTCTTTGCCAGAGATCTGTCTGCCCGTAAGAGCCAACTGTCAAGGCTGAAGACTGAGTGTGGCAGCATCGTTTCCGGGACACCTGAGATTTTGAGTGAGATTGAGAGGTTCTATGGGCAGCTGTACACATCATCGTTGGAGCCACACGCAAGTGTGAGTAACGATCCAAGAGCAAGTCTTATCCGACACTATTCCGATGATATCCCGGACGTCAGTCTAAGCGAGATTAGAATGGCTCTCCAGCACCTTAAAAATGGCAGGGCCCCAGGCGAGGATGGAATTACAGCGGAGCTTCTGAAAGCGGGTGGAACACCGGTACTTGAAGTCCTTCAGAAGCTCTTCAATTCCGTCCCACCCCTTCTTTAAAGGCGACAACGCTCTCTTGAAGAACTACAGACCGATTTCCCTTCTGAGCCGCGTCTACGTGCTGTTTTCGAGAGTCATTACGAATCGTCTCGCACGCAGACTCGACGACTTCCAGCCTCCCGAACAAGCCGGTTTCCGAAAAGGCTTCAGTACCATAGACCACATACATACCCTGCGGCAGATTGTACAGAAGACTGAAGAGTACAATTTGCCACTTTGCCTGGCGTATGTGGACTATGAGAAAGCCTTTGATTCCGTCGAAATTTGGGCGGTGCTGCAGTCCCTTCAGCGGTGCCAAGTTGACTGTCGGTATATCGAAGTGCTGAAGTGTTTGTACAGTAGGGCTACGATGGCTATCCGAGTACAGAATCAGAGCTCGAAACCTATCCAACTGCAGAGAGGTGTAAGACAGGGTGACGTTATATCCCCGAAACTCTTCACCGCTGCTTTGGAAGACGTTTTCAAGCTACTGGACTGGAAAGGATACGGTATTAACATCAATGGCGAGTACATCACTCACCTTCGATTTGCCGACGATACAGTCCTTATGGCAGAATCGCTGGAGGACTTAAGCACTATGCTCAATGACCTCAATAGTGCCTCCCAACGGATAGGTCTTAAGATGAACATGGACAAAACAAAGATCATGTTTAACGTCCATGTCACACCTATGCCGGTAGTTGTTGGGAGCACTATGCTCGAAGTTGTTGACGAGTACGTTTACCTGGGACAAATAGTCCGACTAGGTAAGTCCAACTTCGACCGAGAGGTCAATCGACGGATTCAACTCGGCTGGGCAGCGTTCGGGAAATTACGACACATCTTCTCGTCAGGTATACCTCAATCTCTGAAAACTAAAGTGTACAACCAGTGCGTGTTGCCAGTGATGACTTACGGATCAGAGACGTGGTCCTTCACTGCTGGCCGTATGAGGACGCTCAAGGTCGCTCAGCGAGCAATGGAGAGGGCTACGCTCGGAGTTTATCTGCGTGATAGGCTCAGAAATGAGGATATCCGCAGTAAAACCAAAGTGACCGACATAGCCCAACGGATTAGTAAGCTGAAGTGGCAATGGGCCGGCCATATAGCTCGAAGAACCGATAACCGATGGGGAAGAAAGGTTCTCGAGTGGCAGCCTCGTACCGGTAGGCTCAGGACCGTGCTTTGTGGCACTACTTGGGGGAGGCCTATGTTTAGCAGTGGACTTGTGAAGGGCTGTGATGATGATGATGATGATGAAGTTTTTTTTATGTCCCTCAAAGCTTATTAGATAATCCTCAAAGACAATTTCTTTTATCAGCTTTTCGATTTAACAAAAATCCTGCATATTTTTTGTATAAAATACAGCCGAGATCGCTCATGGCGTCTCTATCCGTTCGGAAAGTTTATCACGATCGGTTCACTAATTCCGAAAATAAACCCAGGCAGAAAAATAGATAAGTCTTTAAAATGATGTCCAATAGCATGCAACTAAGCTTAATAGAACGTTAATAAAATCGACCGGTTCTGCTTTAAGCATCATCAGGATAATAAGAAAGAAGGAAAGTGATAAGAAATGGTATACTCGTTGTTCCTATTCTCGGCTTCGCACGGGTGGTATCTGAATTCTACAACAGCGCCACCTACCGGGTCCAACTATGCATGTAATCTTCGCGGAAGTGCAAGCAATATGTTGACAAAGTTTTACAGCAGTCTGATGAACGGTATGGTAGCGCATAAAATACGAACAAACAAATTTTTATAACTATATTAGATAATATAATACCCCGAATATACCGTAAGGCATAACGGAGTTCTTAGGAGTAAAAAATATAAATGAAACAAATGTACTTTTTTCACTTATATTTGTGTCAATCCGAATCACAAATGACATTTTATTTGAACAATCACAAAAATTCTTGTATTACATATGTAACTGAATTTGGTTTGCTGTATAGCAAGTTATTGGAACAAAACAAAGAACGCGACTGCAGTGAATTTATATTACAAATTTACTTATATGTAATAACTTCTATGTATTTTATTTTTTATTTACTTATATATGATATCAACAGAAATCATAATAATGTTAGACAATATTATTACGATTTCTGTGGTGATATCATATACGATAAATTTGCTTTTTGACATTCGTATAGATCGCAAGGTTCGCGGCCGTTATATGATGTATTTTATCCCGACGTAATATTAATAGCCTAATATGTACCTAATAATATCCATAATATGTATTATTAGTTACATGATATAATTTGAATTTGTTACATTTAGTATCGTCGAATCGGCTGAAGTCAATGATTTCAAAAGGAATGATAGGCCCGTCTAAATATTTTACTCATAACTTTTTCATACAAGAAAAAGTAACGCATCTGTCATAATACAAACGTCATATCAAAACACGACGTAACCAGGGTCGGATTTCGTAGTATAATTACCTAATTGTACCATTATTTCATAGTTTTGTTGTACATAGTATCGTAATAATACTAAGCGATAATACCATAATTGTACCTAAAGGTCGACTTGTCTTATTATTGGGTCCTTTTACATTTCAATATTAACCCTACGATGTCGAAAATTTCCGTATTGTACATGAGTACCGCGTTTTTTTTTTTTAAGAAAATTGGAATCAGCTCCCTTTCTGGTCAATCGATGCTCGATCGATGCATTTATGTTGCATCCTTGATACAACTATAATGAGAGGGTACCACGATAAAACTCTATGCTCCAGAAGCAGATATGGTTTCTTTTGTACTCTTTTCGTTTTTACCTTATTGAATATAAAATATATTAGGTACCAATATTCAAAATTTTACTTACACTAAGTTTTGTAAACAAAAATTAAACAGAAATAAATATAAAACCGTCAAAAAACGAAACGTATAGATAAACTAGACGCGTGACGCTAAAATCCCGGCATATGGGAAAAAAGAAATATGAAACGTCAAACGTGATATAATTTTTTTAAATAGTATAATTTTATTTAACATGTACAATATTTTTGAGTGTCTGAATCCAACCCTGGCCTAATCTTGGTAACGTAACTAAACTAACTCTAAAATAAAACTTAAAAATGCGTTTATATAATAATTTAATTGTAACAAAATTGATATAAGGTTATTTACCGATGATAGGACATCCCATGTTTTTTTTTAAATCTTTGCATCGTAATTTTTGCATTCATTTACAACGCAACTAGACATATTTGTGACGGGCAAATCTGTCCTGCGCGCGCACCACTGGCGACCGATTAGCGTTGGCCCTAAACTGTAATTTTAGAGCCAGCGCACTGGTCCGTTTTAGTTGTTCGGTCGGCCCGGTCCTTTCGCTAGTAATATGTATATAAGTCAATGGCTGAAGTTCCATTTTAAGTTATACATACTCAGACGATTGATTTTTGACTATTTGATTACAAGAAACTATGACGTCATTTACTGCTTTTGTCGTACAATTTCTTTATCAAAACAATTTCATTCCACAGCTCATAAAAAGTTTATGATACTTTTATTAGCTGTATAAAATTAAATGACTAAAATGTCTACCTACTCGTATCTTACGTACATTTCATTAACGGACTATCATGTCATACATATCATAACTATTGTCCATCGCAGTCAGATAAAAATACAAAACTTGGAAGGAATCTTATATGATATTATAAAATCTAAAAGACTGTTCTCACTGTGCCCACGCAGATCGTAAATTTTCTTGCAGCTTAACATGTTTTGTCAATACAAACACATTTATAATGCGAATTAATTAAAGCGGCATTAAATTATTTTAACCGTTTAACCGTTAGGTTACCTTTCGCTTTTTATTGTTGATGTGTTACGAAAAGTGAAATACGAGAGGCGTTCAATGTATTATCGGTATGGGTATGTTAGAAAAAGATAATATTATTAAATATTTTTATTTTTCAATATAGTTTCCCATGACATCAATACTTAGATTTCGTTCGTGATAAAAGCTTTACTATTCCTTTGAAAAAATTACTCTTGGTATTTGCCCTAAAAATGGTCAGTTACTAGGGGCTAGATCCGGGCTGTACTTTTTCTTATAGCAGAGGTGGCAAACGAGCACACGGCTCACCTGATTGTAAGTGATTACCACCGCCCATGAACAACTGCAACACCAGGGGGAATTGCAGATGCGTTGCCGACCTTTTAAAAAGGAGGCCTCTAAAAGGCTCTTTCTGTATGGTGGGTGGTTAATTTTCTCAAACCCGCAGTCTCGTACAGCAGCCTTGGAGAGCCGCGCCGTGTGAACCGGTGCGTTGTCATGAAGAAACAGCACTCCCTTGGTCAGCTTTCCTCTTTTCTTTTCTTTTATTGCTTCTCTCAAACGGCCTGAGTATTTGTCTGCGTTGATGGTTTCACCTTTTTGTGTATAAATAGTATTCCTTTGGAATTCCAAAACACTGTAGCCATGAAACTAGTTTTTACGGATTTTATCGCGTATATGAACTTAATTTATATTCCAGACGTTTCGGGCACTTTACAGTACCCATGGACCGTGGGGGAGGGGGGAGGGGCTGAGATGAAAAATAATTTTTGGAGGTAGCCGTGGTTAACTACGTGACATTGGGACGTCGAACATATCTCGTCATAGTGTTCGCGTAAATATAAGAAATTATTACCGTGGCCATGATTTTACCGGCCGATGGAGCGACTGGACTTCTTGGAGGTATCATCCCTTTTTATGAAATTGCATATACTCCTGTTTACTCTCAGGGTTATAGTGGTGAACTCACGTTTCATCTTCTGCAACTATTCTATCGAAAACACTTGCTGGATCGCCTTCACACAACTCTATAAACTCCCTACAACAGTCAACCCGCGCCTAAATTTTACATTTTCTATTGTAGCCGCTGGGATTGGCCCACCCTAGCGAGATCATCTTCGATGCTTTCCCTGCCTCTTTTGAATTCACTTGACCACTTCTGTACGGTTGACACTGAAGAAGAGTCTTAAACGGCCACCATTTCTTCATCGATGTTTTGTTTTGAGTTTTTCTTGGTAATTTTATACTTACGCAGTCCCCTCGTTTTTTGGTTCTAGAAAATCGCAAAATCATCCGATTTCGATGATTTTTTTTAAAATCTTAGAGTCTTAGAGTTACGAAAAAAAAATATGGAAAATATCTCACCTGAAGATTTCATATAGTTTTATGACTTTAAATGTGATCATGAACGCACTTTTTCGAACATAATCGTTCATAACTTTTTTGCAAAGCATTAAACGCAGTTTATATACTTTTTTGTTAATCTATACAAAAAACGAACATTAAAAAAAATTAAAAAATGTTTGTTTATTAATTTTTTATCTCACTTAAAGTTTTTATGGTTTTCTGACTCTAAATGTTATCATCAACGCTCTATAAAATCGATATAATTATAAAAGTTAATATTTTGGTGTTTTATTGAGTGTAAGATCGAACGAAGCGAGCTCGGGACTTAGCGCATCCCGACGGGAGGGAAGCACCACGCCACTCAACGTAGCGCAGTCGAGGGAAGCCCGGTCGACGGAGCCCCGTTTCGCGGTATTATATTTTATACCCTCAGGTAATATCGTTAGCTAATGATTTTTTTAATTACTTAAATTATTAGCAAATCACCCTAATACTCAGAATACATTGAACGCACCTCGTACGTATCGACATCTCCATCAGACATTTACAAGAATATTGAGTACATATTATTTAACAGATTTAATCGTATATAATTTAACTTATTTTATTTCCTTTTAAATTGACCCCCCCCCTCCCCCCCTCCTCCTTGTGAAAAGGTTTAAAGCACATTAAGCGTCTATTAAATTGAAAAAAAAAAAATAGTTTTATTCAATATCAAGTATTCGGTTAATATAAGAAATCATTGTTTACTAGAATAAGTCAAATGACACATTTCTCCAAAGATCAGACAATGCTCTTTGGGTTGGGAAATAAAAGCTGATACCCACTATCGCACTATGCGATTAACACTAGAAATGTTTGAATTAATTATGACTTGCCTGTACTTTACATATCTAAAACGTATTTAATAAGTTTAGAGGGGTCCGCCATATTGTTCTTTTAATGGTTGTCAGTGGTAAACCAGCAATAATCATTTTTTGATGCTAACGCTGGAATCGACATCAAGTTGCTCGCTATAGTTTAAATTTTTCTCAATGATAAAATGAACTTGAAAAATTATTTCTGAACGGAATGTTTTAAATGTTTTTCTGTAAAAATTAATAATTAAAATCATAATTATAAACATTAAATTATTTATTGTTCTATGTTAACGGAAGTTATCTTAACTTGTCCCGAGCAGCCAGCTCCTATAGTTATTTTTTTTTTACTTATTATAAGTCTGATTGAATACAATCTCACTAGGTTGTAAGTGGCTGACTGGCTGTGATGCCCAAGATAGTAAATCGCATTGTCTTAGTGCAACAAAAGCCTCTTGCCTTCAATACGCCCAGATTGTAATCGGACGGAAAGACTGACGCCGACAGATTATTCCACTCCTTTGCTGTAAGTATAATTCTACGTGTAAAGCCACGCTGCAGATAGCTGCAGCACTACTTGTGGTTGTAGCACGAAAGGGTCTGCTCGACAGGGGTAGGAACATGCTCTCACAGAATAACAGCGTAAAATAGCAGCTTAATACTGCTGTGTTTCGTATGGTGAGTGTAGAGAACCAGAGACACTTTTTACTGGAAACGAGGCATTCTATCTTAGTATTCAGTGGTAGCAACGCATCTGCATTATCCAATACCTTTAAACGAGTAATTCTTGTATATATATAATCGAGTTCTGGGAAACGGCTCCAACGATTTTCATGAAAATTAGTATGCAGGGAATTTCGGGGGCAATAAATCGATCTAGCTAGGACACATTTTTCGAAAATGTCGTTTTATCCATAGAACGCCGGTTCGAGTCCAAATGTCTGACTCTTTTTTCCTTTTTTTTTTCAAGTTCCTTCTTTTGTGAGAAATATTATTTGGAGCTCTTTTTTTAAAACACGAAAAATAATGACCGAGAAGATCGAAAATTTTTACTCATAGTTCATCAGTATGTAATTTGTATTTAAATACAATTTACAAAAATTACGATTTCCAAAAAAAAATACCGAGCAAAGCTCGATCATACAGGTACTGATTCTTATTCGAAGATAAATGTAGAGGTATATGGGCCACAGAGTCCACTTACCATCAGGTGAACTGCGTGCTCGCTTGCCACACTTGATACATAAAAAAAAGTATTACGAAAATCAATGCAGACTGTTTGGTTCGAATACGTGGACTATCGGAAAACAAAGGGGTGGACGGTGAATATTCGTCACCCGCCTTATTCTCCGATGTGGAAAGAGGAGGGAGGAATTAAAACATGTGAAAACTGTCGCCTTGATCGTTCTGTCAGTAGGACCCAGGCCCGGTCGACTCTGTATGGACAGAATGAAATACCTACGGGCGCTAAATTTTATTATTGCCATATGTCAGATAAATGTCTTGTTTCATAATTAGTAAGATTTTGCTAAAGATAAATTATACTCAAAAATTTTGAATATAGAAATAATAATCTATAGGAAATAACTATGCCTGTCGTATTTTTCTACGTATTATATTAGCATATCCTTGACAGTAAAAAGAAAAATAAATGTTTTCTTTTTGTTTTGATTTTCAATGAGTAGAAAATTATATTTTTTTACTGGTAGCACCAAAATATCTAAATGAGTTTAAAATTCTCATTTCTCAAAATATGGCGCCGCCGTATAAATTATTGTTGTTCATGATTAGTTGTTATGTTTGTTTTGCTTGTGTCTTTCTAAGATTTTGCAAGTTTACGATGTTGAGTTGAGATTAATGTCCTTCGTTAATATGATGTGCAATGTGTTAGTCAATGATTCGTAGTGAAATACGAAATAGTGACTCTAAAAACTACGCTGCAATGGCGGATAAAGAAAATAGAAAAAGTGTTCTAAGTGCAACAGCTTACAAACCATTGACAACATTAAATTATTTAGGTTTCCGAAACCCGCAGTAAAGTATATTTTGCGGTGCGTATACAATATACATATACACTATTTAATAAGTTCTAACCTTAAAGTAAATCTCTTGTCCAAACAAAAAAAGAAACAATAAGTTGTTTCTTTTTAACTATTTAAAAAAATTTGGTTTGTAAACCATTGGACCTACTTTGATAATATTTGTATTTAATAATTATATCTTTGTTTTCAGCTGTAAATTGTGGGCGTAATATTATATTCCTTCCCAAGTGCAGTATACTACTTTAGCTTTCCAGACAATGCTACATAATAAGCCCAGAATGCTGTGTGAAAAACATTTTCATGATGGTTAATTTAATGATGCAACCAAGAAAAAGCTCTTGAGAACTGCAGTCCCATGTGATGTAAGTAAAGTGTATATTGTATATGGTATGTATATAGTTTTCTTTAAGGATTACTCAGATACTTTATATGGGGATTACTATATTCAGGAGTGGACTTTGATAGACTGTAATGAAGATGATGATGATTATTCATATGACTATCATCTGGATCTAACATGGATGGACAGACCACATACAGTAGTTTGAATCCTGTTAATGCTTTCAACTAATTTATAATAATTGGATCTGACAAAGCATCCAAAGGATTGAAGTACATAAAGTTAGCACAAGCCCTTCCTTACATTATTAAAAGTGCAACACACTGTATATTATTTTTAACAATCAATTTTTTTAAAACAACAACAAATCTTAAGAAAGTTCAGGCATTACAATCTATGAATAATTACATTTCGTCCTAAACATATCAAATTTAAAGGCACAACTTGTACAACACCATAGAAATACATGCATCAAATGGTTCTCAAACAATAGATAAACGCAAGACTTCTTTTCATATAGTAATTGTATTTACTATCTTATTTTGTTATATTAATTGTAATAGTGGGTGTATTATAGAGCAAGTTGGATGAACAAGATCCATTCATTTATTTTGTATTGTTAGAAGGGTAATGTAGTGCCATGAGCAGGGACTGGTTTACTATGAAAGTAATGTCAATGAATATAATGTTAATTTTATATAATAATTTTATGATACTATAATTTATTTCAGTTTTTATTTATTTCGAGACCAACAAAGTGTATTCCCATTTTATTTTGTGGAATCACAAGCTGGTCCCTCGCAAATTATTGCTGCAAACCCACAAGCAGGATCTTGAAAAGTTACAACATTATATCCACTGAAGAACAACCACAAACATCAAAGCATAACATATACGTGGTAGAGCCATGCTGCAGTTATATTAGTAGTATAGTTGTAGCACGAATGGGTCGGCTCGACCGGGGAAGGACCACGCTCTCACAGAATACCAGCGTGAAATAGTAGCTTAACGCTGCTGTATTTCGTATGGTGAGTGTAGAGAACCGGAGACCCTTTTTACTGGAAACGAGGCATTCCATCCATCATTCCATCTTAGTCCTCACGGGTGACAACGCATCTGCATTTTGATTCGTAATCGAGGATAGATGTAGATGTCTATGGGCCACAGCAACCACTTACCATCAGGTGGACTGTGTGCTCGTTTGTCACCCTATCCCATATAAAAAAAATATAAAAAAAAATAACAGATAATGTTGAACCTGAAAAAGAAAGTACTCTATATGAAAATTTTTAAAATGAAATATGGAATATTTTTGTAATCTAATATTTAATATGTTTTATAATTTTGAATTAAAATTATTCTATTTATAAGCTGCATTCAATACTTAATATATTGCATATAATATAGAGACAAAAATTTTTGTGTCAATTCAGGGAAATATATAGACAACCAAATATTATCAAAACAAAATTATTATTTGTGAATGTTGCACTTTGCACTTTGTGTAGGAGCTTATTTATTAATTAACTTGTTTTTGATTAAAATATTGATATTTTGATTATTGTAGATATTCTGTGATTTGTGATTGTGCATATTATCAATTCATCCATGATTGTAAATCTTATATATATTGTATATCATTGTTTACTTAAGTAATTGAAATATTGTAATCAATATCAATTTTCTTTTCATGTTTAAACCCATCACATGTCTTTATAGAAAGAACTAAGCTGCTGGAGAAATTTTGTCTTAAGTTATGTATGTCTTTTTATTTTAATTTGTATTTTTATTTTGAATAAATAAATAGAAATTTTGTAATTTTTGTTCTTTTATTTAGCGCTGGGATAGGCAACCCAAAAATACCTCAAATAAAAAAACCAAAAAAGACCACGTTCAAATTTTCCCGCCACACGAGAAGTGCAGGAGGCTGACGATAGATGGAGCTAGTGGTTATATATCGCATTTAATAATTTTTGTATGAAGTTGTCGTTCTTCTCCGATAGGAGTAATAGTGTTCTGTAGTAGGACCTCAAAGTTATCAGCACAAGTAACAAACATATTGTTATGCTGTTTGGAAACTATATTATTTGGGTTATTTATGGAATATTTTATTTAGGTTATACATGGCAATGTTCTATTGAAAAAAAGTTTTAAAATAAAATGTAGTCTTCTGGTCGCGAGCTCGCCAATTTTAAATTTATCTGCAAAATTTCCTGACACTTTAGTCCTGTGCTCTACTTACACCAGTAACGATTTTTGTTTAAAATCTCGCCCCGCGATTGGACTCCCTTAAATACATAATAGATCAGTCTATAATAAAACCATTCAGTATGCCGGTCGTTGCTCTGCTATATTTTCGGAACTACCAATATGTAAGTGAATGAATGGCAAAATCTAAAATTGATCTCTACTTCACGACGCAATAAATAGAATGGTTAAATTATACCTGGAACTTTTGAATGGACGTGGTAGTCACGCTGAAGTGATTATAACTACAGCACAAATAGGTCGGTATGATAGGGGAAGGAACACCCGTTTTGTGCGAACAGAATACCAGCGTAAAAAAGCTGCATAAGGCTACTGTATTTAGTGTGGTGAGACCCTAAGAACATATCTACTGATAACGGGTCACTCGATGATAGTGCTCGGAGAGGACGATTCAATTTTTTTCTTCCAAGGTTCTTAAATAGATGATGTGAAATGATATCTCATTTATTGTTCGTATGGAATTTTAATTTCTTTTTTCAAACGTCAACATGTTTTTTAATCTACTACCGTTTCGTAATGAAATTCCTCCGTCGAAAGAAACTGCACAGGTATCCTCTTTTTTGTTATTATAACTCTTAATAAAAATGGAATATCACCCACAGGTAATCAAAGCAAATTTTATAAAAATTGCACAACAATAAAAAAGCAAAATTAAATATAAAGGTAATAAATGTGTTGTAAACCCTAGAAGACCGTTCCCCTCAAGCTATTCACAAATATAATGCAAATAGATATTGTTGTCTATTGGTTCAACCACTGGACAGAGCGATCAGTTGTCACTATTACTGATATAAAAAGATACGAATATTTTACCACCTAAAAACTTACAATAACGACTTACTAAGTCACAAATCTGGAACTCTTCTGATTTCTGAGAAAGTTTAGGAGCACTAAAGAGTTCGCTGTTCTGCACCAATGTGTTTTGGCAGACTTTACATGTCTGCAATTTTATTTTAATTTTTCTTTCTTTTCCATTCCCACACTGCCAAGCAGCGTGGTGTCAAATTTGGTTCGCTCGCATACTATGATATTTTAAGGCAATCGCTAATGGCCTAAGTAAAAATGGTAAGTCATATTGTTTTTTTACAAAAGGTTTTTTTCACCATTTTGAGTGGAATAGGAAACATCACACAAGGTCACAGTAAGAAGTTAATCCCCTGTTTCGCCACGAATATTTTCTCAAAATTTTGTCGTAAAGCGACAATTAAAAACTAAATAACCTAACCTAACTACAACAAAACAACCAAAAATAAAATAAATTATTTAAAAATTTGAAAAGATTTACAGTTTCTTTTATAAAAAAAAAGGTATGAAGGTGATGATGGGCTGTAATGATGATAGTGATTTACAATATTATTAAAAAAAAATAACAAAAATAAAGATACTGCAACGAAGTATGCACAGGCTATGCCTATGATAGGTGCACAGCGCCTGCTCTAGGTACACGCAGAATCTGGAGAAAGCACATGCAGCGTCTGGAGAAGGTACACGCAGCGCTTGGAGTAGGCACACGCAACGCCCGGAGCAGATACACGCAGCACCCGGAGTAGACACGCCGCGTCTGGAGTAGGTACACGTGGCGCTTGAAGTAGGCAAACACAACGTCCGGAGTAGACACACACAGCGTCCGGAGTAGACACGCAGCGTCTGGAGTAGGAACACGCAGCGCTTGAGACAAGCACGCTCAGCGGCCGAAGATAGCGCGGGCACTAATAGGTGGAGGCGTAGGCGTGGCTAGGCGACGACTTCAGGAGAAGGCTTGCAAGATCCCGAGGCAGTGCGGATAAAGCCTTTAAGAGGTGCTTCTCGTATCAAAGCTGAAGTGAGGACCTCTATCGGCCGATTCTTCGGCTTTTATACTTTTTGACGGATCTGGGATAAGAACGAGAAATTATTTGAAATTATTTAAATTAAAAGCAAATTTTTGTAAATGGCCAAGAAGAAAAGAGTATTTTTGAAGTAAAAACATCAGGCCGGTAACAATATTTGAATAAAAATTGCCACGACAACCAGATAAACAACGATGTCAAAACATGTCAAATTTTGGTTTTAAGCTCGTAATACAGAAACGGCAAGATTTAAGTGAAAAATGAGATATTATTTATATAGGAAAAAAGGTAGCGCAAGAGCGCGCACGAAACCCGAAATTGTAGAGTTACGGAGAACTAAATAAAAGATCGAAAAAGGTAGACTCCATTGACACCGATTTAAAAAAGTGCTGATAACGTGAAAATACGAAGTGAAAATGATTTGTTATTGTGTTCTTATGAATTAAAAATATTACAGGATCCTATGGAAATAAAGGTGATGCAAAATATCCAGTTTTGAGGTGAATGTAGAAAATCAAAAACAGAATGGAAAAATAAAAATAAAATAGTGTAAAATGATGTGTAAGTATGTATGTAAGCATAACACTACATTTTCCCCCCGACCCTGGAAAATTTTTGACTCAGCAAAAATTTTGAGATGTACATTCCAAAATAAACCATAAAAACACAGCTTTGCAGTAACAGACATCACCAGGCAAAATCAGATATACCATCTCTTACATTCATCATCTGCATTCAGGTAAGGGTGGAGTTCACATTCAATGACTACCACTCTAAAAGTGTGTTTTCGAAAGGACATTCAGGCTTATTTAAGGAGTTGTCATCCGCTCCTGCGTGGAAAAAAAAAACATTTTGAAAGGACATCCAGGCTTATTTAAGGAGTTGTCATCCGCTCCTGAGTGAAGATAAAGTTAAAGAAATTAATCTTAAGCAAGCTTTAGCCGCTATGACTTAAGTAAAGATTAAGAACGGCCAGAGCGGTAGGGCTCAAAGCCAGAGATCAGCAACATCACTAACGAAATGTGTCTGAAATAAAAAGTGAAGATTAACCAACGAAAATTCGAGGTCCTAAAGCAAGATGTGTTGAAGAACACTGGATCACCAAACAAACGAAGAAATAAAAATAATAAGGTGAGAATGATGGTGATATTTATACATATATACAGTTAATAAAAGTTAAAAAAAAAATTATGATTTTACATCTTTGATGTGCCACTTGCCTCTAACTCCATTAGGGTCTTCAAGCACATAGACTAGTGGTGACAGTTTAGCTATCACTTTGCACTTGATGAACTTAGGGGCAAGTTTAGCATTAAAGTATGCGCCGGCATTGCTTAAAACATGGTTTTTACGCCAAACAGTGTCTCCCACATTAAATTCTTTAAAAGACCGGCGAAGATCATAGCGAGCGCTATTTTTAGCGTGAGCTATGTGAAGTTTAGTTTGAACTTTGTGAAAAATAGATGAGAGGAGACCAGCATTAGACGCGTAAATATCACGAGGCATAAATATCAATTCCTCAAGGTTCTGAGTTGGAGTATAGAAGGAACCACAAGGTATTGTTTCCCTACCAAAGACTAAAAAGTTTGGAGTAAAGCCAGTAGCTACATTTGTAGCGCTGTTCATTGCGTACTGAATCTTAGCAAGATGGTTGTCCCAGGATCTATGATCGTCTCCTACTAGAGATGCTAGAGCTGTAATAATTGTACTATTAAACTTCTCCGTAGGATTAACCTGAGGACAATATAAAGCTGTGTGAAAAATACAAGGAACGTTATAAGAATTTAAGAATGATTGGAATTCTCGCGACTGAAATTGAACCGCGTTGTCCATTATAATAGTTTGGGGAATGCCATGAACTAGGAAAACTGAATTTTCCAAAAGATTAATAATATTAGCTGAAGTAGCACGTTTAAGGGGGAAAAATCATAGTATATTTAGTAAAATTGCAGTTAATTACTAGAATATACTGATTTCGTCTACGAGTCATAGGTAATGGACCCATGAGATCTAAGGATATAGTTTGAAAAGGTCTGGAGCAAAGTTTGGGTTTACCCATAAGACCATAGGGAGAATGATTAGGGTGTTTGTAGGTTAAGCAGGTTTCACAAGACGAGATTAATTTGGCAATGTCCTTAAACATACCAGGCCAATAGTATTTTAAAGATATTTTCTTGAATGTCTTGAAGATACCAAGATGGAGTTCTGAAGGGGAACCATGGTTAACTTCAATAAGTGCATGTCTATCTTGAGGTAGTGGAACTTCTTTCCAAATAAAGTCATCGTTTAGACGATCGAGAGAATGGATGCAGCGGTAAAGTTTGTTATCCTTGATAGTGTAGTTGGGATATGCGTCTGGGTTGTTAGAGCATCCGAGAAAAATCTTGTTGTAGTGCTCAAGTTCACGATCAGGTGGTTCTTCAATTGTAATAGGATGTACGCCTTGAGGTGAAGTTTCTCGTGTATCAGGACGTTCTTGATTCTTATGTCTTGATAATAAATCTGGAACAACGTTATCCTTTCCTTTTTTATGTTTCAGGACAAAGTTAAAGCATGATAAGCGTAAAGTCCAGCGAGCAAGTCTTCCTGATGGATTCGATAAGTTCTGAAACCATTTAAGTGCAGCATGGTCAGTATATATTGTAAATTCTTTACCATTGTCTAGGTAACATCGCCAATGTTCTAACGCAGTTATTACAGCCAATGTTTCTCTTTCAGTAGTTGAGTAGTTCTGTTGATTTTTGTTTAGTGCTTTACTCATGTAAGCAATCACGACTTCTTTGTCATCTTGATGTTGAGTAAGCATTGCTCCTATGCCATAATTTGATGCATCACAATGTACAGAGAAGGGTAGTTTGAAGTTAGGGCAAGCAAGGACAGGAGCAGTTACCAAAGCTTCTTTAAGTTTCTGGAAAGCAGCTGCAGCTTGTGAATTCCATAAAAATTTAGGAGCGTTCTTCCCGGAACAGGTTAGTTGGTTGAGTGGAGAGGCAATGGTGCTAAAGTTTGGAATGAATCTTCTGAACCAGCTGCAGGTGCCTATGAATCTTCGTACTTCTTTTCTGCAAGTAGGTACAGGATATTCTAAAATAGCTTTTATTTTATCTGGATCAGCACGTAGACCATACTCGTCCACTAGAAAACCAAGGTATTTCAGTTCTTTCTTGAAGAATTGACTCTTCTCAAAGTTAATAGTCAGATTAGCATATGAAAGTTTTTCATGAACTTTCATGAGAAGCGATATGTGTTCATCAAAAGTCTCGCTAATAATAACGATGTCATCCAGATAGCAAAATACCTTGTTCTCAAATTCAGGAGTAAAAAGCATATCCATTAATCTTTGTAGAGTTGCAGGTGAGTTAGAGAGACCAAAAGGCATTACCTTGAATCTAAACATGCCTCTTCCAGGTACATAAAATGCAGTTTTATCTTTATCAGCAGGATTCAAGGGAATCTCCCAAAATGCTTTCGCAATGTCGATGCTTGATAAGAATTTGGCATTCTTCAGGTTGTCCAAAATTTCGCTTATTAGTGGCAGACTATAAGCATCACGACGTGTAACTGAGTTAAGCTTCCTGCTGTCTACGCAGAAACGCCATTCACCATTCTTCTTCGGAGTGATGAGAACTGGAGATAGCCAAGGACTTTCGCATTGTTCAATGACGTTCCATCCCAGCATCTTGTCAACTTCATTAATTAACGCCTTTTGTTTTTCAGGAGACAGTCTGTAACATCTTTGTTTGATTGGAAGAGAATCACCAGTATCAATCTTGTGGGTGATTAAGTGTGTGCTTCCCAGGATACCTTTTTCTTCAAAAGAAATTGTCTTGAAGCGTTGGATGATGTCGTTAGCGATGTCCTTTTGGTTAGGAGTTAAATGCTCATAAGGTAAAACTTTAATATCTTTAATTTCGATAGCAGAGCATTTAGATTCTGTAAAGTTAAGAGAAGATAAAACACTAGGTAACAGATTAAATTTTCTCCAAAAGTCAATACCTAGTATTAGCGAAGGAAATATTTCCGGAAAAACATAAGCTTTAATCAAATGAGTTTGATTATTGAAATGAACAGGTAAGTCAAAATAACCCAAGGAATTAACTTTTTGATTATTAGCAGTAGAGACAGTAATAAGATCTGACTTGAAAAGTTTACAGCCCAGTTTAAGAATTTCCAAATGAGAATTATTACCCAGAATAGTTACTGAGCTGCCAGAATCTAGTAGACCAGATAAAGTTAAGTCATAAATTTTGACATTAACGAATGGACGATTAAGATCTTGTTCTTTGGAGTAGAGTGTAGAAGAGATTTTGTAACAAGAAAAGAAGTTTTGAATTGTTTTAATCCAACTAGCCCAATCGTCATTATCAAAGTTTAAGTTACTTTTCAAGTCAGCAGTTAGTTTTTTGAACTAGTATGTGGTTTGGGAGAACAAGTAGGGCAATCTGCAGTTTTAAAACCTTTAAGACCACATTTGAAACAAATCACGAATCGTGGTTGAGTACAAGTGTTCAAAGTATGACCTTGTTTACGACAGCGAACACAAAAAGAGCTTTCTTGAGTAGCTTTAGTTTGAGAGAGACTATTAACTTGTCTAGAAGGGTATTTGTAGGATGAAGTGAATTTATTCATAAAGGGAGGAGAAGGTTGTGAGTTATTAGAAGAATTTGAAGAGCCAACTGAACTTGAAGTGGAATGCTTGTAGTTGAATTCAGAAATAAGAGGACTTTGTTGTACATTTGGTTCTTTAAATTGTTTGTCTCTGTCAAGGAACTTTTCATAGTTTTGGCAAGTAGCCAGAAGAGAGTCGATAGAGTCAATGTCTTTTAGAGCTACGAAGACTGAATAACATGGGCGAATATTCCTCAAAATAATCTCCAATTGTTCTGTTTCAGAAAGTTTCTTCGAAAGACGAGTGAACATTCCAGACATGATGGAAATATAGATGACGATAGGTTCATCACGGCCTTGAGTTCGGTTCCTAATCGCTTCTAGAAGTTTATAATCATAATCAAAACCACCAAAGTCTTTGATTAATAAAGAGGAAAGTTCGTTCCAAGTTAAGTTTGGATTCTGATTATATTTAAATCTGAACCAATGAAGAGCATTGTCGGTGAAAATTTCAAATGCTTGAGAGATCAACAAGTCTTTGGATAAGCCACGAGCTAAGCAGTATTCTTCAAGTTTTTGAAGAAAGGATCTTGGACAGCTTTTACCATTGAACGTGTGTCTTTTCAGATCTTTGAAGACGTTAGTTGGAGAAAAAGATTGAGGTAGTGGTGAAGGATACGGGGTATGGATCGTAACAGATGTTTGAGAAACAAGAGGAGGTTCCATGACAATCGGGTCAACAGGAGGGTCAAGTGATGGAGAGTCATTTTCAGTTGGAGGTGGAGTCAAGGATTCGAATTGTTTAGTAATAGCGTCAAATTTCATCTTCAAAGTATCGAAAATAGCTTTAAAGTCTGGATATAAGTCAGTATCTATTCGCTCCAATCTGTAAAAAACATGATTAATAAAAGTTTCTATTAATCGTAAGTATTTGGTTTCACCTTGTAAAAATTTTTCAATTTTACAGTCCAGGTAAGTCAAAGTAGAACCAATTTGAGACAAGTCATCCTCGATCGGAATTGGAGAAGTCAGAATATCTTCAGGGTGAGAATTCTCAACTAAACGCAAAACCTGTTTTTTTAGAAGCAAAACAGTATTAGCTGGTTCCTCACATCTAATCTTCACTTCGTATTCGAGTTCGGCCTTGTTAAGGAATTCGTACTTAATAACCCGTTTCATTGTTATAATTAAGTGTTAAGTTTAAGAAATAAAAATTTAATAAAAAATTGTACCTCTAGAATAAAAATATTAAAGTGATGAATGTAAGTGAAGTGTTATATGTAGGTCTAAATGTAATCCAGATAAGTTGAAAAACTAGATGAAGTTTTGTTTTAGAATTTGGAAGATAGTACCTCTTTAAGTTCTCTAGAATAAAAATATTAAGGTGATGAATGTAAGTGTTATATGTAGGTCTAAATATAATCCAGATAAGTTGAAAAACTAGATGAAGTTTTGTTTTAGAATTTGGAAGATATGATAAGGATGAGTAAATAAAGAGTTAAGAACGAAAGAGAAAGCAATTCAATCAAAAGGAAATGGATAAGGCGTAGCTAAGGTGAAGAAAAGAAGAACTTTTACGTCGGGCGCCAAATTGTCGTAAAGCGACAATTAAAAACTAAATAACCTAACCTAACTACAACAAAACAACCAAAAATAAAATAAATTATTTAAAAATTTGAAAAGATTTACAGTTTCTTTTATAAAAAAAAAGGTATGAAGGTGATGATGGGCTGTAATGATGATAGTGATTTACAATATTATTAAAAAAAAATAACAAAAATAAAGATACTGCAACGAAGTATGCACAGGCTATGCCTATGATAGGTGCACAGCGCCTGCTCTAGGTACACGCAGAATCTGGAGAAAGCACATGCAGCGTCTGGAGAAGGTACACGCAGCGCTTGGAGTAGGCACACGCAACGCCCGGAGCAGATACACGCAGCACCCGGAGTAGACACGCAGCGTCTGGAGTAGGTACACGTGGCGCTTGAAGTAGGCAAACACAACGTCCGGAGTAGACACACACAGCGTCCGGAGTAGACACGCAGCGTCTGGAGTAGGAACACGCAGCGCTTGAGACAAGCACGCTCAGCGGCCGAAGATAGCGCGGGCACTAATAGGTGGAGGCGTAGGCGTGGCTAGGCGACGACTTCAGGAGAAGGCTTGCAAGATCCCGAGGCAGTGCGGATAAAGCCTTTAAGAGGTGCTTCTCGTATCAAAGCTGAAGTGAGGACCTCTATCGGCCGATTCTTCGGCTTTTATACTTTTTGACGGATCTGGGATAAGAACGAGAAATTATTTGAAATTATTTAAATTAAAAGCAAATTTTTGTAAATGGCCAAGAAGAAAAGAGTATTTTTGAAGTAAAAACATCAGGCCGGTAACAATATTTGAATAAAAATTGCCACGACAACCAGATAAACAACGATGTCAAAACATGTCAAATTTTGGTTTTAAGCTCGTAATACAGAAACGGCAAGATTTAAGTGAAAAATGAGATATTATTTATATAGGAAAAAAGGTAGCGCAAGAGCGCGCACGAAACCCGAAATTGTAGAGTTACGGAGAACTAAATAAAAGATCGAAAAAGGTAGACTCCATTGACACCGATTTAAAAAGTGCTGATAACGTGAAAATACGAAGTGAAAATGATTTGTTATTGTGTTCTTATGAATTAAAAATATTACAGGATCCTATGGAAATAAAGGTGATGCAAAATATCCAGTTTTGAGGTGAATGTAGAAAATCAAAAACAGAATGGAAAAATAAAAATAAAATAGTGTAAAATGATATGTAAGTATGTATGTAAGCATAACACTACAATTTATATAGGACCTCCTCTGAAATGAAAAAAAAAGAATCGTCAAAATCGGTATACAATTAACAAAGCTATCTTGAAGACACAAAAAATCATACAATTGTTCCTACCTCAAAACCTTCTCCTTTTTCTGAAGTCAACGAATTATAAACCAAAAACCTAACTAAAGAGCTGTAATATAAAAACAGAAACTCACGTAATAATCAACATTATATCTGAAAACAACGCCGTTTGCAACACGCCCATTTCAATTCTTTAACCAAGAAGCAGCTCTACTCGTATTTCTGTCATTAGAAATTATCAAGATAAAAGCTCTGCTCAGAGCGCGCCTACATTCATGGATTGGAAACGAGACTGTAGGCGCGCTCTGAGCAGAGGATCAACATTATATCTGAAAACAACGCCGTTTGCAACACGCCCATTTCAACTCTTTAACCAAGAAGCAGCTCTACTCGTATTTCTGTCATTAGAAATTATCAAGATAAAAGCTCTGCTCAGAGCGCGCCTACATTCATGGATTGGAAACGAGACTGTAGGCGCACTCTGAGCAGAGGATCAACATTATATCTGAAAACAACGGCGTTTGCAACACGCCCATTTCAACTCTTTAACCAAGAAGCAGCTCTACTCGTATTTCTGTCATTAGAAATTATCAAGATAAAAGAGAGTACTTAGAAAAGCACTAGGCGTACGTATACGGTTTACAACGCGTTAGCGGCTGTTCTATTAAGTAATAAATCCCGCGTAATGTATTTTTGAAACTCTCAACAGTTTCTCTCCTATACAGATAAGTAAATGAGCTAACAAGCATCATACGTGCTTCATAAATTGTTTCAAAAAACTGAATCTTTACTGACTTAAGTCTCTACCGTTGCCACGTAAGCGCGGAGTTAATTCTGGATAGAGCCATTACAAGTATGGTTACTTATTCTTTTGTGTTCGAACGAGAACAAATACATCGTCTCGGTTCAATACGTTATTTACACGTCATTAATCCTTCTAACAGAGAAATGGAATTTAGGGCAGCATCGAAAGAATTATTTATTGATGAATGTTTATAGTTTTTACATTTTGTGCATGTTCACTTATTACTTTTGTCAAATACTAATAGCCCGTCCCGACTTCGCCCGGATAGGATTAAAGATCTCCATGTTTTTTGGATAAAATATAGCCTAGATTTTTTTATACGATGAGCATAAGAAACGAGCACACAGTCCACTTGACGGTAAGTGTTGCTGTAGACCATAGACATCTACATCTATCCTCGATTACGAATCAAAATGCAAATTGTCACCCGTGAGTACTAAATTGGAATGCCTCCTTTCCACCATGAACTTGATATCCTTTCCAACATGAATGAAACGCAACAGCGTTAAACTGCTATTTTACGCTGGTAGTCTGTGAGAGCGTGGTCCTTCACCGGCCGAACCGACCCATTCGTGCTACAACTATACTACTATAATAATGTAGCTGCACCATGGCTTTACCACGTATAAACGTCGTGGCGACTTGTTTCTACTAAATTACTCCTAGCATTGATCTCTATACCTACGTTCGTGAAGTTTCATTACAAACGGTTCAACTATTCCGAAGATCATCTAGAACCATAGAATACTAAAATACACTATAGAATGGCTGTCAACCTTATTATGTACGAGGATTGGCGTCGCCAGGAGCACGCATACAAGCAATTACGTCGTATTATCAGTTAATCACTACTACAAACCCGATTTGCTGTGTTGACAGACGGATTTTAATACATATTTATTTGTAAATAGCGTGCTATTTGGCATTTTCTAAATAATTTGCATGCGAAATTTGGAAACGATTGTAACGTCAAAACACATCTCGTGTTGACATTTATATGTGTGAATTGAAATGTTAGTGGCTATACGGGCTCCGCCCACTCCCCCGTTCTATTATGAATGTATTATAGTACTGGACATACAGACGGACAAAACTCTGAAAATCTTTATGTCATATTGGCTTGAAATAACCCACTCAACTAGCTATGAGGTAGTTATTTCAACATTGCAGACAGACACATCAATTTTATTTATATATATATATATATATAGATGAACCAGTGCGTGCTCACCTATGTTTTGCATAGTGGGTGTAGTGAAACAGATTTTTTTATATGATAGGGTGACAAACGAGCTCACAGTCCAACTGATGGTAAGTGGTTGCTGTGGCCTATAGACAGAATGCAGATGCGTTGTCACCCGTGAGGACTAAGATGGAATGCCTCGTTTCCATTAAAAAGGGTCTCCGGTTCTCTACACTCACTATACGAAACACAGCAGTATTAAGCTACTATTTTACGCTGGTATTCTGTGAGAGCGTGGTCCTTCCCCGGTCGAGTCGACCCATTCGTGCTATAACTATACTACTAATATAACTGCGGTATGGCTCTACCACGTATAAACTACTCTTTATAAGATACTATTTTTACTCAGAACGATGCACACCATCTTAGTTCATGGGTGTGATAACGTAATTACATTATGCTATAATACGGATAGATAGACGTGTCTATAAACCACAGCATCAACTTACTTACTTTGGTAATCGTTCACCCTTACTATATAAAGTAATACTATCTTTGTCTACATAACCACATACCATAAGGCGGGATTGTAGTCAATCGCTCTCGTAAAATGGGTAAAAATCTGATTTATTTTTATTTTTCAACCGACTTCAAAAAAAGGAGGAGGTTCTCATTTCGACTTCGTTTGTATTTTTTTACGTGTGTTACCTCTGAAACTTTTTTCTAGGTGAACCGATTTTGATGATTCTTTTTTTATTAAATAAAGCTGGTGCTTCTAATGTGATGCCGTATAAATCTGACTGAGTTATTTTAAATAACGCTATATATTGACTTCCACTACATTGAAAGAAAGATAGAAGTCTTTTTCTTTAAACAAGTCGTACGATTTAAAAAAAAATCACCACTTATTTAAAAGAGAGACATAACTAGCTAGAATATAGTTGCAACACGTATAACTTGGTTCTACCGGTAAAGGACTACAGTCGTCAGTAATCGGCGTAAAATAATGTTGCACATTGTACAAAGTACATGTACGAAGTACAAACTTTGTATGGTGAGTAATGGCCTGACTACACGCTCCGTCTTGCCTGCGCAGTCCAGGCCTGTGCAGTCAGGACTGTATATGGCTCGTGCAGGTAAGCTCGCGCAAACTGGACTGTGCAAACCTCAGAGTGTTTTGAGAGCTTGTCACGTCATGCTGTGGCCAGAAGGGGTTTTTTTAAACGGAGCCTTACATTATTGCATATATATTACGAATATTGTGCAATTCCTACAATATTACACACATACGTATCGAATTGGTAACCTGCTTTATTTTTGAAAGTCTGTTAACAATATTACAAGCCTAACAAGTTGTTAATTCAATATATTTATTACACATCATTAAAAAGCGCGGCTTGAATAACTGGCCACACGCTCAAGTAAGCTCGCAGGCAAAACCGTGCAAACTAAGCCCGCGCAAGCCAATCTTCAGCACGTCAACGATTACGCAAGTCACCTGCGCGAGCTACTGTCTTGTCGTCCACACGCACGCGCTTACCCGTGCAGGCTCTCAGGCAAGACGGAGCGTGTAGCCGGGCCGTAACTAGATAATAAGGATCAGTTCACACAGAGTTTCGACGCGACGTTTCTTGAAGAGGCCGGTGGTTTCGCACCACGCAACACACCGCCGCGAGACGTCGCGAGGCGCACCGTGAAGTCGCGCACCGTTTTTGCACGCAGTGCCTCTACCGACGAAGCACCGCTGCGTCGTGATCCGCCGCGTTACGCTGCGAGACATCTCGAGTAAAGTCGCATCACGTCTCTATGTGAGCTGACGTTAAAGGTCAGTTAGGGTCTGCTCACACCGAGACATCTCGTGACGCAGCGAGAAGCCGCGAGGCGCATCTGAAGCCGTTGTGGTGACTTGTCTCTACTATTATTTGAAGGGCAATTGTCCACCACCGCCGTCAACGAGACGTCAGCGAGAACGAGATTATTTCTGACCGTGATCAAGATGATTCAGTCAGTGGTTTAGTCAATTGCCCGTAGTTGTAGCTGTCATGCGTTGGCACGGCGCCAGTGTGGATGGACAAGTTTAAATGTATTTTGTATTGCTGGTACATAGGAACACCTAAATCTCGGACCGAGTTCTTGTGGTCGTGCCGATCTGCTCTAAACTTCGGTGGACAGGCGGCTATAGTTAATGTATGTGTCACTACCTCGGCGCCGTCATGTCATTCCTGTTGACGTCTCGGTGACGGCGGCGGTGGACAATCTCTACTAAATTCAAATTCAAATTTATTTATTTGCCAGAATGTACGTGTGCAATAAAGTATGATCTTAAATTATGTATAATGGCCCATTTACATTCTACCACTTTAAATGGTGTGCAAATATTTTATAAGTAAACATGCAAAAAAAATTTAACAAGTGAGAATTCAATTAAAATGTCACATTGTTTAATGATTGTTTTAATTTTAATGTCCATACTTTCATTTTGTTTGTAATTAATTAATTATTAGATATATATATCAATATTACTGACTTCGAATTTATTTTCCACAAAAAGACATAAATTCATTTAGGTCGTAAAAACATTTTTCTTTTAACGATTGTATCAACTTTTTTTAAACATGGTTAAAGATTTTGATATACACCTTTATAGCATTTACGTAAGAGTTCCTTTCATACAATTTGAGCCTGCATTGAGGTAAGTATAATTTATGTTTATTTCTAGGAGCTACATTTCGTTCAGTTACATTTATGTGCCTTTCAAAGTGTTCAGGATGTTATTTTACAAATATGCATATTTCTTTAATGTACATGTTTAATGTATTAGGCGTCGCGTTGTCAACGTCGTCACGATACGCCGCGCTACTTCGCGACGCGTCTCGCGGCGCGGCGGCGCGCTGCGCGGTGCATATCCACTGGGCTCTTCAAGCATCGTCACGCTGCGTCGCGTCTCTGTGTGATCTGACCCTAAGAACCTTTTTAAGCATTTTTTTTTAAGAAGAGGGGGCAAACGAGCATGTGCTCACCTGATTTAAGTGACTACCGCCGCCCATGATAATATAAGCTATATTTTTAAGCATAACAGTGCATTACATCTTAGTATTTAGGGGGGAACAACATATTTAGTTAACCTTATTATCCAATGTATATAAAGGGATATTAAGGGCGTACATTATGGCATTCTCTACCAGTTTCTATAAAAAAAAATCCAACGTAGTTCTCAGCGGTGACAAACAGCTCAACTGCATTTTGTTTCTTAATCGAGGATGTATACAAATGTCTATGGACCACAGCATCAACTTATCTTTGGGTGTACTGTAATCGTTTCTCAATCTTACTAATACAGCAGAAAGACTGTAAACGTTGACAGAAAGGATAGGTTGATATAAGACTAATGAACGATTTTCATTGTCGAAGGACTACTAATTCTCCATAACTATCCGTAGTTTGATTTATTATTAAATATTCTTTCTAGCGATCCGGCTTCCCACGCAATATTTCTGAACCTCGAGAACAGCGCCACGTTCCGACATAAGTAGAAAATACATTTTTTGTGTTTTATATAGGCAGCGTCATATAGAATCATGTTTTATATAACATGATTCATTTAATTAACGTACTTCTTATATAACACAACGGATAGTTACAGAACGAAACGATTCTTAATTATAGAAATGAGACACAAGTTAAAGCTTGTTCGCACGACCAGAATGAATATGGTTTAAAGAAATATGGATATCATCAATATAACTAAACAGTTTCTTACGCATATTTTTCCTACATATAACAGGAATGTAATCGCCACACTTGGCAAGCAAATTTGTGATCGCATTACGAGGCGTCTTGCACCATATTCTAGGCCACAATAATAATACATTTTAAAGTAATAATACTCCTAAGAACTTTATATACATAAACTCTTACGCCTGTCACCCAAAGTAATACTTATAAGAAGGACTTTACAAACAAAAACTTTCACGTCTGTCAACCAAAAGGGTAGGCAAAGATTATGGACTTCCTTTTGGCACGATCCTGACACACCTCTCTCACTACTTTCACATCTATTTATCTACGCAGAAAGACTCCACGGCTTAACGTACTCTTAATATGCTCCATTCAAACTATCGCACAATTTGTTCGGTAAATTTCCGTCTAATTAATCTGTGTCCTGCATTCACTCTTCGTTCTGTATCCTTGTCATGTTTACCATACCTGTTAAATATACAAACTCATCCTCAACTTGCTCAACCAACTCCCTTCTTTTATTGTTTCACATATCGTTTTACTTTCTTCTCTTTCAAAAACCATCATTTTCGCTCCCCCCTTTCTTTCAATACCACGTTCATTGATGTAACCATCATTTGCAACCTGCTCGGCGATATTGCGAATATGATTCGATCGCCGTCGTACTAGAGGCATTTAAAGCCTAACGCGCTCATTCTTAATCCGTATTCTTTAACTTTCAGTTTCCAAACAACTCCATTAACAGATTGAACAGACACGGCGATGCCTCGTCAGCGAAGACTAAAACTTCTCTGACACCTTTACGGTTGTCAAACAAGTCCGAGGAGGCCCGTTAACTTTGACAAATGTACTAAATTCCCTATTAAGAGATTTAAATGCCTGCATCAGCTTAGTGCTCAATCCAAACGTAGAACTGTGGACTCTATCATATCCTTTTTCGAAGCCTAAAAATCTACAGAAAACTTTCAGGGTCTTTGGTCAAATACTTCTCTGTGATCATGCGCATAGTAAAGAGCTGATGTGTACCATACCCATCTAATCCCTTTAAAATATAAATATTAACCTTGGCCTCTCAGTATATTTACGAAAATTTAATGCATGTTCACAAAACAAAGGTAGTTTTAGTAAAAAAGTGATAATACACTATGTAAAAACTAGGGAAAAACACAAGCTAGTGATACCGGTTTCTCGACTACACAGAGTCAGTTATTCATTCCTGGGGCAAAGTATACGCTATTACAACAAAGTACCAGAAAATATACAAGATCTCTCTACTACCAACTTTAAATATTTTATTAAACAAAAACTGTATATAAAGAGTTATTATAATATAAATAAAATACCAATGAATTGGTCGTTTTCAAGCGGTTTCTAAAATTAATTTTGTAAGTAGTTTGTAATTATAAACTTTCATATAGATTTTTTTAGGCGCTGGTTTTGTAGCCGATTCTTAGAGGTTTTTTACCGAACCAGTGGTAAAGTAAAAAAAGACAATTTATATATATATATAATTTCTATAAGAATTACATACATGTGATCTATATTGAAAAAAATATTCTTCTACTATTCTATTCCTCTTTTTAATCTAAATCCAGCCTACACATCCCAAATCTTTTTAATCAACACAATTTATACGTTTATTAAATCAGTCATAGCTTCCTTATTGTCCTACAAAAGAGACTGAACGGTTGAATCAAGATATCTGTAATTTTTAACGTCTTACATTCCACAAAACGAATTGTTAGATTTTAATGAGAATTTTAGGCAAATTAACATCGAACTGGTTCGCTGAATCATACCGCTTTAATTAGGGCAGGAATCGCGATATCGTACGGTGCTCGGACACCTAAATACAAACACGAATGCAGTTCCGCGAATGCATCGGTTAAGATCTGTCGCATGAATCAGCAAGCCATCCGATATATAAAGACATCGGTCTCGTAACAGAACCATTATAGGAAAAATATTGGAGAGTCTCAACATTATAGAAATAGCGAGGAACAAAACACTAGAATGTGTATCACAATAACATTATCGTTATCATCTAACGAATAATAAATCGCCTCATAATCATTAAATGTGTCACCTTGGAAGTTCCAGTCAACGGTGGTTTTAAGAAATGGAACCCGGTATATTTATTTATTGTATTCCCTCATAAAAGAGAATACAAAGGGCAAACTTAATATCTTCAGTCAATCCATCGCATCGCGAACTATTTTTATGTTCATCAGTTCATGGGCGAATGTGGTCAAGGGCCTCGAAAGCTAAACGCCATCCAACAGCGACTAAACTCGAAACTCAGAAAATTCCCTTCTCCTTTCCTCTTGCACCTAAACCAGAAAACGGGAATAAAGTAATTCACAACAAAATCTGCGACCGTTATGATTAGGTTGAAAGGTGATTGCCATTCAGGCAATATCCTACAATAAATACAATTACGTCCGTTCCACGTTGATCGTAATTATATTTTTTAATTGCTAGAATGTGTGCTTTTTTAGAGTTCGGCGTGTGCCTTTTTTACATGTTAATTGTGTTCATCATTATCTTTATGTTTTCGCTAATAGAGGTTTTGGGAGCTTAAAATGACGGGTCCTGGCTATTACTCTCACTTATAGAGTTTTCTCACTTATCCGGACCCGTCATTTTAAGCTCCCAAAACCTGTATTAGCGAGAAACAGTAACCTCTGTAAGAGAGAGTCATTTTTCCCTCATGGACCCTCCGGAGACTGCTCTTTATCTATACCTCTATAAGCGACAGTCGAGCTTTATTTATTTATATTATTTAGGAGGAACTATAGCTATAATAAAATACATACATACATAAAAGATACACAGACTTAAAATAGTGAATGCGTTTGAATCCGGAAAATCGCGAAATGAAATTCAGAGGGTGTTAGCGACGACAAAGCGAATTCGAACATTTAATCTTAATTATTCCTTATCAGTGATTTAAAACTAAGTGATAGTATTTAATTCTAATTGTTTCCTATTCGTAAAATAAAGCTAAGTGTAAAGACTGATAGTGCTGAAAACAGGAAAGTAAATTAAACACTTCTATTCTTATCTTAAAGTAACTTATATGAATCTATTTAATATTATTTAGGTCTGATTAGAACATTAGACGCAAGTATAAGCTTATTTTCTAGTAAGATCTTTTTATCATAACTTTAAGAGCTATTAACATATAGGTGATTAATATAATTCTTTTTCCTTTAAAGTAATTCAAAAGAAACATTAATATGTCAATTAATCACTATATAATGTCATTTCATTATGAGAAAGATTTAAATTTTATGAAAAAATATTGTATAGATTCTTAAGCATTAATCCTGAAAAAAAGTGTTGTACATTCCTACCTCTTGGCGGCGCTACTTGTATGTTCGGCAAAAAATACTATCCTACTCCGGAGCTAAACCGTGAAGTGACCGCGAAGCTATTTTTATTTTTTATAAGTGTAAAATAAAGGTTTATTGAATAATTTAGGTTTAGAATAATAGAAATAAGTTGTATCTATCGTTAGGAATAAATATAAATGTTGTAAGGTATGTTTTACCACGTTTATTAAGAAAATTGTAAATCTCTCTTAGAAAGGGTTATTCTGTGCTCTGATTGGTCAATAGATTCACTAATGCCGTGTGCGATTTTTTCTTAATTATGATTGGTTACAGCCGCTTATAAAAAAGGGGCGTTTTTCGTGGTAAAATATTCCAAATCCGGCAATGTAATAATAAGGAATCAAGAAATAAAATAAGAAGAAACTCTCAAGAAGTGTTATTTATTGCTCATCTAACTGCTACTGTATGCTCTCCAGTTAACATCCCGCCAGCAAACCCGCTCTATTTTATCGACGCTCCCTTATACGAGCATCCACATTGGTCCTTCGAGAAGCCGGATCGGGTTTAAGGAAAACTAGGAAGATGCCTTCAAATACAAGATCAAAATCAGTGCAGTCGAAGACTACGAGTGAAAGCAACGCCACTACGGGTACCAGTACGACGGATTGGAGCATGAATACGCCGAGTGATTCTACAAACACGACGGCTACTAACACGTCGACTTCAGATCGATCGACGCTTACAAGAGCATCGCCCAGCAGCGTACACAGACAACCCGTACTTCTTAACAAGAACATTGCCGGAAAGGAATCAACACCGGGGGACGTAACCCATACCACCCCCCCGACACGCACCGTCGAAGCGTCAGTTCCTCACCAAGAAGAAAGTCATCCAACGCCGCAGATTCAAGAAAGAAGTGTCGCAATGAAGACTCTGCAGCAGCCTCACCCTAAGAAGACGACCCGCGATCCAGACACGCTTTCCGTTCGCTCGTCGCATAGGAAGAGAGCAGAAGCGCAAGCAAAGATGACAATGGCATTAAGGGAACTAGAATTGGCAGAAGCGCGGTCAAAAGTTGCTCAAGCGGAATTAGAACTTCTCACCGCGGAATCAGAAGAGGAAGATGGTGCCGGAGAAGAGCTGTTCGAACGAACTCGAGAAGTCGAACGCTGGTTCATCCAGACCGGAGACATGCCTAATAAGAACCACAAACCAATAGAGGCAGAAGAAAAGAAAAGTGACATCCAGGAACTAGCTTCAGTCATACTAAAGCTATCAGAAAAATCACGTGACACCGTTTCACCGAAGCACCTCGAACTCCCTCACTTCAACGGGGCCTGCGAAGAATGGTTAGCCTTCAAAAGATCATACGAGGATACGGCTGCTTCTTTCAGTAGCAATCAAAACCTAGCGCGCCTTAGAATAGCGATCCAAGGAAAAGCTAGAGAAGCCGTCCAAAGCCTGCTGTTCACCGCCGAAGACCCACGCGAAGTGATTAAGGGACTGGAAGCAAGATTCGGAAGACCTGGAGCACTAGCATTAGCAGAACTAGAGAAAATGAAGAACCTCCCAAGAGTTGGCGAAAACCCGAGCGACATATGCATATTTGCAAGCAAAGTAAAGAACGCAGTCGAGACAATCAAAGCCTTGAAGAAACCACAGTATCTCAGTTCACCTGAAACGCTGAGAGTTATAGTAGACAAGATGCCGACGTCAATGAAGTTCCGTTGGTTCGCCTACCACAGAAGCAGAAGAGATGAGGAAATTCAGGAGCTATTACTTATCGAAGCGTTCCTAGAAACAGAAGCCGACATGTGCGGAGACTTCGCCCCGCCCGAAGCATCCTCAGAACAAAGAAGAGGAATAAGAAAACCCGTTCATTTGGTTCAAGAAGCGTCAAAAGAGAAATATAAGAAGTCGTGTCCGTTCTGTGGAAAAGAACACTTCGTATTAGAATGTAAAAGGTTCAAAGAAGCCAACCTGAATGAAAAATGGGATATGACCAAGAAGGCAAAGATATGCTTCAAGTGCCTTCGATTCAGACACTCAAGAATCAACTGTAAAGCACCAGTCTGCAAGCTGTGCAAAAGATGGCATCATACCATCTTACATTCTGACAAACCACCGGCGTCGATAGAAAAAGAAGCAAAAGACACCAATAGCACCTCAGAAGAAAAGGTCGCCTCAATTCACAACGCCAAAGGAGAAGAAAAGGCCTACTTAAAGATGATCCCCGTGAACCTCTATGGCCCAAAAGGACAAGTTCGCGTATTGGCACTACTAGACGAAGGGTCAACGGTCACACTCCTAGACGCATCAATCGCTGAGAAAATCGGAGTCGAAGGAAAGAAAGAAAAACTCACGATCGAAACCGTCGGCGGAAAGGTGTTAAGAAAAGATAGTTCACAGAAGATCGAGTTCAAAATAAAAGGGGTTCATAGGAAAGAAAAGAGAACTATCGTAGCAAGGACCATCGACGACCTGAAGCTGTCTGAACAATGCATAAACAAGGACACCGTGAGAAACTGTAAGCACCTGAAGGCGATTGAAAATCAACTCCTCTACGTCACCGAGAGGCCCAAGCTACTGATAGGCCAAGACAATTGGGGACTGATAGTGACAAGAAAACTGAAGAAGGGCAAACCATCAGATCCTCTAGCCTCCCTCACGAACTTAGGGTGGGTGTTACACGGATGTGAATCAGGAACAACTGCCACAGTACACTTCACTCATTATGGCAAAGCGACCACTGGCGAGGAAGACATAGAAGACCTCGTCCGAGAACACTTCCAACTAGAGTCTCTAGGGATCCAAAATCGTTCACCATCTAACGACAGCGACAGGAGAGCATTAGAAACCCTCGAGAAAACTACCAAGAAACTGCCAAGCGGTCAATATGAAACGGGTCTCCTGTGGAAAAAAGAAGATGAACGCCTGCCCAACAACTACAATCAAGCTGTTCGACGCCTGGTCAGCATCGAGAAAAAATTGGATCGTGATCAAGAAGCAAGAAAGCACTACGAGGAGCAGATCCTGAGTCTAATCGAAAAAGGATACGAAGAGAAGGCTCCAGAAACCTCTAACAAAGGAAGGACATTCTACCTACCCCACTTCGCTGTTGTACACCCAGTCAAGAAGAAGCTAAGAATAGTGTTCGACGCAGCTGCCAAGTACGAAGGAAAGAGCCTCAACGACGCCTTGCTCTCGGGCCCAGACTTGCTACAATCACTATTCGGAGTACTGCTGCGTTTCAGAGAGGGACCAGTAGCCGTCATGGCAGATATACAAGACATGTTTCTCCGAGTAAAAGTCAGAGAAGACGACCGAGACAGTCTCAGGTTCCTGTGGCGCGGAAACCGAAGAACCGGCAAGCCTGAAGAGTATAGAATGTCTTCAATCATCTTCGGAGCAGCGTCATCACCTGCAACAGCAATATACGTAATGAACAAGAACGCAGAGGAATTTAAGAACACTCATCCTGAAGCAGTGAAAGCAATTAAGAGAAATCACTACATGGACGACTATCTGCAGAGCTTCGCATCTACAACCGAAGCAAAGAAGATATCCAAAGAAGTGAAAGACATTCACGCAAGAGCAAACTTTCATCTGAAGGGATGGGCCAGCAACAACTCGGGGGTAATATCAGAGGTAGAAGACACAAACAAAGAAAACTCCTTACAACTGACCAAGGAAGAGAAGACTCTGGGATTAAGATGGTTGGTGAAAGAAGATGCATTAGCCTTCAACGTCGGGCTACGCAACACGCCGGAAGACCTGCAAGACGGCAGAAGGACTCCAACAAAAAGAGAAGTCACAAGCGCAGTAATGTCCACATTCGATCCAATGGGTTTTGCTACACCAGTTCTAATACAAGGGAAGAAACTAATCCAAGACATCTGGCGAAAGAAAATAGACTGGGATGAACCAATCAACGAACATCAAAAAGAAGCCTGGATGAAATACCTGGAAGAAGTTTCAACATTAACAAGGCTGAAGATCCCGAGATGCGTCTCACCCAAAGGCAGAAAAGGTCAGCTACACACGTTCTCCGATGCGAGTGAAGAAGCCTATGCAGCAGTAGTCTACTGGAGAATAGTAGAGCCCGGAGGAAAGGTCCATGTCTCCATGATCGCCGGCAAAGCAAAGGTAACGCCGACGAAACCTGTGTCAATTCCGAGGCTAGAGCTACAAGCGGCCTTACTCGGAAGCAGACTAGCCGCCACAATCGAAGAGGAATCAGAGCTCGACATATCGAAGAAGGTTTACTGGACCGACTCCAGCACAGTACTGCAGTGGATAAAGTCAGAACCAAGGAAGTTCAAAACTTTTGTGGCCAACCGACTCGCCGAGATCGAAGAAAGGTCCAAGCCAGAAGACTGGAGATGGGTGCCAACCAAGGAGAATCCAGCGGACGACGCCACGAGGGGAACCCCAATCGAATTCGACCACAACGCCAGATGGTTCAAAGGCCCGTCATTTCTCCGTCGACCAGAAGAAGAATGGCCATTCCACGACTTCAAACCAGCAATTGTTATGCCAGAAGAAAAAAGCAAGCAAAAGGTGTTGGCAACAATGGCAGCAGAAGACACTCTACTAAACCTAGAAAGGTTCTCGAGCTGGGAGCGACTGCTGCGCACTACAGCCAGAGTGATCGCTTTTACACACCTACTAAAGAAGAGCCGTAAAGCGACCACCACCGCCGCACGCCAGAAGGATGAGTCCTGGAAACCACAAAAAATCCAGAAGAAAGAAACACAAACCTCAATCCCGTCGACCAGCAGAAGTGAAAATAAACGCCTATACTCACCCATAGAAGCAGAACACCTAAAAAAGGCCGAAGAGATATTAATAAAAATAAGCCAGAGCGATAGTTTTGCATCAGACATAAGAAAACTGAAGTCGGAAAAGCCATTAGAAAATTCGAGTCGACTCAAGAAAATCGAAGTTTACATTGGAGACGACGGAATAATTAAATTAAGGAGCAGAACAATGAAATTCCACGATCAAAACGGAAGAATAATGAATCCTATCATTTTAGACGGAAAACAAAAAATAACTCGTCTAATAATACAACACTATCACAGGAAATTCCTTCACGGAAACACCGCTACGGTAATGAACGAAATTCGTCAAAGGTTCTGGATCTTGGGTTTAAGAGCAACTCTAAAAGCGGTCGCACACAGCTGTCAATGGTGCAAGACAAAGAAGAGTTCGCCAGAGATACCACCAACGGGAGATCTGCCGAGTGAAAGATTGCAGCATCATCAATTTCCGTTCTCCTGCACAGCTGTAGACTACTTCGGGCCGATGCAAGTCACCATCGGAAGAAGGAACGAGAAGCGCTGGGGAGCCTTATTTACCTGTCTCACAACTAGAGCAGTACATTTAGAGCTGGTACCTTCTCTCAGCACCAGCTCAATGATCATGGCACTCCGACGAATGGCAGCCAGAAGAGGAACTCCGAAAACAATATATAGCGACAACGGAACTAATTTCGTCGGAGCGAAAAGGGAATTAGAAGAGGCCGCACAGGAAAAGGGCATCCAGTGGAAGTTCATCCCCCCCGGGAGCTCCAAACATGGGAGGCGCCTGGGAGAGGCTCGTACGAACAGTCAAAACGGCGCTAGCAGTAGTCCTCAACGAGAAGAGCCCGCCCGAGGAAGTACTCCATACGCTAATGACTGAGGTTGAACACATCGTCAACTCGAGACCTCTCACCCCGATCAGCATGGACCCAGGAGACGAGGAAAGCCTAACACCGAACCACTTTCTGCTGGGAAGATCATGCGGAGCTATGGCGCCGGGAGAGTTCAGCGACACGGAGCTCATCGGAAGGGCAAGCTGGAGAACCACCCAGAGACTCGCAGACCACTTCTGGAAAAGGTGGATTAAAGAATACTTACCTCTCCTGATGCCAAGGAAACTCGAAGGGAAAGAAACCAGAGACCCAAGGGAAGGAGACATCGTGCTAATAGTAGACGCCACATTACCGCGAAACTCATGGCCTCGCGGTGAAATCGTCAAAACCTATCCCGGACCAGACGGAAGAACCAGGGTGCTGGACGTGCGGACATCAGGTGGAATACTTCGCCGTCCAACTCGACGTGTCATCGTGCTGGTGCCAGCGGAGTCGTCGCCTCCAGAGGATGCAGTGCTACGCACCGTGGGGGGAGAATGTTAGCGACGACAAAGCGAATTCGAACATTTAATCTTAATTATTCCTTATCAGTGATTTAAAACTAAGTGATAGTATTTAATTCTAATTGTTTCCTATTCGTAAAATAAAGCTAAGTGTAAAGACTGATAGTGCTGAAAACAGGAAAGTAAATTAAACACTTCTATTCTTATCTTAAAGTAACTTATATGAATCTATTTAATATTATTTAGGTCTGATTAGAACATTAGACGCAAGTATAAGCTTATTTTCTAGTAAGATCTTTTTTATCATAACTTTAAGAGCTATTAACATATAGGTGATTAATATAATTCTTTTTCCTTTAAAGTAATTCAAAAGAAACATTAATATGTCAATTAATCACTATATAATGTCATTTCATTATGAGAAAGATTTAAATTTTATGAAAAAAATATTGTATAGATTCTTAAGCATTAATCCTGAAAAAAAAGTGTTGTACATTCCTACCTCTTGGCGGCGCTACTTGTATGTTCGGCAAAAAATACTATCCTACTCCGGAGCTAAACCGTGAAGCGACCGCGAAGCTATTTTTATTTTTTATAAGTGTAAAATAAAGGTTTATTGAATAATTTAGGTTTAGAATAATAGAAATAAGTTGTATCTATCATTAGGAATAAATATAAATGTTGTAAGGTATGTTTTACCACGTTTATTAAGAAAATTGTAAATCTCTCTTAGAAAGGGTTATTCTGTGCTCTGATTGGTCAATAGATTCACTAATGCCGTGTGCGATTTTTTCTTAATTATGATTGGTTACAGCCGCTTATAAAAAAGGGGCGTTTTTCGTGGTAAAATATTCCAAATCCGGCAATGTAATAATAAGGAATCAAGAAATAAAATAAGAAGAAACTCTCAAGAAGTGTTATTTATTGCTCATCTAACTGCTACTGTATGCTCTCCAGTTAACATCCCGCCAGCAAACCCGCTCTATTTTATCGACGCTCCCTTATACGAGCATCCACAGAGGGAGTTTAATTTACCAGAATCCACCTATTATAAAATTATAAAATCAAAAGATACCCTTATAAAGTAGTTATATGGCGAAATAAAAACTATATATGCACATAATATATGTTGTGCACATTATTCACCTAATTTTATCATATTAGATATTTACTACATTCGTACTTTCTGTGACTTGTTATTGCTGCGTACCTGTATAAGAGAGAAACGCTACCCATGTACCTGCATTAGCGAGAAACTCGGGTTAGTGAGAAACCTCTATAATCGAGATTGAGATTGTGTTCCCTTGAACTCTCGCTTATCCAGGTTTGACTATTATATATATATATATATATATATATATATATATATATATATATATATATATATATATATATATATATATATCACTAAACGAAAGCCTTTTGTGTTTGCGCATACGCTATGTTCAAACAACAAATATTCCTAAATTAATAAACATACAGCTGCAAACTTTATGTTTTATTGTAGCTTAACTCAAAATGTGTCGACCTAGTAAAAAAATAAGAAGGTTAAACATAATTTTTTGATATTTATTTGAAGTTTTTTTTTCTTTAAAGTTACGAGTATGTGCACAATCTTTTTGGTAACGGAAACGATAGACAATATTGTTGTCCTTCGAATGAGCTAATTTTTATCTCAGTAAGACCAAAACTTTGAGAGATATGAATATTTTTGTAAACACGTAGAGAATATCTCAAGAAGAAATAAAATGGCTGCCACATAGAGGGGGAGGGGATTAGACCTCAGTGTGTAGTGTATTTTTGTATTAAAATAGATGTATTATAAGTACCTAGAATATCGCTAGTCCGTGACCGGACCCACTACTACAGTATATTCTGTTCGTGTGTTTTGCCACTGAACTCCTAAACGGCCGGACTAATTTTGAAAAACTGTTGTCCTTGGATAGTTTAGATTCACAATTATACCCGGTAGGTGGTGCTGTTATCTATAACCAAAAATCACCAGAGCGGAGCCAGGGCTGATAGCTAGTTAGATATATAATCATGAAATTCTGATTTGAAACTGTCTTTCGTAAGCATGTAATGCAGTCACGCTATTTTCATTAAACTATCTGATTATATGCCATAGTATATGTTGAGAGAAGAATTTTATTAATGAACCCGATTCGTATAAACGAAAGTTCCACGGTAAGTTACTTAAGTGAATCTCAAATGTATGTTAATTTAATCACATCAATACTAACAACGGTATCTACTACATATACATCGCAAATAGCTGCGGAATATTTTGGTGAAAATGTTGAAGTGTTTCTTGCCCTAGATTTACCGGTTCGTCTACCATTTTCGTGTCGAGCATATCACAGACGAAGTTAACCTTAAGCCGTTGCTTCCAGCGTACAGATGTATATTCTAGGAAAAGTTAAATTCTATTTTCGCAATGCGCAACTGTAACTTTTATTTTTATTTTCGATATTAGAAATTTATAAATTTGATAAAATTACACATGTAAACGTACTAAGCTATGTTTAGATATGGAATACGGGAAGGCAGGGGGGCATACCTTCTGTTAGCACAATGACGATTATAATATCCTAATTTTTATCCGAAGATACTTCTAACAGTAACAAACAAACATGACAAACGAGCACGCAGTCCACCTGATGGAGAGGGGTTGCTGTGGCTCATAGACATCTACATCTTTCCTCGATTACGACTCAAAATGCAGATGCGTTGTCATCCTTGAGGACTAAGATAGAAGGCCTCGTCTCCACTAAAAAGGGTCTCCGGTTCCCTACAGTCACCATATGAAACACAGCAGCCTTAAGCTATTTTACGCTGGTTTAGCTGCATACACATGTCACCGTCACTGTTGTCATTATAACTAAAAAGAATATTGCTATGGTTGCAATTTTTTTTTATGAAAGAATTTTGTATTCAATAGCACATTAACGATAGTACCTATGTATTCAAAACAATGAAAAAATATTTTTATTATTTTCAAACAACTTCAATTTTGTGTTTCGAGATAAAAAATAGAAACTAGCAGAATAAATATTCCTGCTCTTGTAGCACACTTTATAAAATTATTGTGAGATCAGAAATTCTAGGTTAAATCGGAAGCTGTAGTGGATCTTTATCATAGCAACAAAATTATAAGTAAAATAGGAAGTTTATTTCAACATACATAAAATATAGGAAATGCAATATAATATAATAATAATCTTTATTGACATAAAATTTGTTACAATATTATTTAAGCCTCCGACTCCCGAGCTAGGTTAGAAAACCTGTGTTACGAGAGTCAGTGATCTCTCTAATATAATGACAGCTACTTATTTTATGTAAATAAAGTAATTTTAAAATCTGCGTGTGCGTGTGTGCATGTGAGTGTGTGTGAGTGTATGCATGTGTGCGTGCGTGTGTGTTTGCTTGCGGCTGGGTGCGTGTGTGGGCACAGTGTTGCCACCTTAGTGGATTTTCCACTAAATCTGGTGGTTTGGAACCCCCTTTTAGTGGCAAATTTTTGCTTTTAGTGGCTAGTGGTTTTTTTAGCGGATTAGGAATTTTAAAAGTAACGTTGCCTACACATAAGATAGATATCTTTACTCAAAATATTCGTGACTCTTTGGACCAAAGATGCTACCTGGGATTCCGATTCGAAAAACAGATTCAAGAAATGAAAGAGAAGGTTTTCCACGGGAAGAGGAAGAAGTATTGCGGAATAGGTGCATACAGTTTATAGGTTGTCTGATTGACGAAATAAAAAAATAGATTGCCGGAAAATATTACTCTCATGAAACAAATATCCCGTATAAGTCTCGAAAAAGCCCTGCATCACAACAAAGAAAATCTGGTTGATATAATGGCTCGGTTCGTAACAAGTACAGAATTAATTGCAAAAATTGACGATCAATGGCAGCAAATTCATTTACTGAGATGGAATGAAACAAAAGATACAAATAATTTTGGAGCAAAGTCTTGAAATTCAAAGATGCATAAGGTGTTGCTCGATTTCAAGAATTAGCAACATTTGCGATTACACTTTTATTATTGCCACATTCGAATGCCGATGTGGAAAGACTTTTTAGTAGCATGAATATTATAAAAAACAAGCAGCGAAACAGAATGAAGCTAACTCTTTTGAAATCAATTCTAAAAATACGCTGCGGTATACTGTTAATGGGAAAGTGCTACAACAATTATGAAATTCCTTTAAATCTTATAAAACAAATTGAGACGAAGGAGTCATATCAGTCTGATAAGGATAACAGTAAGGCTGAAATGAAAATGCAGATTCATCTGAAGACGATTTATTAATGTAAATAATATCTTAAGCAACTTGATGTTTTTAAGTACTAAAAGTAAAAAAAATTATATTAACAACAATAAGATTTTTAATAATAAACGTACTTTTACTTTTTTTTTTTGCTTTAATCATATTCATATATCTTAGTGGAAATTTTAGTGGTTTTCAGAGAGGGACATCTTTTGTTAGTGATTTTCTGGTGGTTTGAGGAGCCTTGTCTGGCGGATTGCTATTTCATCCGTTGGTAACACTGTGTGGGCACGTGTGTGTGTGAGTGCGCGTTAGTGTACGTGCGTTTGCGTGTGTGCGTGTGTGTGGTTTAAATTTAAGATTTAAACAATTTTTTTGCATGTTTGTTAATTTGTTTTTTACTAATATCGATTCAGTTTGTTCATAATCTAATCCTAATAGCCAATTACGAATATTATATTATATTGTTCCGTCATATCAATGCAATAATATATTAAATTAAAATACATTTTCTAGAAGAAGCCGCAAACGAGCATGCGGCTCACTTAATGATAACTATTCGCCACTGGCTATAAAACTTCTACATTCTATTTAAATCTAAACTAAAACCACTATTGTGGCTTAGCATTGAGTTGCTGCGCTGCGCTGAAAGCCGCGGGTTTAAATCCCGCACGGAACAAGTATTTGCATAGCCTACAAATGATTGTTCTAGGTCTGAATGTTTGTCCGTATGCGATTTATGTGTGGTTAACTGCCTTCACGTTACAGAAAAAAAACCTAATGTTAACTTTTAAAATAAAATAATAAGAAAAATTGCAGGTGCGTTTGCGATGTTTTCTTCAAGATAATAAATATATCATTTCGAAGGCCTCGTGGCACACTAATCAGAATCCAGCACTGAGATAGGACTTATTACCTGCGGTGCACTGTGTTCCGGTCTAATGGGTAAAGAGAGCTACTATGATCACAGGCTCTAGTATTCCATAGCTGCATAACTGCATGACTCTATGGACTGATCGGATGAGAATCCATCACTCTATGTTGTACCGTGGGTGTCGTAAGAAACCACTAAAGGAAATATCAAAAATACGTCATGAGTTCCGATCAAAGGCGGCAATAACGACTTTGTTTACCGGCGACGGGAAGCAGCAATTTAACTGCCAAACTTGACGATTAAATATAAGGTGAGGAGTTATGTCCAGTAGTGGTTTGTTATGGGCTGATGAAACGGAAGATATTTAGATAGATTTTCCACCATACATCAGTAGCAGAGGTTCAAAATAAAAAGAAAAAGATACATAAGAGCGATGTTTAAGCTTAAAACTACCGATAGTTGCACGCCATATTTTAAACAGTATAAAATACTGACATTACCTTGTTTATACATACTAGAAGTATAATTTTTTAGCTGTGTTTGTTAAATTGCATTCAAAACGTTTTAAACGCCTTGACCAAGTAGTTCCACGTAATACAATACCCTTTTGTGTCGTCAATCCGCTAAGACAGCACTAATGCGCAAAAGTATATACTGCATGGCTCCAGCCATATATGTATGATAAAATACCTAAAATTTAGAAAAAATTTATCGATATTTAAAAAAAAGGCTTCGAAGCTTATTGACAGTCAAAGCGTAACAGAATTCTTGACTGAATTTTTTTTTTTATTTTAAGATTAAGACCGTATAATGTTAAAAATCTGAATTATGTTTGTTTCTGTGTTATTTTTTTATAGCTGTTTAGGTGATTAGTTTATATTTCTGTATATTTTGCATGCCTACTGGTAAAATATGGCTGAACTCACTACCTATATTACCATGTACTGTAAGTACCCATATTTGCAAAATAAAATATCTTTTATCTTTAATCTTTTTTTAGAGGATTTATAGTTAATAAGCAGTTTATAAATAGTTTATTACCCCTAACGACCCGACTACCATTATCAAGATAAAAAAACATCAAATTGAGAATGAGTGTAGGTGTGATTCGATCCGCTCTCATTGTGTACAATACCCACATTTCAACTTATTAACGAGACGAAGGAAGGCTTAATAACAAACAAATAAACAAACATACACAAATACATCCTTTGGAAAAATGAAATCGAACTTTTGCTGCACTCTAACTCTTATTTACGTAAAAACGGGATGTTAAAGTTATGTAATGATTTCTTATATTTATTTGAAATTAATACAAAATATTGAATAAAAACTAATTTTACGGATTTTTTACTTTTTTGTTTAAATAAAATGAAGTGGCAGCCACTACAACACCGCAGCCAGATTAGATGAGCTGTTACCTCCAAGAACAAAGATCAAAGGTGTAATGTCTCAAGGTCTGTAATTGTACTGGTTCTTTATGCCCATAACACCGGAACAAAGCAATGCATGCACTGCTACTTGGTGGCAAAAATGTTAAGAGGGTGGCACATAAACCAATAGACGGGCTCTTAGGCATAAAAGAAGCCCTACATCCTAGTACTTCACTTCGGGAATTAAAAAGCTAAAAGTATACGTGATAATATTCATAAAATTAGTTTAATTCAAAGAAATGTTAAACAACATCTAAACTCGGGTAGCTTCTTCAAAATAGCATGCGTCTATGCGTAAAAGAGGGTAGGAGCAACAAAGAGGCCTCCATTCCCGGCATTATAGCGAGAAAGGTCACAACGGCGCCTATTTAGGCGCCAGGGTGTCGCATCAATGGAGTAGGAACGCCAACGTCGTGATGTGTGGACAGATATATCTACTTAAATAATGCATAACATGACTAAATTGTTTTATGAATATAAATTTAGTCTTGTGATCTCGTGCTTAGATTTATTCATTATCTTTCGGATAGTATCTACTAAGTTTTTACTGGATTTTCCCTGGGTATCTTTAACAAATTCACGATTATCTTTATCCCATTATATTACTATTCTTAACATGCGATTTCAATAAATTACTATGGTGTACGATTTTTACAAAAAAAAATAGAAACTATCTCAAATCTCGGAAGACCCCCTAGACCTAAGATTGATTATATACATGATAATCAGAGACCCGGAGATATTTCACTTTCTGAGTTCTGAATTTTTTGAGCGAGTCGAACGAAGGAGCGCTCGCGGCTCGATCTCATCAGATGTCAAGCGGTAGCCGCTGTATTCACTAGTTGGATGTCGAATCCAATTGAAGGTGAGGCCAATTTCTTTACTCTCCAATGGACTACGCCTGTAAAATGAAAAACGACGAACGAAGCCTGTAACATAAAATTTCCGGTCCCATCTTGAAGTAATGATGACTTGAAATAATTTACCTATCTTAATATATATTTTCAAACCTTAATGATTGATTTGAGGAATGACGAAAATTTCCGGTTAGGAGCCGGCAGGAGGAATATAGGCTTAGTATAGGACCGATAAGTGTGAATACTTAGTGCTATATACGCAAAGGAGGTCGCCAAGACCAACGATCGGGCGTGCGGCGTTGGCAAACCATCCGATAAAACTTGTTAGAGCCGACAAAAAATCAATCGGAGTTAAATTAATGTAAGCATCATACAAAAATTTTTACATGTAAAAGCCGGCTTCGCTCGGAGAATCTCGTATCTACAAGAACGAAACTGCAAGAAACTACTCATTTTCAAAATTATGGTGTGTTCTCGGGGCTTACCTACGAAAGTCTGCAGACCCCTTTAAAGTACAAACATAATAGTTTGGTAGTTTGCCCTTCAATCACGCTTGACCGATAGTATAGATTCTAAATAAATTTGGCAAAGAAGTGTATAATATGTCGTGGAATAGAATTTAAGATAATAGCAGCAATAGCAATAGCAATTTTTTAATTTACGAAGTAGGCGGGTTAGTAATTCCATAAGCAAAAATTTCATAACGAATTATTCTTCAGTTTTTAATTTTTTTTTAAATGTTCGCGACTGTAAATGGGCTTTCCCCGTTATAAAAAGGATTTGCTTTAATCGCCACGTCACAGAATAAATAATATGGCCACGCTTGGCGTTGGATTGTTGCAGTACCTACAAAACGTGGTAGAGCCAGGCTGCAGATATATTAGTAGTATTTTTTTATAGAATAAAGGTAACAAAAGAACACACAGTACGTTTCAGTCACACAGTCAAATGGATGCTGTGGCCCATAGACATCTACATTTAACCTTGATTAAAAATCAAAATGTAGATGCGTTGTAACCCCTGAGGACTAAGACGAAATAACTCGATTCCAGTTAAACGAGTCTCTAGTTCTCTACACTCATCATGCGAAAAACAGCAGCATTTAGCTGCTATTTTATGCTGGTATTAAATGAAAGCATCCCTCCCCGGTTGAGATAACACATTCGTGCTACAACCATAATATAGCTGCAGCGTGGCTCTACCTCATATAGTATAGTTGTAACATGAATGGTCGTCACACTTATCCCTTAAAAAAAGAGACTTCTCACACCTTCGGCACTCCTTGTTCGCCGTTTACGCCAGACCTAAAATACCAAAACATTTTAGGTCTAGCATAAACGGTAGATACCAAAATACTTTATTTGGAATTACACCATTATCCCTCCATAGTTATAAGACCTTCCTGGCGATTCCCGTAGTCGGCTCTTGAGTTTACATATGTACTATTTTAAGTTTACATATGTACTATTTATTTCTCTGAAGAGAAATAAATAGTACATATGTAAACTTCTGTTAACAAGGAAAAAGGCAATAAAACTTAAATTTTTAAAATAATTTTATATTTAAGATCCATACATTAATAATACTAACACCTTAATACCAAAAGTAGGTACAAAACTTATTAAACAAGTGGGGCACCTTGGTGATAACAATCCCAGACTGTGATTAATGTGCAGTATAACCAGTGCAAGGGTATCAGCTATGGTCACCAATCTACAAGGCCAGCATGGTGGGCAAATCTTTCAAATAATGCAGTCTAGTCACTGCTTTCTTAGACAGCCTGTATCTAACAATATATTAAAAATGGCTGATAAAGAATTAAATCCATATCAATATTTTAGATTGGCTTATCATTAAATCATAATTTTAATATAAAGAAATTTAAATAAAAAAACTAAACTGCACATATAGCTTGAGCAATGAAATACAATGTTATTTTATTTGTTAATAATGATGATTATGTAAACAGCAAAGACCATACAAATACTTGTGATTTTATATCTACTTATATGAAAATAAAATACATGTTGGTTGATTAATTTTAAGTTAAAGAAGTTATTTTATTTATATTGGTCTAGCACAGGTCAGTCAGGGTGCTAGCTTCAAATAAAATTAATCTTTAAAATTAAATTAAAATGTATGTATTTTACAGTCAATAAACTGCATTAAACAGTAGATACCTAATTTATAGTAAGCATGCTCTTTTTTGTAATGGTATAAAAATAGTTCCCAATTATTGAAGTTGCAAATATTATTATGAACTGACCGTGAAGTTATGGTTTAAAATTATTTACGCCTCGATACCGAAGTACTATACATTTTGAAAAATTTTAGATTTACATTTGGTATTTTACTGTACTTACTTCGTAAATAATAAATCCGTGTCTGCCGGCTCTGTACAGTGCTGATGCTGATTTCGAAGTTCAAAATCACTCGATTAATTAAAAGATTTATATAACTTTATGTTATTAACTTAATATTTTCCGCAAATTAATCCACAATAAAAATTCAATTCAATTCAACACCACAACAACCACCACAGAGTACATTATATTATATACCTGGAAACACAGAGTACTTTTTTTATATAGGGAAACAACCACGGTCAGGGTTGGCAAATAGGAGTAATAGTGTTCTGTGTTGGCAAACCTCACATAACCACAGAACACTATCTCTATCTAGTATATAATGTACTCTGTGCTATCTAGTCTGTGCAGAACCGTAGACAGAGAAACCTATAGACTAAGATAATGATCGGCGTGGCCCCGAGTGAGAAAGGACGATTACGAATTTTTAGGTTATACAAATATCTTTATGACTTTTAAACACATTTAGATATAAATTTTAATTGTTCTAAGAATTGAACTGAACAAGTTCACCAATCTTAAGGTCACAAAACACTTTTTTCTCACTTAAACCAACTTGTAAACTCCTTAAATCGCTACGCTGTTAAAGTTGTTTAGCAAACTCTACAGTTTGCTAAACAACTTTAACACTTTAAAAAAACCGGCACGGAGAAAGGGACAAACAATCACACCGCTCTATCTCATTTCTATGCAAGACGTATGCATAAATCTATCTTTTTCGTGTGCGAATGCGAAAGATGGCGTCAATTTGTCTATAGATTTCTCTGTCTACGGTGCAGAACACTATTACTCCCAGTCTCCCACAGACTACCTATCTAATATGTTCCAGGTACCTATATATGTACTCTGTGCTAATATGATTCTCATTTCTTACCGTGAGTTTGCACTGTAGCGATTTTTCCAAAAAAACATGTTTTAAACACTGTTTTCTGTCAATGTATCATATTATATATATCGGCACAACATCAATAGTTCGTCGATTATAATATTTAAGATTAGGTTAAAAATAGTTCATAAGCCATTAATAAGTCACTGTTTGATTATTACAATGTAAATATCTTGTGATTCACCTAATTCAATACTTTACTTTAACTGATGTACACGTGTCCGCCTCGCTATAAATACGGCCGCACAAAGCGTGCTAGGTCAGTCTAGCTCGGTCGGTCGGACAGTATACACCTCTCTAAGTACGTCGTTAGGCTGTCGGTCGAAAAAACGTTGCTTTCAGTATACTCGCAGTGTTTTCTTCGGAAGATTGAAGATGATCACCATGGAGGTAACATTAGTGATGTCAGCACAGCTGACGCGCGGACGTCACACTTTTTAAAACACAAAGGAGCTCCGTACTCCGTTATCAGAAGTGGGATCTCAAGGTATCGACTCAAACCACTTCCTCGTCAGCTCGCTTACCACCTGAGCAACTGGAACCAGTCAACACCCAGCATGAAGAGCCTGTGCTGGTCACCAATACCGCAATGGAAGCTATACTACAATCAAGACCACATACCTATCCTGATCAAGGAATGCAGATGAATGGAATACCACTACAATTTCCTATTCAAATGATGGAGCTGATGCAGAAAATGTCAGAACATTTGTGCGCTCCACGCACTGTATCAAAAATATGGATCAAAGACATTTACTTGACATCATTTGACCCGGATACCCACGACGGAGTACGAAAATGGTGTCAGCATATAGATCAAACCATCGAAGCATATAAGCTGAGTGATTTCGACGTTCGCATGAAAGTCTGCAGCCTGTTGAAGGGGCGTGCGAAAATGTGGATCGATGATTGGATGGTGACATGACATCTAGTACATGGAAAGAGTTGCGGAAGAACATCATCACCACATTTGAAACTGAGAACAGATACTCCAGAGACATCTTTATGTTTAGGGAACATGTTTACGATTCTCCAAAGGATATTGCAGAGTTCTTATCACGAGAAGGGTCACCAAGGATAAGCTGGGAGATGAGCACGCTGTGGAGGCAGTGATTAGATGTGTTAATGACGAGCGCTTACGCATCGAATTACTGAACGCTAGAGCAACCACCGTGCCTGAATTAATTTCAGTGGCAACATCTATACGGAAGAAGCGCTCTCATGTAAACCCAAATTCCACAATACCTAACAAACGTTCACGATTTGCAGACAGTCAAAAATCAACATCAAGCTGTCGTATATGCAAGAAGACAAACCATTCAACCAATGACTACAGATTTAAACCTTTGGAATATAAACCCGAAGCTGGAAACAAGGACGCTAAAGCACAAACTATACCTACCTGTACCCATTGCAAGATACCGGGCCACACTTATGAAACTTGCTTCAAACGGGAACGTTCGTTGACTTCAAACGTTAACTATGTGACAGGCAGTAAGCTGGCTCCTATCTCCATCAAAATAGGGGAAAAGATACTGCAGGCTGTGTTCGATAGTGGGGAAGAATGCTCAATCATGCGAGAATCAGTTGCTATAGTTCTACATGGTCAAAGGAGCCCAGCAGTCAACTACTTGAAAGGGATTGGAATATTTCCAGCACTATCTTTAACTAAGCTTACAACCGTATGCGTTATAGACACCATCAGTATTGAGCTAGAGTTTTATGTGTTACCCGACTATAAAATGTCAACAGATATCCTAGTGGGAGTGAACCTGATTCATGATTCCAATCTGAATATGATAATTACATCCAACGGGACGCAGTCAGTTCATAACCCACTTGTCAATCATGTGAGTACGAATTCTCCTGTTTTCGATAATTTTGACTGTGATTTGACCAGCGAAGATGTAATCGAATAACTACGTGGACTTCTGAATAAATACAAGCATTTATTTATTCATGGATATCCTAAAATTCGGGTCAATACCGGCGAGTTGGAGATCAAGACTGAAAAATCTTGATAAATTCGTCAAAAGAAGAAGATATCGTCTTAGTCCAGTGGAGAGGGAAAAGGTTCGTACCATAATTCAAGAGTCAATGGAATATAATATCATACGTGAAAGCAAAGCACCTTACTCAAGCCATCTTAGTCAAGAAGAAGAATGGTGACGATCGACTCTGTGTCGAATTTCGAGAACTCAACTCAAATACTCTACGCGATCATTATCCACTTCCGTTGATTTCCGATCAAATTGACCAGCTAGCAAATGGCCGTTTTTACACAAGCCTCGATATGGCAGCTGGTTTTCACCAAATTCCTATCGCTGAGATCTCGATAGAGAAGACTGCCTTCGTCACACCAGATGGGATATATGAATACCTCACCATGCCATTTGGTTTAAGTAATGCTTATTCTGTTTACCAGAGATGCATCAACAGAGCGCTGGCGTCATTGCTGGGAACAGTTGCACATGTTTATGTGGATGATGTGCTGAGTAAATGCGCAGATTTTCCAGAAGGAATATCACACCTAGAGCGGATGCTCATAGCACTGCAGGATGCCGGATTTTCTATCAACGCTGAGAAGTGCAGTTTCTTCAAACGATCAATTGAATACCTCGGAAATGTAGTTTCTGATGGATAAGTACGACCAAGCCCACGTAAAGTGGAAGCTCTTGTAAAAGCTCCAGTACCTAAGACTGTCAAGTAAGTGAGAGTTCAATGGGCTGGCAGGATACTTCAGGAAATATATTCCTGACTTTTCACGCATAATGCTACTGCTGTACAAACTGACAAAACAAGGTGCAAAATGGATATGGACAGACAACCACGAAAAAACACGTAACACAATCATCGAATATTTAACGTCCGCACCAGTACTGACATTATTCCAGGAGGAAGCACCCATACAACTATATACGGATGCTAGAAGTCTTGGATATGGTGCAGTACTGGTGCAGGTGATTGACGGATGTCAACATGCGGTTGCCTTTTTGAGCATGAAGACTACTGAAGCGGAAAGCCGCTACCACTCCTATGAGTTGGAAACGTTAGTAGTGGTACGCGCTATAAAACACTTTCACCAGTACTTGTATGGACGAAAATTCACGGTGATAACAGAGTGCAATGCACTGAAAGCGTCCAAGCACAAGAAGGACATTTTACCGAGGATTCATCGTTGGTGGGCATTCTTACAAAACTACGACTTTGAGGTAGAGTACCGCAAGGGTGAACGCCTCCAACATGCTGACTTTTTCAGAAGGAACTTTGATTGAGTATGCAGTTAATGTTATGACAAGAGACTTGAACTGGCTCTAAATTGAACAGCGACGCGATGACTAACTGCGAACTATAATGGCCAGCCTTAGTGAAAATAATCCAGTAGAGGACTATGTCTTGTAGGATAATGTCTTGAAAAAACGACGACGAAAATGTAAACGATCCTGTTTTTGGTCAGCAACTTAGCACAGTTGTCCCCAAGGCCTTCCAATGGAGTATTATCAACTCTTTTCACACCGCACTGAAACATCCCGGCTGGGAAAAGACATTACAGAAGATCAGAGAAACTTATTAGTTTAAAAAAATGAGTTCTACTATTCGAAGATTTGTAGACAATTGTGTTATATGCCAAACATCCAAAGGAAGATCTGGTGCTATCCAAGCCAAATTACACCCAATACAAAAACCAACAGCTGCTTTCCAAGTTATTCATATGGATGTAACTGGAAAGCTGGGCACTCCAGATGACCAGCATTACGTCATAGTCACCATTGACGCTTTCTCGAAGTACGTCCTGCTCTACTTCTCTAGCAACAAGACCCCACATAGTACATTAGCTGCTCTGAAACGCACTGTGCATCTATTCGGTACACCGATTCAAGTAATAGTCGATGGAGGAATAGTGTTCCTTGGCGAGTTTAAGGACTATTGTGACCACGCTGGAATAAATATTCACGTCATAGCGCCAGAAGTTAGCCAAGCAAATGGTCAGGTAGAAAGGGTTGTTGCAACTCTCAAAAATGCATTGGTGATGATTAAAAACTACGAAGCAGAGCAGTGGCACACTACAGGAACTGTAACTAGCAATGAACTGTACAATTCATAGTGTCACTGGCGTTGCTCCATTGATGCCTATTACACAACGAAAGCACTGTGTACCTCTTGAGCTTCTCAGCTTGGTGAATATTGACAATGAAACCGTAGATATCGAAGCACTTACTCAACAGGTATAACAGAAAATGTCTCGTTCAAGCGAACAATACAGACGAAGATTCAATCTACATAAAGCCAAAATTCATCACTTCCAACGAGGAGACTACGTGTTGATTAAGAATAACCCTCGCAATTAAACATCTCTCGACCTTAAATTCAGTGAACCGTATGAAGTTTGCAGAATACTAGAAAATGATCGCTACACACTCTACGAGAATCTACGAGAATCTACGAGAATCTACGAGAATCTACGAGAATCTACGAGAATCTACGAGAATCTACGAGAATCTACGACGAGAATCTACGAGAATCTACGAGAATCTACGAGAATCTACGAGAATCTACGAGAATCTACGAGAATCTACGAGAATCTACGAGAATCTACGAGAATCTACGAGAATCTACGAGAATCTACGAGAATCTTCGAGAATCAACGAGAACCTCCGAGATACTTCGAGAACCCTACGAGAACCTACTAACCTCAATAACACTAATAATACCAACCATATAAGTCATTGTGTGTTTGTGTAATAACTAACATAAAGAAACATAAGTTGCTTACAGATATCCGACTCAAAAGAAGTCCAATCTATTGTTACAGGTAAAAACAAGAACTACAATCAACGAGGCTGGTGCAGAGCGCGCACCGCCTGTCAGTATGGCCGTATCGGCGCAACAACAATAGTTCGTCGATTATAATAAGGATAATTATTAATTACTCTGTTAAATAATTTTATTATTATGGGGTTAAAAATAGTTCATAAGCCATTAATTAATCACTGTTTGATTATTACATGATTCACCTAATTCAGTACTTAACTTAAACTGATGTACACGTATCCGCCGCGCTATAAATACGGCCGCACAAAGCGTGGCGAAACCTAGGCGTCACCCTTGATGCAAGGCTCACTTTCGAGCCCCATATCAAGAAGGTTACTCACACCGCACGTTTTTACATGGGTAGGCTCAATAGCATGTTGGGCAGACACAGTAAAATGTCCCTCCGCAACAAGCGAACCCTATATAAGGTCTGCATACGACCTGTCCTGTCCTACGCGGCCCCCATTTTTGCACATGCTAAGCCCAAAGCTATAAATGAACTTCAAAAAATCTATTCTGTCGTAGGGCCACTAACTCGCCCTATTATGTCCGTAATGCCGACCTACATCGAGACTTAGAGCTCCCAACAATCCAGCAATTCCTTAAATCACTCTCTCAGAGATTTTTCAAAGCCTCGGAGTCCCACCCAAATCATCTCATTCGTGAGACAGCTGCCTATGCAGCCCCTATCCACACTCGCTATAGTGTGCGCAGACCGAGAAACTCTCTCTCGGACCCCCCCCCCCCCCCAACAAGCTTTCGGCTGACCTGAACTGCCTCCTGGCGGCTCAGGCCGAGCCTCCATAACACATCCATTAATCTGCCTTAGTTAGGCACTCTTCTAAGCGGCTTTTCGCCGCTTGCGCCCTCCTTTCTGCCAAGGAGGGTCGCGTATATATACGGCTTAGAGATCTCTAGTAAGATCGTTAAGCCATTTTCAAAAAGGCGGTGTTTAGTGGGTAAAAGTCTCCACATAACCACGCAGCCGGCTGCGTGGTATGCTATGAGCATTCACCGTCTCCCTCCCCCGCTTTCCGGAGGGTTGCCCATATTTGCTTCGGGCGCAAAAAAAAAAGCGTGCTAGGTCAGTCTCGCTCGGGCGGTCGGACAGTATACACCTCTCTAAGGATGCCGTTAGGCTGTCAGTCAAATAAACGAGGCTTTCAGTATACTCGTAGTGTTTTCTTTGGAAGATTGAAGATTAGTGATCACTATGGAGGTAACATTAGTGACGTCAGCTGTGTACGGGTCGGACAGTGTACACCTCTAAGGACGCCGTTAGGCTGTCAGTCGAATAAACGAGGCTTGTAGTATACTCGCAGTGTTTTCTTTGGAAGATTGAAAATTAGTGATCACCATGGAGGTAACATTAGTAACGTCAGCACAGCTGACGTCACACTTTTTAAAAACACAATGGAGCTCGGTACTCCGTTAAATATATAGCTTTTGCATAGTCAAAGAACATATTGTAATGAAATATGTTTGACAGTTTATTGTACTTTACATATTTTAACTTTATTATATCTTTATAACTACAGAAACAAAATGTTCCAAAACAATTTCGTAGGAATATTGTCATGTTGAAAGATAAGTTTGAATATCTGTTGAAAATTTTTCAGTTTTTGAGAGTGCGCACGCCACCATCAACAAAACATGTTGTTTGATTTATTTTACGCGATTTTGTTTCAAAACATTACGTATTGGATGTTTCTAAACGTACTGTGACGCATTTTCAAGCATCTCACGACTGATTTTCAAAAACCAGAAGGCACAGACCAGATTAACTGGTTGAATTGCCAGAAGGCGTAATAGAAAAAAGCAGTAGATGTACAAAAACTGCAAGAAAAACATTTCGTCCATACTATGTTTACTTCGAATATTTCCTTTAATTTCGAACTCGTATGATTTTTTCTCCTTAAAATATTTTTGCGTAGAGTATATCAGAAAATACATGATCTGATCTGAAAACCGGTTTAACAACCGTTTCTATCTACAAAAGGAAGAGTTAGCTATGGGGTCCCCTCTAAGTCCACTTATGGCGGACATTTTCATAGATTATTTCGAAAAAAAAAACATAGTTTTTAACCAAAATACCTTATACTATTATCGATATGTAGACGATATAATTATTTGCTGGACTGGCACAAGGAGACAACTGGATGTTTTCCTTAATAAAATAAATAGAGTCCACGAGAAAATTAAATTTGAGCCTGAATTGGAACAAGATTGCTCCCTTAAATTCCTTGACTTAACAATAACAAGAAAAGAGTCGTTGCATGTTTTTCAAATTTATCTAAAGCCAACTCATACCGACACGGTCATCCCCGCGTCATCGTATCATCCATGGCAACATAAATTAGCTGCTTTTTATTGTTACATTAACCTTTTGTTTACTGTTCCATTAAGTAAAGAAAATTATTTAAGAGAACTGAATATAATTTATCAAATTGCGGTCTCTAACGGTTTTTCAAAAACTCTTATTAATAATCTTATTAAAAAGAAACAAAAGCATGCGCAACTCTTTGTACGCGGTTCAATCTCAAAGTGTCCGGCGATATGTGGGTAGTTTGACCTACTTAGTCTCCATATCGGAAAAAATAGCTAATACTCTTAGAGAAAACGGCGTTAACGTGCGTTCAAAACAAACAATTCGCTTAGAAATATTTGTAATAATAAAGATAAGTTAAATGTCAAAAAACGAGTGTTTATAAACTTGTTTGTGACGAGTGCCACGAGCGGCATTTGGCCACGTACAGAAATTGCAATCCTGATAAATCCCATTTTGCTAAACATCTCTTGGACACTGGACACAACCTAGCCAGCGACCATTCCTTTGAAGTCTTACATACTTGTAATAAGGGGCTGCGACTGTGTGTGATGGAACAGTTGGATATTTAAAAAAATAATAATGGTAACAATGCACTGCTGAATGAACAAACAAACGTTTCTAATTCACCTTTATTAAACATCTTTAAGGCTAATCTTTAATAATAATTTTGAAATTAATAATAATAAATAATTATAATAATATCAATAAAACAATAATAATAATGCTTAAAAATATTAATCACAATACTAATACACAATAATGATAATTAGTCGCAGGTTTGGTATCGCACGGCGCGGTCACTCACTACTTTGGTGGTCGATGCTGTGTCTTGCCTGAAATAGTAGTGTTGGAAGTAGTGGTGCTGGGACTAGTCGTGACTGAGTTAGCGCATGTAATTGAGGAAGGGCGGGAGGTGCTCTTCAATCCAAGTAAGACACATCATTGTATTTAGTTAGCGGAAGGTTGCGAAGTAATTTATATTTTTATTAGTAATATTTAACGTAAAAAAGGTATTATCATCATCAAAAGTAAGTTATTTACCAACTTTCTTAGTATCTCTTTTCTCTTTCTCTTTCATAGTTATTTCCTAACTTTCTTTTGATAGTAAAATACTTTTTTTCGTTAAATTAACAGATCTCAAATTTTTATTCTCAACTTTATCCCATATTACATAATTTTCGAGATAACGACCAAAAAGAAGAAAAAGACCAAAAATACTTAATTTTGTTTTTCGATAGTTAAACTCTTTGAGCATATTTTCTATGCTGCTTGCCTAAACAACCAAAGCCACTATTATAGATCTGTGGGAATTTTTCGGTATTTTCTACGTGGATGAAATTGAATAAAGATGTGCAGGTATTTTTTGTTTATATTCTACGCGGGTGATAGCTTTAGAAGTATTTGTGTTGCAAATTTTAAAACGTAAAAATTACTGAGGTATGAACACCAAGTTTTGTGCTCCCAATTGTAATCCCTTTATGTGGGTACTCATCACATGCTCAGTGAAAAATGGTATCATCAAGAAAACTATAACTTCATAGATGGAAATATTTAGAATTCGTGATGTAATGGTGATGTCTACTACTTTGCACTAAAATAGCACTAGTCGCATACTTTTTAGAAGTGAGAGCTAATTAACTGCTAAGCGATAAAAGTTGTTACTATGCATGCCAATTAATTAATAAAAATTAAGCTGGATTGTCAAAATAGTCTTTAACTATTATAGAAGAGTTTGAAAAATCTCGTTAAATTATGTAAGACTTAAAAAAATTAAAAAAAGATTAAATGAAAGTATATAAATGACGAGAATTAAATTTATATGTTTTAAAGTTTTTAATTGAATTATTTTAATTATACGGTAACGAGTTTATATTAATTTAACATTTTACATTTATAATTAATTCAATTTTTCTGCCAATTCTTTCAAATTGTTTTAGAAAATTCAGTTTTGTTTTAAAATTCAGTTCTTTACTGGTGCATTGTTATTGTTTTTAAAATATCAAAATTGAGACTCAGAATATGTAGATTTGACACCTATCGTATTGTGGAATTAACAATCACGAGATAGAAACAGAGCGATATCATATGTTATTTATAACGTCATTACAAAAATTTACAACAACAATTTGTTGTTTACAAACAAAAAACATTAATAATTATATGTATCCAATGCATATAAATATACAAAATTACCAGCGTTATTCAAATTTTCAATGGCATTCACCACAAGTAATAGCTAGTGTGCTTTGTTGTCAACAAAATATACTATCACGACGCACGCTAACATTTATATAATGACAACTTCAAAGTTACCATTCTTATCAGCTGGAAATAATAGTGTCCCATTACCTTAAGTGTAGCTTGCATGTGACCACAACATGCCCTTAATAATTGTGGCAATTATTGAACATTAAATTACTATTAATTGAATTTTAATTTGAATTGTTTGATTAATCCAATGTTATGTACGTTAAATCAGTTTTAAATTTTATTCTTCACATAATAAGTTTACCTGTATGATGATTGTTACTTGTATGTCTATACTATTAGTTTCTTCTTCTTTCCTCCTTTAAAGTAAGGCGGTTTATTTTGATTTTGTGAGATCACACCTCAGTGTACAATGTTGCAATAAAAATATTACCGAAAGTTATCTCATGTTCAGAGTTCTAAGTGCTTTAAAGTGGGGTTCTAAATATATCTATACTCTGGATAAGTCCGTATAATGCTCGGACTAATCTTAAGATGCGTTCAATAAAATCTACCTCGTCTAACAACTTTCTATTTTTTTTTGTTCTTGCATATTTTGATTATGCGAATGGTTACACTGAATCCCGCCATTTTTATTTTTAATGTCATTCCTTATTTGGTTGTTGTCTATTGTCATTAGTGATTTGTCAAATTGTGAGACTAAAATTTTTAGAATTTACGAATTTATATGGAAATAGCTACGCATAAAACATTGAGAGGTCTTTCTTATTTTTTTATTCTTTAACTTATAGGTATATAAGCTACTTTTATAATATGTAATTAAACCGAAAAATAATAAAAATAAAATAATTTTACCGAATATGGAAGAGGAAAGTGAGTAAATTTAATAAACTGGGATATTTTGTGTTTTTCCGGGTTTATCTATATTTTTTTTTTGTAGAATTAATACGAAGGAAAAAGAAAGCATTAAATGGAAGCAATAGGCGTAATTTAGCAGAGGCTTGTAATGATTTGGCTATGTTTTACTATAAACACAATCGGTATAGTGATGCACTCGAAGAGTATAAAAATGAAGCTGCTGTCGTTAAAGATCTGGGTCTACGAATGGAATGGGGCACTTGCAATAGGATGATTGGTGAAATGTATATGTTGTTAGCAGAATTTGATAAAGCTCTCAAATATGAGGAGCGGCATTTAGGTAAGATATTTTTTTTAATTAAACCATCTATTCTTTTAAAGATAAAACATAAAAAATTATCACATTATTGATTTAATACAAAAGTTTCCTAATAGATTTCTATTCACCCATTGGTACTTGATTCTTCGAAACGAATGTGTTTTTTGGGTTTGCTATAAACATCTGTTACTTGATTTTAATAATGTTTTTAGTCTAGGAGGCTTGTTAGGATTAAGCTTGAACCTGTAACACTGTTTTTAGATGTCGGTCATGTGTTTTGAATTCATTATGATTGAAACAAATTTCACAAAAAATTATGTAATGACGAAATGCAAATATGTCAATTTGTTCTCATATTATGAAGTAGATGTCTGGTAATTGATTTTTTAATTTTGTTTTCAATTTAGGAGGGTTGTCAGGGTCAAGCTCAAAACCATTTACACTGTTTTTAGATTTGGGAAAAAATTACGGAATCCTTTTGAATTAATTACTATAAAAATAAATTTCACTAAAAATTGCATATAACGAAATGCAAATATGTAAATTTGTTTTTTTTTTAACACAGATAAAAAAGTTAATCACTAGGACCCAGACAATCCATTTGTGGCTGCATACAGGACATATATACATATATACAAATTGAGTCGCATTGGAGAACAGTGAAGATGATTTTCAGAAAACAAAATTTTAACAATTCACATTACATTATTTCATTTACTTACTATCATAGTAGAGTTTAGGGCAACCAGACTTTATGGATAAGATTGGTCAAATCAGTTCTAAAACCAAATTAGCTCACTCCGACTCCTCATAGTCTTATCTGCTCTACTGCCAGTGTTTTTGTAAAGCCGTAGGCACAGAGGGAGAGCAGCCCCTGTAGCAAATCGTAGGCACGGGAGCATGGTTGCCTGTAATTTGCTACGCAAGGGCGCAGGGGCTGCACTTCCCGCAGTGCCGAAGCCATTGCATTAGTAACATTGCGTCAATATTCATCTATAAAAAAGTGAGGTTATAATTTTACAAAAAAAAATTATTAATCATAAACTATACATTTCCGCAACGGGGGTAGGTTAGGGGGTTTCTTTCAAATTTAAATCCAGGTTGTATAACATCCAAGTACTAATTCCAAGATGCCAAGTTTGAGTTTTCGACTGTTGCCATATGGTAACAGTAGGTCAAAAAGAGTACAGCAATTCAGTTTTCTGCTGTTTTACATGAATAGAAACACAAATATCTTTATATTTTTTTAGATAAACCTATATAATAAATTTTTACTTAGAATGATAATCTTCAAAACATTTGAGACATAAACCTTCATTACATTTTGAACACATGACTCCCAATTGTTGTACAGTGATGTAGAGCCACGCTGCAGTTATATTAGTAGTATAGTTGTAGCACGAATAGGTCGGCTCGAGTGGGGAAGGACCACACCCTCACAGAATACCAGCGTTAAATTGTAGCTTAATGCTGCTGTGTTTTGTATGGTGGATGTAGAGAACTGGAGAGGCTTTTTACTGAAAACGAGGCATTCCATGACAATGCATCTGCATTTTGATTTGTAATCGAGGATAGATGTAGATGTCTATGGGCCCACAGCAACCACTTACCATCAGGTGGACAGTGTGCTCGTTTGTCATCCTATCCTATATATAAAAAAAACCTTCTGCTCCAGCTCATCTACGTTTTTTCTACTGAATTTGGATAGTGGTTGTCAGTCATATCTTTCTCCTTCTAAAACTTTATCCAGACTGAGGTAAATGGTCGACCACCAGGTTTTGGGGGATTTTCACGGTTTTTCAAATATGTTTAGGGTAACTCACAATGGAAATTGAGCTGCAAAATGTCTTTTCCTGTGTGACATCTACAAGCCACGTAATAATAGGCCACCACCATTTTTGACTCGAATCCCAAACCTATAAGTGTTAACATGAGTATCCATGAGGTAATATTATAAATGTGAAAAGTTGTTTGAATGTTTGTTTGATCTTGATTAAACTTAGCAATAATATAGATGACAAACTAAAATAGGACATAGGCTATTTTTATCCCAAATAAGTTTTTATTCCATGGTGCATAAAATATTGGCAAGTTTTTGTTAAAAATGAGTGGAGCTGAGGATAAAAGCTAGTAAAATATATATATATTTTAATCTAATTAAATGTGTTGCCAGTGATGACCTACAGAACCAAGACGTGGTCCTTCACTGCTGGCCGTATGAGGATGCTCAAAGTCGCTCATCGAGCTATGGAGAGGGCTATGCTCGGAGTTTCTCTGCGTGATAAACGTAGAAAAGAGGATATCCGCAGTAGAACCAGAGTGACCAACATAGCCCAACGGATTAATAAGCTGAAGTGGCAATGGGCTGGCCATATAGCTCGAAGAACTGACAATCGTTGGGGAAGAAAGGTTCTCGAGTGGCAGCCTCGTACCGGTAGGCGAAGTGTAGGGCGACCCCCCACTAGATGGAGTGACGACCTGGTAAGACATGCAGGAAGTCGATGGATGCAAGTGGCTCAGGACCGTGCTTTGTGGCATACCTTGGGGGAGGCCTATGTTCAGCAGTGGACTTGTGAAGGGTTATAATGATGATGATGAAAATATATATACAACTAAAATTATTCATGGATCAATGACAAATATGAAAATAATCCACGTACCTTATTCTTTATGTAAAATGTGTGAAACTTATTTCTAAAATTTGAAAAGCATATTTTATTTATTTAAGAGCCTCTCTTAATTTACTGGCATTTTGAGCTGCAGTAAGTAAGATAGATGTACCATTAAATGCACAAATTAATACTATAATTATGTTTTTATGTGTTTAATTTTTTTATGTACTTTTAGTATTATTTAATTAACATGCTTGATTATATCAATATAATCAAGCATATATAATATATGGTCTGTGAAACAAGTGTATGTACTATTTTGAACATTACACAAATATTTATTAGTATAAATTATTATTTAGATATGATATCTTAGGATGTCCTACACTAAATAAAATTTGTTTATATAAATTTGTTTTCTTCTTACCTTTACATTAGCTAGCCATCGGTCCATTTTGCTAAATGCAAAATTAGTCTTCTTCATACCACATGGTGCCATTTTTCCCCATATTATTCTTGATCTTTAATAGCTCCTATAATATTTATTTCTTATATCATCTATAGGCAGACAATTTTCAATAATTTGTACAGTCAACAATTAAAATAATTTATATACAGAATTATAATCTGAAAGTTAACATGCAAACTATAACTTACCTACTTAAAATGTCAAAACAAAATAAATTTAAACATGCTTCAGTTGCAAACATGTTGTAGTTTGACTATCCTTCATGAAGTTACTATAAGTAGCTTATCCTCATATAGAGCAATAACTCATTGCACCTTTTTTTATCTCGATCCATTCATGTAAATAACCTTGAGATGTTCACAAGTCTCACTTAGTTGCATAATCACTAAGATGAGTTTATAAACTTGATAAAATCTTCACAATAGACATCATGCTTTCTTTTTTAAATCTTAATATATTTTCTTTAGAAACATTCATATAGGGCATTGGGTTTACATATCTTAGATTTTATTTGCAGTGCGATTAATAATTTCAAGATTAGATTAGATAGGTGACGGACTGTTTTCTACTAGCTTAACTCCATGTCCAAGCACATATTTTGCGGTTAGCAGAAATAACGTGATTATTTGAGCCATGAAATCTCCCGAAGAAGTTCAACAGTACTTTGATGTTGCAAGCAACTGCAACTTCGTGGAGTGATCCCAGCTAGGCGTATTGATATGTTTAGCTCTGTATGCAGCTCCTCTGGACATATCAGCAATATGTGGGCTACCGTTTCTTCCTCCCTCATACATCCCCTGCACAGATTATTATCTGTAACACCTATAGTGAATAAATGTTTGCTAAGAGTCATATCCTGTGATAGCACTTGTATATATATATATATCATATCCTGTGATATATTGTCATATCCTGTGATCCTGATCTGTGGTTCGTTCAATTTCATTGGTAATTGCAAATTCAGACATCACACACTTCTGACGCTGCTCCCTTCGCCAATCTTTGTATACTACGTCTGAATGGTTGTGTGATGGTTGGAACAAGATGATCATTCTGTCATCTACCAGAAGCCATGAGATCTTTCTGGCTTATCCCACAGTTGTTACATGGGTTACTGTCCCATAAAGGTAAAATTGTAGAATTTAATCTGTGCTTTATTTTGATAAATGATTTCACTTTTCCAGATATTATATTAGATATTACCAGAATAATTTCAATACATATCTGCAAATAATAAGAGATGAATTATAAGAGAATTTGTTTACAATGCTATAGGTTTTCCTAATTACCTGTTTTTAGTATTTCATCTGCATTATTCTTGAACACTTTGCTTGAAGAAATGAGGAAAGCCTCCAGTGTGATCACTTTTAAAAGCCTGGATTGAAAATACTTTTTCAAAACAGCAACTCTGACTTAATATTAATTTCTACACATTTTATTAATTAATAATTTTTTATGTTTCCTTAGTCCCATTTCTTTGATCTTGGTGAAAGCAACATTTTATTAGTCTACATAATTAGTTTGTGTCTAGTGCAATTATTCATTTGTGTTGTATTTTCTTCAGAACTTACATATACGAGAGTTGATAGCAAAATATTGACAAATGTATTAGAAACATTTATAATATTTACATTACATCCATAGTTATTTAATTTTAGTTTATGTAATGTTTTTTATATAATTTATAAAGTACCAATTATTAAATTTTAGCAAGTATTGCAAAAAAACTTTCGCAAATTGCACAATCGAAAAGATTGTGTGATGGTACAACAGGTGTCCTAATAGCCGATGCCGCTGCGCCTTCACCGCAACGATGCTATTTCAACAATGGCTGTCAATATTACTTTGAAAATTGCAAATGTCATTAAAAACCCAAAAATAGAATCAGGTGTTATTTTGCGGAAATCCATTATACTAAAGTTGGTAAGAATAACCTCGCACATATCCGCTCAATAAAATAAAATGATTTGTTTTACCTAGTTTGAAGAGCACCATCGAAAAACCGTCGCTCCTCATCCCTTGCGTTGCTGCGTTCGCACAATTACGCGTGGCCGATGAGAACACTCAAAAAATATTTGGATCTTAACACAATTGTACGATCAAACCCATCGTACAATCGTTATTAAGCATTTCTTGTGCTTGTGCTGCGCAATGATTTGCAAGAAATGTGTATGTTTAATCTCATCGTGCGTCGAAATCGCATCGTTTGCTCGTAGGGTTGTTGCCAATTAGGACCACGCCTTAGAGGTCTTACATAAATAAATGATTTACAACTTCCTTTTTTATTCCTTTCAGAAAAATTCTTCTTGTACTAAAGTTATTTTTTCTTTTTAGCTGTGGCAAAGGAATTAAACAATTTAGTTGAAGAGCAAAGAGCTATGGCAACTCTTGGTCGTATATATTTATTGCAAGGTCAGAGTTCTAACGATGAAAAGGAAGCAAAAGTTTTTCTGACAGCCGCTGAGAAAGCATTTATGAAAAGTCTAGTTTTATGTGAAAAGTAAGTTGTGTTGTCTGTTATTCATCGTTTTCTTCTTCTTTTCATCTGCCAAGTAAAGTGCCATGCTAGACTTGGAACACCCCCATGGTAGGGAGTTTCCGCCTTAACCATTTGTTTCATAGTGTTTGACCGTGCAGTGGCGGTGTAAGAATATTCACTACCCCATAACATTCCGTGGGTGTTATAACAGAAGACTTAGGGAAACAAACAAGGAGATGGACTGCAGCTATTTCCTAATAGTAACATGAAGAAGGTGCTCTTGCCAACTTAGCATATATAATTAATGTGGCAATTCATGGGGGGCCTTACATTCAGTTGTGGATTTTTAATATACTGTAACAATACCAGAACTGATGATTTCAGTACCTGACGCACTTGCACCTTCAAAATTATTGTTACTAGCGATTGAGTATTTTACGAAACGTACAAAACTTAACGTAAAACATGTTAGTTATAATGCCTACATGCTATCGGAAGCCGTAACATTTTTGTGGCACTTCCCATAGTTCACGTCTTCTGACACTCACAGGGTGAAATGGAGTAATAGATTTTCTTACACCGCCACCTAAATATTGTTAGTAGCTTTTTTTACAATTCATTGATCATTTTGTTAATATTTTGTTTATTATTTATGTTAATATAATGTAATGGGAATTCTCAATGAATGCTACCTTTCTCCAGATTGAATGGTAAAATCACAAAGAGTGAACTGATGGATATGCGCGCCCGTCTCTTGCTCAATATTGGAGTAGTTCAAGAACATCTTGGATGCATAGACAAGGCTTTAGACTGCATGAACAAAGCAATAACCATTTGCTCCAATCAAGACTTATATGATATCCTACATAATTGTTATGCAACTGAAGCTTCATTGTACAGTAATAAACAGAAAGATTTTGCTAAAGCTTTAAGTTGTTTAAATAAAGCTCTGGAAGTTGCTAGCCGGCTAGAAGATAAGGTAATTGAAAAAAATAAATAAATTGAAAACTGCAAATAGACCATATTTTATATTATTTATCACTTAGGATTAATAGTAAATAGTTATAATATCATTTTTACATTGTGCAGGTTCTTAAAACATGTGAAACACTGTCGGCCAAAGCAGATATACTGTGTAAAATGTCAGACTATCAGAGTGCTAAACAGGTTCTCATGAAAGCTTGGAAACTGAATACACCTGATGAAGAAGAAAGAGAAAATATTGAGTCTAACCTGAAAGTTGGTAAGATGTTGAAATTGTTTATCTACCCGTGCGGTTAAAGAATGGGATTGAAAATGGCGTTGCCTCTATTCACCTTTCGCTCGCACACTATCACTATCTATACTGACACACGCGTAAAGACTGCAAAAAAATGCGTTGCGGTATGAGTTTTTCGATACGTTCTATAACTTCTGTCCAACTTGTCATTTGAATCAATTATAACAAATTCCCATAAACTACAAAAAATTCAGTTTGCTTTTGCTAATTTGTGAGTGTTTAACGACATGATCTGAGAGTATTCATCATAGTTATTGTTGATTCGGTTTGTTAATATTTTTGTATAAAATATTTAAATGCCATTGACCAATGACTCCAGTAATCATTTTTACCACGTTTTTATTCAGAAACGTTCTTGTATGTTTGTCTGTCTGTCTGTTGTTCCGGGTGGAATCTTGCAATATTTCGAGCACTTCCCGATTAGCTAGTGAGAAATTTTGAACATAGTTCAGAATCGCATGACAACGTAGGAATATGAATAAAACGTGGTATATTAACTTTTTTTATTATAAATTATAAAGAAAATCACTTGTTTAAAATTTTCGTTTGTCTGTCTCTCCTAGCTAATCTCCGGAATGGTGCAACTGATTGTAATAGAACTGCACGAAAAAATAGAGAATAATACCATGATCTAGACTAAATTTTATCCGAAAAATTTGGAGATTTTATTAAAATAGAAATATTTGAAAATCTTTAATGATTATCCTAAGTTTAAGTAACGCCACATTAATAGATCCCGCCCAAGCGAAGCCAGAGTAGGTCGCTAGTTTCCAAATATTTTTCCGTAATAGATACCTAATTCCAATTAACTGAATAATATAACGTTATAACGATATACCGTTATTAGCGGGGTTTCGCTATTGGTACTGTGCATGATGATAAGGGCTCGATGAGTCGCCATTTCTAATCCCATTCTGTATCTGTTAAAATTTTCATTAAATTATGTTTTTAACGGCAATAAAAATAATAAAGTTTATTTGTAATGTACCATGCTTATAATCATTAGCTAGGTGGTCAATATTACGAGCTTTTTGTGTGTTTATGCATGAAACAGGACTTTTGTGGAATTATATAAATTATAAATCATACCCAATGGCCATATCACTGGCTAGGAATTTATAAATAATTATTATCATCCATAAATTCCGTAATATTATTATAACCCTTTTTATACAAACTTTGTTTAGTAAAGTTTTTGAACTTTGAGGAGGACAAATCTTATATATTTTCTGGAATTTTGTTGTAAAAGTGTATACTCCAAGAATGAACCATATCGTACCCGTACCGTTTGTTCTTGGTATTTACAGAATGAATATCACTTTTTTTTAAACTATTTTATATTTCGTGTATAATGAGGTCAAAGTTAACGTATTAATTTTGTTAAATTTTTGTCTGAACGACTAGGTTTTGAATCGCAGATCCCTCTTATGGCCCTCTACCCATAGCCATAACTGTCAGGTCGTGCGCCTGATCTCTCTCCTGTGGTGTCGGATTATCAAATAAACTTGGGCATTTTAATTCTGTCCTGTGCTAGTCTCCGTCGAGACTTGTGTCCGTGACTGAAATTCGGTTGAAGGACATTATCATTATTTTGATTGTAATCGAGGAGAGATGTCTATGGGACAAAGCGTTCACTTACCTTTATCTGTGTCAATATTTGATTAGAAATATAATTCTTCTAGTCACAGAGCTGACTCATTCGAGCTACAACCATAAAGTTGCGTATCGACTTCGCGCGGCAAACCATCGAACATTGACTCGCGCGGCAGCCGAGCACAGTGGATACTGTGTTGCCGCGCGCGGCAATTCGAATATTGGCGCGCTCGGACGTGCCGCGCGACGAACTAATCCGTGTCGGTTTTTGACGGCGCGGCGCGGCAAAGGAACCTCAGCGAGTTGTGCTCGTGCAGTTGGGACGGTCGTTTATGTATTTTAGTTGGCGCGCGCGGGAAAAACGTGGATGAACAATTTCTATGGAACAGTAAATGTAGTGATTATCACAACAAATCATTAAGAAAAGATGCTTGGAATGAAATCAGTGCAGAAATGGGCTTGCATGTTGCACTTTGCCGATGTACAACGTCCATCGTTGCCGCGCACAAAATGAACGTTCGTTAGCGGATCGGCCGCCGCGCGGCTGCCTCGCTGTAGTTAAATTGTGCGCTAAAATTGGCTTGCGAGCTAAAACACAGTTTTGCTGCGGGCGAAAAATGCCCGCGCGGCAGCAGCGCAAAGTCGATACGCAGCTTTATATAACTGCAGCATCGCTCTACCATATATGCCCTTTGTGTTAATTTTAAATCGATTTTACAGTTGCAGCAATGTGCTACACAGAAGACCTTCTCATTTCAACTGATCCTACTGACCACATCACTTTCAAGAAGTTGTATGAGAAACTTGGCGATGGAGCGTGTCATCTTCGCAACTATGCTGGTGCGATGGAATATTACTTGAAAATGTTGGACCATGCTGAGTTAGCTGGTGACTGTGGAAAAACTCTTATTCCTATTTACGTCAGGTATGCATGTTGCCCAGTATTAAAATATTCTGTATAAAACTTGTTCGATTGTAACCTCATTACTTTTGTCGTTTATTCTTATCTTCTCTTAAATCCTAAGGCTTTCGTTTTATTTGATTTTGCTAAATCACGGGTTAGTAAAAAGTGTATTTTATTTTATTTTTATTCATATGGCTTACTAACAGTCAACTTATACTATAACAATCTTAAATAACAGAAAATTTTCTTAGGCTAAGTGTAGTGATTACTTACTAGTAAACACAGCATGCATTATAACTTTAACTTAAGTAGGTTTTGATTTATAAATTAAGTTAATAATTTTAAAAGAACAGAACGTAGTTCATCCGTATGGTTATAAAAAACACAAGCTGGTTGCACGATGTTAAGTACTAGGACTTAACCATACTGTCGACAATCTTTTTACGGAAACCGTAAGCGGAATCAAAGTTTACATCAACTATGTGTTTATAACTATTTAGCAGCTTACACAGTCTGCGTAATGGAGAGTTGCAGCCAAAAACAGTTGGAGCCTTCAGTGGAGCTGCCGGATGACGCGGATATCTTGAAGGAGCGCTAAATTCAAACACGTTTAGTAACTGGGCAACTGGTTCTATTGTTGAGAATTTTGTATAGAAACAAGTCTGTTAGCTCCCTGCGTTTATCCAAGGATAGCATTTCGAAAAATTTTAGCCTATCCGCATATGAGTGTAGTATAAATGGTGTGTGTACCCCATATCAAAATGTAAGTGTCATTAGAGGTCACAAAGGGAAGCAAACCTGGAGGTCTTCCATCAGCAGTGTCTTCCTGATAACATCAAGAAAATGAAGTATTGTGGTCAACCTGTCAAGACAATCTATGTGTTTTGTAAGTTACGAAAGAGCTGACAATTTGGTACCTTATTGGAGTACCTAAATATTACGCCGTGAAACCTGGGTTTGAATCCTAGCCCGAGTTTAGTGTGGTTGTGATATCATTGACCAGGATTCATATCCATATACAAATTTGTAAATATGTAACATGAACTGCAGTGGGGACACATCATAATACTGCATAAGGTTATTTCACGATTATAGTCATATTCATAGTCATTTGTTCCATAGAACAATATTTACATTGTATTGGAAATTGATTACAGGAAATGAAGTATTACGTTTGCATGAAATTAACATAAATAAAAGTACAATCGAATAAAATTTAAATATCGTTTCGCAATCATTCTACATTTAATACTTACATGTCATAGTTAAATATTTTTCATGTCATAATAGATTATGAATTAAAAAATTAACATTCATTAAGTTTATTTTTGTCATTTAGGTAATCGTCAACTAAATAGCAGCTTTTCTTAATTAATAATGATTTAAGTTTATTTTTTAATTTGTGGTGGTAATAAATAATTTTAAATGAGGTAGGCAAAGAATTAAATAGTGCACATGATATCAAGCCAACATTTTGTGTTGTGTAATAAAACATTCAATGTTGGTGTAATTGAAATTTTTAAATCTTTACGACAGGTCATTTCTCTCTTTTTCCTTTCTTTGTTTGTTTCATATTTGTAAAAGTTTTTTACTAAATATGTACGAGTAAGTGAAACTAGAAGTCTAGAAAGTAAAACTAGAACTAGAAGTCGTAAGTGAAACTAGAACATACAGAGGGGGAACCAAGTTAGTGTTATCTTCACTTGGTACATCACACTATCTTTTTAGTTTCATTTACAAATAAATTCTTATTTTGATCAACAATTTTCACCGCACAACGGCAGTGCATGCATTGTACTGTTACGGTTTGAATGGTAACATCAATATAATCACAGGCTGTAAAGCGTTTCATCTTAGTACTTAGGATTGACGATGCTTTCTGTAGCCTTCTTTATGTAAAATTGATGGTGGTTCGTGGATTACAATAGTTGCCTCTTATTATCAGGTGGTTTGTTAGTTAGTTTGCCACTCTAATTTTATAAAAATAAAAAAGCGGTCTAGGTGCGACCCAAAAGGTCCACACAACTAACTTCCCAGTGGAAAGAGTAAAAAAATATCATATGTTTTAAATTTTATACAATTTTCAATTTTTCATACGGCACAAAAAACGACTTTGCTCGACCGATTTGACCGATTTTGCTCAAAATTTAATGAGGTCTAAGTTACATAATTATGCGTTAAATGAAACTGGGCCCATGTCAATATCACTCTTTGTTCTTGAGTTACACGAGGCGGAAATTGAATTCGAACATACATGCGTACATGTGCACACACGGACATCCTCTTAAAAACCATACTATTCGCCTCTAAAGACCTTGAAACGTGGAGATATGTTAAAATTTCCAATTTGCAAAATCGGTCCCATTACAATAACTTCCCACTGGGAAGTTAACAATCAGAAATGCGACTTTTGGGTTCCACTTCATAAAATAAGAAGCATTATAACCTTTTTATACATTTTTCTCTTACATCAGCAAACATTGATTTCAGCCTCTATCAAACTTACAAAGACATGGGTTGTTATAATGAAGCACTTCAGTACTATGACAAAGAATACGAATTAATTAAAGATGTTCCCAAAGAGGCTTTCACTACTCTGTTCAACATTGCTGAAGTATTGTTTTTAGCTAAAAAACCATACAGTGAAATTGAGAAGGCATGTCTTGAAGCAAGGAAAGCAGTGAGTAACCTGTAACTTTAGTCCTAATTTTAAAAGGCTTGGCTTATGATTTTCTTAACTAATTATGGTGTGTTTTGTATATTAATACTTTTGACGAACTGTCAATTTAAAACTAGAAATTTTGGAGAAAAATAGGAAAAAAGATTGCGGTAATTTTTTTTTAGAATTTATATACCAAAATTGAATCATAGTTTCTTGAAAATGTGAAATAAACAACTTATTTTTGCATAAATATTATGAAAATATAATTTTGCGGTTCACCTAGTATGTACATAAGTTCTGTTACAAATTAATATGCCTATTTTTTTCCAAAAACATGGTGTAATGATGAAACTGTGTACATTGTTAAAGTCTAAGGCAGGTAATCAAAACTTTAAATTAAACATAATTTTCAAATTTGTCTTTAGCTTTTATACAGGCCTTTAATTTTAGGTCTTAATGCACGGTCTCCATGGTGAACTAAGATACTGATGGAGAACTAAGATAGTCCTACTCCATAATTTAATTTAACAATCGCAGTGAATAATTAATATTTGAAATAGCGGAAAACTGATCGAAGTTTCTTACATTACTCACATATTATAACATAGTGTAAATACACTCCGAATTTGTATTAAAAAAAGGAGGAGTACTAAAAAATTGCAGTCGTGATAACTACCAAATTTAATCAATATATAATGATTTCTTATATTTATGTGAACATTAGATATTGAATAAAAATATTTTTACGGATTTTATCGCGTTTAATTAATTTATTTTTAATTCCCGACTTTTGGGCCGAGTGAAACCCGCCACAGACGAGGTTGGCTACATCTTGAAGCGAGCTTCCATTAAAACATACTACAAGCTTAGCTCGTTCTGCGTAGATCTGACAGAAAACTTAATATTCAAACACTGAAAGTGAAGGAAGCCAGGCTAACTATGACATTGGGACGTCATTCATCTCAGTCCCCCCCCCCCCCCGTTGGAAAGCATTCGAAACGTAAGGATTAAAAATAAGTTAATTAAACGCGATAAAATCTGTAGAAACAGTTTAATTTAACCAATATATTTTTACCATTATTATACATAATATATATTATACCAGTTTATTTTTGACCCAGAAATAATAAGTAGACTTCATTTTTTCAATGGGTGTTAGGAGAAATAATTTAGTATGATTTTAATTTTTTGCATTATACATTTTATTTTACTTTATAATGAATGAAATATACCAAAATGCTATATTATGAGGATGTACTAAAGACTATAAAAAATTATACAATACACTATCAAATAAAATTATACTTAAGGTGAAAAAATGTATCTCATATGTTTAGGTCAGGTTTGAAACTGTCATAACACTATCGGATTGTAATATCATTGTGACAACGTAACTGAGTCTAGCAAGAAGTAGCAGAACCTAAGGTGGGAAACGGTTACTGATCGTACATTTCATGACAACACTTAACATGTGTTTTCATATTACATTTTTTCACAATAAATAAAATAGAATTAGAAAAAAGTAATTATTTTCTATTCACTAAAAAATTTAAATTGTTGTTGTGTTTTTTCAGCGTAATTTATGCTTGAATTACACAATCTTACCGAATTTCATTACCATTTCAGGCAAGGGATTGGAACAAAAAGAAATATGAAATCCGAGTACTAAAGAGTCTTCTAAAGTATCAAGAGGAATATTTTGAGACTGATAAAATGGAACAAACTAAGGAAGAGTTAAGGGCATTAGGCTATGATAATTTTGACAACCTAGACAATTCTGAAGATGAACAGAGCTCTCCTGGTGTTTGTGATGAAGATACTACTCATATTGGTGATGATATTTGTCTTGAAGACTTGACAGGTAAATGTTAAAGTATTCTATATATAAAAGAATAAATTTTCAGGGTATATGAAAATAATTTTATGTTTATTCCTGCATATTTTAGCAACTGCCTCAAATTTGTTGGAAGAGAGAAATAAATTATCGTAAAATTTTGCTACTATAAGTCAAAACTCGGTACTACAAACTCCCAAAAAATAAAATAGAACACTATGTACATTTGAGTTATGCTGAAACCATGCCATTGTTTTTGAGATTTTGAAGTAATTCTTCCAAGTCATTATCATAGTTTTTATGGTCTATCACATGTCCACTGGTGCATGTTGCCAGTGATTACTTATGGATCTGAGACATGGTCCTTCACTGCTGGCCGTATGAGGACACCATAGATATAATAAAGGAGATATGCCCAGTAGTTGAAAATGTATCGGAACCCGGTGTCTCCAGATGATACCACGCGCCAACTACTACACATACAGATCAGTAAAAGCAATAGATAAACAAGTCGCGCACACGCTCGCATTTTATAAATCAGAACGTACTACACAATTAATTATAAACCATATCTCTAAAATCACAACATCCATTTACCATTCACCGTACTGCTTACTCACACAAAAATATCGGGCATTATCGTTGTGCTGTAAAAAGCCATTTATTTTACATATGCGTTAGTGATTGACTACATTGGAAAGTGTTGGATTGTTTCATTTATACCAAAATTGTACTAAATTTTTTTTGGGCCCTAAATATAAAATAAATAAAATTCAATGCCTAGAGAAAATTATAATAAAAATAAACAATATGTAGGTAAAAATGTAATTATTAAGTACCTGAACTAAAAAGTTTAAGGAGTAAAAAATTCGGTTATGTTGGTTGGCGGATTGAAGTAGTAGGTATTTTGGAACGATGCTATGGTGTTTACTTACTGACCTGTAAAGTGAAGGTATTTGTGCAGCACTTGACGTTTTGATATTTTTGGGGTGGCATTTTTTGTCAAATAGTGTTATCTAAAAATAATGTGATTATTTATCGGTGACTGCTCATATTGGTGAAACTTTAAAAAATTTAAATTTGGCAAAACCTTTGCCATGAGTTCCTGTTTGACATTTTTAGTTTAATTGCTTATTTATCATTGAAAGAAAGAAAGAAAGAAAGACCTTTATTCACTGGAACTGTACACATCACAAAAATAAAATAATAAACAGTTAAAATGTAGCAGATTAATATTACAAGTGATGAGGTGTGTATGGAGCCAGTGAAAAGGTTATTACTCAGCGTAATGCTGCAGGGTAACTTACAGCGCTGATGATTCTGTCATAACCACAGATACACGCACGATCCGCCTGGGTGTATTTTATGAAATACGTTTCCATAATAAATTAAAACTAAACGTTACTCATCAATATACCTATATATACTTAGTCCTATATATAAGTACATTAGAGAAATACACACATACGTAGAAGACATATTATACACATAAATTTAATATAAAAATGAAAAAATAAAAATTTTAAAATACATACACATATACACAGACACATACATATATATATATATATGTCGTTCCAGCACCTAGTAGCTATATATATTTAAAACTACCTCTAAAAGCTGCAGAATAGTAAGTGGGGGCATTGGCGAGACAAGCTTTTTTTTATGATAATTTCCATTCTCTTACAAATTACGACGACCAGTAGTTTTTGTAGGGGACCAGTTAGGTGGCCTTCCAGTGGCATCAATCCATTCCTTTTTTTAAATTAGCATCATTTGAGAAGCTGAAAGGTACGATTAATAACCTATTTATTATTTTCATATACCCTAAGCTACTTCTTAACCTCATCATGTACTAAGCAGGTTTTGCCTGGCAAGCTTTTGTTATAAAAACTCCTGGTTAGTGAAAATGTTGTTAAATATATGAAAACAAATACACGCTCATGTCTAACAAATAAATAGCAAGAATAATTATATTGACTAATTTTAAGCTAGTCACTATTATGATACTATCCGAACCATGGTTCTATATTTTTCATTCATAGAATATTAGGTATTTATGATACATTCGAAGCTTTTGAAAACTGTAGATTATATTGAACCCCAAAACCATAAAAATTATGAAAATTTTTCGAAGATGAGGCATAATATACGATAATTCAAACCTAAGAACACTCCATCGATTATTAACCTAAAACTCAACATACTTTACGACCTTTGGTTACGCATTCAGCGTAGTATTTGCAGTAAAATAGTCAAAATAAGTAAAAAAAAAAACATTATGTCACATCGGTCTTCATATCGGGTTGAGACGGTTGACAAATTGGAGAATAAACTATAATAATGTTACGAGCTTGAGGTTCGTGACAATAAAAATTGCCGATAGAATTACCTAAATTAACAATTTAATTTTCTTTACACAAATTAAAACTTAAAACACCAATAATTAATCACACTGATTAACTTTATTTCGCCGAAGCCCAAATCAATACCCCATCCCTCATACCACAAATACACCAATCGACAAAGCGCCGAAAGTTCGAGTCTCAGCTTCTAGAAGCTTAGTTCTTCGTTTCGACAACAGATGGCGCTCTTGGTTGAAAGCTCTCTCCTCGCTGTGTTACCCGACACTAGATGGCGCTAGTGCCAGATGTCAACTTAGCTGCGCAACACTGCCCCCTCCTAAGACATGTTCGTCCCGAGAATTATCGGCCCCATAATAACGCGCCAGGCGATCCACATGGATGATCTTAGGAGTCCCTCTTGTGCCTTTCTGTATCCGGTAGGTTACATCGTTGATCCTGGTCACAATCCGGTACGGGCCGTCCCATTTAGCTTGAAGCTTAGGAGATTTCCCTTTGCTGCGGACGGGATTATGCAACCACACTAGTGAACCTTCGTCGAACCCTTTGTTGTTCATTTTGCGGTCGTACCGGGTTTTCATCTTTTCAGACACTTGCTGGCCCGATTGTCTGACGTGCTCATAAATGTCATTCATTTTGTTCCGCAAGTCATTTGCATAATCGGTTATACTACGTGGAGCATCAGGTGGTATCCCGGTGATCAGGTCTGCAGGCAGCCGTAATTCTCTTCCAAAGTTTGCGAAAGCTGGTGTCACTGCTGTACTTTCGTGAACAGCGCTTCGATATGACAACAAAAACGGTTGTATGTGCTTGTCCCAATCTCGTTGCCGATTGTCTACAACTTTTGCTAGGTACCTCTCCAATGTCTGATTAAATCGTTCTACCATTCCATCAGATTGCGGGTGATAAGAAGTCGTTCTTGTTTTATGAGTACCCATAACTCGGCAAGTTTCCTGGAATATTTGAGACTCAAAATTCTTTCCTTGATCGCTGTGAATCTCTAAAGGTACTCCAAAACGACAGAAGACTTCATGAACTAGTTTATCTGCAACTGTTGAAGCTTCTTGATTTGGAATGGCGAAGACTTCCGGCCACTTAGTGAAGTAATCCGCAAGTCATTTGCATAATCGGTTATACTGCGTGGGGCATCAGGTGGTATCCCGGTGATCAGGTCTGCAGGCAGCCGTAATTCTCTTCCAAAGTTTGCGAAAGCTGGTGTCACGGATGTACTTTCGTGAACAGCGCTTCGATATGACAACAAAAACGGTTGTATGTGCTTGTCCCAATCTCGTTGCCGATTGTCTACAACTTTTGCTAGGTACCTCTCCAATGTCTGATTAAATCGTTCTACCATTCCATCAGATTGCGGGTGATAAGAAGTCGTTCTTGTTTTATGAGTACCCATAACTCGGCAAGTTTCCTGGAATATTTAAGACTCAAAATTCTTTCCTTGATCGCTGTGAATCTCTAAAGGTACTCCAAAACGACAGAAGACTTCATGAACCAGTTTATCTGCAACTGTTGAAGCTTCTTGATTTGGAATGGCAAAGACTTCTGGCCACTTAGTGAAGTAATCCATCACAACCATGAAATACTTGTTACCGCTTTCACTCTCCGGAAACGGCCCCGCCACGTCAATGGCTATTCTCTCCCATGGTGCACCAACATTGTACAACTTCAATGTACCTCTACTACGAGTCTGAGGTCCCTTTACAGCCGCACAACTTGTACATTTGCGACACCAGTCCTCGACATCGTTTCGACAGTGGACCCAGTAAAACCGTTCTCGGATCTTCAGTAGAGTTCGTTTAACTCCCAGATGGCCTTCTGAACAGTCATTATGGTACAGCTGTAGAACATCCGGTACTCTAGGTTTAGGGACGACCATTTGCAAATGACAGCTGTCTCCCCGAACATTTTCCCATTTACGGCACAGAACTCCATCCTGAAGCAGCAAGCCATTGGGCTCAATAGCTTTTAGTGGTCGAACTCATCGCTGAGACGTCGCTCCACTTGGGCTTGGGAGCACTGGCCTTCATCCATTCCAGAATCGGCTTGATGACCGGATCTTCCTGCTGTGCACGTTGTAAGCTGTCCTTCCACTCGTTGCTGAGGTGGTCTGCCCTGAGCATCCTCACGGATACCACTTCCTTACTCTCTTGCCTAGTACAATGTTTGTAATCTTCAGGACAAGGTCTTCTTGACAATGCATCTGCGTTGCCATGAGATTTCCCGCTGCGATGTTCGATCTCAAAGTCGTATTCCTGCAGTAGTTCAATCCATCTCGCAACTTGTCCTTCTGGATTTTTAAACTGTAATAGCCATTTTAGTGCAGCATGGTCAGTTCGTAAGTGAAATTTTCGCCCCAGAAGATATTTGCTAAAATGCTGCAACGACTTTAACACAGCTAGCAATTCCGTCTTGTGACACAATAGTTCCTTTCCGGTTTTGACAACGACTTGCTGAAGTACGCTATCACAACCTCTCGATCACCGTTCCGCTGAGACAACACACCGCCGAGCCCTGTATCACTTGTGTCTGTGTCAACTATAAATTCTTTGCTTGCATCAGGGTATCCCAAAATAGGTGTTTTGCACAGACGGTCCTTGAGCTCCTGGAATGCGATATTGCAACTTTCATCCCAGCAGAAATGTCGCTTCTCCTCGGTTAGCTTATGCAGAGGTTTGGCTATATCTGCGAAGTTCTTCACAAATCGCCGGTAGTAGGAACACAAACCCAAAAATGCTCTAACCTGCGTCTTGTCTTTTGGAACCGGCCAATCCTTGACAGCGGCGATTTTCTCTGGATCCGTGCGGATACCTTCTTCCGATACTACATACCCCAAAAAGTTAACTTGCCGTTTGAATAGTGAACATTTCTTCGGACTCAACTTGAGGTTGGCACTCTGAATCTTCATGAGCACGCGTTCCAGGTTTTGAAGGTGTTCCTCAAACGTATGGCCTACGATGATGATGTCATCCAAGTAGACCAGACAGGCATCGCCAATTAGCCCGGTAAGTACAAGTTCCATCAGCCTTTCAAACGTTGCTGGAGCATTGCACAACCCAAACGGCATTACTTTAAATTGCCACAGACCCTTTCCCGTCGAGAACGCAGTTTTCTCCTTGTCCTTAGGGTCAATTTCAACTTGCCAGTAGCCACTTTTTAGATCCAGCGTGCTAAACCACTTTACTCCTGTAAGCATGTCCAGCGTGTCATCAATTCTTGGCAAGGGCTAGCTGTCCTTCTTCGTAACGTCGTTCAGACGGCGGTAGTCAACACAAAACCGCATGCTGCCATCCTTCTTCTTCACCAGCACCACTGGTGAACACCATGGAATAGAGGAAGGTTCAATAACACCATCCTTCACCATTCCCTCAATCATGGTTTCCACTTCATTTTCACGTGCTACCGGCAATCTTCTTGGCCGCTGACGGATAGGCAATTCTTCTCCTGTGTTTATTTTGTGTTGAAGTAAGCTAGTCTTTCCTATGTCAGCATCGTTTGATGAGAATACATCGGCGTACTTGAGTAACAACTTCTTCGCCTTGACCAATTCGGTCGGGGAGAGAACGCTGCGACAGTCTTCCAAAAGTGTGGTCGCTCTCGTTTGTGCATCTTTGCTGGGGGTCTCACTCGATAGATATTGGCACCGCCGTAACCAATCCACTTCCTCACAAGTACCAACCAGCGTGCCTTTTTCTATAATCTGTTCCCGGTCACAAAGGTTCAGCACACGTACTCCTGGGATGTCAGTGGTCCTGACCAAGGTTCGAGCTACTTTCCATGGAAGGTCGTTGTTTACCCTTTCCACAAGTACACAGCGATGAGCTTGCCCATCGTTTCGGGGAAGACTAACCGGAACAATCGTTTCCGATCTCGGCGGAAGAACAATCTTCTTAATGCTGTACACGTTCCCTGGTAACACACCTTCCATAAAAAGTTCCTCCTGTCCCCATTTCAAAACACCTTGCTTAACGTCGATCTCACAATTATTCCTCATAAAGTCTAGGCCTAGGATGCAGTCGTCCATTATATCAGCCACGATGACATTATGCAGGTAGATCACGTTGCCTAGCTTCAATTCCATCTCCTTCTCTCCACGGACGGGTATACGCTGACCGGTGGCTGTTACCAAATTAATGCGTTCTCGGTTGTATGCGGAGTCCCCAAGGAACTGACTTATAAGTTGGGAACTAACAACCGTACGAGAGGCTCCAGTGTCTATGGTCAGTTTACACGGCATTCCGTTGACCTCGCCCTTGATGATTAGTCTGTTCCCATCATGGGTTTGTGAGATCGAGATCCTTGGGGCTCTTTTAACATCAGCCAGCACCCGCCCCTCAGTTCTTGCTTTTACTCGTTTCCCTGCTGTTGCTGGGCGGTGCTGTTAGCCGCAATACCCTCCTGAGATCGTTCACCTTCCCTTTCTAGGGTTCGCTTAGGGCAGCTGGATCGAAGATGGCCCTTTTCCCCACAGCCATAGCACCTAGGGCTATATTCTTTGTTGCGGTCGCGAACTGTAGCTGCTGCAACCTCCCTGACGCGATGGGAATGATGATCCTGCCGCACGGCTTCCACCTCCAGTTCATGGGCCAAGGCGTCCTTAAGCGTCTCGTGGTGCGCGACTTCCAGGTCGCGGATGCCGTCGATGAATGTCTGCTCCAGGTTCCCTTCAATGAGCTCAGGTACAGACCGGTATGCTTTTCGCACCAGCTTCTCCACCTCTAAAGCCCACTGCTGCAGGTTTTCGTTGATGCGCTGCACGCGATCTTTAAGCTGCGCACGAAAGACGTGTTCCAGGTGACCGTCGCCATATCTCGCCTCCAATGCCGCAAAGAGTTGCTCATAAGTCACTTCCTCATCGAGGGCTTCCAGAACTGTTAAGGCCTGGTCGCGCAGGCCTAGTGTGAGAGCAGTCATGGCCTGACTTTTATTCCAGCCGTTCGCCTTCATAACAGCTTCTAACTGGATTTTGTAGGCCGACCAGGAAGAAGTCGCGTCGAACGGTGGCACCTTGAACCCACGTAGCGAAGGTGTTGCAGCTACTACGGGAGCTGTAATTCCATCTCCCAGTTTGAGGTCATCCAGCGTTTTCTTCACATCAGCCATCACGTTGTCAACCCGATTGTTCACTTGGTCGATTCGGGTTTCAGCTTTCTCGATTCGGGTTTCTGCTTTCGCGATTTGGGTTTCAGCTTCCGACAGGCGGTTATCATGCTGAGCAACCCTAACCTTCCCCTCGTTTATCTCCTTCCCGAAGGTAGCGTGAAGGTCCTTCATGAGGAGCATCTGCTCTTCCAACCGACGGGCCTGTTCTTCTTGTCCGCCCCACAGCTGCTCTTCCAAACGACTGACCTGTTCCTCCTGTCGGCGGTCCTGTTCATCCTGTCCGCTCTGCAGCTGCTCTTTCAACTGACGGACCTGTTCTTCCTGTCGGCGAGCCTGTTCCTCCTGTCGGCGATCCTGTTCCTGCAGCATCACCATCAGAGCACCTAAATCAGGTGCTGCAGATGTAGGAGCTACTGACGGGCCTGAAGCCGGCGGCTGGCCCTCCGACGTCTGCGGCGTTGCACCACCAAATCTTCTTCTGACCGAGACACAGGTGTCCTCTCCAGCTGATGCTTAGTATCTCTCCTACCTAGGTTACAAATTGGAACACTCATTTGTGCCTCAGGCTGGAATTTGCGTATACGTCAGTGACGATATCTGTTCTCGACGCCTCGGCAGTCTTGAAAGTTCGGACCTGTCCATCCTTTGTCTACGCGTAGACAGCGACGACCATCCGCGCGTCTACGGGTGCTTCTATAGGTCCCATAGCGGTAATGCCGAAACAGACCTAATCTTCGACCACGTCCAAATGGCTGCAGATTCGTTACTACAGCAGATCCCTTCCGCAGAGATCGTGATCCTCGGTGATTTTAACGTCCACCACGCCGAATGGCTTGGTTCACGTTTAACCGATCATGCGGGGAGATCTGTTCATGCCTTGCCTTGCCATTTTGCCTTGGCATATGGTCTGACACAACTGGTTACTCTGCCTACGCGGTTTTTAGATGTGAAAGATCATACACCTTCCCTATTGGACCTTCTGCTGACCTCTCATCCGGACGGATATCATGTTTCCATCGACGCCCCTCTAGGCTCGTTGGACAATTCGCTTGTCCGAAGTGTGGTGCCAGTCACATTAACGTCACGGTTGCATTCTGCAAGCTGCCGCCGTGTTTGGCACGATCGGCCCATTGGGATAGGATGTGGTCTTTCTTCGCATCCTACCCTTCGGGGCGGGCTTGCTTCTCGCCGGATGATCCCAACGTTGTTGCTGATTCTGTCGCTGATTCTGTGTCTGTGGTACTTCGGGGTATGGAACTTTTTATTCCTTCCTCTGTGGTGCCCATCGAAGGCAGATCTCGGCCATGGTTTAGTCGCTCCTGTAAAATAGCATTATGCTATAAGGAGTGCTATCGGGCCTGGGCTGACGCATCAACATCCCGTTACAATTCCGTCTCCAGGTCCTTCAAAAGTCATTGCCAAGGAAAATTCAGAGCACATAGGCAGAATTGGCGAGAAACTAGTTCGCCTTCTTTCTGGTACCCATGCATTCTGGTCTCTCGCCAGGGCTGTCCAATGAAATTTCTGTTAGCTATCTCTTCCATCTTTGCACAGAGAGGACGACTCACTGACCCATGCCGCAAAGTTCTCCTTTGGAAAAATTTGCGGCATGGGTCAGTGAGTCGTCCAAAGGAGAAAGCCGATCTGCTAGGCTCTTTCTTTGCGTCCAACTCGACTCTCGATGACGGGGGAGCACACCGCTGACCATCCCGCGCTGTGAGTGTTCACACAGCGCTCTATTCGCAAAGCACTCGCTGCCTGGACATACACAAGTCGAGTGGGCCTGACGTAATCCCCCAATTGTGATAGGATGTGTGCTTCAGAGTTAGCACCGGTTCTAAAGCGTCTTTTCCAGTACTTCTACTCCCTAGGCGTAGTTCCAAAATCATGGAAGACGGCTTTCGCCCACCCGATCCCTAAAAAAGGCGACCGCTCAGATCCGTCAAACTACAGGCCTATGGCCATCACCTCCTTGTTCTCCAAAATAATGGAATCCATTTTAAATTGCATGCGATACCTTGAGGATCACCAGCTGATGAGTGACCGCCAGTAAGGTTTTCGTCGAGATCGATCACTTGGTGATCTTCTGGTCTACCTAACTCATCGATAGGCGGAGGCAGTAGAGTCCAAGGGGGACGCATTGGCTGGCTAGTTCGGACATTGCGAAGGCCTTCGATTGGGTTTGGCACAAAGTGCTTATTTCGAAGCTCCCTTCCTATGGGCTTCCCGAGAAATTATGCAATTGTATCACCAGCTTTCTTGCAGATCGTAGCATCAAGTTTGTTGTAGACGGTGCATGCTCCGATTTCAAGCCTATTAATGCTGGCGTTCCACAAGGCTGCGTGCTATCACCAACGCTGTTTTTTCTGCATATCAATGATTTGTTGCAAACCGGTAACATTCTCTGTACACCGGCCGTGCCAATATTTCTTGGGAAAACGTCTCCGAGTACCGGGACAAACTTGTGTCTGAAGTCGAGTCATTTCTGAAGAAAGTTTCGGATTGCTGGCGACTAAATATAGTCCAGTTTAATCCTCAGAACACGCAAGTTTGCGCGTTTACCTCTAAAAAAAACCTCTTTGTCGTATGTCCACGTTTTCAAGGCACTCCCCTTGTTGCCTAAGCCAATATCGGAATCCTCGGCGTCGACATATCGACTGACGTGCAGTTTCGTAGTCACTTGGAAGAGAAGGCCAATTGGTCTCTAAAAAGCTTGGCGTGCTCAGGGACAGTATTTCATGCCGGCCCACCGCCTGCAATTTTACAAGGCGCAGGTTCGGCCTCATTTGGAATACTGTTCCCATCTCTGGGCTGGGCCTCCCCAGTGCCAGCTCTTTCTACTTGACCACATCCAACACACAGCGAATCTTCGACGACCGAGTGCTTTCTGATCGGCTCGATTCACTGGCGCTGCGAAGAGATATTGTATCTCTTTGCATTTTCTTTCGCATCTACCTCGGGGAATGCTCTGAGGAATTGTTCGGAGTAATCCCAGCCGCCAAATTTCATGAACGTACTACGCGGCAAACCTCCCTATACCATCCACACCATCTGGATGCTTGGCGGTCCACCGCTGTACGTTTCACTAGGAGCTTTCTTCCAAGTACCACCTCTCTATGAAATAGTTTACCATCGACGATTTTTCCGAACCGATACGACCTAGGGACCTTCAAGAAAAGAGCTTACTCCTTTCTTAAAGTCCGGCAACGCACATGCAATTCCCCTGGTATTGCAGTTGTTCATGGGCGGCGGTAGTGACTTAACATCTGGAGAACCGTATGCTCTTTTCCCCTTTTTCTATAATAAAAAACGATGGGGAAAAAAGGTTCTCGAGTCGCAGCTTCGTACCACTCGGCGAAGTTTAGGGCGACCCCCACTAGTGACAATCTGGTAAGACATGCAGGAAGTCGATGGATGCAGGTGGCTCAGGACCGTACTTTATGGCATTCATTGGGGGAGGGCCTATGTTCAGCAGTGGACTTGTGAAAGGCTGTAATGATGATCACATGTCCATTGCAAAACAGAAGCCTCCACTGAAGAAAAGCAATGCAAATGTGTAACGCGAAAAGTAGACATTATTTTATAGATCTATTGTAGGTAGATATTTTGTTACGGATTCTATCACGCAAAGAATCTCCTGAATCTGCTGAATATAGTCTGCACCAAGAACTACCTGTTTGTTAAATTGGTCATTGCTGATACTGTGTGGATGCAATTGTGCGGGAGCAGAATTTAATTGAAAAAATACTACCATGTCTAACATTGTATAATATCTATTTAGATCTCTCTGACACCAATGATGAAGATGTAACAGAAAGTAAAAGAGACACGAGAAGAAGGGGGAAAGGCTTTACAATCAAAAAGAATATGAAAGGCGAAACACAACTGCATGTTGTAAGTACCTATTATTTCATGTCTTGTATTTACATTTTTATTAGTAAGTGAACTTCCGGACATAGGTCTTCCCAAAAAAGTGACCTTTCTTGGAGGAAGTGAGTAGTAGTATTTATTGTTATTTTTTCATAAGTTAATATTAGTCATAATATTAACAGTTCTTTTTAAAAATAGACACAATTATTAATTGATAATATAAATGATGACCTAATTGCAATTATAACAATAGATGTTTTCTTAATTTAGGATCGGTGAACAGGGGGATGTTAAAAATTTTAAAAATACATTACGAAAAAATCTATAGTGAAATCATTTTTTTTAAATATTTAAATACTAATTTTATAAGAAGGACGAAATCAATTATTTTATTCTCTTAAAAATTCTAATTTTGGAGGTAGGTATCAAATTTGATTTTCAATTGGGCCATTTACAAAATTAAGGCTATGCTAGCAGGCCAGACAAAAAATACGCAAAAAGAAATGAAAAAAAAAGATCTTCATTTTGGAACTGAAGCCAGCCAAGGTGAGCCAAAATACGAGCAACATCACAGTTTAAAGACGAGTTGTAACAGTTGGTAAACAAATGTACTAGTGCCTAGCAGCGCTCGGGGGCGGGCCGACTTTGTGCCAGCGCACTCTACTAAGTCTGCTGTACAATACATAGGGTTGATGCGAGCGTGTTTTGTAGTACCTATTTAATCAATTCTAAGTAGCGTTTTCGAATATAATATCTATAATGGTGAATTACTGTTATAATTCTATGACTTACTAACTAAAATTGAATTCAAATGACGGCCATGCTTATGTTTCCTTAATTTTTTTTGTAACATTTTTATCAGAAAATTTTATAAAAAGAAAATGTCACGAAAATATTTGGTAGTGCAACACTTGTAAATGTGTTTTTTCCTGTAGTAATAAAAAATGATCTTGTACAACAAACGTTTTTAACTTAAGCCACATGCAGCGAATTTGATCGATGGCGACTCTCTGGCGATTTATACCTTATTTTCTCCACATTACGTTACATACTGTTTATCACTGTTATGTTATATATTATTGCATGTTTTGCTAGTGCTCGATTCTTTATAATGTCATTAAAAAGACGTGGAATGTTAATAGCGCTAGAAGTCGTTTGTATATATGACAAAGAGAAAAAAGAAAAGTACAAGATGTTGGGCGAAGAAATTGGTACTTTAAAGACCATCAAGATGTAAATTTTACGATTTTAGAAATTATTTATAATGGACTCTTGTATCCATATTCCAGACAGCTGTTATCTCTGTTGGAGCTAATGCTAACAAAACAGGATACGTGCATGATAAAAGCGATAACAGCTCACAAATGTTTAACAGCTACATAGCTAATATTTACGTAGGTCCGTCATTTTTAAATCGCGGCAAGCATGCGCATCCACCTCCACACTAGCGATTCAGCTGGCGACTAGCGACTTTTCAAATTTACAGCAATTCGATCGCTACTTCGGCAGCATCTTTAAATATCTGCTTATTTTCACGTTCACACGCCGATTTTGAAATCGCCGTCGATATAAGTCGCTGCATGTGGACCCAGCTTAATATTTTGTACATATGTTAATAAACGATACAATCATTTTCGTGACAACCCCTAGCATACACGATATCCGCGGAAATACCTCCGCGGGTGGCGGCATCGCTTGACATCAAAGGCGTTTCACAACAGTAAGGTCTAAACTGTTGCAATATAAAATGTTGTATAAGTAGGTTATTAAAATCTTTAGGTTAGGCCGTATTTGACATGACCGCCCATAAGAGATTCTCGCTCAAAATTAATACATAAATTGTTAATTCTACATTTATAGGCATGCATATCCGGCAACAAACTTCTAGTGGAGAGGCTACTTGCTAAAGGTCACCCGGTAAATGTTCGAGACAATGCCGGTTGGCTACCATTACATGAGGCTTGCATACATGGACACTTGGATGTTGCTAATATATTAATTAATAATGGTGCTAATGTAAATGACAGAGGAGGGGCTAATTGTGATGGTATGTTTTATTTGATAACACGATATTAAATCTTTATTTCTCTGCATACAACACTGTTAAGTCTATGTTTATCCACATACATGTTGTATACACCAGTATTTATTTATTCATTGTACACACGTACATGATTTCTTGAATATCAATTTATTCATACATTCTAGGTTTTTTTAAAAAAATTTAACTACGAAATATGTTGATGGAGCAATTTTTGAATAAAAGAAGGCATACATTATGACATTAGATATTGTGATGGTATGTTTTATTTGATGACACTATATTAAATCTTTATTTCTCCACATACATGTTGTAAAAACCATTATTTATTTATTCATTGTACTCGTGCGGTTAAAGAATGGGCTTGAAAATGGCGTCACTTCTATTTATCTCTCGCTCGTACACTGTCGCTATCTATACTTACACCCGCCGGTAGAGACTACAAAAAAAAATGTTGCGATGTGTTTTTCGTACGTGCTATAAGGGTAATGTTTTCAATTCGGTCGCCTAAATTAGGGGTCGGGAGGTGGTGTGGGGGGGAGGAGTCGTAGAGTCACCCCCTACTTCCCCTTCACAAAAAAAAACAAAGCACGTCCGGCAGGGAAGTGCTTAGTTTTTTTTTTATAAATTTTTAAAAATCTCATTTTGAGGTTGTTTCGTAATTTTTATGACAATTTTAACCTGATGTATGGGGCGAGAGAGTTGGGGGACAAAAGCCCCACGCCACTTTACGTGGTGCAGTGGAGGGAAGCCCGGTCGACGGAGCCCCGCAAAGCGGGGCTCCTGCTTTTGAGTGGTTTATAAAAAAATAACCACCAAGGGGATGACGGGGTCTTTTCGCTCGCTTTGCTCGCTCACTCGACCCCGTCACCCCCTTCTAACCTAACCTGTCTGAGTCGGGGTGCCCCACTGGGACGTGTCCCAGGCTCGCTTCGCTCGAATTACTATATATATTAAAATATTTTGGTGTTATATTGCACTCAATATAACACCAAAATATTTACTTTTATAACTACTTTAATTTATAAACATAATTTATGGCTGCCACCATTTGTAAGAAAGGATCTTTGCGATATTTAGCAGTATTCCGCTGCCACAAATATTCCACTATTCACCGAACCCAGGCTCGCTTCACTCGAATTACTATATATATATATATATTAAAATATTTTGGTGTTATATTGCACTCAATATAACACCAAAATATTTACTTTTATAACTACTTTAATTTATAAAAATAATTTATGGCTGCCACCATTTGTAAGAAAGGATCTTTGCGATATTTAGCAGTATTCCGCCGCCACAAATATTCCACTATTCACCAAAATTCTGGAAATCGGAAGCAACGACATGACGAAACGCTGTCAACTTAATGGCCGGCCTAGCGATTAATTTTACACATTTTTAAATCGATTGAAATCGAAATTGGATGAATCGATTCACAAAAAATTGAAATCTTAAAGATCGATTTCGCAAAAATCGATCTTTTTTTGATTTGCGTTAAAAGTTTATGTTTACAATATCAAAAGATACAATAAAGTACAGATAACATTGAATGATTGAATTAAAAACTGTCGTTCTTTACAAGTTGGGGTACATTCAACTAATTGTAAATAATTTTACAAATCTAATAAAACAGAAAAAGATTCGATCTCGATTCTCTAGGGTGAAATATCGATTCACTAGATCGATTCAGTACTATATATCGATATGACATTAACAGATGAAACGTCAAAAATGTAATTAATTAGTCAGTTACCAATATTTTTAAAATATAATTAAAAATACTTCGACGCTGCTCTGGCAGCAAAAATCGAGTGGGGGTGCTTCAGATAAACCCCCTTGACCGTGCTATAACTTCAGTCCCATTTGTCATTGGCATAAATGGTAACAAAATGCCATAAATTTAAAATAAAATATCCCGGTTTCGAAAATTTGTTATCTAGACGCGTTCTCTGAGTTTTTTTTTTTTTACAAAATTCAGTATTGTTGATTTTGTTAATACTTTTTTTGAGTCGCTGTTATTGCTTTTGATTATTATTTATTGTAAACCGTTGTTAGTTATTTCGTTTTTGTTGACTATTAGTGTTTTTATTTTATTATTTTATCTACATTCTGTTAACAGCGGACCATAAACGCGGGAAATTTCTACATAGTGCTACATCGTGCATAGTGCCAGATTTTCCTTTCTCAAAAAAGTATTTTGAGAAAGAGTAAAATCTAAAGGTTATCACTTATCACCCATTGCAGTATGGTAATCCAAGGGCGGATATTGCAACAGGATTGTCAGTTAAAAAAGATGGCGTGTACCAAGGTTATCTAGTAGCTATATGTTTGTTTATAATTGATGATTTGAACAAATGATTTCTTATATTTACGCGAACATTGCACATGATTAAAACTACTTTTACGTCGGGAATTAAAAAATAAAAAGTAAAAAATAAAAATAAACGCGACAAAATCCGTAAAAGTAGTTTTAATCATGATTTGAACAAAAATATTGTATTCGCTATTCTATATTCGTTATTTCAAGCGTTGTCCGTTCTTAGGCTAGGTACCCAAAGTGTGCCCCGTTTCGAACCGTTGCATCCTATTAAAGTCTACTACTGAATAAGCGTCCCCCATAGATTGGCTCATAAGGGGGATTTTAGCCATAGATGCCACGCTTCGCAAACGGGTTTGCAACCGCAGTATTTTTATTTTTAGTCGTTATTAGGAAGATTCTGTTCTGCTGCCCATCCCTTGACTTGTTTCCCTCTATCGCCTCTTACGACACCCACGTGGTGATATAGGTTAGTAGATATTCTTACACCTACACTACTCGGCGGAGTGCTCAACGGAACCCTATTACTAAGTCTATCTGTCTCTTTGTCACAGGGCTGTATTTTTTATCATTAATAACTATAATGGTCACTAATGACGGATAATGTAACGAATAAAATGTTAAAGCCCAAGTGAATCTTTATGTAAGATCTCGTAAAAAAAAGAATTTTCCAGCAATTTTTTGTTGTTCTTCTTGTATCTTAAAAATGGTAATACCATCATTGAATCTATCTATTTTTTTTCTAATTATCATTTTAATAGTACTATATACTCTATACTTAAGTAACAAATAATGAAAACAAGATAAACAGTGACAGACTTGGTGGCACGGAACCCAAGGAGATGGATAATTGAAAGGTGCCGAGGTGATTTTTAAGGCCAAAACCAAAAAAGGCGATTACCAGGATGAAATGAATAGGCAAAATTTTACTAATTATATTGACGAAAATTTAATCCCAAACATACTTCCAAATAGCATCGTGAATGAACAACGATTGTGAAAGCGATAGCTGCTCCGATTCTAACAATGATTATTAAGATAACGATGATATATCCGGAATCAAAGTGTTCTCAGATGATTCTGTTGAAGGTTCAAGTAAAAAAAGATTTAATTTTCCAAAGATTATTATATTATGTAAAAAATATGTCTATGGTGTTTCTTGCCTGTCTGTCCTATTTGAAATACATATTTTCTTGACTATTATTTAAATTAATATAAACTTAATTTAAGGCACATACATTGTTATATTTCAGTCTTCCTAAATAATTTACTTATCTTATAAATATGTAATTCAATTTTATCAAAGCGAAGCCAGTGTAGGTCACTGGTTATAAATGTTATTTTAATATCAATGTATATAATTCTATTAAAATATTTTCCCATTAATAGAAAATTTCCAACTAACCGAATAATATACCCAACGTTTTAATTATTATACTTTTAAAACTGTATATCGTTAAAAAAACCCGCTAAGGGTTTTCGTTATTTTTATTGTGCATGTTGACTGTACGGGCTGGATGAGCCGCCATATAAAATCCCATTCTTTATCCGTACGGGCTATACATTTTTTTTAATTTAACTATGAAACACGTTAATATAACAATTTTTGAATAAAAGAAGGCATAAAATTCAACATTAGGTATTTCAATGTTAAGTGAAGCTCGATTAGAAATTTACGTAGATTTTTTTAACACTTTACTACACCATAGTCAAAACACCCTACTGAATATCTCTGTTAATATTAGTTTTGAAATCCAGTGTGTTTGTTAGAAAGAGCTAATATAAAAATACTTATTCTTAACTATTCTAGGCATAACACCGTTATATGACGCTGCTAGCAATGGACACTTGGAAGTTGTGCAATTATTACTTGACAAGGGCGCCATACCTTCACTCAAAACGGATTTCGGAGAGACTCCGTTAAACGTTCTGCAAAAGTGGCGCGCTGGAACTATTCTAACAAGAGATGAAGAAGTGTTATACAATAATATATGCAATAAAATACATAATTTTATCGATAAAACTGCTGGGTCAGACATAACATTAAATAGATCTAAATCTAAAACACCAGTTAAACCAATAAAAGATACAACTCCACCAAGTACATCGAAAATGACCAGTAGAATTAAGGAATTGCATTCACCAGTGTTTAAAAGAAGGAATATCATTGACGATGACAGTGACGAAGAAATAAATCTATCTCAAAATGTTAGAAATCAAACTGCTTTTCCATCCGATGACTCCAATGATTCTTCTGATGATTGTGTACCGAAAACGAATAAAAATAAAAGTATGGGAGTTCTAGAGTATAGGAGCGCAATATCGGCTTTGAGAAATAGAATTGTAGACTTTCCTGAAGTTGATGTCAAGAAAACAAAACCAAAACCGGCTCTCCTAGATCCAAATGAAGTTGACGACGACTGGTTAGACGATGACATCGGCATAAATAACAAGTCCAAGAAAAGAAAACTCAGTGATCCATTTACTGTAGCTCCTAAGAAAAATCCTATTGACAGTGTTAAAGAAAGCATTGAAAATATTAACAAAATTCAACCACTTGTGGATAACAACATTAATGACAGTTTAAGACAGAAGAAATCGCGAGTCAGTGACGTTGTCGACATTAGCGATAACAGTTCAGAATATGACAATTTTCAAAGAAACGAAAATATATGTCCAATGAATCAAGCAATTGAATCTATGAAAAATATTACTCGCGAATTAAATGAATCAAAATCTAGAGATAGCAGAGATAGTATGAAAAGACGATGGAAAAGGCAGATCACATTATTAAAGGCTGGATTTCAGAGGAAAAAAGACGAGTTTGACCAATCTAGTAACAGTGGAAGTGACAATGAATTTGTTTCTAGAAATGTGAGACATTCAACACCATCTGGTAAATTTTCAAGGAATTCTTCTGGGGAAAATTTTAAAAATAACATTAACGATAATTTTAATATGGTTCAAAGTGTGAATCCAAATATCCTTCAACCATTAAATGTTATGCAACCTATTAATATTGTACAATCGAAAAATGGGAGAGCTATGCAGACACAAATATTACCACCTGCAGCGGTAAAGGTTCATGTTGAAGATAAAGTATTTCTGATCCCCCTAAAATTAGACACAATAAACAAGCTTTCAATCAGCTGGCTGGTTGAAGAAGTTAAATTGAGATATTACAAGTAAGGCAAAAACTACTATTTTAGTTTTAGTTTTTATTTATATAAAATATAACCCCCCACTCTAGGAATTTCTCTTGTACATGCGTTCCTAATGGGCTAGTTTTGTTGGCATTTTTTTGCTTCAGTTTTATAGTTGTCAAGTAGCAGTCTTTATGGCACAACACAGTGTAAAACTTGCCACAATCTCGTAATATAGCTGAGCATTGTAGCGGTTATAGTTTGTATGCAGCCATAGTTTGATGTAATATACCAGACTGGATTGCAAGTAATTTAGCCTGCTTCAATAATTATTGCAACTTTGCCGGACAATATTTATGTCATATCTCTCCTGTATGCACTTTCATATTGAATCCCATAGCTTAGACCCCAGCGCAATCCGAGGCTATAGCCAAAAAGTTTTTTTTAATTCTGATACTTAATTATTATTCGATTTGTTTCATCATCATAACAGCATGGTGAAATGGAAATATTATAAACTTTATAAACGAAATCCATTTGCATCGCGAAGTGTGGGATGTTGAAGCTAGGGTCTTTCATTTTCCCCTTTTAGGTTTTAACGATAACACATCACAATAAATACTGTATCAAAGTCAATAGCCTCGGTGATTGCCATTTTACTTAATCTTACTTAATAGTTTTTTTTGTTAATTGTTCAGTGATGCTATTGTAGCAACATTGCCGGAATATACTCTGTAAGCTGTTGCATAATGACATTAACACAATGTCTTATTTTGCCGTGGTATTCTTTAATTTTTTTATTCTAAATAATAATATCTTGAGGTTCAAATGAATAGTAATTTTAATTTTTTTTGCACTTAGGTTAACAGGTGTTCGACCAGTGTTCAGCCTTATGACGTCTGATGGCGCAATACTTTCGGAAGACGACCCTCTCAGCTTGGTATTAACATCGCCTGAGCTTAAGACTTGTATAAGCACTTGGAGGGCATCACCAGCTGAAGAGAGATATTTAGAATGTTGTGAGGCCTTGGGGTTAGGTAAGTTTTATATACTTGTACGATATGTTTAATAAAAGTTTAAGTAATAATAAAGTTTGTACTAAAAATCTCTCGCACACATTGATCACTTTCCAGTTATTTTCCAGTCTAAATTGCAAACAATATGCAATGTGGCAAATGGGAACTGGTGTAAAATGTCCTATCTATCTATCTCTTTCTACTCCCCTGAATAAAGATGGAAGGTACTGAGGTACGCGGTGGTAATATAATCTGCTAATCTGACTGGTAATTTTCGTATTATAGTGTAGTATAGCCCATATTACATTCTACTGCCAATCGCAATATTTGAGAACATTTCAGCTAGTACTGCCATTTTATAAATTCGCTGTGTATTCCATTTAGAAACACTTTCGGTGTCAGGTTTCTAACACACTTTTGTTAGTTTGACCTGTATGTATCTTTGATCGTAACAATTTTTATAAATTAATTTTCACCAAAATTCTGCGCGTTCGCGTATTCGGAAATTTTGCAGCCGTATTATACAATAACATTATATTAAAGAAAAATACTTTTATGGATTTTATCGCGTTTAATTCTAACTTATTTTTAATTTTTGACATCGGGACATCAATCACCTCAGTCCCCGTGATCATGACCGTTGATAACCGTTGACAATTCGGAAATTAACAATAAGTAGAATTAAACGTGATAAAAATCCATAAAAGTGTTTTTATTCAATATGTAGTGTTCGTGTAAATATATGAAAACATAATCCCAGTGTTTTATACAAGTTCTTTTTTTTAGACTAACATTTTAAATGGATGCTAGATTATGATGTTCATAGAAAATATAAGCGACAAAGTGAGGTAAGAGAGCTTAGGGCTCTCCACTAAATGGAGTGGGACCTGTTAAGAGGGAAAAATCAATGGATGCAGTTGATTCAGAACCATGCTTTGTGGCATTCCTTAGGGAAGGCTTATGTACAACAGCGAACTTTTTAAAGAGCTATAATGATGATGATGATGATAAAATATCCAATAACATTGCGATAAAGATCCAAGCAAAACTTGGATTTTTTATTTCTACATTACTTTTATATCACTATTTAGACCGCTTATTTAACTACACACAATATACATTGCAACAGATACATCAAAGTAAAGACTCAACTAAATTAGAGTTTCTTTGTCTATATCAATAGTGTGATTTATGTTTGATGTTGCACTAATGGACCATAATACGCTGGATAGACTTTTAAATTCATCGATTCCATTTTATTAATATTTAAATTTATCACAATTATAGTATATTTTTTTATTTTTCCAGCCCCATCACAAGAAATTCAACAAGCCGTCGGCAGAAGTCACACAACGCGTAGACTTGCACTAGGTGCAAACACTCTGTTCTCGTCTCAAATACGACCTTTATTTAGGGCTCTTACACACCAAACTCATATAACTGCTATAATGATAGCCAACAATAATCTAGGCGACGATGGTATGAAGTATTTAACTGATACAATCTGCACTATGAAACATTTGTCACATTTGGATGTCACTTCCAACAATATCACTAATGAGGGAATGAAAATATTTTTAAATGTATTTGAAAAATCAACTCGCCCTATTTGCCAAGCTTTAGAAGAATTGATCCTAAGTGGAAATCCAATAGGAGATGAAGGATTTAAGTGTATAATCAAAATTACTCAATATATTAAGTTAAAGACGTTAAAATTAAATAGTTGCAGAATAACTCACAATAGTGTGAGTGATGCTAATAATTTGAAAATAAACTTCGATGATATAGAATCAATTGATTTAAGCAATAATGACCTAAAACAGGTAATGGTGAGCTTTCTCATGACTTCTTTAAGTCCAAATCACATAATAGATTTGGAATTAGACAACATTGGTGTGGAGGGCAATGTAGCGGGATGCATCGCAATGTTTATGGATTCAGCCAAAGAATTGAAGCTAAGAAGATTTGGTTTATCAAATTGTAAACTAGTCGATGGGCAATTTATGAGGATTTTTAGGTAAGTAATATTTTAAATCTGTTATTGTCTTGCTAAAAAATTATAGACTATATAAATAAGTTTCTGAAATGTTTTACAAACTCGAGGTTAACCAAAATCCTATTATTAAAAAAGATTAGTGTAATTAGAGCTTTTTTTTAAATATTATAATACAAACATGTTAAAAGTTTACCTGATGGTAAGGGAAACTGAATAAGATGTGTGTGATACCATCCTTCTGATAACGATAAGATTTTTATACGTGGTAGAGCCACGCTGCTGTGTTTCGTATGGTGAGTGTAGAGATCCGGAGACCCATTTTTTACTGGAAACGAGGCATTCCATCTTAGTCCTCAGGGGTGACAACGCATCTGCGTTTCGATTCTTAATCGAGGATAAATGTAGATGTTTATGGGTCACAGCATCCACTTACCATCATGTGGAAAGTGTGCTCGTTTGATACCCTTATTCTATATAAAAGAACTGTAAAAAGACTGATTGCTAACCTACATGACAAACATGGTAACTATGGCAAAATTGCCTCTATGATGCATTCTACAGGAGAGTTCAATGCTTAGCAGCAGTCAGAAAGAGCATGAGTCAGAAAGTGCTTATTTAAACCCATACACAACTGCTACCAATTTCAAGCAAAGCTACTGATGCAGTGTTTGTATTTGAACTGAATTTAAAAAATGAGAAATCACCATAATCACCATGCTTAGCATGCGTATTAATAGTCACAGTACATATCATGAAGGTTACAGGAGAACGATCACTACGTACTAAAGCATAGCCCGTTTGTCCTTGAAAATAGTAGAATTTATAGCGGCGCTGTAGTCGGTGAGTAGTGGCTGCGAAGTTAGCTATTTATGAGTACAAGTAGGTGAAGTTAGTTGAATAATGTACAAATTTTCTTCGCGGCATTTGTGAGAAAATTTTCATGTTCCGTAATATTTTATTTTTTGACGAAAGAAACATTAAAAAATTGAGAAATATTTTATTGTACGTGGATGTGCAAGTGGTTTAGCATCTGATCGGAAAAATAGACTGAAAATGACTTTTATTGAGCAAACTTAGCGATCACGGCGCCTCACTTATGGTGTCCATATTTCTGGGACACTATTTTCTACGGCGATCGTTCTCCTGTTCTCTAACCTCCATGGTACATATTATATTATATGTGGTAGAGCCATGCTGCAGTTATATTAGTAGTATAGATGTAGCACGAATGGGTCGGCTCGACCGGGGAAGGACCACGTTCTCACAGAATACCAGCGTAAAATAATAGTGTAATGCTGCTATGTTTCATATGGTGAGTGTAGAAAAACGGAGACCCTTTTTACAGGAAACACACGATGCATTATATCTTAGTACTCAGGGGTGACAACGCATATGCGTTTTGCTTCTTAATCGAGGATAAATATAGATGTCTGGGCCACAGCATTCACTTACCATCAGGTGGACTGTGTGCTCGTTTGTCTCTCGTATTCTATAAAAAAATTATACCTCTTTACCAAAAAGTGGGGGTATAATATAGTAATGGTGTGGGTATATTTTCATAAATATACCCACACCACATAAAACAGTAGAGTAATTAAACAATTGTGTTCTTTCAGGAGTCTCAGTCGGGTGAAGCATTTGCAATCATTGGCTCTCAAAGAAAATATGTTAACATTCATCACATTAAAGAAACTACTACAACGGCAGCCGCCTGTGCCACAGATAAACTTGGAAGGCTGTCATGACATATTTAAATTTTCACCAGATTCCGACTTTCAAGTATGGCTCCCAGCTATTGACTTTGGAAGGTGCATTCCTGAAATAAATGTTACACCAGTATTAAAATCCGACGACGAAAGGGAAAGCTTTAAATTGTTCTCTAAAACTTGGCTGACATGTTTCAAAGGCAGAGGAGTTATTGAGCATTGTGAAGGCGGTGTTACGAAATTCACTGCTAGATGATTTTCAGCATATAACCGTTTCTGTTTTAATTAGATTATAATTAACTTATGATTATATATTAGATTATAATTAAATTAAAAATAGTAAAATGTTCCCGGTGTAAATAGAGAAAATGCATTAATATAGGAAGAAGAGTGTGTGAGAGAGAGAGAGAGAGAGAGAGAGAGATAAGTAATAAATATTTTTTACAATTTTGAAGGTTTTTATTTTATTAATGTTTTGACAGATATCCTATTCTATTATACGAGCAATTTTTTTCTTTTTATTTTGTGATCTTGTTCTCGAAAACGGCTTTAACGATTTCGATGAAATTTATAGGGGTTTACAGGGCCGAAAAATCGATCTAAGCCGTGATTTTGCACATGAGACATTAATCTTAATGTTCCCGCGCAATATAATTAATTGGTTGTTTCGCCGTAGAGATCACCCTCGTAACAATCTTCCAATTATAGCGTAGTTTTGCCGGAGTGTGCGGGTTCGAGTCCTGTAATGTGGCCGAATATTTTTAGTTTTTATATAAGTTCTTAGTACTGTGAATAATTTAAAATAGAACTGGTATTTTCTTTAGGTACACGCCTCTATATATAACCATATTTGAAATTATAAATGATGTAAGGGTTTGGCGTATGGCTCGGGGGGGAGAGCACAGGTTGGGGAGCTCGTGTTGATCCCCAGGGCAAGTCTGAGGAGTTCTCCTTCACGTGGTTGCCGCCTGTTATTTGGTCTGGTTCAATAGGAAACAGACAGAACAGAAATACTCGGACAATCCACTTTTTCTTTTCTTTTATCCCACCCCCTTTTCTTACCCACTGACCTACGATGACTCGACCTGGCAACATATAACGCACGCACCCTGAGGATTGACGAAAAGATACTGGAGCTGGAAGAAGAGGTAGACAAGTTGCGCTGGCATATTATTGGATTATCCGAGGTCCGGAGAGAGGGGGAGGACACGACAATCCTCGAGTCCGGCAACTTGTTCTATCACAGGGAGGGCGACCATGTGTCCCAAGGAGGTATCGGATTTATCGTCCACAAGTCTCTCGTCAACAGCGTTGTAAAGATTAGGAGTGTGTCTACGAGGGTCGCGTACCTGATACTCAAAATCACCAAACGGTATTCGCTGAAGGTCATACAGGTTTACGCACCAACCTCGGCACATCCCGATGAGGAGGCGGAGGAAATGTATGAGGATATTTCCAGAGCCATGCATTCCTCCAAAACCCACTACACGGTGTTGATGGGAGACTTCAACGCAAAACTAGGCACAAGAGAAAGCGGTGAGCTGAAGGTAGGGAAATTTGGAGTAGGGCAACGGAACCGAAGGGGCCAGCGGCTGGCCGACTTTATGGAGAAAGATGGACTCTTTATGATGAACTCTTTCTTCCAGAAGCGGCTCCACAGGAAGTGGACCTGGTCGAGCCCCGACGGTTCGACAAAAAATGAGATTGACTTCATTATGACGACCAAACGCTCATGTTCAACAGTTCAGTGATGTCTCAGTGATCGCAAGGGTGAAAACTGGCAGCGATCACCGAATGGTTAGAAGTACACTGAACCTAAACGTTAAGTTGGAGAGGTCTCGTCTAATGAAGTCAACGCTCCGTCCCCCTCGTGCTCTGATCCAGAATCCCGAAACCTTTCAGCTCGAGTTACGTAACCGCTTTCAGTGCCTAGAAGATTGCAATGAAGTGGACGATATGAATGACAACCTCGTGGAAACTGTCCATGCGGTCGGAGCTAAGTTCTGCTAGACCCGCCGCAGAAGAACACAAAAACTCTCCGATCACACTCTTAATCTCATGGCTGTTAGACGGGAGATGAGTCACCGGCATACAGGCAACTGAACAGACATATCTCCAAATGCATGCGGCGAGACATACGCAATTAAAGAAGCGATCGAGCGGAACCAGGGCTCCAAAGTCTTTGCCAGAGATCTGTCTGCCAGAAAGAGCCAACTGTCAAAGCTGAAGACTGAGTGTGGCAGCATCGTTTCCGGGACACTTGAGATTTTGAGTGAGATTGAGAGGTTCTATGGGCAGCTGTAGGTACACATCATCGTTGGAGCCACACGCAAATGTGAGTAACGATCCAAGAGCAAGTCATATCCCGGACGTCAGTCTGAGCGAGATTAGAATGGCTCTCCACCACCTTAAAAACGGCAAGGCCCCGGGCGAGGATGAAATTACAGCGGAGCTTCTGAAAGCGGGTGGAACACCAGTGCTTGAAGTCCTTCAGAAGCTCTTCAATTCCGTCCTCCATGGTGGCACTACTCCGGAGGCATGGAGCAGAAGCGCGGTGGTCTTGTTCTTTAAGAAAGGCGACAACGCTCTCTTGAAGAACTACAGACCGATTTCCCTTCTGAGCCGCGTCTACATGCTATTTTCGAGAGTCATTACGGATCGTCTCGCACGCAGACTCGACGACTTCCAGCTTCCCGAACAAGCCGGTTTCCGAATAGGCTTCAGTACCATAGACCACATACATACCCTGCGGCAGATTGTACAGAAGACCGAAGAGTACAATCTGCCACTTTGCCTGGCATATGTGGACTATGAGAAAGCCTTTGATTCCGTCGAAATTTGGGCGGTACTGCAGTCCCTTCAGCGGTGCCAAGTTCACTCTCGGTATATCGAAGTGCTGAAGTGTTTGTACAGTAGGGCTACGATGGCTATCCGAGTACAGAACCAGAGTTCGAAACCTATCCAACTGCAGAGAGATGTAAGACAGGGTGATGTTATATCCCCGAAACTCTTCACCGCTGCGTTGGAAGACGTTTTCAAGCTACTGGACTGGAAAGGATACGGTATTAACATCAATGGCGAGTACATCACTCACCTTCGATTTGCCGACGATATAGTACTTATGGCAGAATCGCTGGAGGACCTTTAGCACTATGCTCAATGACCTCAATTGTGTCTCCCAACGGATAGGTTTTAAGATGAATATGGACAAAACGAAGATCATGTTTAATGTCCATGTCACACATATTCCGGTAGTTGTTGGGAGCACTACGCTCGAAGTTGTTGACGTTTACCTGGGAGAAATAATCCGACTAGGTAAGTCCAACTTCGACCGAGAGGTCAGTCGACGGATTCAACTCGGCTGGGCATCGTTCGGGAAATTACGACACATCTTCTCGTCAGGTATACCTCAATCTCTGAAAACTAAAGTGTATAACCAGTGCGTGTTGCCAGTGATGACTTACGGATGTGAGACGTGGTCCTTCACTGCTGGCCGTATGAGGACGCTCAAGGTCGCTCAGCGAGCTATGGAGAGGGCTATGCTCGGAGTTTCTCTGCGTGATAGACTCAGAAATGAGGATATCCGCAGTAAAACCAGAGTGACCGACATAGCCCAACGGATTAGTAAGCTGAAGTGGCAATGGGCCGGCCATATAGCTCGAAGAACCGATAACCGATGGGGAAGAAAGGTTCTCGAGTGGCAGCCTCGTACCGGTAGGCGTAGTGTAGGGCGACCCCCACAAGATGGAGTGACGACCTGGTAAGACATGCAGGAAGTCGATGGATGCAGGTGGTTCAGGACCGTGCTTTGTGGCGTTGCTTGGGGGAGGCCTATGTTCAGCAGTGGATTTGTGAAGGGCTGTAATGATGATGATGACCCCCTTTTCCTATCCTAATCCAATCCAAGGTGTCAAGCGTACCGTGCCGATGGATGCGTGGCTGGAGGGGGGGAGGGGGAGTCCAGTCGCAAACGGTGCCTACCCAAGACCAGGGCGATTCGGGTAGTATTTTAGTCCTTCCCTCGGCATACGGGGCTCTGCCGCGGGTGACCGAGTATTTCCCTAGGTAATCGTGGGAACAAAATGGATGAAAACCAGCATTTTGAAAGATACAGAAAAATCTCCTTTAATGGAACTAGCTATAGGTTTGGAAGAGGCACTTTTAGCCTCACCAACATCCTGCAACATTTCGCCCCAACCTGACACGAGCCGTGAAGTGGAGGGCACGTCTGTAGCCGAACCACAATTGGAAGCGAACCAGGGAGGGGAAAAGAAAAAGTTCACTAGGCCTTATAAGCTTAGTGGGGCAGCAAGGAAAAGGTACCAAAGGCTGATAGCAGCTGAGATAGGAGCCGAAGAGGCCCTCTCTCTCTCTGCCAGAAGCTCTGGGACGAAATTTCTCTGCCCAAGCCTCCCCCAATTCCGAAGGCGAAAAACGCAGTCGGTCTGAGGAAGAGTCCTTCAAAGACCAGCCCAGGAAGTCTGTGAAGCGGGCAACGGGGGAAAAGAAGCTCAGCTTCAGCGCCGTAGCTGGCTCCGCGCATATAGGAATTTGCAATTCGAATCCTATGAGTGTGGAGCAGATGCGGCTGGTCCACCGGGCACTAACACAGGCCATCGCTAGGACGGCCTGTGGGTTGAAACCGGGAATGGGTCCAAAATTTTCGGGTTTCACGCACAAGCCAGGTTGGATTCTGGTAACGTGCCTGAATAAGGCAAGCCAGGACTGGATTGTGGGTGAAATCGGAAAACTAAAACTCTGGCCGGAGGCAGAGCTCTCGGTAATACCCGAGGGCGGACTGCCTAAGCCTCAGCTGGGCATTACCTACTTGCCCCACAGCGAAGCTGACTCCAGAGGAGGCGGTTGTGCTGTTGAGGGCACAAAATGAAGGGCTCCATACTGAGCTCTGGAGAATCCTCCACCGTAGGGACGAGGAGAATGGGTTCTTAGTAACCTTTTCTCTAGACGACCCATCGGCAGAGACTCTACGGAACTTTTTTAAAGTCAGGAGAGGCTCTGACGTGGCAATGGAGCCCGAACCGCCCCAAATCCATTCCTCCCAGCACTCCACCTCTCGGGGTGAGACTGGAACGACATCTGTGAGAGTGACGATGACCCAAGGCGCAGATATCGCCTCGGTCCGACGGCCTCCGCTGGTGTCGTCCAGGCGTGGGGGGAGGGCAGGTGGGAGCGGTTTGGCGAAAATTAAGGCGGGGGTCAAGTGCGCAGGTAAAGGACGTCCTCGTCCTCAACAGGTGGAAAAAACCCCTGCCCCCCCCCCCCCCCACGCCCATAAATGGCTAAACCCAAGGGAAAGACGAGGGTCCTCCAGGCAAATTTTCACCATGCAGCAGCTGCTTCTGCCGTGGTGGAGGTTTGCTTTTGAGAGGACAACATTGACCTTGTTACAGCCTTCATAAATCTCAAGGGATGCACAGGGGCCAGAGTAATCATTTGCTCAGCCTATCTTCCCGGAGAGAACGTAGATCCTACCATCGAGTTAGAGCGAGTGGCGGAGTTCGCCCGAAAATACATCGCCAACTTGTGGTGGGTTGTGATGCTAATGCTCACCACACAGCCTGGGGAAGCACCAACATCAACAAAAGAGGAGAACCTTTGTAACGCGTGCTAGGCAAGAAGTGTTAGATATAACCTTTTCTACCAAAAACATATCCAGGCGGATGAATGACTGGCATGTTAGTAGCGAATATTCGATGTCTGATTACAAGCACATTAAGTTTGTGATTGGAGCATCACCAACCTATGAAACCGTTACTTTTAGGGACCTCTTGGGATATCTACGAGATGGCCTAAGGAGGAATTTGGAAACGTTTCCTAAATGCATTAAAACAATTGAAGGTCTGGAATTAGCGACGGAGACAGTAACCGTAGATATCCGTGAAGCCTTCGAGGACAGTTATCCCGTCAAAACCAAGACCTCAACACGAAAAGTTTCTTGGTGGAATACTAAGCTAAAAGAACTTAGGGAAAAGACCAGGAAACTATTTAATAGGGCTAAGAAAACCAAAGAATGAGATATTTATAGTGCAGCCCTAACTGAATGTATTAAAGAAATTAGGAAAGCCAAGAGAGCATCGTAGAGGAAGGTACGCGAGGAAGTTGAGTCTTTGCCTCGCAGTGCAAGACTACACAAAATGCTATCGAAAGCTAAACCTAATCAGATCGGGCTTCTTAAAAAGCCGGATGGTAACTTCATGGAATTGATAAGTACTGACATGCGTCGGGTGGCGTCACGTTTTGGTAGTATGTTTCCGCCCTTAAGGGCGTATAGTACGTCAGATAGCTTAGCAAGATCCTCTGTTATGCCGAAAATACTGCAGCATTGTTTTTGAAATAAATATTTGGTAAAGTTGAAGATTAATGTTAAGTACTATGTTAGACGAAAACAAGATTCCATAAAATTTTCTCGATAGAAAAAAATCCAAAGTTACCTCCAAACCGAACTATAAACCGCTGGTATTCAAAAAATACTTAAAATTATATCATGAAACTTTGCATACTAACTTAACTAACTATAAAGCAGGGCTTATGTTATTTACTTTTTTTATTTATCATTACTTTCACCGTAAAAAGAAATTACCTAAACTATCGTCGTTTTAAAGTTTGTTCTCTGCCGCCCGACACCGTCATTTAGGGATGGGCAAGTGAAAAAAATATATCGATATATATCGTATCGGCATTTGAAAATAGTATCGATATATATCGACAGAAAAATATCGATATATCGATATATCGACATGTTTTGCATGATCATTCATACATAATATGTATTCCCAAAACATTCAATATACGGAAAAAAAATACACACATGAAGAAAATAGTATATTTTTATTAGAAAGTAATCTAATCAAACCAATATTCATCCGAAATTGACATTAGTAGCACTCTCTGTTTGACGTGCTCTCCTGTCAAGCGGCTTCTGTTGTCGGGTACAGTTATATTCACAGCTGATGCAACTCTTTCAGAAGAGACCGAAGAAGCCTGGCAAATTAAGTATTTAAGGGCGACTTCTGAAAGAACTGGCGTAAAATGTTGGCAATTTGTCCAAAATTTTATTGGATCTTATAAATATATGTCTTCTTTTTTGAAGAACTTCCACACAGAAGACATGATTGATAAGATTCGAAGTTCGAAGCTTCGAATTCGAAGTATTTTTAGTTTTAGCTTTATTTTTAACTTTAAACTTTTAAGTTTTCCGTAGAAAAATACCGTTACTGTCTTGCTGTGTACATCATAAACACAAAACACAAATTTGAATTCGTAAGTTACGAGACACAAGTTACGACTTACGAATCGTAACAGTGAGACCATAAACAAAACCAAAAGCAAAAGACAAAAGAATGCTTCTGTTTGGTCTATGGTCTTACTGCAATATTCGATTTGATGAAGATTGTAACGAGATTTTTTTTAAATAAACGAAACAAGAATTGCGTAAAAATATATCGAAATTGATACGAATTCGATACTCTAAAATAAATATCGGAATGACGATATATCGCGATTAAAAATATCGACGATATATATCGATTATTTTTTGAAAAAATATCGATATTTCGATATATCGATATTTTTTACCCAAGCCTACCGTCATTCACTCTAGCTCCGGCTTTTGAATGGAAGGGCTGTGTCGCTTGTGCTCAGAACACACATTACGCAACAGGAAGACGTAAAATTAAAATATTTACAAAATTGATGTATAGAATCGAACTACTACATTGACACGGATTACACACACACACACAAGTGTACGCACGGTTGGCTGCGGGAATCGTAGTCAAATGAAATTATTTTGATAATTTGAAAGATTGAATTTGTTTTTCATTTCTTATACCTCAGAAATATACTACGCGTTCATTTCGAGTTTGCCGTCGTAGACCGTTACAGACGTCACAGCTGACGGTTCCGTAGGCGAAAAAAGTCATCATGTTTATGTTTTTTAAGTTTAATAAAGTATTCGATGAAATAAAATTTTTGAATGATGATATGATGAAATAATAACGTGTTCGATAAAATAAAATATTTTTTTATAGTTTTATTTTACATTTTAAATATATATCAAATTAAAGATTTTCGAAATCGCTTGTTTCTGTGTCACTGTCATCACTCCATTGGGTGCGTTTGGCAGAAAAAAGCGCTAGCAAGCGCTTATAAGCGCTGAAATAGTTTTCGGCAAGGACACGATTGCTACTTCAGTAGCGCTGACACAATCCGCCATTTTGCTTATTTAATTTGTTTGTTTGTAAGTAGAGTTTATAAGTTGTTTTGCGCAATATTAGTTTTAAGTAATATAATGACATGAATAAACATATACATGTTATTAAAAATTCATGATTGGTAAGTTTTTAATATGAATACTTTACAAACATATATTTAAATTAGGTTAGGTTCCCCGGTTAAAACTAACATCGTGTCCTGGAGGAAAATAGCTACTTACGATTTGTCAGTGCTCACCGCTTACGATCGCCATTTTGCTTACAAGCGCTTGCTAGCGCTTTTTTCTGCCAAACGCACCCATTCTGTGTCACTGTCATCAGTCTCTCCGCCCACCGAAATAATCAATTCTCTTTCGTTGAGTTCTTGCAACCTATCGCTTTCCCAATATTGTTGCCGTAAACGGTCAACGTGGTTTACCTCTTTTTTCCAGTCCTCTACAGAGATACTATTAATAGCTTCCAGAGTGAGTTTTTGTATTTCTTTTTCAGACTGGCTTACATTTTTATCGGCTACTTTTTGCTTCACTAGATTCCACACGTACTCGATGGGATTCAAAATCACATTGGTACGGTGGTACGCCGTAAATCCCAGACTTCGTGTCCATGACTTTGGACAATTTCGTCAATTTCATATTTTTTGGTAGGCTTCGAACAACAACACATAGTATAATTCTCGCTTCGTCATCTTTGGGTCAAAGGATATACCATTTTCCTGCAACCATTTTTGCATAACTTCTTTGCGTGCCACTGAAGTCGGTGGTTTATCAATCTGGCGGCTGTGATACGGTGCATTGTCAAGTACAAGAATGCTATTGGGAGGTAAGTTGGGTAGGAGTTTTTCCTGTATATACTTTTTGAAATTATTTGCGTCCATTTCATTATGGTAGTCCCCTGCAGTGCTTTTGCATTTATAAAGGAGTTCGGCACCTTTGACATAACCATTCTCGCTGCCAGCATGGACCACAATCCAACGTTGTCCGGGATTGAAATTCTTTTTTACACTTGCATCAGTTGCATTTTGCCAGCATTTTGAAACGGTATAGTGGCTGTGTATCCACGTTTCATCCAAATATATGACTGGTTTTTTATAGACTCCCTGTTCATCATTTTCACGTAATCTCCGCAAGTAACGTGCTCTCCATGCTGCTATCTCCGGTTTCTGAATAAGATATTGTCTTATATTTTTACATTTTGTAAACTTATATCCAAGATTCGTTTTTATAATTTTCCAGAGAGTGACTTTTTTCCCAGGAAAATTGATGTCTTTCTTTGCTACTGCTAATATCTTGCGCAGCGTAGGTACTTCCTTTTTAACTGTGTAGAAACGGTCAATTATGTTTCGAATCGAACACACCATGAAATCATCTATTTCCGACCTCTTTGTGGCTATTTTCTTTTTTCTCGGTGACGTCAATTTTATTTCTTGTGTACTTGAAGTACTGGGCTCAGGTGAGCTCGTTTTAATTTTTTTTGCTTCAGTCTTTATATTTCTTAAAGTACGTTCAGATATACCAGTGGCGGCCGCAGTTCTCTTGATAACGTTATCGAATGATTTTTATAGCGCCTGGTACTTCTTTTCATTTTCCAACAACTTAATTTCTATATCCGACGGTGCATCGGGCTGTGTGAGCAGTGTGCTGCCACAAGTATCACGTGAGTTTTCATTTTTTAATCTGGCAATACTTTTCATAGCTACGACATCGTGAACATCATAAGGCGTTATCAACTGCTTTTTTAACCCTTTCTTGTTCAAAGAATGTCATTATCTTATATAATAAATTGCGTTCGCCACTGTGCAAGACCTTTCCTCTTTTACTCATTGTAACAGAACAAATTAACGAATATCAACAGAAACAAAAACAAAAAATCAACAGTAACAAAAACAACAGAAAAAACAGTAACAAACTAGAAAACGTACGGGAGCATAAAAACGGACGTAAGTACACTTCGACGTTGCTATCGGTACTAAAAGGGCGACGCTTGAGGCGCGGAATGAGTGGGCGCGGCGGGAGGTAACGGCATTCTTGAAGTGAACGACTAGTACTTAGTTAGTAGATACGAAATACGAATATCTGCTCCAGAGACTGCTTGGCACTGGAAGCCATCTACTGGTAGTGAGATGTTAGCTGTGGACTCTGGACTGGTTTTGTCTGTTATAATAAGACCTTACCTTACCTCCGGACTTGGTGGAGTGACCTGAAGGTGTAATTCAATTTTTTTTTTTTTCGGTGATTACAACTGGAACTCCTAGACTACATAGTAGAAATAGGTGTGCCGAGCTTGGGTTCGTTTTGGTAGTTATGATGAGAATTTACCCCCGGACTTGATGGAGTGACCTAAAGGTGTAATTCGGTGATTACAACTGGAAATCCTAGACTAGTAGAACTAGGTGTGAGCCGAGCTTGGGTTCGTTTTTTTAGTTACGATGAGACCTTACCACCGGAATTGATGGAGTGATCTGAAGGTGTAATTCGGTGATTACAACTGTGTAGGCTACTTTCCTACATTATACGCACACATATGCCACACAGATACACACATACGTACTCTCTCACACTCAACATATACAATACTTTTACACGCCACTATATACTCTCAACACAATGCACGTAGCAACAGCCGGGCGTTGAACGCGCTGCCCGGAATTTCGTTAACACAGCTGGCAAAAGGATCGCCTGCGTCCGCGCACCGCGTTCACCAGTCGTTCTACCGATACGACGCGGAACGCATGTTGCTTACTAGCGCTAATCCTTTGTTCTCGCCATAGACTTTTAAATATTACGGTTAATATTGATTGTGCTTTTTCTAGACTGTATTTTTATTATAAACTCTTTTATCTTGGCTTGCGTATCTTCAGCTTATTTGTGCTAAATTGTGTATCTCCTGCTTGTGTGTATTAAATTAAACATTTTAACTGTCAGTGTTGTGGACTTATTTGTATAGACTATCTCGCTAAACTGGTGACCCCGAGCTGAATACGTATTTAATACTATAATGTCTAAACAACGCGAGCACAGCGGTGAGCACATGTCTGTCGGGCCTTCCGACATTTGCAAAGTTGGAATTCGTGTTCCGCCATTTTGGCCAGAAGAACCGGAGATTTGGTTTGCTCAGGTAGAAGGACAATTCGCGATTTCAGGTATAACTAATGATTCTACTATATTCAATTATGTTATTGGTCAATTAGAACATCAGGTATCTAAGGAAATAAAAGACATTATTGTGAATCCTCCTACCAATGATAAATACGAAAAGCTTAAGTCAGAGCTTATTAAAAGACTGAGTGCGCCTCATGAAAGGAAGGTTAAGCAATTGCTTATGCATGAAGAGCTCGGTGATAGGAAACCGTCACAATTTCTCCGGCACCTGCAAAGTCTAGCGGGTCCTAGCGTTCCGGATGAGTTCGTGAAGACAATTTGGACGCCAGCAAACATCCAGACAGTTCTGGCAGCACAACCGACCGCCTCGGTCAAGATATTAGCAGATTTAGCGGACAGAATCCAGGACATTGCTATATCTTTGCCTCAAGTAGCTACCACCAGTTACTGTGCACCTCCAACTCCTGGTTCCACGATGGATTCGATGGCCAAAGAAATTGCAGAATTAAGAAAGCAAGTGGAAAACCTAACAACAAGCCTTCATCGGAGATCTCGGTCTCGCACGAAATATCATGAGCGTCGCAGACGTTCATCATCGACCCGATCAGCATCTTCCTATCGAAGGCATCATGTTGGTTCCATGCGAAATTCGATGTCAACGCCAAAAGGTGTGTTCGCCCATGTGATTTCCAGGCGGAAACATGAAAGGCAGTCGTTAATGGCGACTGATGATTGCCCAAGTTCTACTGGTCATCTCTTTGTCACGGACCGAAGATTGAAAATGCAGTTCCTGGTCGACACGGGTAGCGACCTCTGTGTTTTCCCTCGTGCATGGCTTCCTGAGCGACGTACGAAGACCACCTACCAACTCTGCGCAGCCAACGGGAGTGTCATCAACACGTATGGTTATGTACACCTTATTCTTGATCTTAGGCCTTCGTAGAGACTTTAAATGGCGTTTTGTAGTTGCCGATATAACAAAGGCTATTATTGGTGTAGACTTTCTCTCTTTTTATAATTTAATTATAGATTGTCGTTATCACCGCCTTGTAGATAATACCACAACTGTTTCTGTCAATGCTTTGTATGTTAAAGATTTAGATGCTGTTTCGTCCGTTAAGGTTGCGACTGGTGACACGAGATACCATGATATTCTAGCCGATTTTCCAGAAATAACACGTCCGGCTGGGACGCAACTTAACATTCCACATAACACCGTACATCACATTCGCACTACACCAGGTCCTCCTATTTCATGCTCTCCCAGGCGTCTTGCCCCGGATAAATTAAAAATCACGAAACAAGAATTCGAGTCAATGCTTGCTAGCGGTATCGTCCGACCATCAGAGAGTTCATGGGCCTCTCCCTTACATTTAGTTCCCAAAAAAGAGAATGGCTGGCGAGCCTGTGGCGATTATAGGTTGCTTAATGCTAGGACTATTCCTGATAGATATCCCATAAGGCACATCCATGACTTTACTCACAGCATCGCTGGATGTATCATATTTACTACCTTAGACCTTGTTGAGTCCTATAATCAGATACCTCCTGTGTACTACCTGTCAGTGAATTAGACATACCTAAAACCCCGATTACCACACCATTTGGTTTATACGAATTTAAGTATATGAATTACGGTTTGCGTAATGGAAGTCAAACTTTCCAAAGGTTCGTGGAGGAGGTCACACGTGGTAATTTTTGTTACTGTTACCTGGATGACTTTTTAATATTCTCGAGGAGCGAGTCAGAGCACGAGGAGCATTAACGCCAGGTATTTAACCGACTGAAGGAGTATGGGATGTTGATCAACACCTCTAAATGTGTTTTCGGTGCGTCTGAAGTAACATTTTTGGGTTATAAAATTTCCGCCAATGGTATTAAGCCTCTCCAGGAGAAAGTTCAGGCGATTAAAGATTTTCCTACGCCCAAAAACGTTCGCCAGCTCAGAAGATTTCTGGGCATGATAAATTTCTACCGGCGATTTTTGCCTAATGCTGCGCGCATTCAAGCTCCCTTAAATGCATTACTTGCAGGAGCCACAAAAGGTTCACAACCAATCAATTTAACAGGAGGCGCTAGTAAGGCTTTTGACGATTGTAAGCTAAGCCTATCTGAAGCAGCTTTACTGGCTCACCCTGACACACATTCCAAGCTCGCTCTTGTTACTGACGCCTCAGATAGATCAGAACTTTGGGTGCGGTATTGCAGCAGTACAAAGACGGCACGTGGCAACCGCTTGCGTTTTTCTCACGCAAAATGAGTTCTGCGCAGCAAAGATACTCACCATACGATAGAGAGCTTCTCGCCATCTATGAGGCCATTAAGTATTTTCGGCATATGTTAGAGGCGAGACATTTTATTGTCTATACCGACCACAAGCCTGTCAGTTTTGCTTTCCGCGAGAGGAAAGGCAACTGTACGCCTAGGCAGTATAGACTACTAGACTACATTTCACAGTTCACGACCGACAAAGCATATATATGGTAAAGACTATGTTGTTGCCGATGCCTTATCTCGAATTGAAGAAATGCAAGCGCCCGTCAATCTCAATACATTGGCCGAAGCTCAAGCATCAGATCTCGAACTGGCTGAACTTCTCAAAGGTGGATCATCCCTTCGCTTAGAGAAGTATGACATTCCTGGGAGTAGAACATGTATGTACTGCGATGTCAGTACACTGACTCCCAGACCATTTGTCCCTAAAGTGCTGCGCAGACAAGTTTTTGAAAGTCTGCATTCTTTGAGCCATCCAGGCGCGAACGCTACAGCAAAACTAGTTGCAGAGCGTTTTGTGTGGCCTAGCATCAAGAAGGACTGCAGAGAGTGGTCACGTGATTAGAACATGTATGTACTGCGATGTCAGTACACTGACTCCCAGACCATTTGTCCCTAAAGTGCTGCGCAGACAAGTTTTTGAAAGTCTGCATTCTTTGAGCCATCCAGGCGCGAACGCTACAGCAAAACTAGTTGCAGAGCGTTTTGTGTGGCCTAGCATCAAGAAGGACTGCAGAGAGTGGTCACGTGCCTGCTTGGCTTGCCAACGTGCCAAAGTGACGCGACACGTATCTGCGCCTTTAGGCACGTATAACCTACCGCGTGCAAGGTTCAAGCACGTCCACATCGATCTTGTGGGGCCTCTGCCACCATCGCGAGGCTTTCGATACTGCCTCACTGCAGTCGATCGCTTTACACGATGGCCAGAGGTCGTACCTATCGTAGATATAACTGCGGAAACCGTTGCCAAAGCACTGCTGTCTGGATGGATAGCTAGGTATGGCTGTCCAGTGACACTTAGCTTTAGACATTGTTACAGATCGCGGTCGACAGTTCGAATCCGCTTTGTTCCAATATTTATCTAAGATAAATGGGTTCCAGCATAATAGAACAACAGCTTACCATCCGGCAAGCAACGGTTTAATAGAGCGTTTCCACAGGCAGCTCAAGGCAGCGATCATGTGCCATGCAGATGAGCATTATACTGAATCTTTACCTTTAGTTCTCCTTGGCATTCGTAGTGCATTTAAGGAAGACTTGCAGTCTTCATCTGCCGAACTGCTATATGGAGAACCACTTAGGCTACCTGGTGAATTTTTTGACCCCACCATAAATATTACGTCGGATGTAACCGATTTTACAGCCAGGTTGCATAATTTTGTTAAACATTTGCAACCTGTCCCAGCGTTACGCCACACGAAAGAAAAAACTTTTGTATACAAGGATCTCGCAACTACTGAACACGTCTTCTTAAGAGAAGACGCTTCGCGTACGAGTTTGCAACCTGCGTACTCAGGTTCGCACAAGGTACTCGCCAGAGGAGATAAGGTATTTAAACTCCTGGTAAAAGGCAAAGAGCTGAATGTCTCAATCGACAGACTTAAACCGGCTTACATTTTAGCTGACGGTAGCAGCTACAGTCCCATTCAGGCCGCTTCCTCAGAGAATATTAAAGGGTCCCATCCGGGTCCAATTACAAGATCTGGACGCCGTGTTAGATTCCCAGACTATTATCGACCATAAGATGGCCTCTGGGGGGAGTGTTTGTAGGCTACTTTCCTACATTATACACACATACATACTCTCTCACACTCAACATATACAATACTTTTACACGCCACTATATACTCTCAACACAATGCACGTAGTGTTACGAGCTTAGGGTTCGTGACAATAAAAATTGCCGATTGAATTACCGAAATTAACACTTTAATTCACTTTACACTAATTAAACTTAAAACACTAATAATTAATCACACTGATTCACTTTATTTCGCTCCGAAGCTTCGCTTGTCTCGCCAAATTCAATACTTCACCGATCGCGTATTGCAACGAAGCTCTTCCACGAAAACATCCAGAATATTCCAGAATATTCAAGTAAATACGCGCGCCAACCGACCAAGTGCAGAAAATTCGAGTGTGCGGCTTCCAGAAAGCTTAATTCTTCTGTTCGATACTAGATGGCGCTGTTGGTTGAAAGACTAGTCATGTATTTTCTGGAAAGCTCTCCTCGCTGTTACCCGAAACCAGATGGCGCTAGTGCCAGATGTCAACTTAGCCGCGCAACAGTAGCAACAGCCGGGCGTTGAACGCGCCGCCCGGAATTCCGTTAACACAGCTGGCAAAAGGATCGCCTGCGTCCGCGCACCGCGTTCACCAGTCGTTCTACCGATACGACGCGGAACGCATGTTGCTCGCTAGCGCTAATCCTTTGTTCTCGCCATAGACTTTTAAATATTACGGTTAATATTGATTGTGCTTTTTCTAGACTGTATTTTTATTATAAACTCTTTTAACTTGGCTTGCGCATCTTCTGCTTATTTGTGCTAAATTGTGTATCTCCTGCTTGTGTGTATTAAATTAAACATTTTAACTTTCAGTGTTGTGGACTTATTTGTATAGACTATTTATCTCGCTAAAACTGGAACTCCTAGACTATTAGAACTAAGTGTGCCGAATTTGGGTTCATTTTGTTAGTTACGATGAGACCTTACCACCGGACTTGATGGAGTGACCTGAAGGTGTAATTCGGTAATTACAAATGGAACTCCTAGACTAGTAGAACTAGGTGTACCGAGTTTGGGTTCGTTTTGTTAGTTATAAATAGTAACTTTTTTATTCAATGTAGATTATAACAATACTTATTGAAAGTCACTTTTTTAATTTACCACTTGTTCGCAAAAAAAACCTCTGTCCTGGGAAGAACCAGCAAGAAACCCAGCGGGACTATTTTTTTCCAATAATAGCTTACAATCATGTTTACAATTAACAACACAAGATAAATTAGAAATAGCTTGGTAACGATCACACTTCCCAGGGGTTATTATCATCCATAAATTCCTTAATATTATAATAACGCTTTTTATACAAACTTAGTTTAATAAAATTTTTGAACTTTGTGTATGATAAATTTTGTATATATTCTGGGATTTTGTTGTAAAAGCGTATGCATCGCCCCAATAATGAATTACTGACTCGGTGGAGTCGAGTAACTGGTACTACTAGCTTGTGTCTGCTCCTAGTATTTACAGAATGAATATCACTTATTTTCGCAAAACTACTTTTATTTTTGTGTACGTACATTACATTTTCATAAATGTATTGATGATTGTAGATGGTGTGGCGATGGGCTCACCTGTATCTCCCATTGTTGCCGACATATTCATAGAAGACTTTGAGGAGAAAGCCCTGCTTAGTTCTCCCATAAATCCAAGATTCTACAAGCGGTACGTAGACGACACTTTCACAATTCTACCTTTACACAAAGTAACTGCATTTTTAGACCATCTTAACTCTATAAATTCTAAAATTCAGTTCACAATGGAGTTAGAGGCAAACAATTCCTTAGCTTTTCTAGATGTGTTAGTAATTCGGAATCCTGATATAATACCTTGAGCAATACTGTGTATAGAAAAAAAGACCCATACAGATAGATATTTAAACGGTGATTTACATACAGATAGTTTTCTGTGACAGTAAACACCTGGCTGCAGAGCTCCACCATGTCAAGCAAGTTTTGCATGACAACAAGCTTCGAGTCCCGCGCCTACGTCACAGTGAACGAGTGAAGCCGGCCACAGTCGAGCGTGTACCTGCTGTACTGCCATATGTTAGAGGAGTCACTGACAAGATTGGCTACATCTTGAAGCGCGCTTCCATCAAAACATACTTCAAGCCGCTGAAGAAGATTGGTCAGTTTTTACCATCAGTAAAGTGTAATGTCCCTCTGCAAGATGCAGGAGTGTACAAGCTTGATTGTGAATGTGGTCTCTCCTACATAGGATAAACTAAAAGATCAATAAAACCCTGCGTTAAAGAACATATAGCTGATGTGAAGAATCGACGCTCCGGGAAGTCTGCAGTCTGTGAACACGTACAGGATCGCCCCCGTCACTACATCAGATTTGATAGACCGCAAATCATCGCTAAAGAACACCGATTCCTTCCAAGGATGATTCGCGAGGCTATTGAAATCAAAAAACATCCTAATTTCAATAGAGAAGATGGCTGGGTGCTACCATCTGCTTGGGATCCTATAATAAATAAAATTAATTCCCCAACCCAAGCATACAACTGCAAGACTTCAAGATACCATAAGTTCATACTGCATAGATCGGAACAAAAGTTAAATTTTAATCTATGGTAACCGCGGTTAACTACATACAGACAGACATATGGACGTTGAACATCTCAGTCCCGCCCGTGACCGTGAGTGCTGTAAAGCGTTCGAAACGTCGGGTATTTAAAAAGTTAAATATACGCGATAAATTCCTTAAAAACTAGTATTATTTCAATGTGTAGTGTTCGCGTAAATATAAGAAATCATTATGTGAACTCGAAGCTAGTTGGAGACTGCGTGAACCGTTTAAACGCCCTGGGATGTAATACCAGTGTCGTTTTAAGATGGGTTCCGGGTCACGAGGGTATTGTAGGCAACGAATTTGACGACAAACTCAAAGTGCACACAGTTTGGACCTGAGCCTTTTTGTGGAAAAGAAGCCTAGCCTGATTGACTCTTGAAACTCTTTATCACAATAAATCACTTAAGATCTGGTCTGACACACCAGGCTTAAAACATTTTAAAACCTTAATCCGGGCTTTTCATCGTAAATTCGCTTCAGAAGCCCTGGGATTAAGCCCTAACTGGTCACTGTTGTCTTAAAAAGCACATGTCCATTCTGGGACTAAGCAACTCAAGGATGTGTCGGTTCTATTCCAAAACGGAAGAAACGCCTCTACACATCCTACCTGATTGCGGACCCTTAATGCGCAAACTTAACACTCATCTGGGAAACTATGTACTCCGCCCAGAAGAAGTGAAATTGCTCACGGCTAAGCAATTCCTTCTATTTATTAGAGACATAGAGCTTAGCAGTGAACTATAGCCATAGCAGCGATCACAATAGATTTTTTAGGTCGCAGTGATACTGGTCTCTTTCCCTAGACCTCCATAGCCGCTCGCACATAATAATAAAAAAAGGGTAATACAACATATCATCTCTCATTTCAAAGATTATTATTATAGTATACTAGCGATCTACCTGGCTTCGAACGGGTGATAGCTGGATTCTACAACAGCGCCATCTACTGGGTCCAACTATGCCTAAGTATAACCTTTGCGGAAGTGCAAGCAATATATTATTGACAAAGTTTAACCGCAATCTGATAAACGGTATGGCAGCGCATAAAATATGAACAAGCAAAATTTTTATATATTTGATTGTGTATCAGTATCAGAGACATATTTTGAAGAAGAATATAAATACTAATTACGATCTTTACCCGTCCTTTTTATCGATAACAAATACTAATTTAATAAACTAGATATTTATATATGGTATGGCATGGTGTGTCCTGGTCTGAAAGGTATATTTACATTCCATCTTAGTTCTTAGAGGTAACAACGCTCCTGTAGTAATCTTTGTTTAAAGCTTACTGCAGGTGTTTATAGACTGAATCAGCCACGTTCGTTTGTCATTTTATATAAAAATTAAATTTAATCTAGTTAATAAACCGAGAAATGAGTTTTGAAAACAACAACATGATTGCTGTGCTGACAGATTACTGCTCCTGTATTATTGTTTAAATAGTGGCTTAAAATTGATTTTGCTAAGTAAACGTGGTGTGATTTTGTGTATATGTCTCCGCATTTTAACTATTGGTTGAAACGATAAAACAAGTGATCCGATGGTGATATAAATTACACCGTCATTCGCTGGCCGCTGGCTTAAGCTGTCGTCAAAATTTCCCAAAAATTGCAATGTGACGCATCAGCTTAATGTAAAGAATTAAATGAAAGAATACAGATCGCGAAAGGCTGTATGAGATATATACCTTTGACTACCTTAATTGGCAAAATGGTAACAACAAATCTAACCTTAAAAATTCACGTTGAGGTTAAGATTTTTGTACTAAAGTAAATAAAACTAACTTATTTTATATTATACTTTTATTGGCTGCTGAAATTAATTAATAAAATGGCAGAACAAGTTAATCAACGAATTGAGGGAATGATAAATGAGTTGGAGCAGATGAGAAGAACGAATTTATATGAAGAAGATGAAATAAAGTTAGTACCTATCATATATAAATTTTACCGTAGATTTCCTACGGTCTAATATTTGCTCTTTAGTTTTCATTGCTATTATATGATTTTATTTCAGAGAAATATCACGTAAGCGTAAAGAGTTTGAATACAGGATACAACGCAGAGTAAAAACCAAAGATGATTTTGTTCATTACATAGCTTACGAGCTAGCTTTACTTGAAGATATTTCGCTTAGACGAAAGCAAGCTAAACTTACTGAGAAAAAAAATGACATTGAGTATGCAATAGCAAAACGCTTAAACAAGATGTTCAAACAATTTATCTACAGATTTCAAAATGAAGTTGATATTTATTTTGAATACATTAAATTTTGCATTAGTGTCGGCTTTGATCATGCGGTGTCCGGTATTATTGGTCAGATGTTACAGGTATGGTTCCGAAATATTAAATATAAAATAATGTTCAAACAAAGGCTTCTCCCATAGCTTGCCTCATAGGGATATTTGCCATAGACACTTGGCAGGTGGTTTGGCAGATGAATAGGTACTAGCATGAACATGTAAATACCTTGTTCGTGGGTGCTCGCTACTTGGCCCGAGTACTCCCCTGTTCTCAACTCAATGTCGCTTTTTTACCACAAATCAAGGATTGTTTGTGTTTACCTATTCATGCTAACTAGGGGTATTTGCTAGACACTTGACAGGTGGTTTGGCACAGACCAATAGGCACTAGCATGAACATGTAAATGCCTTGTTCGGTGGTGCTCATTACTTGGCCTGAGTACTCGCCTGTTATCAACTCGATGTCGAATTTTTAGCACAAATCAAATGATTGTCATTATACAGTTGACCTGTAAACTATCATTATATTTTACTTGACCAGTCTACTGTTAAAATTTTCTCTAATACCATTCTTTGACTAAGTATATAAAAAGGTTCGGTTCAGCTGAAATTAAGATATTCACAAGAGCGAAAATGCTTTTATATAAATCTACTTAATATTAAATATTTCTGGTATTGCAGTCTTTTCTTCTTTTTTTCATTTAAAATATTAGTGACTTTATAAAAGTAGATACTTCAAATAGATACAATGTTGTAGCAAATGTTTAATAAACCTAATAATGAATATGGACAAATGTGTAAATGTGTTCCACTCATCTACGAATAACTCTGCATATATAGTTATTTGAGGAGTTGTTCATCTGATAAACTAAATGTTCTATTAAGTTGTAATCAGGAAGAAGCTGCTGCCCATCTAATGTTTCATTTCTCTCTGTTACCTCTTAAGACAGCCACTTCATGAAATGGAGTAGTGGATTCTCTTACACCGCCACTATTCAGCGAAAACCAACTTTGAAATCATTAAAATTATGTCATTAAAATCACACTTTAATTTTCTTCCTACTACTTGTGAATGAATAAATGAATATTAATCTGTCAAACAAAAAAAAAATTGAACCCACATTGTTTATAGCTGGTATATGCTATAAACCATGTTTATACTCGGTAATTTTATACTATCGCGGTCCCTCGTGTTTTGGCTCTAGAAAATCAAAAAATCATCCGATTTCGATGATATTTTTTAAAACTTCATTATAACGGCGGATTTACGAAAAAAATTACAAGAATAAAAAAAATTAAAACATATTGGTTTCGAGGCTTTAAATGTTCATGAAAATGCACTCATTCACGTATAATTGTTGATAACTTTTTTAAAAATAATCGAATGTAGGTATTTTTTTTCATAATCTACACAAAAAATAACATTTAAAAAAAATTAAAAAATGTTTGTTTATTAATTTTTTATTTTGTCAGGTAAGGGTCGAGTGAGCGAGCGAAAGATCCCGCCATCTCCTTCGTGGTTATTTTTTTATAAACCACTCAGAAGTAGGAGCCCCACGAAGCGGGGTTCCAACGACTGGGCTTTCCTCAACTGCGCTACATTGAGTGGAGTGGTGCTTTTCTCCCCCAACTCTCTTCTGTAGCCCAGTCGAGGGAAGCCCGGTCGACGGAGCCTTGCTTCACGAGCTCGTACTTCTGAGTGATTTATAAAAAAATAACCACGAAGGAGATGGCGGGGTCTATTCGCTCGCTTCGTTCGTTAGCTGCTGATGCGTTAGCTGAAAATCATATCCAAAATAGTACTGCCCTTGTAAAGACTGAAAGATAAGACATAGTACAAACAAAAATTATATCAATTAAGTGTACTAATTTATTATGTATAGCATAAATTTGAGGAATTTACATATTTATTATAAAAGCAAAGTGTATTTCAATTGTAAAATTTTTTTCCTAATTTTGTTGCAGATTCATGGTGACAAGCCTAAAATGTGGCAAATGGCTAGCAAATGGGAAAGCAAAGAACAGAATAATTTTGAAAATGCCAGGGGTTTCTTACTTAAAGGAATTCATAGGCATCCAGAATCAGACATTTTGTATTTAGATCTTTTTGAAATTGAACTTATGCTTGCATTTAAAGCAGAAGATGAACAAGATAAGGTAACAAATGTGCTTCATTTAAAATATTCAAGTAGTCTGTAAAGCGCTGCCTTGTGTGACTAGATCTGGTTCTATGCAAAAAATATGTGTAATTTTTATAAAGAAAATGCTAATTTTTATAAGTTACCTGTAGATTAACTCTTTTAATTTTTTTATAAATTATAATATTGTAATTTAAACAATCACTAATATATTCGACCAACAAATACCTATATATATGAAAAGATTGTTATTTTTAGGAAAAATATATTAAAAGAGCAGACATTGTGTGGAAAAATGGTATGAAGAATCTACCGGATATTTCATTTTTGTTTAAAATTTGT